>OX451737.1:1514163066-1514763066 GCA_948472305.1 Vicia faba | reverse complement strand
ATGGTTGGAGTAGGTGAAGGTGACGCTCCATCAGATAAAGAAAACACCAAAGATGAGAACTGCGTGTTAGTGGAGGTCGAAAAGGAAGTTACTGAGGACTTCTATAAGGAACAAGAGGCTTCGATCGAAGCAGTTCCTTTGATTGCTTCGAAAGAGATCCAGGCTACTGAAGGCCAGGAAAACCAGAAACAAATTTTGACACAGGCTACTGAAGGCTTGAGGCAAAAGTTGGAGAAAGTACAGATCACAGTGCCAGTTCTTCCTCAGAAGGAAATATGGGATACTTTGGGGGAACCCAGCGGAAAGTTCGATTACATGGTGAGGTATTCTGCCCCAGAAAGCTCAAAGACCCGAATTGAAGACATCAAACCTACAGGTTAGGGAGATACTGATATCAAGGGAGAAGATGTGGATGTTAACATGGTAAACATGGAGCAACCTTGTTCTGAAATGGAAGAAATGGAAAGGTACTTAGAGAAAGAAAAATACAAGATGGAAGACAGGTATGCTAGAGATGCTAGTCTCAAAGATTACCTTATGCTGTGCCACAAAGAGAATGTTGCAATGATGTTGTGTCCCAGATGTAGCATCATTTGTAATCAGAGAATTGCTGCAGACTTTGAAAAAAGACAAAGGGCACGAACAGGCGTTAACTGGCGCCAGGATAATCAACTGTTCAGATGCTACCCTAAGGCTGTAGAAAGCCTTATGGGGTTTTTAGCTCGTTGTCACAAGGGGGCAACCAAATGCTTAGTGTGTCCAAGATGTTCTGCAGTATATGATCAGAAAGTGGCTGAAACCTTCGAAACAACCCCTTTCGCCCCATGTTGGAACCACAGAGAAATTGGTCAAATGGGCCAACGTTTCGAGAACAACTACACCCAACGGAGGCCTGACAACCCTTATCCTAGAGGCGCTCGAAGGGTAACATTTAAAGTTCCTGCTGACGCACCAACGGAAAAGTGGCTACAAGTTAGAGCTGACAATGGGAGAGACAAGTGGAGGAATAACGAAAGGAACACACGCCATGCTATGACGTACAGAAGGCAGTTCAATATGGAAAAAAGAGAAGAAGTAAGGTTGGAAAACTACAAGGGAAAGAACCCTATGTCCAGGTCACAATGGCGAAGGCAACAAAGAGTTCGAAAAGCTGAGAGAGATGTTGCTCTAAACAAAGGAGTGGCTTCGAGTAAAGACAAAGAGGAATCAAGCACCAACAAACCTGCACCAAACAATCAACCAGGGGATCATCCTCCGGTTAGCAGGAGACTTTTCTTTGAAACAAAGCAAAATGAATCAAAGGAATATATGCCAGGACCAGAGGAGAATGAGGATATGCTGACTGACAATTTCGAATCAGAAGGGGAATCTTCACTCAACATCAACTGCAATGTGGTATCTGTGTTGCCTTATGAATTTGGGCAAGAGACTGAAGTCGAAGAACACGAAGAGGATGATGCAATAGACCTGATGAAACACAGGAAAGTATGCTATTATGTGATGGATAACGGGGCTATCGAAGAGCAAAATGCCTTCTTCGAATACCCAAAACCAGCCATGCAAAATCACCTAAAGCCATTGTTTATTCGAGCAAAAGTTGGTATACATGGCGTAAACAAAGTCCTGGTGGATGGAGGCGCTGCAGTGAACCTGATGCCTCATTTCATGTTGAAGAAGTTAGGGATACAAGATGTTGACATAAAACCACACAACATGGTACTATCAAACTATGAAGGTAAAGTAGGCCACACATTGGGGGTGATCCAAGTGGATTTGACAGTAGGATCAAGCTGCAGACCCACTATGTTCATGGTAATCGAAGCTAAAGCCAACTATAATTTGCCGTTGGGCAGAGAATGGATCCATGGCGTTGGAGCAGTCCCCTCATCAATGCATCAGAGGTTAGTATTATGGAGAGAAGATGGCATTGTTGAGAATATAGAAGCTGACCAAAGCTACTTCGTGACAGCAGTCAACTTAGTTGATAAGAGAAACTATGACAAACACTTGGCCAAAATTGCTCCTTGTACCCCTAACGACGAGATCAATGAGACCAGGAATGCGCATTATTACATGACCCTTCGCCATGATGGAATGTATTGGGATCGAAGGATAATCAAGGGAGATGAAGAAGTCGAAGGCGCTACACAAAGACGGCCAGCAGACTGGGAATTCGATAATCCTGCTCATGACTGAGTCTTCTTTATTCGAAAAGATTTCGGCCTACATGGCTGAGAACGAGTGGAAGACGGCCTTAGAAGCTGAAATGGATAGTATGGCTGCAGAAGTAAACAAAACAGATGGGGATGGCTCAAAAGGCTCACCCTTAGAAGAACAAGAAATGGTTGATATAGATCAAAGGCTAGATGCCATTTATGATAAAGAACCTTTAGGCTTCTAAAGGGATCCCACAGACTCAGGTGCTAAAATGTTAGCACAGGATCCGTTAGAAGAGGTGAACTTGGGAGATGAAAACATAAAAAGAATAACTTACGTGAGCGCAAAGCTAAATTCAAGCCTCAAGCAGAGAGTGATCGAAGTCCTTAGGAAGAACAAAGATTGTTTCGCATGGGATTATGATGAAATGCCTGGTTTGAAGAGGGAGTTAGTGGAACACAGACTTCCAATCAAGGATGGAAAGAAGCCCATGAAGCAGACCCCTAGAAGGTTCGCACCAGCAGTTCTCACGAAGATCAAGGCTGAAATTGAAAGGTTGTTGCGCTACAAATTCATCAGGACCACAAGGTATGTCGAATGGTTAGCAAATATAGTACCTGTTATTAAGAAGAATGGCTCTCTGAGAATTTGCATAGATTTTAGAGATTTAAATACTGCTACCCCCAAGGATGAGTATTCCATACCTGTGGCAGAAATGTTAATAGATTCGGCTGCAGGATTTGAGTATTTAAGTATGTTAGATGGATACTCTGGGTATAACCAGATCTTTTAGGCACCTACGAATGGGTAGTAATGCCCTTTGGCTTAAAAATGCTGGAGCAACTTATCAAAGGGCAATGAATTCGATTTTTCATGATTTCATTGAGACTTTTATGCAGGTGTACATTGATGATATAGTCATCAAGTCAGTATCTGCAGAAACTCATTTGCATCATTTGAGCCAATCATTCGAAAGAATGAGAAAACATGGCTTGAAAATGAATCCCCTTAAGTGTGCGTTTTTCGTGCAGGCTGGAGATTTTCTTGGTTGTGTGGTTCATAAGAAAGGCATTGAAATCAACTAAAACAAGACCAAAGCCATTGTTGAAACGAAATCACCTACATCAAAAAAGGAGTTGCAGTCTTTGCTAGGAAAAATAAACTTTTTAAGGAGGTTCATTTCGAATTTAAGTGGAAGAACCCAGGCTTTCTCTCTGTTGCTTCGTCTGAAGCAAGGATAAGCTTTCGAATGGAACGAAGCACATCAGGAGGCATTTGACAATACAAAAAGATATCTTACTCAGCCTCCTATCTTGTCTCCACCTTCGTGGGGAAAACCCATGAGATTGTACATATCCACCTCTGAATTTACTATAGGTAGTATGTTAGCACAAGAAGATAGCAATGGCATCGAAAGAGCCGTGTACTATTTAAGTAGGGTGTTGAATAATGCAGAAACCAGATATAGCAACATAGAAAAGCTATGTCTCTGTTTATATTTCTCTTGTATGAAACTTAAATATTATATAAAGCCTGTTGATATTTATGTTTCATCTCATTTCGATGTTATCAAGCACATGCTTTCGAAACCAATAATGCATAGCAGAATTGGTAAATGGGCTTTGGTCTTGACAGAGTATTCTTTGACTTTCATGCCTTTAAGAGCTGTGAAAGGTCAGATAATTTTTGATTTCATTGTTGATCATTCACTGAGCGAAGATACTGTCATGGGTTACGTTGAAATGCAACCTTGGAGATTTTACTTTGATGATTCGACCCATAGAGATGGTAGTGGTGTTGGGGTTCTTATAATTTCTCCTGAAGGAATTCCAACAAAATTCAAGTATAAGTTAGACGGTCCTCGTTGTTCGAACAACGAAGCTGAATATGAAGCGCTTATCATTGGACTTGAAGCTTTGTTAGAATTGGGGGCAACTAGAGTTGAAATTAGAGGAGATTCGGAGCTAGTGGTCAAGCAAATAACAAAGGAATACAAATGCATAAAAGATAATTTGATTACATATTTCGTCATAGCTAATAGGCTACTCAAAAAATTCGAATATATGGATATTAAACATATTCCAAGAATAGAAAACCAAGAGGCAAATGACCTAGCACAGTTGGCTTCAGGATATAAAGTTTCCACCAAAAAATTAGAAGATTTGGTTGAATTGAGAGGAAGAGTTATGGCTACTAGACTCATACCATCAGATTTAGAGAATGTAAAGTTAGGTTGTGCTGACAAACAGAAATTCGGAGTATTTGCCATAGACACCTTGACAAATGCAGATTGGCGAAGTTCAGTAGTGAGTTATTTAAAAAACCCAACACTGAATGTTGATAGGAAGATAAAATACAGAGCGTTATCATACATCCTCATGGGAAATGAATTGTTCAAGAAGACCCAGGAAGGCTATTACTGAAGTGCCTAGGAGAAGATGAGGCATACTTAGCATTATCAGAGGTTCACAATGGGGCATGTGGGGCACATCAAGCAGGCCATAAAATGAAATGGTTGTTATTCCGATATGGCATGTATTGGCCCAGCATGCTCAAAGACTGTATAAATTTTGCTAAAGGGTGTGAAGAATGCCAGAAACATGCAGGAATTCAACATGCTCCTGCAAGTGAGTTACATTCGATCATTAAACCATGGCCCTTTAGAGGATGGGCATTAGATTTAATAGGAGAGATCAATCCTGCTTCGTCTAAAGGACAGAAATATATCTTAGTGGGAATTGATTATTTCACCAAATGGATCGAAGCAATACCATTAATAGTTGCTGATCAAGAGGCCATTATTGGGTTCATACAGAAACATATAATTTATAGGTTCGGATTACCAGAGAGTATAACCACATACCAAGGTTCTGTGTTTACTGGTAGAAAGATGCAGGAATTTTCTCAGGAGATGGGTTTCAAGTTATTAACATCAACGCCATATTACGCTCAAGCAAATGGTCAGGTCGAAGCAGCAAACAAAGTGATAATAGGGTTAATCAAAAAACATGTGGGTAAAATCATGTGTAGTGAGTGTCATGATTCATTCAAAAAGGGTTATCAAAATCTTGTGAATCTATTTAAAATAAGTACTTCTCAAAGGGTTCGAAATACATATTTTAAATGGGCATTTTGTTGGCTGAAGATTTTGATACTGTGATTCGAAATGAAATCACTATGGTTGAGTTTTGTTTGAATAAAGCAGATTTGATGATTCGGAATGGAAGAGAATGTTTGTTTCGAATGGAAATATTAGAGTTCAAGGTTTCGAATGATAAGTTATGGAGTGTGAGTCCAAAGCCTTGTTCGAAATAATCATAAGAGGATATTTGTGAAGGTCATTTTTGGAAATAACCTATGAACAAACTCGAAACGAAAAGTTCCAAAACATTTGAAATTCAAACGTAAGCGGGATATTGGAAATTCAAATACACAAGCATAAGAGTGTTCGAAGACGCGTGGAGGCTAGAGGGAAGCAATGCTCTGCATGCTTCGAACGTGGCAGATTCTGATAGCGAGACCGTTATGGTCGAATAGTATAAATAGAAGTCTTATTGTTAGGATTTAGGTGTGATATCTGTTGTACAAATTCAATAAACATTCAAAATACCGCATGGATAGGGAAACGAATGCTCGAAAGATGTACGTATGATAACACCAGCATTTACAATTCAATGAAAACTCTTTACATTTTCTAATTTTATCTTTCACTTCCGTTTCATTTGTGTTTCAAGCATTCTTATGTTTATGCCTTTAAATTAAAGCCTTTGTACTCAAAGTCATTTATTACTTTCTGCATTTAAATACTTTTCTTATGGTCGAAACCTCTAAACATTTGGTAACTTTTACATTCACCCAATTATTCCTGCCATTTATCCAATTTCAAGTCTTTAAACTTTTCTCATGAATATTCCTAATACCATATAGAAGTTATCCTTCGAACCATTCAATATAGTAATCGAAGCGAATTGGATATCTATGGAACAGACTCTAATTCGAAATCCTAAATACAAATGTCAATTTTACAATTAGACTTAGCCAAACAACTATGTTCCATAGGATCAATCTATTCAATCCTGTAAGTTACCAGAGAGATTGAATAACAGTAATTAAGTTTATTTAATAGTTTGGAAGACTAGTGGTTGTTCACCAGAAATCACTGTGAACACCATCCCTCTAAGGTTCACCATTTGAAGTGACAAGTACTGAGACGAGAAGACTTTTGTTCATTAGGGTTTTCAATTTGTAATTTTCTTTTGATTGTTCGAACATTTATTCATGTCAAACTTTATTACTTTATCAATGCATTGCATATGTCTGTTTTGAATCAATCCATTTGTATTCACTATATTCAAATTGCTTTCATTTTTTGTGATGATCAACTCTCGAAAAAAATTCTAAGCCTTTAGAGGGAGGATGACGAAAATGATACCACGATCTTTACAGTATGCTTTTGAATAGACCCCACTGATGAGGTACAGGCATTGTGTGATCGGTGGGAATGAGAATTGACTGTTTTTGAATGTTGGTTCGCGAAATGTCGCGGTAAGCAAGAGTCGCCACCGTCTTTTATTTTCTCCAACATGGAAAGGACAAAAGCACGGCAAAATTCCTTTTCGAGATTTTTCTCGGTTCGGGAGGTAGATTATAGAAAGGGAAGGTGTTAGCACCCTTTCTATCTGTGGTTATCCACGGGCTCTTAGGTACTTGCTCACTATGTTTTCAAAAATTGTTTGCTTTTCTTGTGTATGTGGGTTTTGAAAAAGTTTAGTTTGAAAACTTCTAGGTAACTCTTGTATCAGTCCTCAAGAGTGTATGAAGTATTTGTTTGAAAACTTTTTGAAAGTGTAGGTGCGAAAAGATGTTTTTGTTTTTTGAAAGAGCAAGTACCCAGGAGAAATCTACCTACTCTAAGGAATTAAGCTGTGTAAGAGTCCTTTAGACAGTACTATGCCACTATTGAGAAGTAGGTAGCACCGTCGTTGGAGTTATTCAGGTCAATTCGATTATAGGGACATGTGTGGTCACCAAAGCAATAGTAGGACGCCTTAGCGGTAACCCTAATGTCCTAGATCCCTTTTATCCGAGGCAACCGTTTCGAGGCAACTGGATCTTTAGACAGGAGGGCGACCTCTAAAACACCCTATACTTGATGACCACGTCGAGGCAACCAAGTGAGGCGTACCCTAGGAGTGGCATGTGCCTGTGTGTCAGGTTTCAGTTAAGATTATCTTGTATATGTCATTGGTGAGCTACAGATTGATTTTATTTTTCATACAAGTCTTGCATGCATAGTTAACAGTTAATAATTGTGCGGAAAATAAATTGCGGAAATTGAATCTACGCTATTACAAGGCGTCGGGTATTTACATCGCCAAAAACATAACCCTTGAAAATAAATGCGAGAAAATAAAAGAAAGCGATAAAAGTCCTAATTAACTATTACATCCTCGGAAACAGATACATAAATATAATCAAAATAATAATCGTGCGCGCGAAGAAATTAAATCGAGGACGTCCTTAGGGTTTTGACCCTTTTTGAGAAAAGAAAGAGATTTGGTCCTTTTTTTTTGCATTTAAATTAAATGTTAAACCTAATTCTAATTTGTTAAATAATTAAAAGAAAAAAGTATTTTTTTATATTTTTGAAAATTAAAAGTTGTCAAGACCTAATTCTAATTTATTTGAAGTTATTGAGAAAAAGTTAAAGTTAACCTAATTTTAAAAGGCTAAATTAATTAATTTACATTTATTTACAAAAATAATTAAATTAAGGTGAAATTAATAAATAATAATATTAATAAAAAATATTGTTTTCTGAATTAATTATAAAAATAATTATTTGTTAGTTAAATAATAATAATAGTAGTTAATAAAATAATTAGTAAAAGAAAATAAAAAAGAAAAAGAAAACAAAGAGAAAAATATGAAAGAACCAGGGGGGTGTTGGGCCCTTAGGAGGTTTTGTTAGCAATTCCAAGGCCCATTAACATCAAGCCTTCGTGGACTTTCTGGATCATCCACGCCTGCATTGACTGGAGAATATCATGATCTTCATCTTTTGATCATTGGATTTATGATAGTGGACACATGGCGCCTGATTGCTTGAAGCGCATGGTGGGACGTTGTTGGAACGCTGCATGCAATCATGTTAGAAAAAATAGAAACAAAGGTTTAGGGGACCTGGGAATCGAACCCAGGTCCCAATGGTTACCAGACAGCTCATCTTCCACTACGCCAGCTGAACGCTTTTGTTAATATGGTAATGATCAATTATAATATATAAAATCAACCATTATGCTGGAAACAAACATGCGCGTGCTATTATATTTGAATCAACCAATAGCACGCCACCAGCTCATCGTCTTCTTCATTTACCTGAAAAAAGATAAAGAGATAGCGGGGGTTTTTAACCCCCACAATATGGAATGACAAATAATAGTGATTAGGCGTAGAGGCTATATAAATTGTTCGTGAGGGTTGGGTTCAATTCGTCTTGTCTCCACAAATTCAACCATGGGTCTCTCAAGGTCTGATTTTTCCTGTGCAGTAAAGCCCTAATTCAAGAACTCAAGAACCCTAAAATCCATCAATGGCAACTTGCGATTCTGTACACTATAATGCAATTAACCAATGCCAAAAGCTTCCTGTGGATTCAAGCAACACAAAACCAACAAAAAATCATATGAAATATGCATGAATCATGAGTTTCGATTTTCAAAATAGTAAGCAAACTGTGGTTCTGAAACTAGCGATTCTTGGAGCTATGAAGCTGGAAACTGATTGCAAATCGTCCAGGAAACTCCCAGCAATGTATTTGGATCCACAAAAGTCCTTAATTTGCACTAGAACACCGAAAAGAGTTGAGTTTTCTTTGATTTTTTCAATATGGTAATGGCCTTTTTGCAGCAATTCTCACGTTTCCTGCATTAGGTTTAGGTTCTGTATATATAATGGAATGGATTTAGGTTAAATCTTGGCCAAGAAATCCATGGAATAATGGTTTGTATATTTGATTGAAAATCAAATATTTTTCAATCTTTTTGATTGAAAAATCTTGCCAAACTTGGAGATCCTTGTCCCCTTGATGTGCACACGAAATCTTCAGCATATGTTGACCACTTTTGCTTCCCAAAAAGATTTAGAAATCATATCTTGATATTTTCCTACAATTAAATGAATTAAATGAATTAATATTGATTAAAAATTAAATTAATTAATAAAAAATAAGAAAATAATTCAATTTAAGCTCAATGGGTCGTGCATAGGCTTTGGACAAAGTTTCAAGAAGAAATTTGAGGCCCATTAGCAAAAACAAGGTGTTGTGGGCAAAGTTGACTTTTACAAATTCCCAAATATTTCCCAACTTCTCCAATGCATATCTTGCTCAGTTTTGATCATATGTACATGTTCTTGGACATTTTGGAAAGGTCTTGAAGTCCTCTAACCAAT
This sequence comes from Vicia faba, assembly GCA_948472305.1. Classification (NCBI taxonomy): domain Eukaryota; kingdom Viridiplantae; phylum Streptophyta; class Magnoliopsida; order Fabales; family Fabaceae; genus Vicia; species Vicia faba. The sequence goes on along the minus strand of OX451737.1, from coordinate 1,514,753,457 downwards.
GACTTTGGTCCCATGTCATTTGGATTTACCAATCTCAAGTTATGGTCTTTGACTTAAAGTGCCTTTTTGTTGACTTTTGAAATTGACCTATAATGTAGAAATTGATAACTTTTTGTGAGAGCATTTCTTGGATTTGGAATGTGAATGTGAGTTATAGGAAATGTGATCCCCTTCAAAATGAGCATTGGATGGGATTTTTCTGATGAACCATGAAAAAGTTATGCCTTGGTCAAGATACAGTTGACTTTTCTACTGTCCAAAAATAGAAAATTTTGCATCTTGATGATTTTTGAGCCATTCTTGTGGAATCATGATCAAGACTTGATCAAATGATGATTGTGTGCTCAAAATAAGATGTTGGCCAAAAATTCAGACTTTTTACTGTAAAATGACCATTTTGCCCCTCCAGTTGATTGTGAAGCAAATGGAGCTTTTGACTGTGCAAACTGGCATTGTGAGACTTGAGACTTGACATGTAGATGCTTGACAATATGTATTGGCCTATGGGACTTGATTGAGCCATTGAAAACCTCAAATTCCTTGCAAGAACCAAAACCCTAATTTTGACTGGCTTAGGAGATGGTTTGACTGTGCAATCCTTGAGCAAATCTTGAGCCTTTTGAAGATGACTCTTGACAAACTTTGAAGAATATGGGAGGGCAAATTTTGGGGTACAACAGTTTCCACTGTTCAATCTTCTTAGACCTGAGGATGTCGATTGGCTTGCGTGCCTTTCGTGATCCAAAGGTGGAAGATGATTGAACACTAGAGTGCCCAGAAATTTGCACTCGCATAGTAGAATATCAGCAATGTGATGTCGGGAATGGGCTTACAGATGCCATTTGGAGAGATGATGGATAGGAGGATGGGCTTATAGATGCCATCTGGAAATGTGACAGAATCTTGTCGGGAATGGACTTATAGATGGCATTTGGAGACTGTTGGTAGGTGGATGGGCTTATAGATGCCATCTGGAGATTGTCTGTTGAATTGTAATTTTGTAAGTTGAATGAGGGAACCTGTGTAGGGTTGCATAATGATGAGCTTGTGTAAAACTGCATCTTTGAAGGAAGGAAACCTGTGTAGGGTTTACTGATGACGAGTCCGTGTAAAACTGCATCTGGAATTGAGAAGAAAACCTGTGTAGGGTTTCTTGACGACGAGTCTGTGTAAAACTGCATCTGGAAAGAGAAGGAAACCTGTGTAGGGTTGACTGATGATGAGTCTGTGTGAAACTGCATCTGAAATGGAGAAGGAACCTGTGTGGGGTTACTTTGATGATGAGCCTGTGTAAAACTGCATCTGGAAAGAGAGAACCTATGTAGGGCTTCTTGATGACGAGTCCGTGTAAAACTACATCTGGAGTTAAGAGGGAAACCTGTGTAGGGCTTCTTGATGACGAGTCCGTGTAAAACTACATCTTTGGAAAGAGAAAGGGAACCGGTGTAGGGTCGCCTGATGATGAGTCCGTGTAATACTGCATCCTGGAAGAAATAAAACCTGTGTAGGGTTTCTGATGACGAGTCCGTGTAAAACTGCATCTGGAAAGAGAGAACCGGTGTAGGGTTCCTTGATGACGAGTCCGCGTAAAACTGCGTCTGGAAAGAGAGAACCTGTGTAGGGTTTCTTGATGACGAGTCCGTGTAAAACTACATCTGGAGTTGAGAAGGAACCGGTGTAGGGTTACTTCGGGATAAATTCGTGTAAAACTTCTGGAGGAACCGGGGAAAGGTTACTTCGGAGTAAGTTCGTGTAAAACTTCTGGAGGAACCGGGGTAAGGTTACTGTGAGATAAGCCCGTGTAAGACTTCTGGAGGAACCTGGGTAAGGTTACTTTGAGATAAGCCCGTGTAAGACTTCTGGAGGAACCGGGGTAAGGTTACTTCGAGATAAGTTCGTGTAAAACTTATGGGTGAACCGGGGTAAGGTTACTTTGAGATAAGTTCGTGTAAAACTTCTGGGTGAACCGGGGTAAGGTTACTTTGAGATAAGCCCTTATAAGACTTCTGGATGAACCGGGGTAAGGTTACTTCGAGATAAGTTCGTGTAAAACTTCTGGGTGAACCGGGGTAAGGTTACTTTGAGATAAGCCCGTGTAAGACTTCTAGATGAACCAGGTTAAGGTTATCTTGACGATGAGTTCGTGTAAAACTTCGTCTTGGAACTGAGGAGGAACCGGTGAAGGGTTGCCTGAGGAAGAGTCCGTGTAAAACTTTGTCTTGGAGGGAAGGAGGAACCGGTGTAGGGTTGCCTGTTGATGAGTCCATGTAAAACTTCATCTGAGATTGAGAAGGAACCAGTGTAAGGTTTCCTGATGATGAGTTCGTGTAAAACTTCATCTGAAGTTGAGAAGGAACCGGTGTAGGGTTTCCTGATGATGAGTTCATGTAAAACTACATCTGAAGTTGAGAAGGAACCGGTGTAGGGTTTCCTCATGATGATCAAGTAGATAATTGTCCTGTCTGGTTTCAGGTATTAACCCACGATCAGTCGTCCACAGAATTTTCCTGGCTCGTTACAGGTGTTGATCTGGAACTGCAAAGGTAGATGGTAATCATCCTTTGATTGACCTTTTCCTGAAAAGGCAAAGTATTAGTTATATGCAATGTCATGATGTATGAAATGCATGATGTCATGATGTTCTCAAAAATAAATGAGATTGTGTCGTATGCACTTCATCATGTATGTAAATAGGAGATATGAACTGTGAAATGTTTATGAATGTATTTTCGTCTAGGGAAAATAAATCCTTGACGAATGTCGGGGGTTTGTTGAATCCTGGGCTGATGTTTGAAGAGTAGAGTTCTTCGTTTCCGCTGGGGATGATGATTGCAAGGATAAACCAGTAGGAGAAGATGACTCAGTTGGGGAATAAACTTGTTGAAGGGATTACTCTGCAGGGGAATACTCTGTGGGGAAGAGATGCTTCGCTGAGATTTTAATGAGAACTCCGCTGGGGATTCCATTGATAAGCTTTGTTGAGGAATTTGATGAACTCCGCTGGGGGATAGGATGAACTTCGCCGAGGACGATCTTTCTGTGGTAATTAGCTGAGGATAAACCAGTTAGACCCTGGTGGGGAATAACCTTTGAACATGGTCGGGGAGAGATATTTGCACTCTGCAGGGGACCAGCTTCCAGACTCTACTGGGGATAAGCTTCCAGAATCTACTGGGGATAAGCTTCCAGAATCTACTGAGGAGGATGATTCAACTCTCCTGGGGAAACTTTTGGACTGTACTGGGGATGTGGCTCCACTGGGTGTATTCCCGTCGGGGAGAAATCTTATATTTCCATCGAGGAATGTTAAGACTGCCGGGGATGCTAGCTTAGGAACATCTGTATACTCCGTGGGGAATGTTGAGATTTTCTGGGGGTACCCAACTTCCTTAGGGCTGACAGTAGGCTAACTCTGCTTGGGGAGAGTATCGCTGATTTGCTGGAGATATTGTGCCTTTTAGGGATGAGGGGAGAGCAACTTTGTTAGGGGAGAGTACTGATGAATCTTGTCTTACTCTGCGGGGAGTGAAGATGTCTTGGTCAGATTCTTCAGTCGAACCTACCTTGGTACTTGGTGAGCAAAGCATCTGTACAGTTTGAACAACTCTTATTTCCCCAGTTTCTGTGGGAGAAGGTACCTGTGGAGGTGCTTGACAACTGCCGATGGACAAATCTTCTTCTGGTAGGTAAGTGACGAGATGACAGGACATAGTCGTACGCTTTGATCCCTAACTTTTGCCTGGACCGCCCTTTCGGGTTTTCAGTCCACCGGGATACCCATTTTTTCCCAAGCCGCCTTTTCAGGTTTTCGACTTGCCGGGTGTACAGATTTTTTTATTTTCATCCCTTATTTTTGCCCGAACCATTTTGGTTCGCCGGGAAGCCCTTATTTTTGCTTAGGTGTGTCAACCTAGCGGGTCTTTGATTATGCATAGTATTTTTTCGACTATGTCCATGCCCTCAGGATGTAGGGAGGTGTCACTGTCGGTAGTATTGTGTTGCCATACTACCAGAAGATGTCTGATTAGGCAAGATTCGTTGCTGGAATTCCTGTTCAATGCCCCAAGTGACTCAGGAGGAGATTTGCCCCAGGCTAATTGGCATTTGAGAGATTCCTTGAATCTTGACTGGACTGCCCCAGATGACGGACCATGATCATGTCTGCCCCTTGGTTGGAAGTACTTTTGTTCACTTAGATATTCGTCGTGCGAATTTCTCTGCTGTTCGAACAAATAGTCATATGCAAACAATGTTATATCAGGAATGCAAAGCTTATGTCTGTCTTGAAGTTTTTGAAAATGCATTTTTCAGTAAAACAAGCAAATTTTGTAAAATGTGATGTCAACTCAAGATTTTACAGCGAGCCTTAAGAAGTCAGGATACTTTTCGTAACAGTATGCTTTCAAACTAACCCATGCTTCAGCTAGGACTTTTAAGGGTTATAACGTGGCCTGGTTCACGGTTTAAGAAACAAAGGATAAAGGCTCAAAATTTTATTTGTACCCGCCCGTTCTTCGTGATGTTCTTCGATCCTAAACTCAGCTAATCATGCATTAGACCTTGTTTGAATCTTTGCTCTGATATTCCGGTGATGGTTTGGATGTTGACATTTTATTTTGAATAGGCAGTCATTTCTTTTTTTGTTGAGGGTTTGTAGGACCTCTTCCTTTTTTTGATTTTATTATCCATGTTTTTGCCTAAACTGTTTCTTTTGTGTTTACAGTCAGCGGGATGCCCCAGTTTTTGTAAGTCTCCTTCATAGGTTTTGACTTATTGGCCTTTTATTTCTGAGAGATAATGACTGCTTGTCTTTATGATTATTCGGAACCATCATTGTCTTTTGTTTTGGAAGGATTCCTTGGATGCTATTTATTGTGCACCTGGATTAACTGAGAGAACTACCCTGCCCCAGGTTATGATTAAGGGTTTTAATTTTTGAAAAGAAAAACTCCAACTTCTTTGGCTCAAAGGGGTTGACGAGGGATTATCTTCCTTATTACTCCACTGTTTAGGATTTGAAACAATGCATGTACCTCATCAGCGGGGTCTGTTCAAAAGCATAATGTAAAGATCGTGGTATCGTTTTCGTCATCCTCCCTCAAAAGGCTTAGAATTTTCAATCGAGAGTTGAACATCAAAAAATAAAAGCAATTTTGAATATAGTAAACACAATTACTTCAAAACAGACACGTGTAATGCATTAATGAAATAAGAGAGTTTGACATGATAATTGTTTGAACAATCAAAGAAAAATACAACTTGAACATTCGAATGAACAAAAGTTTTTTCAATCCTAGCCATGTTTTGGCAAGGGAGCAGTGATCACATTGGGAGTCTCAGAAGGCTCGAATTCGATCTCCTTAGCATCAATCATATTCTGGATCTTGTATTTCAGCGCCCAACAATCATCAGTATCGTGCCCCGGGCTACCACAATGATAAGCACACCTCGCATCTGGGTTGTAGCTTGGAGAAGAAGTCTTTAGATTTGCAGGAGGGTTTATCATCGCAATCAGATTCATCTTCAACATGTGCTGCAGTGCTTGTGACAATGGCATGTTGATGTTGGTGAACTGTGTTTTAGGCTCGTCCGGCCTTCGCTGATTTCCCTTTTGTTGTTGTCGGCATGGTGTAGGACCAGAGATCAAGACTACCCCTACATGCTGGTCACGACGACTCTTTTGACTGTACGCAGCATTGGACTCTTTCTTCCCAGTGTAAGGCTTTTTATGAGCATCAGAAGGTGCAGCTTCTGGAATCTTCCCACTTTTGATGCCAGCTTCAATTCTTTCCCCAGTCAAGATCAGATCTGTAAACCCAGCTGAAGAATTCCCAATCAAATGGTTGAAGAATGGACCAGACAGGGTCCCTAAGAACATATTGACGAGCTCACAGTCAGTTAAGGGTGGCTGCACCCTTCCAGCAAGATCTCTCTACTTTTGCGCATATTCATTAAATCCTTCGCCCGTCCCTAGTGACATACCCTGGAGTTGGGTACGCGTAGGAGCGAGGTCAGAATTGTACTGATACTGTTTATAAAATGCAGTAGCCAAGTCCTCCAAGTTACGAATACTGGCTCCATCCAGCTGATAGAACCATTCGAGTTGAGTCCCTGAAAGACTATCCTGGAAGAAATGGATCCATAGATTCTTGTCAGAAATGTAAGGTTGAATCTTCCTTACATATGATCTGAGATGCAGCTTAGGACAGGAAGCCCCGTCGTACTTTGCAAAGGCAGGTGCCTTGAACTTGTGGGGAATCACCACCCCAGAGGATAAGCCTAGGTCTCCAAAGTCCAACCCGGGCACATGTTGAATCTCCATAGCACTTAGACGGTCCTCTAGCTGTTTGTACCTGTCCTCAGCAGGAGGGTACTGCTCATCATTATAATCTGTCTCGTTGTCGGAGACCACGGGACTAGGAACCCTTCGCTCTTGGGGACTGTCTTTCCCTACAGAGGAAGTAGCCAGATCAGCCTCATTCTGCAGTCCATTCCCAGATCTGCGTCTAGTGTTGAACAAAACAGTCCTCTTCTTCTTCTTCTTCCTCTCTTTCAGAATCAGAGTCTTCAAATCCTGTTGACCCTGGGCTAGGCTCATAACCAACTCTTGGAACTGGGCGTTCTGGGCCTGGAGGGCCTTGATAGCTTGTTCAGCTGAAGGTTCAGAAGACATGATGATTGCTGAAATAAACAACGAAGAAGATAAGAGACATGTAAAAAAAGGCACCTGTAATGCTATGATATGTATGTATGCATGCAATGTTTTCAAGGATCTCGCGGGGTAAACCAAGAAACTTGTTAGAATTTGAATTTGTAGCTTGATGGAAGGAACTTCATGTTGTTGAGAGTCCTTCTTCAAGAGTCAAAGCTCACCATATCGAGTGGGTCATAGCCCCTGACTCAAGTCATCATGTTTTTATCTCCAAACAATCTTGGCTAGAGGAAAATAAATCCCCTTTGCCCCTTGCTAGACAGTTGGTTCATCATGACCTGCATCACAAACCCTTGAGACCCTTGAAATGGGTTAGTCCTTATGCAGGATGTATGCAATGGTATGATGGTATGATGTTATGCTATGCGTGGAGTGGTGTAAGTAAGCCCTGTTATAAGCCCAGATTAAGGATTGTAAATAAAACCTGCAAGGAACTCATGTGTCAGATAACACGAATGTGCAAGTAGTCAAGTTTTAAGGCACACAAGTCACACAAAAGAGCCCTTAGAGTTTAGGCCAGCATGAAGTTTAGGTACTACCCTCTTTCAGTTTCGTTGGTTAAGACCTGTCCTAGAAAATAGTAATCGGGTTCTAGAGGATCTCAATATCACTGACTACCCTCAATCGGTCATAACTCCAGCGTCGCAATCTTTTCTTGTGGCCAGAACCATCGCGAGAGTTTAGCCTCAATGAGTGTAGCATATTGCTACTGTTCTAGGGCCAAGTTGGGTCAATTTAGGGTTCTAAGGTCGGTTTGTGCTTAATGACTCCTCAGAAGACCCATATTCTCCTCGTTCCAACACAAGGGATATCGGTACAGACCAAGGTGTCACACCAACGTAGCTACTGCTTCACCCGTGTCGATCTATGCCGGACATGTCCCTCACAGCTTATGCTACCTAAAAGGGTATTCCCCAGATCCAGGTTAGGATCTACGAAACTCCAAGACAAGCCCACAATATTAAAGCAAACAAAGCAAGCAATTGAAAACAAGAGTGGTCTAATCCTAAGGTACACCTCACTTATTAAGTATCCCCAGCAGAGTCGCCAGTTCTGTGATCAGTGGGAAGCAAGAGTCGCCACCGTCTTTTATTTTCTCAAACATGGAAAGGACAAAAGCACAGCAAAATTCCTTTTCGAGATTTTTCTCGGTTCGGGAGGTAGATTATAGAAAGGGAAGGTGTTAGCACCTTTTCTATCTGTGGTTATCCACGGGCTCTTAGGTACTTGCTCACTATGTTTTCAAAAATTGTTTGCTTTTCTTGTGTATGTGGGTTTTGAAAAAGTTTAGTTTGAAAACTTCTAGGTAACTCTTGTATCAGTCCTCAAGAGTGTATGAAGTATTTGTTTGAAAACTTTTTGAAAGTGTAGGTGCGAAAAGATGTTTTTGTTTTTTGAAAGAGCAAGTACCCAGGAGAAATCTACCTACTCTAAGGAATTAAGCTGTGTAAGAGTCCCTTAGACAGTACTATCCCACTATTGAGAAGTAGGTAGCACCGTCGTTGGAGTTATTCGGGTCAATTCGATTATAGGGACATGTGTGGTCACCAAAGAAATAGTAGGACGCCTTAGCGGTAACCCTAATGTCCTAGATCCCTTTTATCCGAGGCAACCGTTTCGAGGCAACTGGATCTTTAGACAGGAGGGCGACCTCTAAAACACCCTATACTTGATGACCACGTCGAGGCAACCAAGTGAGGCGTACCCTGGGAGTGGCATGTGCCTGTGTGTCAGGTTTCAGTTAAGATTATCTTGTATATGTCATTGGTGAGCTACAGATTGATTTTATTTTTCATACAAGTCTTGCATGCATAGTTAACAGTTAATAATTGTGCGGAAAATAAATTGCGGAAATTGAATCTACGCTATTACAAGGCGTCGGGTATTTACATCGCCAAAAACATAACCCTTGAAAATAAATGCGAGAAAATAAAAGAAAGCGATAAAAGTCCTAATTAACTATTACATCCTCGGAAACAGATACATAAATATAATCAAAATAATAATCGTGCGCGCGAAGAAATTAAATCGAGGACGTCCTTAGGGTTTTGACCCTTTTTGAGAAAAGAAAGAGATTTGGTCCTTTTTTTTGCATTTAAATTAAATGTTAAACCTAATTCTAATTTGTTAAATAATTAAAAGAAAAAAGTATTTTTTTATATTTTTGAAAATTAAAAGTTGTCAAGACCTAATTCTAATTTATTTTAAGTTATTGAGAAAAAGTTAAAGTTAACCTAATTTTAAAAGGCTAAATTAATTAATTTACATTTATTTACAAAAATAATTAAATTAAGGTGACATTAATAAATAATAATATTAATAAAAAATATTGTTTTCTGAATTAATTATAAAAATAATTATTTGTTAGTTAAATAATAATAATAGTAGTTAATAAAATAATTAGTAAAAGAAAATAAAAAAGAAAAAGAAAACAAAGAGAAAAATATGAAAGAACCAGGGGGGTGTTGGGCCCTTAGGAGGTTTTGTTAGAAATTCCAAGGCCCATTAACATCAAGCCTTCGTGGACTTTCTGGATCATCCACGCCTGCATTGACTGGAGAATATCATGATCTTCATCTTTTGATCATTGGATTTATGATAGTGGACACATGGCGCCTGATTGCTTGAAGCGCATGGTGGGACGTTGTTGGAACGCTGCATGTAATCATGTTAGAAAAAATAGAAACAAAGGTTTGGGGGACCTGGGAATCGAACCCAGGTCCCAATGGTTACCAGACAGGTCATCTTCCACTACGCCAGTTGAACGCTTTTGTTAATATGGTAATGATCAATTATAATATATAAAATCAACCATTATGCTGGAAATAAACACGCGCGCGCTATTTTATTTGAATCAACCAATAGCACGCCACCATCTCATCGTCTTCTTCATTTACCTGAAAAAAGATAAAGAGATAGCGGGGGTTTTTAACCCCCACAATATGGAATGACAAATAATAGCGATTAGGCGTAGAGGCTATATAAATTGTTCGCGAGGGTTGGGTTCAATTCGTCTTGTCTCCACGAATTCAACCATGGGTCTCTCAAGGTCTGATTTTTCCTGTACAGCAAAGCCCTAATTCAAGAACTCAAGAACCCTAAAATCCTTCAATGGCAACTTGCGATTCTGTACACTATAATGCAATAAACCAATTCCAAAAGCTTCCTGTGGATTCAAGCAACACAAAACCAACAAAAAATCATATGAAATATGCATGAATCATGAGTTTCGATTTTCAAAATAGTAAGCAAACCGTGGTTCTGAAACTAGCGATTCTTGGAGCTATGAAGCTGGAAACTGATTGCAAATCGTCCAGGAAACTCCCAGCAATGTATTTGGATCCACAAAAGTCCTTAATTTGCCCTAGAACACAGAAAACAGTTTTGAGTTTTCTTTGATTTTTTTCAATATGGTAATGGCCTTTCTGCAGCAATTCTCACGTTTCCTGCTGTTGTACCCCAAAATTTGCCCTCTCCTCTCCTCAACATTTCCTCATCACTAGACCCTTGGAGTTCAAGAACAAGTTAGGATTTGCTCTGCTCAAAACTCCTCCTTGCACTGTTGACCCCAAATTAGGGTTTGAGTTTGCACAAAGATGTTTTGACCTAAAATGCCCAAAATGACTTTCATGCTTCATGTTGGACTCACAAGTTTATCCATACCAAGTTTCAAGCCTTGATTCCAATCTTTGCCCAGTCAATTGGACAGTTGACCTAGAAATCAACTGTACTGGGGAAAAAGTCAACTGTGGTCAATTGACAGTCAAACCTCATGATTTTTGACCCACATCAACATTATGAACTCATATGGACCATTTGATCAAGTTTGGATCATAATTCAACAAGAAATTTGATCAGATCACCAAAAGGGCAAAATGGTCATTTATAGGGTTTTGACTGCACAAAGGCAATTTTTGACTGTTTGACCTAGCCAATGGCAAACCAAGCTCACATATGGACTCAAGGATTCAATGGCATGGTCTTGACATATTCAACAAGTTCAAAAGATCCCAAATGCACAGGATTGACAGATGAATTTTCCAGTCAACTGATCAAAATTTGACTGTATACTGAAAAGTCAAACTTTGACTTTTTGGTCAAAATCAAGTGCCAAGATTTATTTTTCATCAAGACATGTCAAATTATGAAACTTGTTCATCAAGAAACCAAAAATTACTAATTAGGGTTTAAAATGAAGAAATTTCATAACTTAGAAATTTTCTAAGTTATGAAATTCCCTTATTTTTTCCTAACTTTGTCCCATCTTTTCATCAAGATATATTTGGATTCAAACAAAACTCAAAACATGAAAGTTTTAGTCCATTGCAAAATCTAAAACTTTCATTCACAAAGTTTCCTCAAAAGAAGCTTGTAGCTCAAGTTATGATTTTTTGAATAAGGGTGCAAAACATTCTTAACTTAGAAAATTTTTGACCTATTTTAGGCAGGATTTTTGCCCAACTTCATGGCCACTTTTCACATGCTTCCACTTGGAATTTCAACTTGCATTACAAATATGGATTGCAGTACACGTTCCAAGCTTTCCAAATTGTCCAAGAACTATTCAAACACCCTTGTGGTTAGGGATATTCGAATTTGTCAAGATGGGCAAAAGTCACTTTGTTCATGGCCAAATTCATGTACATAACATTGGCATTTTGAACTCAGCTTGCACAAACTAGATTATAGGCCTTTTATCTCATCCACACTTAATAATTTAATGCCAATCCTTTGTGTTTAAGCCTTATTTTGTGTGTTTAACCATTACTTGCAAGATTAAGCCGTATTTGGAAAAAGCATTTTAGCCATTCTTGTAAAGATATACTTTATGTCAAAAAGCAAATCAAAGAAGTACATGCCAGATCTTTTGGGCACAAGATTATGGACTAATCCCACTGATCAAGGAAAGAAATGCAGCATGCTTGAGGGGCCTGTATGAGCCTATAACTCAACTTGACAACTTTTGCTTAAAGGAGAAGAAAGCTTGCATTTTGAACAACAACTCACATTCCTGCAAGAACCAACTCAAGCAAACTTTGTGAACACATTTGATATTCCCTAACTGACCTAGAACACGAGCCCTTGACCCTCAATACCTCCTCATCCATCAAAGCCCATTTTTTCTGCAAAACAGAGTCCCTGTTGCAGATTGACTTGGCCAACATCATTCCATCGTGCGTTTTCATCCAAACCAGTTCAAATACATTCCCTACCATCCATTGAAGCTGTCCCAAGCCTTAGATACAAGCTGTAACAGCCATAGCCAAGTGTGCCATTTTCATTTTTCATCTGTGCAGGTTGACTTCTATAGCTCGATTCAGTAAGATTCAAAGCAAGCCAAGCATAGAGGAAGCATCCTTGGACCTCAAGCAAGCTGTACAAGTCCTCAAACTTCATTGAAAGTACCTCCATTGTTGTACACGATTCAAGCTGAACAGGTAAAAGTTTGAACTTCTATCTCTCTATCCAAGCATATCTAGGCTTAGGTTTGTGAAGAAATTATGTCCTACTCATGGCCCTAAAGCTACCCATATCCTCACTTTTCATTTATGTTGTGTGTACTGAGAGAATTTTGAACCTGAACATTGAACAAAAGTTAGGTCAGGAATTGGGGGAGGAGAAATTCTCTCTCAATTCTGAGAGTTAGATCAAGTTCTTGATATGTATGAATTCGTGATTTGATGCTTTACATTTTTGATGTTATAAGTTTTTGTTAAAAGTCAAAGGATCAAGAGATAGCAGGGATGGAAGAAAACGCGTGTTTTTGTGTTTGAAACTGGCTGGAGGTTGAAGAAAAGCCTCCTTGGGCTGGGCCTGAGATTGTTTTTCTGTTTGCACCTTCATTTTTCACTTACACCCCCTTGGCCCATTGTGTGTTATTTTCATCATTTTTGATTTTTTTTCTTTTTGATTCTGACTTATTATTTTTTGTCAAAATATAAAAAATATAAAAAATATTTTTTCAACCATTTTTGCATTTTATTTGGATTTTATTTACTTTATTTAAACTTGTATATATAAAATAACATATATGCTTTTATTTAAAATACTAAAAAATAATACAAATACATTTATTTTCTGTTTTTATTTTATTTTACCTTTTGAAAACATTTTCTTAAAATACACTTTTTTTTTTATAAATAATAAATATTTTATTTTTACATATATTTAGTATATTTAATACATAATATAAATACTTATATATTTATTAGAATATTTAGGGTAAAAATACAAAAATAATACATTTTTATTTTTATTAATATTTAACCTCAAAAATTACTTTTTTACAATATACTTCCTTTTTATTTATTTTTTGTATATAATTAATAAATATTGTATATGATATAAATAATAAATATTATTTATTTACAAAATTAGGGTTTTGCCCTAAACCATGAAAATATCCAAAAAAAACAAATAAATACCTAATTTTGCCTTAAGTAAACATTTTTACCATTTGTAAATAAGTCACCTACACTTACACAAATACATTGATACATTTACATTACTCTATTCTTATACATTGCTATACACTACATATTACATTTGCGATTGATTCGATTTGGTTGTAAATTATTTGGAGACTACTCTCCTATTAAAGTCTCATCCCCATTTGAACATTTGTACCCCCATCCCCATAATTATGTTGTAATAATTTAGGACTTTAAATTCCGCATTTTAAAGCTTTCTAATTATACCATGATAGACTTAGGGTTTGTATGCAAATCGAAAATGACAAATAGTTTGACCTAATTCAAAGACAAAAAAGCATGAAAATGGACAACACTAATCACACTTGCACCTCTAGGGTTACTCCACTTGTTGCCTTCAATAATGGGCCATGTTGCATGTTGGGTGTCTTTGGCAAAACAAAACAAATCAAATGATCATAGTCTCTCGATGACGCTTTCGAAAGTTGCCTAAAAAATGATCATAGTCCCTTAAAGGAAATTTCCAAAGACACTTGGCACTATTGCATTCATGGTCTAAACGATGACCCTCGCCCGTCCCGTTAACATCCTAACACAAGATTGTCCACCAAATACAATGGTGGAACAATACTGTTAAAAGGGTTAAAACATAGGGAAGATCTTTGAGAAATTTAGGGTAGATAGCTCTTGGTTACTTGACCAACCTTGCAAAACAATCCTTGCCATTTTTCAAAACACACATCACAATACACTTTCAAAACAACTTTCAAAAACATTGAAAACTTTTCAAAAGACAAATACACCTTTGTATACATTCAAACATGGATCATTACAAAGGTTGCCACAACAATGGCCTCTTTTCAAAACATTTCCAAACCCACACACAAAGCACCATTTCAAACAATTGAAAATCAAAGGAAAGTAACTAAGAGCCCATGGATAACCATGGGTAAAAAGGGTGCTAATACCTTCCCTTTCTATAATCTACCCCCCGAACCCACGAAACATCTCAAAAGGTTTTTCCTGTGCTTTTTAACCTTTCCTTTAGGATAAAATAAAAAGTCGGTGGCGGCTCTTGCTCAACCGAAACATTCGCGAATAAATAACGCAAAACCTCAAGTCAGTTCTCCCACCGTATCACAGAACTGGCGACTCTGCTGGGGACTATAAAAAGTGGGGTGTACCTTAGGATTAGACCACTCTTGTTTTCAATTGCTTGCTTTGTTTGCTTTTATATTTGTGGGCTTTGCATCGGAGTTTCATAGATCCTAACCCAGATCTGGGGAATACCCTTTAGGTAGCATAAGCTGTGAGGGACTTGTCCGGCGTAGACCGACATGGGTGAAGCAGTGGCTACGTTGGTGTGACACCTTGGTCTGTACCGATATCCCTTGTGTTGCAACGAGGAGAATATGGGTCTTCTAAGGAGTCATTAAGCACCAACCGATCTTAGAACCCTAAATTGACCCAACTTGGCCATAGAACGGTAGCAGTATGCTACACTCATTGAGGCTAAACTCTCGCGATGGTTCTGGCTGCAAGAAAAGATTGCGATGCTGGAGTTATGACCGATTGAGGGTAGTCAGTGATATTTAGATCCTCTATAACCCGGTTACTTTTGATAGGACAGGTCTTAACCAACGAAACTGAAAGAGGGTAATACCTAAACTTCATGCTGGCCTAAACTCTAAGGGCTGTCTTGTGTGACTTGTATGCCTTATCATGCTTGCCTTTGTGAATACTTGTGGTGTGCTTTATCATAACATCATACCATCATACCATTACATGCATCCTTCATAAGGACTGACCCATTTCAAAGACAAGAGGGTTTAATCTTTGCTCTTTTTTGTAGGACATCATGATGCCCATGTGTAGGAATACTATCCGGCTCAACTTTGTTCAACCACCTACTTTGCTCAAGGATTTGGTTGATAGGATTCCAAACACTACTTCCTTCATCAAGAGGCATGGTTCTCTTCTAGGTTTAGTCACTTCAAAGTGGGACCGACAGTTGATGAGTGTCCTGACTCAGTTCTATGATCCCCTGTACCATTGCTTCACCTTTCAAGACTTCCAGCTGGTCCCTACCCTGGAAGAATTCTCTGAGTTACTTGGTATCCCTGTTTTGGAGCAGACTCCATTCACTGGTTGGGAGAAGACTCTTAGGCCTGAAGAGATTGTTGCAGCCCTTCCCTTGACCAAAGAAGAGGTAATGGCTAACTGGGAGACTAGAAGTGGAGTTAAGGGCTTTTTGGCTAAGTTTCTGGTTGGCAAAGCTAATAGTTTCTGGAATGACTTAGACTTCAAGGCGTACGAAGACACTCGGGCTCTTTTAATCTATGGTCTAGTATTGTTTCCAAATCCTGATACCTTTATTAATGTCAACTCCATAAGGATCTTCATCTCTCAGAACCCTGTACCCACTCTCTTGGGTGATATCCTGCAACAGCTCTATGCTCGTACTGCCCGAAGACGGGGAACTCCGTGGTGTTGTGCTCCTTTGTTAGTGAGGTGGTTTATTTCGCACCTCCCTAAATTCGTGCTAAAGAACAAAGAAGGAAGGGGCTGGGCTCATAGGGTAATGTCTCTCACTGATAATGACATCATTTGGACTCTCAGAGGTTTGGATGAGGTAGCCATTATTGATCGTTGCGGAGAATATCCTAATGTTCCATTGATCGGTACCCAGGGAGGAATCTCTTATAATCCATGTTTAGCTCTCCGTCAGTTTGGAAGAGCCAGAAGAGCAGGGCCTCATGAGATGTTGGTACCTCACATAAGTTTTGAGTTTCAGGTAGACAGTGACGAACTGCGTCATAGATTCATCAAGGCTTGGGACAGAATTCACAAAGCTGACCCACATGAGTTGGGATCGAAGACTTCTCTACCAATGGAACCCTACTACAGATGGATCCGCATCCGTGCTCAGAAGTTAGGTATGCCATACGAAGCTGTCAGGCCTATCATTCTTGAATTTCCTGATAAAGACGGGGTTCCTCCAACTGTCCTCCCTCCTCAGTTACCCACTGATGTTGATACACTAAAGAGGTCTTGGGTGCAGCTACAGGAAGAACGGGATTCTTATCGGGAAAGGTTCAACGAACAGGAACAAAAGATCCAGAAGTTGACTAAGCAATTGGAGAATGAGCAGATCCTGAACGACTATATATGTACTGAGAAGAGGAGGCCATGGGAGCACTGATGGGCTTTGGATGTTTCTTTTACAGCTTTTATTTCCTTTTCAGTATTTTCATTCTTGTAATGCCTAAGGGCAAATTGTTGAACAATTTAAAGTTTGAATCTAATAAAGTGTGTTTCCTTTTTGTCTACAAATTTGAATCCCGATTGTCTTTGAAAACATAAATCATACGCATCTCATTGCATCATATGCATAACAGGTACCATTTCTTCTACAGGTTGCTTAATCTTCTTCGCTGTTTATTACAACACTCAATCATCATGTCTTCCGAGCCTACTACCGAACAAGCTATCAAGGCCCTCCAGGCCCAGAACGCCCAGTTTCAAGAGCTGGTCATGAGCTTAGCCCAGGGTCAACAGGAGTTGAAGACTCTGCTCTTGAAGAAGAAGAAGAAGAAGAAGCAGACTGCGCTGTTTAACACTGGACGGAGGTTTGGGAATACACTACAGAATGAGGCTGATCAGGCTACTTCCTCTGTAGGGAAGGATAGTCCCCAAGGGGAAGGGTTCCTAGTCCTGCAGTCTCCGACAACGAGACAGATTACAATGATGAACAGTACCCTCCCGCTGAAGAAAGGTACAAGCAACTAGAGGACCGTTTAAGTGCCATGGAGATTCAACATGTGCCGGGGCTGGATTTTGGAGATCTAGGTTTATCTTCTGGGGTGGTGATCCCACACAAGTTCAAGGCATCTGCCTTTGCGAAGTACGAAGGGGCTTCCTGTCCTAAGCTGCATCTCAGATCATATGTAAGGAAGATCCAACCTTACACTGCAGACAAGAACCTATGGATCCATTTCTTCCAGGATAGCCTTTCAGGGGCTCAACTCGAATGGTTCTATCAGCTGGATGGAGCCAGTATTCGAAACTGGGAGGACTTGGCTACTGCATTTTATAAGCAGTATCAGTATAATTCCGACCTCGCTCCCACGCGTACCCAACTCCAGGGTATGTCACTGGGGACGGGCGAAGGATTCAAGAAGTATGCGCAAAAGTGGAGAGACCTGGTTGGCAGGGTGCAGCCACCGCTGACGGGCCGTGAACTCGTGGACATGTTCTTGGGGACCCTGTCTGGTCCGTTCTTCAATCATCTGATTGGTAATTCTTCTGCAGGGTTTACAGACCTCATTCTGACTTGTGAAAGGATAGAAGCTGGTATCAAGTCAGGGAAGATACAGAAAGGTGCCTCCTCGAGTACTGAAAAGAAACCCTTCAAGAAGGAAGCCAGTGATGTTTATGGTCCAAGGAGATAGAACAAACCGGAACGCCGCCAAGCTGTCAACACGTTGGTAATTTCAAAGCCTACTGCTGCTCCTCAGCAGTATAACCAACCAAGGGGTGAGAGACCCAAAAGGTAGTACACTCGACTCAGCATGACCCTGTCTCAGATATTGCCACAACTACTGTCGACCAATCTGGTAACTGTCAAGGAAGCTCCGAAGGTGGTAAACACAACATCTCTGAAGTACAATCCCAACGCCCGCTGCGCCTATCACTCTGACAGCCCGGGGCATACTACGGACGATTGTTGGGCTCTGAGCAATAAGGTTCAGGACCTTATTGATGCTAAAGAAATACAGTTCGAGGCGCCCGAAAGGCCCAATGTTGTGACTGCTCCCATGCCCCAGCATGGAGTGAATGATGTTGAGGAAGACCTGTATGTAGCCTCTGTGGATGAGATTGTTACTCTGTTGTTGACTGTCAAAAGGAACATGTTGCTAGCCGATTTATTTCCGGGATGTAGTAAAGGTTGCCATCTATGTGCTGTTTCACCTGCTGGTTGTTCTTTGCTGAAATCAGGTATCCAAAACCTGATGGATAACAATGAGATCTTGTTCGAGAAGATTGTTGTTCCTGCTGTCCCTGCTGAAGAAGTGCCGATTGTTACTATTTTCAACAACTCTCCTAAGGCTCCCTCAAAGAAGCCTGTCAAAATCATGTCTACTCAGAAGGTTGCACCTATCATCATCACTGTTCCGGGGCCCCTCCCTTATACGTCTGACAAAGCTGTCCCTTGGCACTATGGGGCAGATGTTTATGTGCTTGGAGTTAAACAAGAGTTTGATACTAGTACCGGCGTCACCAACATCATCGGGCCTGCTAAAGTCACTCATAGTGGTAGGCTCTTCTCGCCTGATATTGCACCACCAGCTATTCAGAGACCTCTTGTCATCACACCTGCCAGTGTGCATGCTTCCCTTCCTGACCAAGTTCCTGTTTCTACCCGTGCTGCCGAGTCATCTGACGCTCGGGGCAAAGGGATTGCTACTGATATGCCTGCCCGGACGGAGGCACCAAAGACAACCACTGTCGAAGCTTCCAAGCAAGAGATGGAAGAGATCCTCAAGATTATCAAGAAGAGTGATTTCAGTGTAGTTGAGCAGCTGGGGCACACCCCCTCTAAAATTTCTATGCTATCACTGTTGTTGTGTTCAGAGGCCCATGCTAAGGCCTTGATTTCCTTCCTGAAGATGGCCCATGTGCCACAAGAAACGTTTATTGATCAATTTACCGATTGTGTGGCCAACTTGACTGCCGATAATGGGTTGGGCTTCTCTGACGCCGATCTGACTTCCAAAGGAAAGAACCATAACGACGCCCTGCATGTCTCCATTGAATGCAGGGGCACTACTCTTGCCCACTTGTTGGTAGACACCGGTTCTTCATTGAACGTATTACCCAAGAAGGCCCTAGACAGGTTGGATTGTGAGGATTTAGAGCTCAAGCCTAGTAACATTGTTGTCCGGGCCTTTAACGGTTCGAAAAGGATGGTACATGGGGAAGTTGACATTCCAATCAGGGTTGGTTCTCAAGTTTTTGATTCTACTTTCTATGTGATGGACATCCGACCATCCTATTCTTGTTTGCTGGGTCGTCCATGGATCCACAAGGCTGGAGCTGTGACCTCCACACTACATCAGAAGCTTAAGTACCTGGTCAGAGGGAAGATTGTTACAGTTCAGGGGGAGGAAGAGTACATGGTCAGCCACCTCAACTCGTTCTGGTACGTAGAGATGGATGGGGAGTTCATTGAAACCCCCTTTCAACACTTTGAAGAGGTGCCTCATACACTGGCGTCAGCAGAGACTGTGACTGTAGAAGATTCTCCGTTGAAGATGGCCTCCCTAAAGGATGCCCGGGCTGTTATTGAGAAGGGTGAGTGCGCAAACTGGGGTCGGCTTCCTAATTTCACTCCAAAGACTGACAAGTTTGGTTTGGGTTTCACTACAGAAGCTCAGAGGGTTGTTCGTAAGGCAAGGATTGGAAGACCTCCTGTGTTCATCACCAACTCGGGAGTAAATGCTATTGAAGACGACGTGGAGGAATCTGAATTCGACAGCTGGATCTACCCAACGACCAACGGTGGACCAAGCAACTGGACTGCGAAAGAATTCGTACCTATTACTTTTGTCACTCAGTAATGAACTCCTTTGTTTTGAATTTGTAAACAGACATTAATTTTGAAACTTTATGGCCCGGTGTCTTACCCAGGGCACCGTGGTTTCATTTATGAGGGCTTTTGTGTGTCACTCTCATAAATCATTAATAAAAGCATTGGACGTTTTTACATTTCAAATCTTGCGCTCCTTGTCTTTCTTTATTATATATTTCAAAACATCTATATTTACACACACTCACTTATACAGGTTCCAATCCACTCTGGATCCCACTGGTAACGACTCTGCTACTGCCATTTATGACTTCAAAAATCCGATCAACTTAGCCGAAGACGAAGGTGAAGATGATTGCAAAGTGCCTGTTGAGCTTGCAAGACTGCTACTCCAGGAAGAGAGGGCCATTCAGCCACATGAAGAGCCAGTGGAAACGGTAAATCTGGGTACTGAGACAGACAGAAAAGAAGTCAAGATTGGTGCCAATCTAGAGCTCAGTGTGAAACAACAGTTGATTCAGATGCTGCATGACTATGTGGAAATCTTTGCCTGGTCTTACGAAGACATGCCTGGATTGGATACCGACATTGTGGTTCATCACCTGCCTACCAAGGAAGAATGCCCTCCGGTAAAATAGAAGGTCCGCCGTATGCGTCCAGAAATGTCCGAGAAAATCAAAGCTGAGGTTATGAAACAATTTGATGTCGGGTTTCTAGCAGTGACTTCTTACCCTCAGTGGGTTGCCAACGTGGTTCCAGTGCCGAAGAAGGATGGTAAGGTACGAATGTGTGTTGATTACAGGGATTTGAACAGGGTGAGCCCTAAGGATGATTTCCCTCTGCCTCATATCGACGTTCTGGTTGACAACACTGCTCAGCATAAAGTATTCTCCTTCATGGACGGCTTCTCCGGTTATAATCAGATCAAGATGGCTCCTGAAGACATGGAGAAGACCACTTTTGTTACTCAGTGGGGCACCTTTTGCTACAAGGTCATGCCTTTTGGGTTGAAAAATGTTGGGGCAACCTACCAACGTGCCATGGTTGCTTTGTTTCATGACATGATCCATCACGAGATAGAGGTATACGTCGACAATATGATTGCAAGGTCCCAAACTGAGGAGGAACACCTTGACCATCTACAGAAGCTGTTTGACCGTATGAAGTTGTACAAGCTAAGGTTGAACCCAAATAAGTGCACCTTTGGGGTGAGATCTGGAAAATTGCTAGGCTTCGTCGTAAGCGACAAAGGCATTCAAGTGGACCCTGCCAAAGTGAAAGCCATACAAGAGATTCCAACTCCCAAGACAGAGAAAGAAGTCAGAGGCTTTCTAGGACGGTTGAACTACATTGCCCGATTCAACTCGCACCTAACTGCTACCTGTGAACCAATCTTCAAGCTACTGAAGAAAGATCAAGTAGTACGTTGGAACGATGAATGTCAGGCCGCTTTCGAAAGAATCAAAGAGTATCTCCAAGAGCCACCCATTCTTATGCCACCGGTTGAAGGGAGACCTCTAATTTTATACATGACAGTACTTGACAACTCAATGGGGTGTGTGCTGGGGCAGCATAACGAGTCTGGCCGAAAAGAACACGCCATTTATTACCTTAGCAAAAAGTTTACCGACTGTGAGACCCGATACTCACTGCTCGAGAAAACTTGTTGCGCTTTGGTATGGGCTGCTCACCGGCTGAGACAGTATATGTTGACTCACACTACTCTGTTGATTTCAAAAATGGATCCAATCAAGTACATCTTCGAAAAGCCCGCCTTGTCCGGAAGAATAGCAAGATGGCAGATGATCTTGACGGAATATGACATCCAGTACACGACTCAAAAAGCAATCAAGGGAAGTGTATTGGCAGACCATTTGGCGCACCAGGCAGTGGACGATTACCAGTCGATGAACTTTGAATTTCCAGACGAGGATATCATGGTAGTGACTGATTGTGAAGTACCTGGACCAGATGAAGGACCTGAGGAAGGATCCCGATGGTCTATGCACTTTGACGGAGCCTCGAACGCTTTGGGTAATGGTATCGACGCTGTGATCATATCCCCTAAAGGCACTCATACTCCACTCACCGCCTGGCTATGTTTCAACTGCACCAACAACATGGCAGAGTATGAGGCATGTATCATGGGTCTTCAAGCTGCAATTGACTTAAGGATCAAGTTTCTGAGTGTCTTCGGAGATTCCGCTCTCGTGATCAATTAGATCAAAGGCGAGTGGGATACGAAACACCCAAATCTTATTCCTTACAAGGAGTATGTGCTGACGTTGATTCCCCATTTCGAAGAGATAACCATTGAACACTTCCCAAGAGAGGAGAATCAGTTAGCGGACGCGTTGGCTACGATGTCTTCTATGTTTAAAGTCAAATGGGACAACGAGGATCCCCGGATTATTATCTGGAAATTGGATGAACCTGCACATTGTTGCGATCTCGAGATCGAAGAGATAATAGAAAAACCCTGGTATCATGAAGTGAAGAGGTACCTTGAAGCTCAAGAATACCCCGAAGGCGCATCTGTTAACGACAAGAAGTTCCTGAGAAGATTTGCGGCAAAGTTCTTCCTCAGCAATGGCATTCTCTACAAGCGAAACCATGATTCAACCTTACTGCGTTGTGTGGATAAGACTGAAGCAGAAAGGATCATGGCAGAGCTACATGAAGGTACCTTCGGAACACATTCCAGTGGACATACCATGGCAAAGAAAATCCTTCGGGCAGGATATTTCTGGTCCAGAATGGAAGCCGACTGTTATCAGCATTCTCGAACTTGTCATAAATGCCAGATCTATGCTGATAAGGTGCACATTCCTCCGGTTCCTCTAAACGTCTTGACAGCACCTTGTCCTTTTGCAATGTGGGGGATTGATATGATCGGCGAAATCATACCTATGGCATCCAACGGGCATCGCTTCATCTTGGTAGCGATTGATTACTTCACAAAGTGGGTCGAAGCAGCTTCCTTCGCTACCGTAACCAAGAACATCGTGGCACGGTTCATTTGGAATAACCTGATATGTCGATACGGTGTACCTTAGAGGATCATTACGGATAATGGTACCAATCTTAACAACAAGATGATCACTGAGCTCTGCGAGCAATTCAGGATACAGCACCACAACTCTTCTCCCTATCGACCGAAGATGAATGGGGCTTTAGAAGTAGCGAATAAGAACATCAAGAAGATTGTGGAGAAGATGACAGTGACCTACAAAGATTGGCACGAAATGTTACCGTTTGCTCTTCATGGGTACCGTACCTCAGCACGGACGTCAATAGGGGCAACTCCCTTTTCCTTGGTCTATGGCATGGAGGCAGTCTTGCCTATTGAAGTCCAGATACCCTCTCTCCGGATAATGAAGGATGTAGGTTTGAGCGAAGATGACTGGATCCAGACTCGGCTTGATCAATTAAACCTAATTGATGAAAAGAGACTCACTGCTATTTGTCATGGTCAGACGTACCAAAAACGGATGATCAGGGCATTTAACAAGAAGGTCAGACGACAGGAGTATCAAGTCGGAGACCTGGTAATCAAGCGCATCATTCTTCCTCAAAGTGATCCCAGGGGAAAATGGACCCCTACGTACGAAGGGCCATTTGTGGTTAAACATATCTTCTCAGGAGGAGCTATGATTCTAACCACCATGGATGGTGACGACCTTCCTCACCCCGCCAATGCAGACATAGTAAAAATATACTACGCATGAATTAAAGACCCGCTAGGTTGACACACCTAGGCAAAAATAAGGGCTTCCCGGCGAACCAAAAGGGTTCGGGCAAAAACAAGGGATGAAATGAAAAAAATCTGTACACCCGGCAAGTCGAAAACCTGAAAAGGCGGCTTGGGCAAAAATGGGTATCCCGGTGGACTGAAAACCCGAAAGGGCGGTCCAGGCAAAAGTTAGGGATAAAGCGTAATACTATGTCTCATTGGATCGCCTTGCATCCAGAGTTCGGCATCAACTATCGGGCTCAGACGGCGCCAGTCAATCAGCTTCATCTTCAACTAAGCAGCAAAGTGATGAGACGCTTGAAGACATAAAGGCGATAGCAGAGTTGGAACCCAGTAGGATTATTTTTTCACATAGCTGTTTTGTTTCCTTTTCACAAAATTGTATAAACTCTATTTTGCTCGGTGGCGTTCTCTTACTAGGACGTCAGCCTCTTGTACATAAAACGCCTATTTACAGGCAAATTTCAAAATCAATACAAGTTCAATTTTTCAGACAAATTACCCATCGTTTTTCCTTTTTTTTTGTTTTGTTTTGCAAAGAACGTCCAATGTTCATTTTTTGATATATGCATTTGACATTAATTGCTAATCATGAATATTTGCATGCGAATCAAAGGAATAATTACAGATGACATCAGAAACAGGGGCAATAAAGAATTGTCTAAGCGATCTAATTGCTCTGTCCACCAAGGTACCAAGGTAGGTTCGGCTGAAGAATGTAACCAGGATACCTTCACTCCCCGTTGAGTAAGACAAGATTCAGAAATACTCTCCCCAGGCAGAGTTGGTCTCCCATCAGCACTAAAAAGGCACAGTATCTCCAGCAAGTCAGCGATACTCTCCCCAAGCAGAGTTAGTCTACTGTCAGCCTTAAGGAAGTTGGGTATCCCCAGAAGATCTCAACATTCCCCAGCGGAGTATAGACATTCCTCAGCAAGCATCCCCGGCAATCTTAATATAAGATTGTTCCCCGGCGAAATACCAGACACCCCAGTGGAACCCCTTCCCCAGTACGGTCTGAAAGGTTTCCCCAGGAAAGTTGAATCATCCTCCCCAGTAGATTCTGAAGCTTATCCCCAGTAGATTCTGGAAGCTTATCCCCTGCAGAGTACGAACGCATCTCCCCGGCTTCATTCAAAGGTTATTTCCCACCAGAGCTTATAACTGGGTTATCCTCAGCTAATTACCACGGAATGATCGTCCTCGGCGAAGTTCTTCCTATCCCCAGCGGAGTTCATCAAATTCCCCAACATAACTTATCAGTGGAATCCCCAGCGGAGCTCTCATCAAAACCTCAGCGAAGTATCTCTTCCCACAGAGTAATTCCCCGCAGAGTAATCTCTCCAACAAGTTTATTCCCCGATGGAGTCATCTTCTCCTACCGGTTTATTCTTGCAACCATCATCCCCAGCGAAAGCGAAGAACTCTACTCTTCAACATCAGCCCAGGATTTGATTTCCCGGCCTTCGTCAAGGATTTATTTTCCTAGTCGAAAACACATTCATAGACATTTCACATTTTATACATCCTGATACATACATATACGCATCATATCACACGATCTCATTTATTTTTGAGAACATCATGACATCATGCATCTCATACATCATAACATTGCATACAACTAATGTTTTACCTTTTCAGGAAAAGGTCAATCCAAAGATGATTACTATCAACTATCGCAGTTCCAGATTCGATACCTGTATCCAGCCAGGGCATATTTGTAGACGACTAATTCCATATTCGATACCTATATCTAGCCAGGGCATATCTGTGAGTGATTGATTGTAGATTCGATACCAGTATCCAGCCAGGGCATATCTGCATGAAGAGTTTAGAGATTTGATACCTGTATCCAGCCAGGGCATATCTGTAGACGACTAATTCCAGATTCGATACCTGTATCTAGCCAGGGCATATCTGTGAGTGATTGATTATAGATTCGATACCTGTATCTAGCCAGGGCATATCTGTGAGTGATTGATTGTAGATTCGATACCTGTATCCAGCCAGGGCATATCTGTAGACGACTAATTCCGGATTCGATACCTGTATCTAGCCAGGGCATATCTGTGAGCAATTGATTGTAGATTTGATACCTGTATCCAGCCAGGGCATATCTGTAGACGACTAATTCCGGATTCGATACCTGTATCTAGCCAGGGCATATATGTGAGCAATTGATTGTAGATTTGATACCTGTATCTAGCTAGGGCATATCTGCATGAAGAGTTTGAAGATCAACCCCTGTAACAGGCCAGGAAATTATCTTTCTTTCTCAGGTACGCAAGTTCTCGCTAAGGAATCTCTTACGCGATCGACACCCCGGATGGAATCTTTAAGCCTATCTCCACAATTATCCATTACACTTCCAAATGGCATCTATAAGCCCATTCCCGACATCACATTGCTGATACTCCACTATGCGAGTGCAAATTTCTGGGCACTTTAGTGTTCAATCATCTTCCACCTTCGGATCACGAAAGGCACGCAAGCCAATCTACATCCTCAGGTCTAAGAAGATTGAACAGGGGCAACTGTTGTACCCCAAAATTTTCCCTCTCCTTTCCTCAACATTTCCTCATCACTGGACCCTTGGAGTTCAAGAACAAGTTAGGATTTGCTCTGCTCAAAACTCCTCCTTGCACTGTTGACCCCAAATTAGGGTTTGAGTTTGCACAAAGATGTTTTGACCTAAAATTCCCAAAATTACTTTCATGCTTCATTTTGGACTCACAAGTTTATCCATACCAAGTTTCAAGCCTTGATTCTAATCTTTGCCCAATCAATTGGACAGTTGACCTAGAAATCAACTGTATTGGGGAAAAAGTCAACTATGGTCAATTGACAGTCAAACCTCATGATTTTTGACCCACATCAACATTATGAACTCATATGGACCATTTGATCAAGTTTGGATCACAATTCCACAAGAAATTTGATCAGATCACCAAAAGGGCAAAATGGTCATTTATAGGGTTTTGACTGCACAAAGGCAATTTTTGACTGTTTGACCTAGCCAATGGCAAACCAAGCTCACATATGGACTCAAGGATTCAATGGCATGGTCTTGACATATTCAACAAGTTCAAAAGATCCCAAATTCACAGGATTGACAGATGAATTTTCCAGTCAACTGATCAAAATTTGACTGTATACTGAAAAGTCAAACTTTGACTTTTTGGTCAAAATCAAGTGCCAAGATTTATTTTTCATCAAGACATGTCAAATTATGAAACTTGTTCATCAAGAAACCAAAAATTACAAATTAGGGTTTAAAATGAAGAAATTTCATAACTTCGAAATTTTCTAAGTTATGAAATTCCCTTATTTTTTCCTAACTTTGTCCCATCTTTTCATCAAGATATATTTGGATTAAAACAAAACTCAAAACATGAAAGTTGTAGTCCATTGAAAAATATACAACTTTGATTCACAAAGTTTCCTCAAAAGAAGCTTGTAGCTCAAGTTATGATTTTTTGAATAAGGGTGCAAAACATTCTTAACTTAGAAAAATTTTGACCTATTTTAGGCAGGATTTTTGTCCAACTTCATGGCCACTTTTCACATGCTTCCACTTGGAATTTCAACTTGCATTACAAAGATGTATTGCAATACACATTCCAAGCTTTCCAAATTGTCAAAGAACTCATCAAACACCCTTGTGGTTAGGGAGATTCGAATTTGTCAAGATGGGAAAAAGTCACTTTGTTCATGGCCAAATTCATGTACATAACATTGGCATTTTGAACTCAGCTTGCACAAACTAGATTACAGGCCTTTTATCTCATCCACACTCAATAATTTAATGTCAATGCTTTGTGTTCAAGCCTTATTTTGTGTGTTTAACCATTACTTGCAAGCTTAAGCCATATTTGGAAAAAGCATTTTAGCCATTCTTGTAAAGATATACTTTATGTCAAAAAGCAAATCAAAGAAGTACAGGCCAGATCTTTTGGGCAAAAGATTATGGACTAATCCCACTGATCAAGGAAAGAAAATGCAGCATGCTTGAGGGGCCTGTATGAGCCTATAACTCAACTTGACAGCTTTTGCTTAAAGGAGAAGAAAGCTTGCATTTTGAATAACAACTCATATTCCTGCAAGAACCAACTCAAGCAAACTTTGTGAACACATTTGATATTCCCTAACTGACCTAGAACACGAGCCCTTGACCCTCAATACCTCCTCATCCATCAAAGCCCATTTTTTCTGCAAAACAGAGTCTCTGTTGCAGATTGACTTGGCCAGCATCATTCCATCGTGCGTTTTCATCTAAACCAGTTCAAATACATTCCCTACCATCCATTGAAGCTGTCCCAAGCCTTAGATACAAGCTGTAACAGCCATAGCCAAGTTTTCCATTTTCATTTTTCATCTATGCAGGTTGACTTCTATAGCTCGATTCAGTAAGATTCAAAGCAAGCCAAGCATAGAGGAAGCATCCTTGGACCTCAAGCAAGCTGTACAAGTCCTCAAACTTCATTGAAAGTACCTCCATTGTTGTACACGATTCAAGCTGAACAGGTAAAAGTTTGAACTTTTATCTCTCTATCCAAGCATATCTAGGCTTAGGTTTGTGAAGAAATTATGTCCTACTCATGGCCCTGAAGCTACCCATATCCTCACTTTTCATTTATGTTGTGTGTACTGAGAGAATTTTGAACCTGAACATTGAACAAAAGTTAGGTCAGGAATTGGGGGAGGAGAAATTCTCTCTCATTTCTGAGAGTTAGATCAAGTTCTTGATATGTATGAATTCGTGATTTGATGCTTTACATTTTTTATGTTATAAGTTTTTGTTAAAAGTTAAAGGATCAAGAGATAGCAGGGATGGAAGAAAACGCGCGTTTTTGTGTTTGAAACTGGCTGGAGGTTGAAGACAAGCCTCCTTAGGCTGGGCCTGAGATTGTTTTTCTGTTTGCACCTTCATTTTTCACTTACACCCCCTTGGCCCATTGTGTGTTATTTTTATTATTTTTGATTTTTTCTTTTTGATTCTGACTTATTATTTTTTGTCAAAATATAAAAAATATTAAAAATATTTTTTCAACCATTTTTGCATTTTATTTGGATTTTATTTACTTTATTTAAACTTGTATATATAAAATAACATATATGCTTTTATTTAAAATACTAAAAAATAATACAAATACATTTATTTTCTGTTATTATTTTATTTTACCTTTTGAAAACATTTTCTTAAAATACACTCTTTTTTTTGATAAATAATAAATATTTTATTTTTACATATATTTAGTATATTTAATACATAATATAAATACTTATATATTTATTAGAATATTTAGGGTAAAAATACAAAAATAATACATTTTTATTTTTATTAATATTTAACCTCAAAAATTACTTTTTTACAATATACTTCCTTTTTATTTATTTTTTGTATATAATTAATAAATATTGTATATGATATAAATAATAAATACTATTTATTTACAAAATTAGGGTTTTGCCCTAAACCACGAAAATATCCAAAAAAAACAAATAAATACCTAATTTTGCCTTAAGTAAACATTTTTACCATTTGTAAATAAGTCACCTACACTTACACAAATACATTGATACATTTACATTACTCTATTCTTATGCATTGTTATACACTACATATTACATTTGCGATTGATTCGATTTGGTTGTAAATTATTTGGACACTACTCTCCTATTAAAGTCTCATCCCCATTTGAACATTTGTACCCCCATCCCCATAATTATGTTGTAATAATTTAGGACTTTAAATTCCGCATTTTAAAGCTTTCTAATTATACCATGATAGACTTAGGGTTTGTATGCAAATCGAAAATGACAAATAGTTTGACCTAATTCAAAGACAAAAAAGCATGAAAATGGACAACACTAATCACACTTGCACCCCTAGGGTTACTCCACTTGTTGCCTTCAATAATGGGCCATGTTGCATGTTGGGTGTCTTTGGCAAAACAAAACAAATCAAATGATCATAGTCCCTCGATGACGCTTTCGAAAGTTGCCTAAAAAATGATCATAATCCCTTAAAGGAAATTGCCAAAGACACTTGGCACTATTGCATTCATGGTCTAAACGATGACCCGCGCCCGTCCCGTTAACATCCTAACACAAGATTGTCCACCAAATACAATGGTGGAACAATACTGTTAAAAGGGTTAAAACATAGGGAAGATCTTTGAGAAATTTAGGGTAGATAGCTCTTGGTTACTTGACCAACCTTGCAAAACAATCCTTGCCATTTTTCAAAACACACATCACAATACACTTTCAAAACAACTTTTAAAAACATTGAAAACTTTTCAAAAGACAAATACACCTTTGTATACATTCAAACATGGATCATTACAAAGGTTGCCACAACAATGGCCTCTTTTCAAAACATTTTCAAACCCACACACAAAGCACCATTTCAAACAATTGAAAATCAAAGGCAAGTGATATAAGCAAGTAACTAAGAGCCCATGGATAACCATGGATAGAAAGGGTTCTAATACCTTCTCTTTCTATAATCTACCCCCCGAACCCATGAAACATCTCAAAAGGTTTTTCCTGTGCTTTTTAACCTTTCCTTTAGGATAAAATAAAAAGTCGGTGGCGACTCTTGCTCAACCGAAACATTCGCGAACAAAAAATGCATAACCTCAAGTCAGTTCTCCCACTGTATCACACCTGCATTAGGGTTAGGTTCTGTATATATAATGGAATGGATTTAGGTTAAATCTTGGCCAAGAAATCCATGGAATAATGGTTTGTATATTTGATTGAAAATCAAATATTTTTCAATCTTTTTGATTGAAAAATCTTTCCAAACTTGGAGATCCTTGTCCCCTTGATGTGCACACGAAATCTTCAGCATATGTTGACCACTTTTGCTTCACAAAAAGATTTAGAAATCATATCTTGATATTTTCCTACAATTAAATGAATTAATATTGATTAAAAATTCAATTAATTAATAAAAAATAAGAAAATAATTCAATTTAAGCTCAATGGGTCGTGCATAGGCTTTGGACAAAGTTTCAAGAAGAAATTTGAGGCCCATTAGCAAAAACAAGGTGTTGTGGGCAAAGTTGACTTTTACAAATTCCCAAATATTTCCCAACTTCTCCAATGCATATCTTGCTCAATTTTGATCATATGTACATGTTCTTTGACATTTTGGAAAGGTCTTGAAGTCCTCTAACCAATGCCTTTGGTCCCATGTCATTTGGATTTACCAATCTCAAGTTATGGTCTTTGACTTAAAGTGCCTTTTTGTTGACTTTTGAAATTGACCTATAATGTAGAAATTGATAACTTTTTGTGAGAGCATTTCTTGGATTTGGAATGTGAAGGTGAGTTGTAGGAAATGTCATCCCCTTCAAAATGAGCATTGGATGGGATTTTTCTGATAAACCATGAAAAAGTTATGCCTTGGTCAAGATACAGTTGACTTTTCTGCTATCCAAAAATAGAAACTTTTGCATCTTGATGATTTTTGAGCCATGCTTGTGGAATCATGATCAAGACTTGATCAAATGATGATTGTGTGCTAAAAATAAGATGTTGGCCAAAAATTCTGACTTTTGACTGTAAAATAACCATTTTGCCCCTACAGTTGATTGTGAAGCAAATGGAGCTTTTGACTGTGCAAACTGGCATTGTGAGACTTGAGACTTGACATGTAGATGCTTGACAACATGTATAGGCCTATGGGACTTGATTGAGCCATTGAAAACCTCAAATTCCTTGCAAGAACCAAAACCCTAATTTTGACTGGCTTAAGAGATGGTTTGACTGTGCAATCCTTGAGCAAATCTTGAGCCTTTTGAAGATGACTCTTGACAAACTTTGAAGAATATGGGAGGGAAAATTTTGGGGTACAACAGTTGCCCCTGTTCAATCTTCTTAGACTCGAGGATGTAGATTGGCTTGCGTGTCTTTCGTGATCCGAAAGTGGAAGATGATTGAACACTAGAGTGCCCAGAAATTTGCACCCGCATAGTAGAATATCAGCAATGTGATGTCGGGAATGGGCTTACAGATGCCATTTGGAGAGATGATGGATAGGAGGATGGGCTTATAGATGCCATCTGGAAATGTGACAGAATCTTGTCGGGAATGGACTTATAGATGCCATTTGGAGACTGTTGGTAGGTGGATGGGCTTATAGATGCCATCTGGAGATTGTCTGTTGAATTGTAATTTTGTAAGTTGAATGAGGGAACCTGTGTAGGGTTGCCTAATGATGAGCTTGTGTAAAACTGCATCTTTGAAGGAAGGAAACCTGTGTAGGGTTTACTGATGACGAGTCCGTGTAAAACTGCATCTGGAATTGAGAAGGAAACCTGTGTAGGGTTTCTTGACGACGAGTCTGTGTAAAACTGCATCTGGAAAGAGAAGGAAACCTGTGTAGGGTTGACTGATGATGAGTCCGGGTGAAACTGCATCTTAAATGGAGAAGGAACCTGTGTGGGGTTACTTTGATGATGAGCCTGTGTAAAACTGCATCTGGAAAGAGAGAACCTGTGTAGGGCTTCTTGATGACGAGTCCGTGTAAAACTACATCTGGAGTTAAGAGGGAAACCTGTGTAGGGCTTCTTGATGACGAGTCCGTGTAAAACTACATCTTTGGAAAGAGAAAGGGAACCGGTGTAGGGTCGCCTCATGATGAGTCTGTGTAATACTGCATCCTGGAAGAAATAAAACCTGTGTAGGGTTTCTGATGACGAGTCCGTGTAAAACTGCATCTGGAAAGAGAGAACCGGTGTAGGGTTCCTTGATGACGAGTCCGTGTAAAACTGTGTCTGGAAAGAGAGAACCTGTGTAGGGTTTCTTGATGACGAGTCCATGTAAAACTACATCTGGAGTTGAGAAGGAACCGGTGTAGGGTTACTTCAGGATAAATTCGTGTAAAACTTCTGGAGGAACTGGGGAAAGGTTACTTCGGAGTAAGTTCGTGTAAAACTTCTGGAGGAACCGGGGTAAAGTTACTGTGAGATAAGCCCGTGTAAGACTTCTGGAGGAACTGGGGTAAGGTTACTTTGAGATAAGCCCGTGTAAGACTTCTGGAGGAACCGGGGTAAGGTTACTTCGAGATAAGTTCGTGTAAAACTTCTGGGTGAACCGGGGTAAGGTTACTTTGAGATAAGTTCGTGTAAAACTTCTGGGTGAACCGGGGTAAGGTTACTTTGAGATAAGCCCGTGTAAGACTTCTGGATGAACCGGGGTAAGGTTACTTCGAGATAAGTTCGTGTAAAACTTCTGGGTGAACCGGGGTAAGGTTACTTTGAGATAAGCCCGTGTAAGACTTCTGGATGAACCGGGGTAAGGTTATCTTGACGATGAGTTCGTGTAAAACTTCGTCTTGGAACTGAGGAGGAACCGGTGTAGGGTTGCCTGAGGACGAGTCCGTGTAAAACTTTGTCTTGGAGGGAAGGAGGAACCGGTGTAGGGTTGCCTGTTGATGAGTCTGTGTAAAACTTCATCTGAGATTGAGAAGGAACCGGTGTAGGGTTTCCTGATGATGAGTTCGTGTAAAACTTCATCTGTAGTTGAGAAGGAACCGGTGTAGGGTTTCCTGATGATGAGTTCGTGTAAAACTACATCTGAAGTTGAGAAGGAACCGGTGTAGGGTTTCCTCATGATGATCAAGTAGATAATTGTCCTGTCTGGTTTCAGGTATTAACCCACGATCAGTCGTCCATAGAATTTTCCTGGCTCGTTACAGGTGTTGATCTGGAACTGCAAAGGTAGATGGTAATCATCCTTTGGTTGACCTTTTCCTGAAAAGGCAAAGTATTAGTTATATGCAATGTCATGATGTATGAAATGCATGATGTCATGATGTTCTCAAAAATAAATGAGATTGTGTCGTATGCACTTCATCATGTATGTAAATAGGAGATATGAACTGTGAAATGTTTATGAATGTATTTTCGTCTAGGGAAAATAAATCCTTGACGAATGTCGGGGGTTTGTTGAATCCTGGGCTGATGTTTGAAGAGTAGAGTTCTTCGTTCCCGCTGGGGATGATGATTGCAAGGATAAACCGGTAGGAGAAGATGACTCCGTTAGGGAATAAACTTGTTGAAGGGATTACTATGCGGGGGAATACTCTGTGGGGAAGAGATGATTCGCTGAGATTTTAATGAGAACTCCGCTGGGGATTCCATTGATAAGCTTTGTTGAGGAATTTGATGAACTCCACTGGGGGATAGGATGAACTTCGCCGAGGACGATCTTTCCGTGGTAATTAGCTGAGGATAACCCAGTTAGACCCTGGTGGGGAATAACCTTTGAACATGGTCGGGGAGACTTGGGCAAAAAAGGGTATCCCGGTGAACTGAAAACCCGAAAGGGCGGTCCAGGAAAAAATTAGGGATCAAAGCGTACGACTATGTCTCGTCATCTCGTCACTTGCCTACCAGAAGAAGACTTGTCATTTCAATCGAAAGATACCAAGCACCTCATAGGTGGGGATAATACTCGATCCACAGGGCCTCCGCAGGCACCTTCTCCCGCAAAAAACAGGGGCAAATAAGAATTGTTCGAAATGTACAAGTTTCTCTGTCCACCAGGTACCAAGGTATATATTCAGCTGAAGAATATGGCTAAGATACTTTCACTCCCCGCAGAATAAGGCAGTAATGGTAGCTCTCCCAGCTGAGACTTGCAGCTATGTACAAATCAGCAATACTCTCCCCAAGCAGAGTTGGTCTACCATCAGCCCTAAAAAAGTTGGGTATCCCCAGAAGGTCTTAATATTCCCCAGCGGAGTATAAGGATATTCCCCAGCAAGCATAAGAGTATCCCTGGCAGTCTTAATATTCCTCAATGGAATATAAGAATGTTCCCCGGTAGAATGCAAGATACCCCCAGTGGAGCCATTTCCCCAGCACAGTCTAAAAAAGTTTCCCCAATAGAGTTGAATCATCTTCCCCAGTAGATTCTGGAAGCTTATCCCCTGCGAAGCACAAATAAGTCTCCCCAGCCAGATTCAGAGGTTATCCTCACAAGAGTCTAACCGGGTTATCCTCAGCAAGTTGCAACTAAAAGATCATCCCCAGCGAAGTTCTTTCTATCCCCAGCGGAGTTCATCATCAAAATCCCCAACAAAGTTTATCAACGGAATCCCCAGCGGAGTTTATCATTAAAATCTCAGCAAAGTATCTCTTCCCCACAGAGTAATTCCCCGCAGAGTAATCTCTTCACCATGTTTATTCCCCAACGGAGTTATTTTCTCCTACAGGTTTATTCTCACAACCATCTTCGTTCGTCATCCCCATCAAAAACATTCTAAGCAAAGTTTGAAGACACACATACTCTTCCACAGCAATCTAGGATTTAACAAAATCCCCGACATTTGTCAAGGATTTATTTTCCCAGACGAAAATACATTCATAAACATTTCACATTTCATACCTCCTATTTACATACATGATAAAGTGCATACGATACGATCTCATTTATTTTTGAGAACATCATGACATCATGCATTTCATACATCATGACATTGCATACAGCTAACACTTTACCTTTTTTCAGGAAAAGGTCAATCAAAAGATGGCTACCATCAACCTTTTCAAGTCCCAGTTTAATACCCGTGGCAAGCCAGGAAAATATCTGTGGACGACTGATTGTAGATTAATACCTGTAACAAGCCAGGAAAATTATCTACATGAAGAGATTGAAGATTAATACCTGTAACAAGCCAGGAAGACCTTTCTTTCTCAGGTCAGAGATTAATACCTGTAACAAGGCAGGAAGACCTTTCTTTCTCAGGTCAGATATTAATACCTGAAACCAGCCAGGATAGATATCTCCTCGACCAACCTTTTCAGGTCCCAGTTGATAACCTGTAGCAAGCCAGGAAAATATATGTGGACGACTGATTGTAGATTAATACCTGTAACAAGCCAGGAAAATTATCTACATGAAGAGATTGAAGATTAATACCTGTAACAAGCC
Organism: Vicia faba; assembly: GCA_948472305.1. Lineage (NCBI taxonomy): Eukaryota > Viridiplantae > Streptophyta > Magnoliopsida > Fabales > Fabaceae > Vicia > Vicia faba. The sequence continues at coordinate 1,514,718,016 of OX451737.1, read as the reverse complement.
AAGAAGACCTTTCTTTCTCAGGTCAGAGATTAATACCTGAAACCATCCAGGACAGCTATCTCCTCGACCAACCTTTTCAAGTCCCAGTTTAATACCTGTAGCAAGCCAGGAAAACTATCTGTGGACAACTGATTGTAGATTAATACCTGTAACAAGCCAGGAAAATTATCTACATGAAGAGATTGTAGATTAATACCTGTAACAAGCCAGGAAAATTATCTACATGAAGAGATTAAAGATTAATACCTGTAACAAGCCAGGAAGACCTTTCTTTCTCAGGTCAGAGATTAATACCTGAAACCAGCCAGGACAGTTATCTCCTCGACCAACCTTTTCAGGTCCCAGTTTAATACCTGTAGCAAGCCAGGAAAATATCTGTGGACGACTGATTGTAGATTAATACCTGTAACAAGCTAGGAAAATTATCTACATGAAGAGATTGAAGATTAATACCTGTAACAAGCCAGGAAGACCTTTCTTTCTCAGGTTAGAGATTAATACCTGAAACCATCCAGGACAGTTATCTCCTCGACCAACCTTTTCAGTCCCAGTTTAATACCTGTAGCAAGCTAGGAAAACTATCTGTGGACGACTGATTGTAGATTAATACCTGTAACAAGCCAGGAAAGTTATCTAAATGAAGAGATTGAAGATTAATACTTGTAACAAGCCAGGAAGACCTTTCTTTCTCAGGTCATAGATTAATACCTGAAACCAGCCAGGACAGCTATCTCCTCGACCAACCTTTTCAAGTCCCAGTTTAATACTTGTAGCAATCCAGGAAAACTATCTGTGGACGACTGATTGTAGATTAATACCTGTAACAAGCCAGGAAAATTATCTACATGAAGAGATTGAAGATTAATACCTATAACAAGCCAGGAAGACCATCTTTCTTTCTCAGGTCAGAGATTAATACCTGAAACCATCCAGGACAGCTATCTCCTCGACCAACCTTTTCAGGTCCCAGTTTAATACCTGTAACAAGCCAGGAAAAATATCTGTGGACGACTGATTGTAGATTAATACCTGTAACAAGCCAGGAAAACTATCTACATGAAGAGATTGAAGATTAATACCTGTAACAAGCCAGGAAAACTATCCTTCTTTCTCAGGTCAGCGATTAATACTTGGAACCAGACAGGACAAGTTCTATAACCTCAGCGGTATACTCCCGGTGGGCACGAGACAATTCCTAGATCTTAATGAAGATGTTTCCCTACGTCATAGTGTGGACAAGTACTATAACCTCAATGGTATACTCCATTGAGCACGAGTCAGTTCCTAGATCTTGATGTCTTCCTCCGTCATAGTGTGGGCAAGTTCTATAACCTCAGCGGTATACTCCCGGTGGGCACGAGACAGTTCCTAGATCTTGATGAAGATGTTTCCCCCCAATTGAATTATGAACAGGACGTTCTTAAAACTCAGCTGAAGCATTCTCTCAGTTGAAGTACAGGCAGGTTCCTAAATCTCAACAAAAGTTAGACTTCCCCAGCGGAATCTTCTACAACAACAAGTATGCAGGTTCTCGCTAAGGAATCTCTTATGCGATCGACACTCCTGCAGATGGCATCTATAAGCCCATCCTCCTACCAACAATCTCCAAATGGCATCTGTAAGCCCATTCCCGACGTCACAATGCTGATACTACACCATGCGAGTGCAAATTTCTGGGCACTCTAGTGTTCAATTATCTTCCACCTTCGGATCACGAAAGGCTCGAAAGCCAATCTATATCCTCAGGTTTAAGAAAATTGAACAGGGGCAACTGTTGCACCCCAAAATTTGCCCTCTCATGTTTTCCAAATTCTTCTCCCTGCATGGTTGATCACAAACCCTTGCCTAAGGAAAAAGAAAATTTTTGAGTGGTGCTTTAAGCACCTTTCGATTGGCATTCTGAAAGACCCTTCGATTGGTATTCTGAAGGAGCCTTTCAATTGGCATGGATAATTCCCTTCGATTGGCATTATGGACAAGCACTTCGATTGACATTCCAAAAGCTTCGATTGGCATTATGGACAAGCACTTCGATTGGCATTATGGACAAGCACTTCGATTGGCATTATGTCAAGGCCTTCGATTGGTATTCTGAAAGACCCTTCGATTAGTGTTCTGAAGGAGCCTTTCGATTGGCATTATAGACAAGCACTTCGATTGGCACTATGTCAAGGCCTTCAATCAGAATTCTGGAAGACCTTTTCGTTTGACACCCTGGGCCAAACCTTTCAGTTGGCATGCCAAGGGATCCTTCGCTTTAGCATTGTGTCAAGGCAGCTTCGACAGGCATGTTAACCATGTCCTTCGATTAGCATGAACAACACCTTTCGATTGGTATTGTAGCAGTGTCTTTCGATTGGAATTTTAATTAGTACCCTTCGATTGGTATCTGAACAAGATCATTCGATTGGCGTAGCAAAGGACTCTTTGATTGATATTTCAATAAATACCCTCCGATTGGTATTTGGACAAGGGCCATTTGAAGAACTCCTTCCAGGCCATTCGAAAGAGGCCATCAAGAGGGCACTCAAAAAAAAACATGTCCAGGTACACTGAACATGAGAAAATGGTATGTTTCCCTTGCAAACATAGAAATAATTAAATGCTGATTGTGGATTCAATTCCTGAGTTAAAGGCCAGATTCTTGCCTTTTCTGTTCCTAACTCCACAAAAGATGATTCGACCAGAGTGATTCTGTTTAACTCAAGACCAATCAAAGAGCATGGCTTAAAGGCATTCGAAAATCAAAAGTGTCCAGGTTCATTCCAGATTCCAAAGAGACATGAATATTTCAAAAAAGGAAATATTTTAATGTGTCTGATTCTTGTCTCATGACTTTAAAGGCCTGGTTAATTGGCTGTCCCTTTCCATTTTCATGCACCCTCGCGCTCCTATAAATAGGAGGCCAGTGACACATTACAGAGGACGGAAAAACACAGAAAAATAGAGAAAAGAAAAGAAACAGGGAGGATTTGGAGATACGCTGCCCACAACCCACCAAAGGTTATCAGCATTTTCATCCAAGCCAAAGCAGCCATCCAGCGAACATCTCCACACCCAGAGCCACAGATCATACATCTTCAATTGGTAAGGGTTTGCAACCAAAGTTGCACCTTCATGACATTTAAATACACATTGCATATATATTCTTGTTATTACTGATTATGTTGCATGTAGGCTACAGCGCAAAGATGAGATCGTGCCATTGCTTGGGCACGATCTGAGTTTCTCCTTCGAATCTCAGGATAAAACAAACCCAGACCCAGATTCAGCAGGTTCAAATTGAGGAAGGACCTGAATTGGGAGGAGATTCGAATCAGGGGGGTAAAATCCCCCCTGGACCTTTTAACATTTGTCTCGTTTTGTAGGAAATATATTCTCAGAATCCTGTTCAGAGTTTCGAAGCTTAGCAGCTTAGTTTCGAACTGGATCCAGGATTTCCAGATCGAAGGATGACATATACAGATCGAACACCCCCAAAGTGCAGCCCCTCATGCACCTTCGATCAAGCCTCTTCACTGGGTCGAAAGACAGCCCACACCTCTTTCGACCCAGGCCTCCAGAATTATACCTTTTTTTGATTTACTGCCTGTTTCCTTCGATTTCATCTTTGTTTTGACTATTTTATTTCTTTTTTTTTAATCAACATAAAATCAATTAAAGAAAAACCACAAAAACATTAGGCTAGTTTTTTCTATTAAATTAACTTTGTTAATTAATCTTTTAATTATCTTAACATTTTCTCAAAACTAAAATTAAGTAGATTTAGATCATTTTCCCAAAATAAAATAAAACAACAAAAAGATTTTATTCTTAGGATTTTTTAGAGGTTATTTTCAGATTCGTGCGCGTTTATTTTATTGTAACTGCCTACTGGTTTGTAATAGCTTAACTAAGACTTTTACACTTTACTGCTCTATTCCCCCAATTTTGGACATGTAAATAATCCCCCTCCCCGAAGCCTTGTAATAGCGTAGGATTTACAATTCCCTCACTTTAAATTCATGTACATATATTAAGTGTTTAGATGTATGCTAACTAGGATTGCATGACAAGATCTATCTTGACTTAAAATCAACAGTAGCTCACCATGACATGTAAAGATAATATAAACTGAAAATTGACACACTCGCACATGCCACTCTTAGGGTACACCTCACTTGGTTGCCTTGAACGTGGTCATTGAGTATAGGATGTTTTATAGGTCGCCCTTTTTTCCAAAGATCATAAGTTGCCTCGAAACGGATGCCTCGGAAAAATGCTCTAAGACATTAGGGTTACCACTAAGGCGTCCTAACATTGCTTTAGTGGCCACACATCCCTTAAATCGAATTGACCCGAAAACTCCAACGACGGTGCTACCTACTCCTCAATAGTGGGATAGTATTGTCTAAAGGACATTTGCACAGTTTAATTCCTTTTTGAGTAGGTATATGTTCTTAAGTACTTGCTCTTTTGAAAAAAAAACAAAACTTTTCGCACTTACACTTCTTTCAAACGAAAACTATTTTCAAACCCACAATCACAAAGAAAAGAAAACTTTTGAAAACATAGTGAGCAAGTACCTAAGAGCCCGTGGATAACCACGGATAGAAAGGGTGCTAACACCTTCCCTTTCTATAATCTACCTCCCGAACCCGAGAAACATCTCATAAAGGAATTTTTCTGTGCTTTTGTCCTTTCCTTGTTGGATAAAATAAAAGACGGTGGCGACTCTTGCTTACCGCGACATTTTGCGAAAACAAACGCAAATGCGAACCAGCATTCCAAAACAGTCAGTTCTCATTCCCACCGATCACACCTACTTTTGAGGGACATGACCAATGTTTCGTAAGGAAACAAGAGAGGTTACCCTAGAGGTGAAGTGTGCAAAGTGTATTAGTTTCAGTTATTTAGTCTTGAATTAGGGTTATCTATATTGCTTTTAGTCTTGCCATACAAACCCTAATTACTAACAATTAAAAATATAATATGCAAAATGTAAAACCTAAGCTATTATATCATGTGAGCAGTTGCATAATTAGAAAAAAATAATAAGGAAATATAAATCTACACTATTACATTTGAGAGTGCAAACCTATACATTTGTTCTAGGAATTTAAATAGCAAAAAGAAATAAGAAAAAGAATGTTAGAAACAATGTTTTAATGTTTTTGTGTTTTTAGAAAATGATTTTGTAGAAAATAATTTAAGTTAATAATTAATAAAAACCTAATTATTTCTAATTAATTTTAATATTAAGAAAAATCTAATTAACTTAATTAATTAATAAATAAAAATATTTCAAAATTTAACTACTAACTAAAAAAAACCTAATCATAATTTATTATGGTTTTTAAAAAAAAATTTAAGGTTTGTTAATGGTTAATTAGAAAATAATGGCAAAATATCCATTTTGGTTCCTTAACTATATACTTGGGATCATATTAGTCCCTTAATTTTTTTCCGTGTCAACTTGGTCCTTTAACTTTCAAAACGTTTTATTTTAGTCCTTTTTGTCTAATTAGCGATGATTTTAGTGACCGATATATATGTTTTCCGGTCGCTAATTAGACAAAAGGGACTAAAATGAAATGTTTTGAAAGTTAAGGGACCAAGTTGACACGAAAAAAAATTAAGGGATCAATCTGAACCCAAGGGTATATTTAAGGGACAAAAATGGGTATTTTGCCGGAAATAATTAGTAAAATAGAGTGAAAAAATACGGTTAGAAAATAAAGAAACAAAATGCATGGGGTAGGAGTAGAACTCACACCCTCAGCCTCAAATAATGTGCGCTATCCTGAAAAACAAAATAAATTGACAAAAGCTAGGATCTAACCCACGCCCTTTGTAATATCGGCCATCACTCTTACCACTTGGCCAATTATGTTACGCATTCATATTACCACTATCATTAAATATGTAATAAAACTTAATTCAAAAATCAGAAGTCAAACAAAATTGAATACGTGCGTGTTAGTGGGGTCTGGGGTTTTTAATGGACCAATGGGAGAACGTCACACCTAGGTCGCCTGAGTCAGAAGGGTCAAACCACCGTGGAGGGTGGTCCACTTCATCTTCTTCGGTGAGGAGATTTTGAAAACCTTTTATATTTTATTTTATTTATTTTGAATTTAATAAAATCAAAATAAATCAAATAAAATATAAAACTAATGTATTAAGGCACATGGCTTTTGTTTTGGATCAGATTTGAAGCCCACAAAGCTCATGACCACTTGCCAAAATTGTGTGAGGATGATTGGCACAAGATTGAGCCTAAAAGAGAAACTTTTCATGCAAAATTCAAATCAAATCTCTTCACCATGAAATACAAATATTCATCTCACTTTTGTTGACCTAATTCTTCCACTATAAATGCATAACACATTCAAACCTCAAGGTACATGCAAGGCTGCCTCAAGAATAAACCCTAAAGCTCTAAAAAAAATCAATAACTAGGGCAAACTCAAACCTTTATCTCCAGCTATTCTCAGTCGATTTCAAGCATCACACTGGCCTCATGAAGGTCCCAAGAGTTCACACCAACCATCATTCAAGCTTGAAGCATCCTAGAACGTGCCAACCAAGTTTCTCTGGTTTGGTAACTTTTTTCGATTTCAAACTCTTAATTTGTATAATATAAATTGTTTTTAAGCATTCACATATGTTCATAATCATGTTTAGAATTTTTTTGAACCATTAACTTTGAGGTTTAGTGAAGGAACAACAAAACAACATTGTTAGGGCTCAGAGCTCTCAAAGTTTCAAAACCCTGGCTACAGGTTGTTTTAGCTGAATCTAACACTACCATTGAGATCACAAGACCCTAGTTAGTAGTTCAGGATCATTTGTTTTCATTTTTTGATCGATTATAGAAGGTTTTAAAAATCTCCTCACCGTAGAAGATGAAGTGGACCACCCTCCACGGTGGTTTGGCCCTTCTGACTCAGGCGACCTAGTCGTGACATTCTCCTATTGGTCCATTCAAAACCCCAGACCCCACTAACACGCGTGTATTCAATTTTGTTTGACTTCTGATTTTTGAATTAAGTTTTATTACATATTTAATGATAGTGGTAATATGAATGCGTAACATAATTGGCCAAGTGGTAAGAGTGATGACTTATATTGCAAAGGGCGTGGGTCAGATCCTAGATTTTGTCAATTTCTTTTGCTTTTCAGGATGGCGCACAGGTTTATAATAGATTGATTTATTCTCATTCATAAACACAAACAACACCATGGCATAATGGATAGAAGGGCATTATTTGAGGTTGAGGGTGTAGGTTCAACTCCAACCCCATGCATTTTGTTTCTTTATTTTTTAACCGTATTTTTTCACTCTATTTTACTAATTATTTCCGGCAAAATACCCATTTTTGTCCCTTAAATATACCCTTGGGTTCAGATTGATCCCTTAATTTTTTTTCGTGTCGACTTGGTCCCTTAACTTTCAAAACATTTCATTTTAGTCCTTTTTGTCTAATTAGCTACCGGAAAACATAGATATCGGTCACTAAAATCATCGCTAATTTGACAAAAAGGACTAAAATGAAACGTTTTGAAAGTTAAAGGACCAAGTTAACACGGAAAAAAATTAAGTGACCAATATGAACCCAAGGGTATAGTTAAGGGACCAAAATGGATATTTTGCCATTATTTTCTAATTAACTATTAACAAACCTTAAACTTTTTTTTTAAAACCATAACAAATTATGATTAGGTTTTTTTTAGTTAGTAGTTAAATTTTGAAATGTTTTTATTTATTAATTAATTAAGTTAATTAGATTTTTCTTAATATTAAAATTAATTAGAAATAATTAGGTTTTTATTAATTATTAACTTAAATTATTTTCTACAAAATCATTTTCTAAAAACACAAAAACATTAAAACATTGTTTCTAACATTCTTTTTCTTATTTCTTTTTGCTATTTAAATTCCTAGAACAAATGTATAGGTTTGCACTCTCAAACGTAATAGCGTAGATTTACATTTCCTTATTTTTTTCTAATTATGCAACTGCTCACAGGATATAATAGCTTAGGTTTTACATTCCGCATATTATATTTTTAATTGTTAGTAATTAGGGTTTCTATGGCAAGACTAAATAACTAAAACTAATACACTTTGCACACTTCACCTCTAGGGTAACCTCTCTTGTTGCCTTACGAAACATTGGTCATGTCCTTCAAAAGTAGGGATACTTTAGCAAATGACCCTCGATCAAATCATCATGGTCCCTTTCGAATAAAGATCATAGTCCCTCGATGACCCTCTGAGTTATCTATGAAATGATCTAGTCCCTTCGATGACCCTACAAGCAAAATGATGATAGTCCCTCTGATACAATTTTTAAAGTATCCTTACATGTTGCCTTTGATGACCATACGATGACCCTATGCTTGTCCCTTCATATCCAATAGATAGGATTACCTACCAACTAATAGTATCGATAATATTATCTCTAAAGGAGAAGGAAAATAACAAGACTTTAGTGGGTAAGAACTCTTGAATGCTTGTTCGCAACTTTTTCACAAACAATAAACCTGAAAGAGTTTGAAAAATGGGAGTGCATGCTGTACGCACTCCTCGGTCCACTCGAAAGCTGCCTCTTTATGTAAGATTTTGAAAAATGGGAGTGCGTGTTGTGCGAACTTCGCCACGAAACAATAGAGTGAGGTGAACATGTTGTTCAGGAATTGTATGGATTTTTTCGAACTTTGTGTGGGGAGCTCGGAGAATGCTCGACACTTGTTGGGGTTGGTTTCAATTCTTTGTTCAGTTAGATAAAAACCGGAGAATTTTCCCGCCTTGACCCCGAAGGTGCATTTCTCTGGGTTGAATCTTATTATGCATTGCCTTGCTTGGGAGAAAACTCTTTTGAGGTGGGTAGCATGGTCGATTTCCGTTCGAGACTTAACGATCATGTCGTCTGTGTATACCTCGAGCATGTCCCTGTCTCATCGCAGAAGACTTTGTTCAGCATACGCTGAAATGTTTCCCCTGCATTTTTTAGGCCGAAGGGCTTTATGTTGTAAAAGTAATTCCCCGAACCGGTCATGAAGGTGGTGCAATGTTTATCGCTCATCTCTATAGGAATTTGATTATATCCCGAGTAGGCGTCCATAAATGATAAAATTTTGTAGTTAGTCGAGTTGTCGACCAGTATGTTGATGTTAGGTAAAGGAAAAGCATCTTTGGGACATACCTAGTTGAGATCAGTATAGTCAACACACATACACAATTTTCCATTACTTTTCTTAACAAGTACACCGTTTGAGATCCAGGTTGGATATCGGGCCTCAGAAATAAAATTTTCCTCTAGGAGGTCTTTTACAGCTTTTTCAGCAACCTCTACTTTTTTAGGAGACTTCCTACGTCTACATTGTACTACTTCCCTAGCGGCTGGATCCACAACCAGTTGTTGACAAGCAACCTCAGGGTCGAGTCTTGGCATCTCCACAGCGCTCCATGCGAATAAGTCAACATTCTCCCTCAAACTAGCTTTGAGTTGCTTCCTCACCAGGTCGGGGAGCCCAACACCAATCTTCATGCCTTTGTTCGGGTCTTCACCGAGGGGGATGAACTAGAAGTGTCTGTTTGGGATGGGTCGTAGAGGATCATGTTCGCCATTGGGGGCCTCGACTTCATCTTTGTCAAAGTGGGTATCGAGTGCAATGAATTCAACCTTTGGTGGAGCCTGTTGTTCTTCGACTCGAGCATGTCTGTTCGCCGAGGTAGCCGCTGTTATCGATATGGTTGCTCTTTTAGTAGGTCGTGCCCCAGTGTCGACCATGTTTTACCCTTTAGAAGCCTTATTGAAACATCTTCTGGAAGCTAAGATGTCTCCATGAATGGTGGTGACGCGGACCCTCTTGGTGTAGAACTTCATCTTTAAATGCACTGTGGAGGGTACAGAGGTCAGCTCAACCAGTGTTGATCTCCCTAGGATACAGTTGTAGAGAGACGGGCAATCAATCACCAGAAATCAAACTTTGACCTGTCGGGATGCAGTTTCTTCCCTGAATATGACAAACAGCTCGACGTAGCCACATGGCTTAGAGGTCGAACCATTAAATCCTTGTAGGTAGGAACCTACGTATGGTGACAGGTGGATATCATTGCGCTGTTGGGTGTAGAACAGGTGTGTGTACATGACATCGACGGAACTCTCTTTATCAACTAGGATGCGATGTACATCAAAGTTGGCCATCTTCGCCTTCACCAACAGAGGAATGCTGGAGTTAGGGGCTCCATCATGCAACTCCTCGAGATAGAAGGTGATCGGCTCATATTTTCCCTTGAATCTTTCAACGGTTACAACCTGGATCGAGGCTGCATCCACCAGCTCATTGAGTTTCCTCTTTGCTCAATTTACTGAAACGTCAGTGAATCCCCCTCCAGATATGACCATGGCAGAGGGGAACTTATGGCATCTGTTGTGGGTGAACAAAGGCTCGTTGTATTCAAGACTATCGTCAATGTGGAAGTCCAGGGGCCTTGAGATGCAGAAGGCTACCTAGAGGGGACCAGATTCATTGGATGGTCAAGTATCCAATTTCTTTAACTTCACAGGTTTCCCAATGAGGGGCATCGTTATGCTTGTACTGCTAGAGTTTCCCTGCCTTGATAAAAGTCTTGATGGCATCCTTCAGGTGGACACAGTCTTCAGTCAGGTGATCGTGGCTCTGATGATATTGACAATATTTTGTTTTGTCGGCCCCGAGCTTTGTTGGGGCAGGTCAAGGATGCATGACCCTGTCGTCCTTGAACTCAGTGTTGAAGCACTCTGCAAGGATGCGCTCGTGGGAAGCTGTCAGTGGGGTGTATTTGGTGAACCTCCCGACCGGTCATCTGTGCTCGTAGGGGTTGTGAGGTTTCTCCTCCCTTCTCTTCTCCATAATTTGTCGAGACTGTGTCATGGTGTCGTTGGATGCTAATTAGTCTGCGCTTTCTAGACCAGCAGGCTCTGTTGGCTGCCTCTTTTTCCTCGTAGCCCATGTAATCCAGGGCTTTTTCGAGGATGGCGTCAAAAGACCTGGGGGCCTCAATGCCTATGGCCTTTCTAAATTCAGTTCCCAGGAGAAGTCTCTTCTCGAGCATGCATCTCTTCATGTGATCGGCACTTGGGACTTGAATGACCTCGCGGTCCAGCCGATTAATATATTCTCTGAGGGTCTCATCACTCCTCTAAACGATTTCCTCGAGGGCGGCCTTAGTCTTCGGATGTCGACGAGATGTAGTGAATTTGCTGATAAATTGGTTTTTGAGGCTCCTCCAAGTGGTGATCGACCCGGGGAAGAGGTTCTTATACCAATCCATGGTTATTTTCCTCAGCATCATCGATATGTTCGGCAGGATCAACAATGCCATTGTACTCCTTTAGCATGGGAGGCTTCTCCGTCCCTTTAGGGATAGGGGCCTCCATGATGACTTGGGATAGTGGACCGTAGAGGTAGTCTTTGTCGCTTCTTTCTTGGGAGCGTGAGGGGGACCAATTGTAGTGGCGGTCTTTGTGTCGGTCTTGGACATGGGGAGAGTCCCTTGGCCTAGACTTCTTTTCTTCATTTCTCCTTTTCCTTTTATGTTTAGGGGATCATCGTTGTTTACGCGGGGAAGTGTGACTGTGTTTCTTGACAGCCTTGGGTTGGGTCCTCTCCAAAATGGGACCTCGCCCAGTGCGGCGGGGAGTAGGGCTCGGAGACTCCTCCTGTCTGTGTCTCTGCGGGAGAGAGCAGGAACAATCTTGTCGGGGAGAAGGAGTTCGTGAATCTAGTCTTCTATGTTTTCTGGGGGCCCAACGAGTTTTCTCCAGCATCATCACTCGCTCACCCTATGAGAAGATCATGTAATTGGTCTAGTTGATTGTCGCGAACAGGACTCTGGTCGTGGCGTTAGCATCTTCAGGAACGAGGATCTCCTGATATACATTGGGCTCATAATCATGCGAAGGATGGTAGTCATCATCGCGTGGTTGTGAGTAAGTGAATGAAGAGGTGGTCAGTCCGACCTTGTGGTCTTGCTCGGGGGCGACCGCGTCGTTGTTGTTGTCCGTGTTTTTGTTGCCGGTCTCGGTGAAATGGATGTTTTGGTTTTTGTTGACAGCTAGGTCGGCCATGACAACCTGAAGGTTGAAGATGTTGCTTTGGTCTTACATGAATGAAAGACGGGGAAGTTGTTTCCCACAGATGGTGCCACTAATCGTACCTGATCATAAGAGATTGTCAAGGCCCACGAGCTTTAAGTTGAGCAATGGTTAAATGTGAGTGGGGGTACTGAAACAACCGGCTGAACAAATCATCGAGATGAAATCAATGAAGTCGCCATGGAATTTTTTTTATCCCATATGAAGGGAAAGGTAAATATCGAGTAAATCTGAGAAGAGTGAAATCGAGTTCGAACGACCAAGAGATCGGGTAAGGGAGTTTGTTACGCGAGAGGGAGGTATTAGCGCCCCATACGCCTGTCGTACTCTATGATATCCACTCTTGTTGTTCTCATCTAAGGGTGTGTAAGAATCTATATCTAAGCTTAAGAGTCAAAAGAAAATGAAAAAAGGGAATGCATGCAAAAGGAAAGAGAAAACAATATAGGGAAAATAAAATTTGTGCTCGTTCGGGCCCTACCCCAATGTTGATGTATCCCTTTTAAGGAATCATAGCAGTCGTAGTTCAGCTCAAAAGTTGATGTTGGTTTGTATTTTTTTAATGAACAATACTAATTTCACCTTCTGCCGCAGCTCGACCTTTGGAGACTCACGCCTCAGCACAGAAGTGAATTAACATGTCCTTTTGAAAAAGTTTAAAAGAAAATCCAGAAGGTGCAAAAGAGTTTGTATTGGTTGATATCTTTTACCTTAAAGAAGGATTTAGAAGTTGTTATATGTTTTATGCTTTTTTCAAGAAAAAGAGTTTTAGTCTTAATGCAAGGATGCAAAAGAAAGAAAAACATCTAAGGGAGACTAACCTAAATCTATCCCTAATATTATCATACAATGGTGGTCCTAAAGTTGAGATTTGAAAGGAAATGTCCAACCTATGTTGACATGCTTGGATAACAATCCTAATGTCTATCTAAAATCATCATCTATAGATGAATAAAGAAGTCCTAAAGGAGCATAAAAAGGGTCTATCACCTAAAACTATGTTTATCTCGAATCATCATCTATAGATGAATCAAGAACTCCTAAGGGAACATGGCGAGGGTATATCATCTCAAAACATGCACACAAAGATGAAATCAAGCAAGCAAACCAATAAGCTCAAGAGAGCATACACAATATGTCGTGAGCAGCACATGCAAAATCAAGTCAAATTCCTAACCATGATATAGAAGATCAAGGTAGGTATAAAATCAGTAGGGGTGCTTTAGCCAAGGGGTCATATCAACCAAGGCAAAAAAGCGGGGAAGAGATAGAAGAAAACAAATGTGACATCCAAAGCGACTGCTAACTAAAATATAGAAGATCGAGGTAGGAAACAGAAGATAATATGAACAATCATGGATTGTAAGCATCGGCCAATGTGAACTCCTGACAAAGCATGGGGGTTTGATTGCAAAACCCTTCCCCAGTCGACGGACTCGATACACAAGATTTGCATGACTCCGAAGCATCGACGTACAACGTGAGCTAAGGATGACACGAACTAGAATGTGCGGGCTTCGATTACGAACCCTTCCTGCTCGCCTCCTTTTGAGGACTTATCATCTGTAATATAATGCGGACAAAAATATAAACACACGTGCGGAATACCTACTTCAAAGGTAGGATTTTAAACAACCACAATTAGCATACAGAAATCGGTGCCTACTACAGGACTTTAAACAGCGACTTCGAGCGCACACTCTTTATTTCCTTCTTCCTAGTTCTCATGATATCTAAAAAGCAATAAATTCCCTACTTCTCATGATATCTAGAAAGCAATAAAATGCTGAAATGAGATAAACAAGAGAAAATACCAAACAAATATCAATTAGTAGCAAAGCGCATCAAAACAAAGAAACCCGACGATCTTCGCGAAAGCTTCACCAATCAAATACAAGAGTCAGAAATCAAATGCTCGGGATAAGTGTCAAAGCCTCATCGATGTAAAAATAAATCACAATCAAAATCTCGAGCATATCCACATATCACACAATAGACCTGCATAAGACTCGGATCTCAACAAGCAAAGGTGAATTACAAATCTTAAGTAATCGGATAATCGAGATTTAATTCCTAAAACCAAAAAAAATCTTACAAATTTGATATTTTATTTTATTATATTTTATCATATGGAAAAGTTCAAAAAAAAATCTAAACGATTCACAAATGTTTAAAAGAAATTACTAATAGAATGATCTCAGGGGTGTAAGCAAAGATCAGGGGTACTGAAGTAAACTACTCAGAATTTCAGGCCCAAGCATTAAGGTTCAACAAGAGCTCTTTTTGTATAAAAAACATGAACATTGGACTAAGGGAGTGGGAAATCAGGATGGTGAATCAGGATGGAGCGCTGAGCCCACCATTGGGAAGTCCAAGCCTTTTTGTATTTCCTGCAGTACCAAAAAAAGAATATGCGGGCTTATATGATGAGTACGGCCCGGTCCATATTTCACAAAAAAAAAACACCATGATCCATTTTACTTAATTCATTTTTTTATTATTACTTAATAGATAAAATAAAAAAGGAAATTAGGGTTAAAATTGGGTGAGACGGTTGAACTTCTTCGTCTTTCTTATCAACCGCACGACAGCTCTTTCTCTCTTCTCAACTGTGAACAAAGGACAACTCCGTCTCCTTCCTTTCTTCCACCATGTAATCTCCATCGTCGAAACTCCATGACCTCATTGCCCATCGTGGATCCATCATCATATCATTGTTCTCGATCTTCTCCCTCTGTTTAAATCTTTGTTCGCTGATTCCCCGTATCAGCATCTTCGCGTGAATGCTTCTATGACAAACTTTGATTTAACCGTCTCGCTATTCCCGCTTGTCCCTGATCAATTCTCCTTCCTCTGACTCTATCTCTGTCTCTGTTCATCATCTCTTATGCATCAACAGCAACTTCAATTCGTGATTTTATTTCGATCTCGACGAAAGTGAATCCAAATATCAGATGCTCATACAAGATGATTGAAGGGGGAATAAATACTTACACGTCAGAGTCGCTCCGATGGTACTTCAAGCATGATTCAGGTATGCACTCTTTATCTCTTCAATTATATCTTCTTCTACTACATGTAGTGGTAGAAATGTTTAAGACTAAGCCATTGGATTGGCTAGACTTATACAGATCAAAATAAAAATCACCACCGCGCTTTATTATTTCTGAAGGAATGGGAAAAGAGCGAGTAACCCAAAAAAGAGGGGGAAAGATTCAAGGTAAGGGGTTGGTTATGCAAAGGGAATGTATTAGCACCCTAAACATCTACGGTACTCCGCAGGAACCTCTTTGTAAAATATGTATATTTTTGGCTATAAAACGTTGTATAAAAATGGATGGTGGAGGTGAGAAAAGAAATATATTTTTATGGTTTTTGCATCTTCCGCGGTTGCGAACCTTTAGTGCCTACGTACCACCTTTCGTGCAATAGGGGATCATGGTACACGTAGTTCCTCTTTTAAAGTATTTTAAAACATAAGTATGTTAATTGATTTTATGAGATAAGACATCATCGTCATTGTCCGTGTGGAAAAACATACTTACTACCTACAATCATGAGAAAGTATATTTTGCATCATCTCAAAGTGGAGGATATGGCTTGTATTTTAAAATCAACAATGCTTCACTCAACACCCAAGTGGAAAATATCTCTCTTCATTACATATTGTAGAAGTATAGTTGTTTGCATCACTACAAAGATTGACAAGAGTCTAATCTTTTGAGAAAGGTTTTAAAATAAATAAAAAAGTCAAAGTGGCAAAATGGTTTGAAATGAGATTGATTGACTTTTAGTCTTATCACAAAAATGTCAAGGTATTATTAAGTTGATTGAAGTTTATTTATGAAAAGGTTTTGAAAATGCATGGACCTAAGTCCAAGTTTATTATGAAAGTGGTTCAAGTTTAAAAAACAAGAAGAGTTTTCAAAAGGAGAGAGAAGATTTTTTAAAGTTAAAGAAGATAGGAGGAGAAGAAGAGACTATCCTAAAGCATAAGGTAAAAACTAGGGATAAGAACCATCTAACCAATAAGAAGTCAATACTTGAAATTATGAGCCAAGATAGAATTCCCA
This sequence comes from Vicia faba, assembly GCA_948472305.1. Classification (NCBI taxonomy): domain Eukaryota; kingdom Viridiplantae; phylum Streptophyta; class Magnoliopsida; order Fabales; family Fabaceae; genus Vicia; species Vicia faba. The sequence continues at coordinate 1,514,701,815 of OX451737.1, read as the reverse complement.
TTCTTTGGATTGAAATCAAGCAAGCAAAGATACTAGACCTCTTGAGAGAGCCAAACTTCAAGTGTATTAAGTTTTCACAAATATTAGGCAGAGTAACGGCTATATACGGACGAAATCCAGATTACAAACAAAGTATGTAATCACAATAACCTGCATACAAAACAAACAAACAACCAATGTCTTGAGGTAAACCTCAAGAAATCCAGACAAAACATCAATTAAGATCACAAGGTATCCAACATAGATCAAGGTTTCTAATCCTAAGTCCAAGAAGTCTGATGCTCCATAATGCCAAGGATAGTATCCAAATAGTCCAAATATTATTAAAGGTTTTTATGGTTCATGTTGATTATTAGGTGTCTTAGAAGAGAAAAGAAAAGGCTCAAGTGAGCAAAATAAAAATGACATGAAATATAATTCTCAAAGTAAATGGTACATAAAGCATAAAAAATAAAAGGGCATAAAGTAAAAAACAATTTAATAATTAGTGGTTAGTTGGATGACCATCTTGAAACTTTCATTTGGAACTCATTAGAGGGTTGGTAGAACCATAGCCTCCACATAACAAGTTTCATTTGCTTTTTGTCAAGTATATCATCCATTTGGAATCCTCAAAAGTACCATTTAATGATCAACGATGTTTAAGTGATTCGCGTTGACCAAAAGTATTGTAGATCCATTAGAGGATTGGTAGAACCAAAGCCTCCACACAATGAATCTCAAGGTTATTGGATCAAAGAGATCAAATTAACATACTTTGACTTGTAAATATAGGTTTGGGCCACAAATGATCATTTATTCGAATCGGGACAAAATTTAACGCTATGTTAAGCAATCGTAAGTGGACTTATGTAGAAGTCGCACCTATTTTGAGGCCAATCAATAGCAATTTATGCACCATTTGTTTTGAGACATGATATAGGGATCATGCTCCAATAACACTTAGTACGATAAGAAAGGGATAAGATGAAGAAGGATGGGGAAGAATATGCAAGCCACATTTGAATTAAAATTTAATCAAACTATTATTAAAATCATTCATTCATTTTTGTGGAGTTAGACTCAACACCATGGATCCAATGATGTTAATAAAGTTCATGATCAAAAATTCAACCCAAGATTATCCAGAAAATAATCACAAATTAATATTGCATTTAATATATACATTAAAAAAGGTTTTAAAATGTTTTAAAATAGAAATAAAAGAGAAAAATATCAACTATGTTCAAATTAATCAAGAAATAAAAAGTAATAAAATAAAAAAATCATAAATGAACTAAAATAATTTTATAAAACTTTTGGTAATTTTTTTAAGTCAGAAATTATTTTTTTAAATTGAAAGAAATGAGTAAAATGAACCAAAAATGATAAAAAAATATTAAAGTCAGAAATAAAAAATAAATGAGGTCCCCAATATTTGTCACAATATCATTGAATCATTCCATAATTTTTTCAGAATTTAAAAATAAATAAAACTATTTTTAAACATTTAAAATAAATCAAATAAAGTGAAAATTTATAAAAAATATCAAAACACAAAATAAAATTTTGAAAAAATAAAAATCAGAAAGAGAAAAATCAAAAATATTTTTCATAATTTTTTAGATTTTTTGGACTAAAAATGAATTTTCTATGATTTTTTGAAATTTAAAACAATTAAATATAAAAATCAGAAAAGAAAAATAAAGTCAAAAATATGTGGACCATTGGATTAAAGTCAAAACGCGTTAGTAATCAAATCCAAGGGATCTGGTGCGCTGTGCATATCATGGTCATTAGTGAATAAAACACTGAATCAAATGTAAATCAGAAATTCAAAAAATATAAATGGCGTTGTTTCATTGGTTGAAGGATGACCCATTGGTCATCTTCAACCTCCAGCCAGTCCCAAAACCAGATTGCTCAATCTGTAAAATTAGAGCACGAGACCTATGTCATTCGCTTTGTCTCTTCAAGACAAAGACAACCACACATTCGCGATAAATTTATATAAACTGTAGCTCAAGCAATTTGGAAGGAAAGTTTTAAAAAGGGATTTGAAATTTCATGGTCAAAATATGTTTCCAGATAAAAGTAAGTGTTGCAACTAGAACCAGGGCAATGAGAGCATCATAATGATATCAAAATTTTGAAGAATTGATGAAGAAGTCTACCTATTGAAGTTGAGTTGTAGAGCTCTGAAACAGGACTTCTATGGAGAAATATAAGGCACTATTCTTGAAGGTAATTATGTGGTTAGCTTCAGGGAACATAAAGGGAGGAAAATTGATTGAAAAATTGGATTGAAAAAGGCTTGAACATAGATTTCGAGCTTGCAGAAATTTGAGTTATGGAACAAGTTTGGCAGGGTGATTCTGGCTATCCAAGTTTAAGAAAATGAATGAGGGATGACTCTCTATTTATAGGGAATCAAATGGAATTTCCAAGCGTGTGAAATGGTGAAGTTTGGATGGAAATCGTGTGATGTTGCAAACAAGAAAAGTGTGACTTCTAATTTGATCAAAACTCATCCAAAACGCGCGTTTTGTTGTGCTAATCACTTATGGAAGTTCACTAAACATGTTTAGAGAAAAAAACGTGCATAAACAAAGTGTTTAGAAGCTAAATCAATGATTTCAAACTCTGACTTTTGAAGAAACGTCAGTTCCAAGTTACCAAGTTCAAATCAATGGCATTCTCAACTCAAGGGGTCTTAGGGCATGATTCTTGATGCCTTAGAAAGATGAGGTTACAAGCTTTGCAATGGGAAAATAATGGAGTCAAATGGATGTTTGAGCTGAAAGTTGCATTGAGTCAAAATTGGAGAAAAGGGGTTGACTTTCCATACTTAGAAATATTTCAAATTTTTCTTCAAAAGTGACCTATAATGTTTTGCATCCAAACATGGCATTCCACTTGGAATTTGCTCTTAACCAAAACATATGGCATGAAATAGACCTCTTAAATGACACTTTAAAACTTGAACCATTTAAAATACCCAAAAATTGAGGGAGTTATGAATTGTTGAAGTTGGCAAAAAATCATGAAATGACCTATAATATTTTGTATCCTTAGGGCATCTTCCATCCATTTTCTCACTTTGCATATAAAAGAAGGGATAAAGTTAACATCCTCAAGATCATTATGGAAAAAGAGTGGTCTCAAGGTGATAAAAATTGACCAAGTTATGATCATTTTAAGTCACACATGAGAAATTGGGGGTTCATCTGAAGGACTTGTAATCTTTCTTCATCATCAAGTTTCTTCCATATTAAAACTCCGTCAAACTTTTGACGTGATTTGTTAATAACCATTTGAATAGAAGGATTTCTTTGGAATCACTCAAAAATACCAAAATATGAGCAAGATATTATTCTTTGAAGTTCAAAACCCTAGCTCCTAGATCAAGAAAATGCTTTGAGGAACTTTGACAATTTTGAACAACCTTCTTGTACCAACACTCTTTATTTGTAAATAGAAGTTTTTGAGAATGATAATTAGAACTCATAGACACCAAAACAACTTCCATATCTTGATAATTAAGATAAATATGCACTTGTGATCAACGGGAACAAGACTTTGTCCAACCATGACAACTTCTTCAATCAATCCCTTGCGCTTTTGAATCAATCTTGATATCTTGGAAATGTAGTGAACAAAACTAACCTTGCCATGCCATCCCTTCCAAAGAAACTTCAATGGTGAGGTTTGGACTTCTCAAGCTTTATTGCCTAGGGCATGGAAATAAACTCATGAACCCATAGAGCAACTTGTTAAACCTCATTGCCTTTACCTACATTAGTAACAAGTAAGACAAACCAACATTGCATTTTATTAATTAAAAGGAAAATCAAGACAAAATATTCATGATCACAAAAGAAAACAAGTCAAGGTGCTTGGTGATTCCTCAAAGAGCAAAGCTAAAGATAGGGAGGAGAACCAAAATATCCTAATGTGGTCTTGTTGTGATTGAATCAACATTGTATGATGAGGGGATCTTAGGGGAAAAAATTGGGGTACAACACTACATCTTTGTTTTCTCTTTTTTCTTCTTATTTTGTACAATATTCTGAACGTATTATTTGTTGAATGTTTCTTTGATGTGTCACAGTGTTGTTTCTGTTACGTTTACAATACAAAAAATGATGGAAATCGAAGCCGAAGTTGTCATAGTGTTGCTTGAAGCGTGCGCGTTTTGAAGTGGAGATGATGATTACAGATGAAGTTGTGTAGAAGCTTAGAGATGATTGAAGTAGAAGATGAAGATGCAATGGTGAATAGTGCGTGGGAGTTGCAGAGGGAGAAGAGAGACTGGAGGTTTGGTTAAGATGGAGGTTTGGAGAAGAAGAAGAGAGAGTTTTGGAGAGTGATACTTCTGCAGTTGTGAAGAATGATGATGAAGATGAGAGGAGAAGAAAGAGGTTTATGGATGAACTTTCTGTGATTCTTCTGCAAAAAATGAAGAATCCATCAAGAAGGTGAGCGATTCTATTTTTATATTTTTGTCATTACTGTTAGAGTTTGTTAGGATTAAATCCATCTGAGCCACTGATTTCTGATTTTTGTTATAGGAATCGATGGTCGAGATTAGGAAGTTACTTGGTTATGATGAGTTGGCCACAAGATGTTAGTGAATCAGTTCACAGTTAATTTCAATTTGGAGTTATCTGATTTTTTGTTTTCACGGTCTCCCTGTTTGGTTCTTCTGAATTTAATTTTCATCTGATTTTCTGATTTATTCTTAAACTGATACTGGAAGTTATTTATGTTTTTTGATAATTTGTTAGGATGGGATGACTTTAAAAATGAATGAAACTGAGAGTTAGTTACTGATTGTAATTTCTGTTAGCTAATTGTTAGTGTGAAAAAGAGTTAGAATAGTCAATATTGTTAAGGCATGATTGTTAGGAATATCAATTGAAATGGATAACTATTAGGTCAAAGCTGTTAGAAATTGTTATGTGAGAGATTGGGTTTGTGAACTGGATATTTAAACTGACTTGAATCCATGTGATTGACTGAACCGATTTTGCTATGCATTGGCCTTTTTAATTTTCTGAATGAGTGGACTATTTTTATGGTATTCCTGAACCAATTTTATGCAGGATTGTTAACTGATGTAATGATCGGTATTATATCTGTTGAATTTTTATCTTACCATGTTATGTGATGCAGGTTTTTTGCTGCAAGTATAAGCCCTTTTTTGATTGTTTCATCTGGTTTGCATGCAAGGTTGACTCGGATACGGCAAATTTAGATATTGGGCAAGGCAGGTTGGTCTTGACTGTATGTTTGTGACTACTAGTGTAGCAGCAGGGCATAATCATTGATAGGATGAAGGCATGTCAACGTTGCTTAATACCAAACTGGATCATAGTTTAAGAAGATGATTTTTATAGTGTGGCTATTTGGTTTGATTCAGTTTTGGAAAAATGAAGCATGGTTAGAAGACGGGGATAGAATTTAGGATTTGATTTTCATGTACTTGCAATTTTTCTTGAATATATCTTGTAAAACTTCTATGTAATATTTTTTGAATGGAAATTCACTTTAATCATAGCTTGATGTATCATGAATGAATTTTGAAACTTGATCTTGAAGACACTTGAATGAATCTTGAATGTAATTTTGACTCTAATGAATGACAATGTTTGTTTAGTTTTGAATGATTTTTTGCACGAAACTCGTGAAAGGATTTTGAATATTATATGAGAACCTTGACTTTCACAAATTTGCGAGTAGAATGTTGAAGTCTTCTAAGTGGTTTCATGAAAACTTTATATCATGAAGGACTTATGTACAAATTGTTGGCCTTTGCAATATGGAATCCTTGACCTTTCGAATGAACCTTGGTCAAAAGTCTTGCCTTGTATCTCATGATTCATAAGAAATTTGCATAAAAATCAATCATGCCATGCTTGAAACATCTTAATCCAATTAAAGGAATTCAAGAGAAAACAATGTATCCATTATTCTTAACGCCTTGGTATTTGAAGCAATCCTTGATTGAACCAAAATTGGACTAATGAGATATGGTTCCTTAGACGAGGTCTCAATGCACATCTTTCTCAATGTTTTGATTCAAAAACCACTCAAGAATGAAATTCGAAATAAAACCCAAACTTTGATCGCACATAGGGGAATAAACCCTAATACATCCTCAAGTCCACAAGTAACTTGTCTATACAAAAATCTCTGATGATATTTGTTGTACCCCAAAATTTTCCCTCTCACTTATCAAGGATTTTCACAAGATCTCTTTGACTCAAGACTGCATCAAGGTTTCACCAGCTCAAGACACCTCCTCATGCACTGATGACCAAAATTAGGGTTTGAGTTTGCACGAGGATTTTTGGACTATCAATGCTTAATATGACTTTCAAGGATCATTATGGACCCCTAAGATTATTCATGTCAAGTTTCAAGCCTTGGATCACACTTTTGATCAGTCAATTGAACAATTGACCTAAAAATCAATTGTATTGGAGAAAAAGTCAACCATGGCCAATTTACAGTCAAACTTCATAATTTTTTATCCATATCAACATCTTAGACTCATTTTAAGCATTTGATCAAGTTTGGACCACAACTCCTCAAGAAATTTGATCAAATCATCAAAAGGGAAAAATAGTCAAAATTAGGGTTTTTACTGAGAAAGGGCATTTTCTGATTTTTGGCCTAACAAATGATAAATTGGTTTGAAGCATGATTTCAAGAGTTCAATTTCATCATTTTGATCTAATAACATGATTCAAAACATTACAAATCCATTGGATTGACAGATGAATTTTTTCAGTCAACTGATCAAAAGTCAACTGTATACTGAAAAGTCAAACTTTGACTTTTTTGTCAAAATCAAATACCAAAGATCATAATTCATAAAAACATTTCAAATGTGAAACTTGTTCATCAAGAAATCAAGGATTCAAGATTTTTTTTTGAAAAGTTGAAATTTCTTAACTTAGAAATTTTTCTAAGTATAGAAAATTTCTTATTTTTGCTCAACTTTAAGCCAAATTTTCACCATGATGCAAGATGATCCAAAGGAAACTTGCAACATGAAAGTTATAGATCTCCATGAAATATACAACTTTTCTTCACACAATTTCTCCTAAAAATCTTGGATCTCAAGATATAATTTTGTGAATACATGCTCATGAACTAAAATAACTTAGTGAAATTTTCCCTAGTTAGGCAGATTTTTTACCTAATTTCATGCCAATTTTTGACATAGTTCTAAAGGGAATTTTAAAAAGCAATTAAAAGATTAGTTCTAGAGCACATTGCAAGCTTTCTAAAATGTCCAATAACTCCTTGAGATCATTCTTGAGTAGGGAGAATCGAAGAGATGAAGTTGGTGATTTATCACTTTGATTTCAAGCCATTTCATGATGAACAAAAATTCAAATCCAAGCCTAGGCTGCATAATCTTTGTTTGCAGGCCTCAAACTTATTTATCACTCCATAATTAAATGTTTACACAGCTGCTAGAGCTTTAATCCAAACAATTTAGCCTTTATCCAAGTTGCCATTTCCATTTTGATAAAGCATTACTTTTGCCTTTGTCAACTTCTTGAGCCACTCAATTGTTTTCTCTGCATACAAGCAAAGTCAAAACCAAAAGCAACTTGTCTAAGACCTCTACCAACTCAGATCATGCTTGTACAACACTTAGAGACTTGTCTCCTCACTTTTCTTCAAAAGCAAGTTATAGAGCCAAAAGGCTATAACTCAGAAACCTGGAGTAGAGTTGATCTCTAACCTTTTCCATACATATACATAAATGTATTGCAACATAACACACGAATGCTAAGTCTCAAAAATACTTCCAAACACTTTGCAACTGAAAATATGCCATAACTTAACAGTTTTGAACCTTACATAGCCATCTCCAAATCCCCTCGTGCGTATTGAGTTTTAACCACCCAAACACTTAATATACATCATGTCTAAGTGATCCAGACCCCTGTTCCCTCACTGTAAATCCTCCTCCACCATCCACCATTTTCAAATATCAAGCTTGCAGGTTGACTTGAGTAGAGAGATTCAGAGACTTTTAGGACAAAGTAAGGATTGGAATACACTCAAGGAGGTCCAGGCAAGCTAAACAGATCCTTAAGCCTTCTCAAAACTTGCTCAAACTCCATTCACGATCTCAGCTGCAAGAGGTAAAAACTCAAACTTCTATCTCTTCATACAAGCATCATTTGGTCCTGATTTGTGAAAGCAAAATGTAGATATCCTTGCTCTAAAGCTAACCATGTTCATAGTTTTCATTTATATTAATTGTGCATAGAGAATTTTGGATTTGAAATTTGTGTAAAAATTAGGTTTCAAATTAGGGCCAGTAAAATTAGATCTTATCTTTGACTTTTAGTATACATAAATTATATGGTTGAACTCATGGGAAGAAACACTATAACTTTCATGTTTGAACTTTCCATTTTTATGGAGAAATGAAGAAGATATAGGTGATCCGGTCATGGCTCAAGGTTGAAGATAAAGTTGCCTTCAGGGGGCATTTTCTAATATATATTTATGTTTGTGTTTATATAAATGGATGTACATCCACCCCAGTGGTAAGGCAGCGCGTGTAAATGCTAGAGGTCATGGGTTCAAGCCTCAGTGCGCTGCCTTTTGCAATTTTCTCACATTTTTCCATCTTTTTGTCCCTTTGCAGCATTGGGCTTCCTGCTTCATGGGCCTTGGATTTTTTCTAACATTTACCCCTTGTCTACTTATGACACCCCTGGCCCATATCATTTTATTTATTTATTTTATTTTCAATTTATTTTCTTAAATATATTTTTCTTAATATTAAAAATCATAAAAATTTTTAAAAAAATGATAGATTTATATTTTGGCTTGTTTTATTTTATTTTTTCTCACAAAATATTTTTATTTAGTTATATATTATCTATTTTTATTAAATAAACTTTGTAAATTAAATTATAACTAGTTTAATATTTATTTATTTTTTCTTTATACACATTAAATATTTATTTTAATATAAAAAAGGACCAAAAATACCTCATAATGCCATATATTATTTTCAAGACAAAAAATACAAAAATACTTTTTTTTTCATAAAGAAACTTATTTTCTTTTAATCAAATAGAATTAGGGTTTATTCAAAAAAACCTTTTCTTAAATAATTCTTTTCCTTAATTAATTTAATTTAATCTTGATTTACTTATTTTCTAATTAGGTTTTAGGTCAAAGCTTTTCCATATGAAAAAACCAAACAAAAATCGTCTTTGCATTTACACATCTTTGCATATATAATTCATCTTGTATACTATTTGTTCCAATTATTTGTACAAATTCAATTTGGTTGTAATAGATTAATTAGGTTTATATTATTGCAATCCCCATTCATAAATTGTATATCCCCCTCCCACAAATGTTTGTAATAGCGTAGTAACTTTAAATTTCACAATTTATCGCTTTTACATAATATGCTAGTAATTAGGGTTTGTGTGGGAAGATAAAAATCAATCAAATAGAAAATCCTAATTCAAGACAAAACCAAACATGAAAATTACACACTTGCACACAAACGCCCTTAGGATTATCCCATTTGGTTGCCTTACACAAAAATGGCCATATTACGCATGTAAGGTGTCTTAGCAAAAACAAACAAATACAAGATCATAGTCCCTCGATGACACTATTCAAAGTTGCCTTACAAAATGATCTTAGTCCCTCAAAAAATGCTAAGATACCTTGCAACATTGCTAATCATGACTATACAATGACCCACGCCCGTCCCGTTTACATCCAAAGATAGGGTTGCTTACCAAATCAACAGTAAGACAACAATATCAAGGGAAAAGAAAATAAACAAGAAAGACATTTGAGTAGGTATATTGCTCTTAGTTACTTTCTCTATTTCAAAACAAAACATCCTTGCTATTTTCAAAACCAACACCTACACATTTCAAAACATCTTACAAAATTGAAAACATTTTCAAAAAGATCAACATCTTTGTATACATTCTTACGAACGAGAATCATTACAAAGATTTCCTAAACGATGGCCTCTTTAAAAAATACTTTCAAAAACCACACAAAGCACAATTTCAAACAAAATTAAGTGATCTAGCAAGTAACTAAGAGCCCATGGAAAACCATGGATGAAAAGGGTGCTAATACCTTCCCTTTTCATAATCTACCCCCCGAACTCAAGAAAAAATCTCAAAGGTCTTTTGTGTGCTTTTTCACCTTTCCTTTTGGATAAAAGAAAAGTTAGTGGCGACTCTTGCTAACCGCAACATTTGCGATCAAACGCAAAAACCTCAAGTCAGTTCTCCCACCGTATCACAGAACTGGCGACTCTGCTGGGGAAAATTCTAAAAGTGGGGTTACCTTAGGGATAGATCACATTTACTTGATTTATTTGTTTGACTTGTATGCTTTACATTATGGTTCTTTGTTTAGGTTTGAATCCTCTACCCGGATTTGGGATACATTTTAGGTAAGTAGAAATACGTTGTAGAAACTGTGCAGGGTATACCGATATGGTCTAAGCAATAGCTACGTTAGTGCGACATATTTGTGGGTATCGGTAGCCTTTGAGTTAATCAAAGAGAATACGACGCCACTGAGTGATGTCATGAAGCACTAATGAACTTTTAGAACCTTTACTTGACCAACTTGGCCTTTAGGATGTAGTGAGATGACCGGCTTTGGTGCAGTCCGAAGTTGGTAGATACTCGATACTACACTCATTGAGGTTTGGTTTCTTGGGATATTCCGGTCGCCATTAAAGAGGCTTGTGCTGAAACAACGACCAAGGAAATAAACCGGTGATATTGAGCTCCTTAGAACCCGGTTACTATTACTAGGATAGGTTTAAGCCAACTAAACTTCAAGAGGGTACTTACCTATAAAACTCCATGCAAGCCTAAACTAAGGATTTGTTTGCTTTGTTTGTATATGCATGCTTGTACATAACATCATGAACATCATATGCATCCACTAACCATTTCAAGGATTTTTGGATTCATCTTTGTTCTATTTTTGTAGGATATGGATTCACTTCGCAGGAAAACTATTCAAGTCAACCTTATGAGAATCCCTCCACAACTTAAGGAGCTAGCTTCAAGGATCTCCGAAAACTCTCCATTCACCGAGAGACATGGTCTTCTACTCAACTTGGTCACCTCCAACACAGATGAGGACATGATGAAGGTGCTCTTTCAATTCTTTGATCCTTTACACCATTGCTTCACATTTCTCGACTATCAACTTGTGCCTACTTTGGAAGAATTCTCTCAACTCTTGAGGATTACCATTCTCAATCAACTACCTTTCAACAGTACGGAAAGAGACCCAAAGCCAGAAGATATTGCTCAAGCTCTACACTTGCACTCATCTGATGTCACAACCCATTGGGAAACAAGGAGTGGTGTCAAAGGTTTCTTAGCAAAGTTCCTGTTTGAGAAAGCCCAAATTTGTTGGAATTCCTTAGACTTGCAAGCCTTTGAGTAAATTATGGCTCTCCTCATCTATGGGATGGTTTTGTTTCCAAATCCTGACCAACTCATAGATGTGAACACCGTCAAAATCTTCATATCACGCAACCCGGTGCCTATATTACTAGGGGATATCCTACACTCTTTTCACACTCGCACAATGAGGAAAAGAGATGTCCTTATGTGTAGCACTCCTATCTTGGCAAGATGGTTTATTTCTCATCTTCCCCAATCTGTATTAAAGAATGAGCAAAGTTCAAGGTGGTCACAAAGGTTGATGACACTCAAACATTCAGACATTCATTGGTGCTCTCGATCCAAAGAGAATGTTATCATTGTTGACCGATGTGGAGAGTTCCCTAATGTCCCTCTACTTGGCATTAGGGGAGGCATCACCTACAACCCATGTTTAGCCTTAAGACAGTTTGGTTACGCTTGAAGGGATGCCCCGCACGAGATTCTGATTCAAGGTTTGGTATTTGACTACGACAACGACGATCAAGGTCTTTGCCAGAGATTTACGAGCTTGGAGGGTGTTAAACAAGGTGGATAGTAAGACTTTGGGGCACAAGAATTCCATCCCTCTTGAGCCTTACCTCAAATGGGTACGAACTCGCGCTCAGAGTCTTATGATGCCTTACCCCTCCATTCTCCCGGTAATCATTGAGCCTGTCATGGAGGGAGACGTTCCATACATTATTCTACATCCTGACATGCCCACATCTATTGAAGACCTACAAAGGGATTGGATACAACTCAAAGGAGAGCGAGATACTTTTGAAGCCTAATTCTACGCAAGCGAGAAGAAGGTTTTGGAACTCACTAGGCTACTTCATGAGGAGCGGACTCTGAATGCCTACATTGCACCAAAGAGGATGCGTACTACTTTTTATCTTAGAGTTTTTGTATTATTTTGTCCAAGAGGAATTGATGTACTCAAACATTATCTTATTAATATAATGTGTGTTTCCTCTTTGTCTAAAACAAATTTGAATCTTTGAAATCCTTGAAAACATTGCATATTCATATATCATTCATCATAACATAATCAGGTCTTTTATAATAAGTATCCTCATCTCTCTACTGTTTATTTCAGTAAGATGGATCTTGAGCAAACAGTGAAAGATCTCCAAGCTCATAATACGCAGTTTCAACAGTTACTCATGACCCTAGCCAAAGGGCAAGAAGAGTTGAAGACTCTGTTGGCTGAAGAGAGGAAAAAGAAAACAAAGAAGGTAACTGGAGTCTTAAACATGGGGAGAAGATTTCATGAGAAGACAAGAAAGACTTTGAACTTTGCAATAACATCCGATGAAGGAGAAGGGAAAGGCAAGGAAACAGTTGTCCTGTCAGAATCGGAAGAGGAAGAGGAAGAGGAAGATTAATCTGAGGAACAGTACCCTTCAGCTGATGACAAGTATAGACATCTCGAAGAGCGGTTGAGCGCGATGGAAATCCAAAAGGTGCCAGGCTTGGACTTTGAGGAATTGGGACTAGTGTCGCGGATTGTGATTCCTCCGAAATTCAAAGTACCTACATTTTCCAAATATGACGGGGTTTCGTGCCCTAAAATGCATATCCGGTCATATGTGAGGAAAAATCTAACCCCATACCGCTAATAAATACTTATGGGTGCACTTCTTCCAAGACAGTCTGTCTGGAACTCAACTTGACTGGTTTTACCAACTAGAAAGAGCCAACATTCATAATTGGGAAGATCTTGCCGCAGCTTTCTACAAGAAATATTAATACAATGCTGATTTGGCGCCTACCCGTACTCAACTCTAGAGTATGGCTATGGCTTCCAATGAAGGTTTCAAGGACTATACGCAAAAATGGAGAGATTTGGCTGGGAGAGTTCAACCCCCTATGTCTGAGAGAGAATTGGTAGACATGTTCTTAGGAACCTTATCTGGTCCCTTTTTCAATCATTTAATCGGAAGTTCATCCGTTGGCTTTACTGAACTAATATTGTACGGAGAGAGGGTAGAAGTCGGCATAAAGAATGGAAAGATTCAGAAAGACACATCCTCTTTTACAGCTGTAAGGAGGCCCTTTATCAGAAAGAAAGAGCTGGTTGTCGTATATCCGCAAAGAAACCAAGATAGGGCCGAACGTCGACCAATGGTGGGGGTTGTTATGATCCCTAAGCCTACGTCTGATCAACAAAGAAATAATCAACCAAGGGTGGAAAGGCCAATCAGGAAGTTCACCAGAATTAACATGACTCTGTCTCAAGTATTACCGCATCTTCTAAGATCCAATTTGGTAACCTTGAAAGAAGCTCCGAAAATCCCCAATATAACATCTCCTCATTATCATCCCAATGCCCGTTGCGCATATCACTCTGGAAGTCCTGGTCACGATACTAATAACTGTTGGGCATTGAAGAACAAAATACAAGACCTCATTGAAGCAAAAGAAATTGAGTTTGATGCGCCCGAGAAGCCAAATGTCATTTCTGCTCCTATGCCCAGACATGGCCACAATACTAATGCCATTGAAGAAGATTTGTTTGTTACGTCAGTTGATGAACTCATGACCCCACTTCTGACTGTTAAAATGAACTTGTTGAAAGTCGATGTGTTCCCGGGCTGTAATGAAGTTTGCCATCTCTGCTTATCCTCACCAACTGGATATCCTTTGTTGAAAGTAGGAATTCAATGCCTGATAGATAAGAAAGATATTTTGTTTGAAAAGACTCCAGTTCCACCTATTCATGTTGAAGATGTTTCTATCATTACCATTTCTGCCACTTCTTCCAGGGTCTCCACCAAAAGACCCATTAGAATTACATCAGTTCTGAAAGCAGCTCCTTTAATAATCATAATGTCTGGGCTAGTCCCATATGTGTCAGAGAAAACCGTGTCGTGGAATTATGGAGGGGGCGTCTGCTACCATGGCATCAAGTAAGACTAGCCGGCCGGCGAAGAGATAAATTCCGAGAAAGAAGACTCGCACCTCAGTAATATTGCAGGAACTAGCAAAATTACCAGAAGTGGTAGGATCTTTTCTCCAAAAATTGCTCCCCTAAAGGCAGTTTTTGGACCCGTAATCATCCATGTGGCTGCTCCAAAGGTTACTCCCACGCCTATAATCATCTCTGCAAATGCTCCAATTGCCAAAACTGTTACAACCCCTGCAATCATTCTTACTGACACTCCTGCTACCGAGTTAACCAAGGCCCGGGGAAAAGGTATTATGATTGAGCCTGTCCGAACAAAGGCTCAGTCATTGACTATCCCTGAGACCTCCAAGAAAGAAATGGAGGAGATCCTAAAAGTTATAAAGAAAGGCGACTACGATGTAGTTGAACAACTGGGGCAAACTCCCTCTAAAATCTCCATGCTGGCATTACTACTATGTTCCGAGGCACATGCAAAAGCCCTGGTGAAGTTCTTAAAAACTGCCCATGTACCTCAAGAGACGTCTGCCGATCAGTTTCAAGACTGCGTAGCCAGCCTAACTACGGAAATGGTTTAGGTTTTTCAGATGTTGATCTGACGCCGAAGGGAAGGAAGCATAATGAGGCATTGCATGTCTTAGTGGAATGTAGGGGCACAACTTTGGCGCATGTTTTGGTGGATACTGGCTCATCTCTAAATGTATTACCCAAGAAAGCTCTTGATAGACTCGACTGTGAGGGGTTGACTTTAAAGCCAAGCAACATAGTGGTAAGGGCTTTTGACGGCTCGAAGAGTATAGTGCATGGGGAGGTAGACATTCCCATAAAGGTTGGAACCCAAACCTTCAATTCAACTTTTTATGTGATGGACATCCGCCCTTCATACTCCCGCCTGCTAGGCTGACCATGGATCCACAATGTTGGCGTTGTTACCTCTACATTGCACCAGATGTTGAAATATCCGGTTCAAGGGAAGATTATCACCGTTCATGGAGAGGAAGAATACATGATCAGCCATCTCAATTCCTTCAGATATGTGGAATTGGATGGTGAATTCATTGAAACTCCATTTCAACACTTTGAAGAGGTCCCTCAAGAGGTGGCAGTGACCAATGCTATTCCCAAGATTACAAGGCCTCCAATCCAGATGTCATCACTGAAAGATGATAAAGCAGTGGTGGAAGAAGGTGGATGCACTATCTGGGGACAACTCCCAGATATCCCATATAAGTATGACAAGTTTGGCCTAGGTTTCACTTAAAATGCTCAAAAGGCTGTACACCGTGCC
Organism: Vicia faba; assembly: GCA_948472305.1. Taxonomy (NCBI): domain Eukaryota; kingdom Viridiplantae; phylum Streptophyta; class Magnoliopsida; order Fabales; family Fabaceae; genus Vicia; species Vicia faba. The sequence continues at coordinate 1,514,686,166 of OX451737.1, read as the reverse complement.
CACGCTGGAGGGCCACCCTTGAAGATCAGCAACCGTGAGGTCAGCGCGGTAGAAGATGGTGAAGATGGCTGCAACCTAGAGGATTGGATCTTCCCGATTGTTAATGGAGGGCTCAGCAATTGGGAGGCTAGAGACTTCATCCCAATCACTTTCATCCCTGAGTAATTTGTCTTTACATTTTGTTGGATCTGTAATATTTCAAAATAATTCGCACTCTTAAAACCTTGTGTCTTACCCGAGGCACAATGGTCCATTTGTAAGGGTTATTATCTCATTTTTCATATGACATCAATGAATCATGGACGTTTTTGCATACAAACTTTTGTGTTCATTGTTTTTCTTTTACATTTTACTTTATTTCAAAGATAGCTATACCCTTACACACACACACACACTCACAATGCAGGTATACATCCATTCGGGATCCCATGGGTAACGATGCTGGTATGGCCTTTTGTGACTTTGAGAATCTAATCTACCAAGCCGAAGACAAAGGTGAGAAAGATTGTGAAGTACCAGGTGAACTTTCCAAATTGCTACAACAAGAAGAGAGAACCATCCAGCCTCACGAGGAACCCGTGGATACAATCAACCTAGGTACTGAAGAAGACAAAAAAGAGGTTAAGGTGGGTGCCAATCTGGAACCCATTATCAAGAAGCGTCTGATTCAGTTGTTACATGATTATGTCGAAGTCTTTGCCTGGTCGTATGAAGACATGCTAGGACTTGATGAAGATATTGTGGTACATCGTCTGCCTATAAGAGAGGATTGTCCGCCAGTAAAGCAAAAAGTTCGTCGTATGAGGCCTGATATGTCAAAAAAGATTAAAGCAGAGGTCATGAAGCAATTCAACGTTGGATTCTTGGTTGTAACCTCTTACCCCCAATGGGTTGCCAATGTCGTTCCCGTACCCAAAAAGGACGGCAAAGTGTGAATGTGTGTGGACTACCGAGATTTGAATAAGATAAGCCATAAGGATGACTTTCCACTCCCCCACATTGATATCCTAGTTGACAATATAGCACAACACAAAGTGTTTTCCTTCATGGACGGATTCTCAGGTTACAACCAAATCAAAATGGCGCCTGAGGACATGGAAAAAACAACATTTGTCACACAGTGGGGCACATTCTACTACAAGGTAATGCCATTCGGATTGAAGAATGCTGGGGAAACCTATCAGTGTTCCATGGTAGCTCTATTTCACGACATGATACATCACGAAATAGAAGTATACATGGACGATATGATAGCCAGATCTCAAACAGAAGAAGAGCATCTTGACCACTTACAAAAACTGTTTGAGAGACTGAGGAAGTACAAACTGAGGTTGAATCCTAACAAATGTACATTCGGGGTACGATCTGGTAAACTCCTAGGCTTTATCGTCAGCAACAAAGGTATTGAAGTAAATCCTGCCAAAGTTAAAGCAATACAAGAGATGCCTGCTCCTCGCACTGAAAAGGAAGTCAGAGGATTCTTGGGACGTTTGAACTATATTGCCTCATTCATTTCTCACCTAACAGGTACTTGTGAGCCAATCTTCAAACTATTGAAGAAAGATCAAGTAATCAAATGGAATGATGAATGCCAAGTTGCTTTTGACAAAATCAAAGAATACTTACAAGAGCCTCCTGTGTTGATGCCACCAGTCGAGTGAAGACCATTGATCATGTATTTGACTGTTTTAGATAACTCAATTGGGTGTGTATTGGGGTAGCATGATGAGTCTGTCCGAAAAGAGCATGCTATTTATTACCTGAGCAAAAATTTTACCGACTGTGAAACCAGATATTCACTGCTCGAGAAAACTTGTTGCGCTCTGGCATGGGCTGCTCGCTGGCTAAGACAGTATATGCTGACTCATACTACCCTGTTTATATCTAAAATGGATCCGATAAAATACATTTTCGAGAAGCCTGCTCTTTCTGGGAGAATAGCGAGATGGAAGATGATCCTGACAGAATATGACATACAATATACTACCCAGAAAGTTATAAAGGGAAGTGTACTAGTTGATCACCTTGCTCACTAAGATGTAAAAGACTACCAGTCCATGAAGTTCGAATTTCTAGATGAAGACATCATGACATTAGACAACTGTGAAGAATTCAGGTCATATGACGGACCTGAACTAGGATCTTGATGGACCCTGTTCTTTGATGGAGCCTCTAATGCACTCGACAATGGTATTGGTGTTGTACTCATATCTCTGAAAGGGTGTCATACTCCCTTTACTTCCAGACTTTGCTTCAATTGTACAAACAACATGGCGGAATACGAAGCATGCATCATTGGTCTCAGAGCTGCCATAGACTTGGGGATCAAATACTTGGATGTATTTGGAGATTCAACTTTGGTCATTAGTCAGGTCAAAGGGGAATGGGACACTAAAAACCCTAACCTTATCCCTTATAAATAACATGTTTTGACATTGCTACCACATTTTGAGAAGATTACCTTCGAGCATTTCTTGCGAGAAGAAAATCAGCTAGCAGACGCTCTAGCCACAATGTCATCTATGTTTAAACTTAACTGGGATAATGAGGCTCCCCAGATCACCATTGAACGAATGGATGAACCAGCACACTGTCACGATATTAATATTGAAGAAGTAGTGCACCAACCTTGGTTTCACGAAGTCAAGAGGTATCTCGAGACTCAAGAATACCCAGAAGGAGCTTTAATCAATGATAAGAAGTTCTTAAGGAGATTCTCTGCTAAGTTCTTCCTTAGTAACGACATCCTGTATAAATGCAATCATGACTCTGTGTTACTTCGGTGTGTAGATAAGGTTGAAGCTGAAAGGATCATGGATAAATTGTACGAAGGCACTTTTGGTACCCATTCCAGTGGGCATACGATGGCAAATAAAATCCTACGGGAAGGCTATTATTGGTCTACCATGGAAGCAGATTGCTATCAAAACTCTCGAACCTGCCATAAGTGTCAAATTTATGCTGACAAAGTGCATGTACCCCCAGTTCCTCTGAATGTCTTGACAGCTCCTTGGCCCTTTGCTATATTGGGGATTGATATGATTGGGGAGATCAAGTCGACAGCCTCCAATGGACACTGCTTCATCCTAGTGGCCATTGACTATTTTACAAAGTGGGTTGAAGTAGCTTCCTTCACCTCCGTTACCAAGAATGTTGTTGCCTATTTCATCAAGCAAAATCTCATTTGCCGGTACGGTATCCCAGAAAGGATCATCACTGACAACGGTACAAATCTCAGTGACACTATGATCACCGCATTATGCGAGCAATTCAAGATTCAGCATCACAATTCTTCTCCCTATCAGCCAAAGATGAATGGTGTTGTAGAAGCTGCGAATAAAAACATTAAAAAGATCATACAGAAAATGACAGTCACATACAAAGACTGGCATGAGATGTTACCATTCGCTCTCCACGGGTATCGTACCATGGCTCGCACATCAACCGGGGCAACACCCTATTCTCTGGTCTACGGCATGGATGTTGTATTGCCTATCAAGGTCTAGATCCCCTCTCTGAGGATTATGAAGGATGCAGGGCTGAACGAAGACGACTGGATCTAGACTAGACTTGATTAACTGAACTTGATCGATGAGAAGAGACTTGCTATTGTTTTCCATGGTCAAATGTATCAAAAGCGGATGATCAAGGCCTTCAACAAGAAAGTCAGGTTCCAAGTGTATCAAGTTGTAGACCTAGTGATCAAGTGCATCATCTTGACACAAGGTGACCCAAGGGGCAAATGGACTCCTACCTATGAAGGACCATTTGTAATCAAAAACATTTTCTCTGTTGGGGCAATGATCTTGATCACCATGGTTGGTGACGACCTGCCACATCCTGTGAACGCGAACATAGTCAAAAGATACTACGCATAAGAGATCCGCTAGGTGGACACACCTAGGCAAAATAAGGGCTTCCCGGAGAATAAAAAAGGTTCGGGCAAAAGTTAGGGATAAAACAAAAAAATCTGTACACCCGGAAAGTTGAAAACCCGAAAGGGCGACTTGGGCAAAAAAGGGTTTCCCGGTGGACTAAAAACCCGAAAGGGCGGTCCAGGAAAAAGTTAGGGGATTAAGGCGTACGACTATGTCCCGTTGGATCACTTCATGAACAAACTTTGGCTTCCACTGACAAACTCAGAGGTTCTGATCAATTAAATCATCTTCGGGCGAGGCAAAAAATAGACAAGATGCTCGGAGATATGAAGGCTATAGCAGAATGGAACCCCATGGGATTCTTGTACACATAGCTATCTTTTCTTTGTATCAAAAATTTTCTTTTTTACGAAAGCATTCTCTTACTAGAATGTTTGTCCCCTTGTACAAAAACACTTACTCAAAGTCAATACAAAGATGTCCCTTTGAAAGTGCAAAACTATCTGTTTTTTTTTACTCTTGTGTTTTGTTTACAAAAACGTCCAATGGTTCATTGTTGAACATATGCACTTGAACATAATTACTGTTTACAAATAAACAAAATGAAAAGAGGCAATTACTGATAGGTTGAAAGGATAGGGAAATATATCTAGGCTATCTCATAAGTAATCCCCTACAGTACGTCGTTTAAATCCCCAGTGGAACAAAATTTCAAATTATCGATCCCCGGTAGAAGTCGTCAAATTTCTCAGGATTCCCCAATAGAATTTTACAAGAAGCACATGGAATTTCCCTTACAACAGAGTTTATTTGTCAAAACGGAAATTCATCAACACTTCGACTTCAAAACATGAAGACTTACATATCCTCAATAATAGTCAGGGATTTCTTTTCCCCAATCCAACTATAATGCAGCAAATCAGCTCACATACGCATACATTGCATCCTTATATCATAAACATTGATAAAGAAAATGCATCACATCATACAACATGACTTTACATTTTAGCTAACATTTTACCCTTTTTGGGATAAGATTAACAGCTACCATTAACAATATTTAAAACTTGATACAGTTCAGATATGCTCTAGACACGGATGCCATCCTGATATTCATTCAGATTTAGCTTTCAGATATAGTTCAGATACGCTCCAGACACGGATGCCATCCTGATACTCATTCAGATTTAGCTTTCAAATACAGTTCAGATACGCTCCAGACACGGATTCCATCCTGATACTCATTCAGATTCAACTTTCAGATACAGTTCAGATACACTCCAGACACGGATGCCATCCTGATACTCATTCAGATTCAGCTTTCAGATACAGTTCAGATACGCTCTAGACACGGATTCCATCCTGATACTCATTCAGATTCAACTTTCAGATACAGTTCAGATACGCTCCAGACATGGATGCCATACTGATACTCATTCAGATTCAGCTTTTAGATACATTTCAGATACGCTCCAAACACAGATGCCATCCTAATACTCATTCAGATTCAGCTTTCAGATATAGTTTAGATACGCTCTAGACACGGATGCCATCCTGATACTCATTTAGATTCAGCTTTCAGATACAGTTCAGATACGCTCTAGACACGGATTCCATTCTGACACTTAATCAAGGCCTCTTCCAGATACAGTACAGATATGCTTCGGACACGGACGCCATTCTAGTATTCATTCTTCCAGCTTAGAAATTACAACTCGACAATCACTTCGGGATGGCATCTTTAAGCCCATCTCCCACAACTTTCTAGCACCTCTCCAAATGGCATCTTTAAGCCCATTCCCTCGACTCTCACATCATCAAGTGCAAATTTCTGGGCACTCTAGTGTCCAATCATCTTCCACCTTCGAGTCACGAATGGCAAAACTCGCCAGTCTAACTCTTCAGGTTTAAGAAGATTGAACAGGGGCAGATGTTGTACCCCAAAATTTTCCCTCTCACTTATCAAGGATTTTCACAAGATCTCTTTGACTCAAGACTACATTAGGGTTTGACCAGCTCAAGACACCTCCTCATGCACTGATGACCAAAATTAGGGTTTAAGTTTGCACAAGAATTTTTAGACTATAAATGCTTCATATGACTTTCAAGGATCATTATGGACCCCTAAGATTATTCATGTCAAGTTTCAAGCCTTGGATCACACTTTTGATTAGTCAATTGAACAGATGACCTAAAAATCAGCTATATTGGGGAAAAAGTAAACCATGGCCAATTTACAGTCAAACTTCATAATTTTTTATCCACATCAACATCTTAGACTCATGTGAAGCATTTCAACAAGTTTGTACCACAACTCCTTAAGAAATTTGATCAAATCATCAAAAGGGAAAAATAGTCAAAATTAGGGTTTTGATTGAGAAAGGGCAATTTCTGTTTTTTGGCCTAACAAATGATCAATTGGTTTGAAGCATGATTTCAATAGTTCAATTTCATCATTTTTATCTAATAACATGATTCAAAACATTACAAATCCATTGGATTGACAGATGAATTTTTTCAGTCAACTGATCAAAAGTCAATTGAATACTGAAAAGTCAAACTTTGACTTTTTGGTCAAAATCAAATGCCAAAGATCATAATTCATAAAAACATGTCAAAATGTGAAACTTGTTCATCAAGAAATCAAGGATTCAAAATTTTGTTTTGAAAAGTTGAAATTTCTTAACTTAGAATTTTTTCTAAGTATAGAAAATTTCTTATTTTTTCTCAACTTTAAGCCAAATTTTCACCATGATGCAAGATGATCCAAAGGAAACTTCCAACATGAAAGTTGTAGATCTCCATGAAGTCTACAACTTTGCTTTACACAATTTATCCTAAAAATCTTGTATCTCAAGATATAATTTTGTGAATACATGCTCATGAACTAAAATAACTTAGTGAAATTTTGCCCTAGTTAGGAAGATTTTTGACCTAACTTCATGCCAATTTTTCACATAGTTCCAAAGGGAATTTTCAAAAGAAATTCAAAGATGAGTTGTAGAGAACATTGCAAGATTTCTAAAATATCTAAGAACTCCTTGAGATCCTTCTTGAGTAGGGATAATCAAAGAGATGAAGTTGGTGATTTATCACTTTGATTTCAAGCCATTTCATGATGAACAAAAATTCAAATCTAAGCCTAGGCTGCATAATCTTTGCTTTGCAGGCCTCAAACTTGTTTCTAACTCCATAATTAAATGTTTACACAGCTACTAGAGCTTTAATCCAAACAATTGAGCCTTTATCCAAGTTATAATTCCATTTATGGCACAAAGTTGCCATTTCCATTTTGATAAAGCATTAATTTTACCTTTGTCAACTTCTTGAGCCTCTCAATTGTTTTCTCTACACACAAGCAAAGTAAAAACCAAAAGCAACTTATCTATGACCTCTACCAACTCAGATCATGCTTGTACAACACTTAGAGACTTGTATCCTCACTTTTCTTCGAAAGCAAGTTATAGAGCCAAAAGGCTATAACTCAGAAACCTTGAGTGGAGTTGATCTCTAACCTTTTACATACATATACACAAATGTATTGCAACATAACACACGAATTCTAAGACTCAAAAACACTTCCAAACACTTTGCAACTTAAAATCTGCCATAGCTTGACAATTTTGAACCTTACATAGCCATCTCTAAATCCCCTCGTGCGTATTGAGTTTTAACCACCCAAACACTTAATATACATCATGTCTAAGTGATACAGTCCCCTTTTCCCTCACTGTAACTCCTCCTCCACCATCCACCATTTTCAAATATCAAGCTTGAAGGTTGACTTGATTAGAGAGATTCAGAGACTTTCAGGACAAAGTAAGGATTAGAATACAACCAGGGAGGTCCAGGCAAGCTAAACAGATCCCCATACCTTCTCAAAACCTGCTCAAACTCCATTAACGATCTCAGCTGCAAGAGGTAAAAACTCAAACTTCTATCTCTTCATACAAGCATCATTTGGTCCTGATTTGTGAAATCAAAATGTAGATATCCTTGCTCTAAAGCTAACAATGTTCATAGTTTTCATTTATATTAATTGTGCATAGATAATTTTGGATTTGAAATTTCTGCAAAAATTATGTTTCAAATTAGGGCCAGTAAAATTAGATCTTATCTTTGACTTTTAATATACATAAATTATATGGTTGAACTCGTGGGAAGAAACACTATAACTTTCATGTTTGAACTTTCCATTTTTATGGAGAAATGAAGAAGATACAGGTGATCTGGTCATGGCTCAAGGTTGAAGATGAAGTTTCCTTCAGGGGGAATTTTCTAATATATATTTATGTTTGTGTTTATATAAACGGATGTACAGCCACCCCAGTGGTAAGGCAGCGCGCGTAAATGCTAGAATTCATGGGTTCGAGCCTCAGCGCGCTGCCTTTTGCAATTTTCTCACAGTTTTCCATCTTTTTGTCCCTTTACAGCGTTGAGCTTCCTGCTTCATGGGCCTTGGATTTTTTCTAACATTTACCCCCTCCTGTCTGCTTATGACACCCCTGCCCCATATCATTTTATTTATTTATTTTATTTTCATTTTATTTTCTTAAATATATTTTTCTTAATATTAAAAATCACAAAAATATAAAAAATGATAGATTTATATTTTGGCTTGTTTTATTTTATTTTTTCTCACATAAAATATTTTTATTTAGTTATATATTATCTATTTTTATTAAATAAACTTTGTAAATTAAATTATAACTAGTTTAATATATATTTTTTTCTTTATACCCATTAAACATTTATTTTAATATAAAAAAGGACCAAAAATACCTCATAATGCCATATATTATTTTCAAGACAAAAAATACAAAAATACTTTTTTTTTCATAAAGAAACTTATTTTCTTTTAATCAAATAGAATTAGGGTTTATTCAAAAAAATCTTTTCTTAAATAACTCCTTTCCTTAATTAATTCAAATTAATCTTGATTTACTTATTTTCTAATTAGGTTTTAGGTTAAAGCTTTTCCATATGAAAAAACCAAACAAAAATCTTCTTTGCATTTACACATGTTTGCATATATAATTCATCTTGTATACTATTTGTTCCAATTATTTGTACAAATTCAATTTGGTTGTAATAGATTAATTAGGTTTATATTATTTCAATCCCCATTCATAAATTGTATACCCCCCTCCCACAAATGTTTGTAATAGTATAGTAACTTTAAATTTCGCAATTTATCGCTTTTACATAATATGCTAGTAATTAGGGTTTGTATGGGAAGATAAAAATCAATCAAATAGAAACCCTAATTCAAGACAAAATCAAGCATGAAAATGACACACTTGCACACAACCACCCCTAGGGTTATCCCACTTGGTTGCCTTACACAATAATGGCCATATTACGCATGTACGGTGTCTTAGCAAAAACAAACAAATACAAGATCATAGTCCCTCGATGACGCTATTCAAAGTTGCCTTACAAAATGATCTTAGTCCCTCAAAAAATGCTAAGATACCTTGCAACATTGCTAATCATGACTATACAATGACCCACTCCCGTTCTGTTTACATCCAAAGATAGGGTTGCTTACCAAATCAATGGTAAGTCAACAATATCAAGGGAAAAGAAAATAAATAAGAAAGACATTTGAGTAGGTATATTGCTTTTAGTTACTTGCTCAATTTCAAAATAAAACATCCTTACTATTTTCAAAACTAACACCTACACATTTCAAAACATCTTACAAAATTGAAAACATTTTCAAAAAGATCAACATCTTTGTATACATTCTTACGAATGAGAATCATTACAAAGATTGCCTAAACAATGACCTCTTTACAAAATATTTTCAAAAACCACACAAAGCATAATTTCAAACAAAAGCAAGTGATCTAGCAAGTAACTAAGAGCCCATGGAAAACCATGGATGAAAAGGATGCTAATACCTTCCCTTTTCATAATCTACCCCCCGAACTCAAGAAAAAATCTCAAAGGTCTTTCCTGTGCTTTTTCACCTTTCCTTTTGGATAAAAGAAAAGTCGGTGGCGACTCTTGCTAACCGCAACATTTGCAATCAAACGCAAAACCCTTAAGTCAGTTCTCCCACCGTATCACAATATTAACACAAGAAGAATATTGTATAAGCCTTTTGATGATGATACTTAACAAGGAACAACAATACCTCTTGATGAGAATGGGACCCATAATGAAATACCAAAACCGTAGCTCAAGTCAACCTAACATAAAACCCTAATCTCATGAGAAACATAAGGAAATAAATCCTTAATAGCCTTGCAGCTTGATGAAGAAAGAAATTCTCAATGACCACGGATCAAAATCCTAATTCCACTGCTCATTGCTTGAATAAGAAATCAACCTTTATTAGATTTATTCATCTCAGTCAATGACAACCCTAACTTGCACAATCAACTAATCTTTTGTACCATGGCACTTTTATTGAATGCAATGTTATGCTACACAAATGACCTAATGAAAATATGTGAATGTGATGCTAAGCCCAAGCCAGATAGAGGGACAATTAGGAGGACAAATTTTGGGGTACAACAGGTACCTTCAAGACACTATGATGCCAAAGTAAGGTTCATAGTAAGTGCAAGTAAAGCGTGAGAGTATGACTGAATAAATGAATACATGATCCTCTCAAGTGAGAATGTATTTATAGCCCCCAACATTGGGTCAATGTCTTCAGTAATGGGCCACGACGAGGTCCAACAACAAAGACTTCCAGAGTTTACGGGTGTATGAAGTCCAACACGTGGCCTCCTCTCTGGTCAACTGCCCTGAAAAAGCAGGGAAGTTGGACTTGTTATTCTCGGAGGGCAGGATGATGACGTTATGGACACGAGTCATGTTCTCCTAGTTGACACATGGGGAAATGTCCAACGGTCCTCAATTTGGGCTACACGCTTTTGAGCCTTTGTAAAGACGCTGGATTAGGCCTCCCCAACGGTGGGGTAGGTGTCGGATCAGTTCGAAACATATGTTATATGATATTATATGTTGCTATATGTTGTTATAGGCTGCTTTATGTTGTTGTATGTTGCTATTAAATCTTATAACATGTTGTCAATTGCAAATTCTATAGCTGTTAAATGTTACAAACATGTTGTCTATTGCAAATTCTACAGCTATTAAATGTTACAAACATGTTGTCTATTGCAATTTCTGCAGCTGTTAACGTTAAAACTTACAAACATGTTGTCTATTGTAAATTTTGCAGTTGTTAAATGTTAAAACTTACAAACATGCTATCTATTGTAAATTTTGTAGTTGTTAAATGTTACAAATATGTTGTCTATTGCAAATTTTATAGTTGTTAAATGCTACAAACATGATGTTTATTATAAATTTTATAGCTGTTAAATGTTACAAACATGTTGTCTATTGTTACATGTTGTTAAATGATATCTAAATTTGATTGTTTTAAATAGTTACATATTGTCAAATATATAAAATGTTAACTAACCACATAATGTTTTACTTTAATCTTTTATTTTATAATAGGAATTGAAAGTACACAAACAACAAATTGCAACAGAGACCGGAAAGTCTCAACTTGATATTTATTTGGAGGAGGCAGGTGTGGATTTAAGTTATCAAAATTTTGATGACTTGAATGTTCTTTAATGGTGGAAGGAGAATTGAAATAGATTTAAAGAGTTATCTTTATTGGCTCGTGATTTGTTAGACATCTCTATTACTACCGTTGTATCTGAATCTACTTTCAGTATTGGTTCAATCATTCTAAATAAATATAGAAGTCGTTTGTTGTCGAAGAATGTAGAATCGTTGATTTGTACTTGCAATTGACTTTGCAGTTTTAATAGTTTTGGTAAATAATCAAATATTAAAGTTTCTCTCAATACTTTGTGATTTTTTCCAATATTTTGTTATATTAATTGCTTAGACTTAAATTGTTTTATAGTTATAGTAGGTGATGATGAAGATAATGATGATGGAAGCTTGGCGAAAAGTATTACAAATGGAGCATCATGTGTTCATGATGTAGTTGAAGATTGATTAGTAAACTTATGTTGAACTTGAACTTATGTTGAACTACTTATGTTTGTATTGATGTAATACTTGTTGAACTACTTATGTTATGTTTGTTTTGATGTAATGATTGTTGAACTTCAATTTGAGTTGAACTTATGTTGAACTACTTAAGTATTGTTGAATTTAATTATTGGATTTGAATGTAGGATATTACAAGTGTGTTTTTAATTTTACCTAAATTTTTTATTAATGATGTATGTTTTTAATTTATAGCATGAGCGGAAAAAAAGTTTTTTAAAAGACATTAGTGGACATACCTTTATGTCCGCCATTAAACGAGACGAACCTAGTAAATGAGTTTGCGTCAACTACATTAACTGTCTCATTTTTTTGTAGGCTTTCGTGGAGCAGGCATAAACGGGACGAACATGCCCGTTTGTCACCCCTAATATATATATATATATATATATATATATATATATATATATATATATATATATATATATATATATATATATATATATATATATATATATATATATATATATATATATATATATATATATATATGACAAAATACTCATTTTGGTCCCTTAATTATACCCTTGGGTTCACATTGGTCCCTTAACTTTTTTTCGTGTCATTTTGGTCCCTTAACTTTCAAAATATTTCATTTTAGTCCTTTTTGTCTAATTAGCTACGAATTTAGCGGCTGATTTCAAAGTTTTTCCGTCTAATTAGCTACGAAATTAGACAAAAATGACTAAAATGAAACTTTTTGAAAGTTAAGGGATCAAAATGACAAAAAAAAAGTTAATGGACCAATATGAACCCAAGGGTATAGTTAAGGGATCAAAATGAGTATTTTACCTATATATATATATATATTAGTAAAATAAAATACATGAGACCTAAAAATAAAAGATACCATGACCATCCTTTTTTCCCTAAAACAAAGATAACCTTATCCCTTTTCCCTCTAACAAACAACCCATGAATCAACATGACACAATGCAACCTTTGTTTGCACTACACAACTTTTATTACTTGAAAAAAAAAAAAGCTTTTTGATTTTGTTTGAATAACATTGATGCTTGTGTGTGCTAATTCTTCATCATACCAACCATGGTCTTCCACAATCCCCACATTGATTTTGCTCCCAAAATTCACAACCAAAGAACACATGAATCAACTCCACGCACGTTTAATAACAACAGGATTCATCAAAAACACGTTCCTCACTACCAAACTTATCCTCACTTTCGTTTCCTCACCCCATAAGCCTCTCACTGAGTTTGCTCGTTACATCTTCTTCAAGAACCATGCTTTACGTGTTGAAAGGGATAGAAATGACGACCCTTTTCTCTGGAATGCTGTTATCAGGTCTTATTCTCACGGTAGTGATCCAAAAGGAGCTCTTTTTTTGCTGTGTTTGATGATTGAAAATGGGGTTTGTTTGGATAAGTATAGTTTTTCACTGGTTTTGAAGGCTTGTTTGAATATGGGTTTGATGAAAGAAGGAATGCAGGTTTATGGGTTGTTGTGTAAGACGGATATTGGGTGTGGTTTGTTTTTGCAGAATTGTTTGATTGGGTTGTTTATGAGATGTGGGTGTGTTGATTTTGCGGAGCAAATGTTTGATAGAATGGCTGAGAGGGATTCTGTTTCTTATAATTCAATGATTGATGGGTACGTGAAATGTGGGTTGATTGGAAGAGCGTGTGAGTTGTTTAATGGTATGGCAATGGAAGAGAAGAATTTGATTACATGGAATTCAATGATCAGAGGCTATGTGAGATGTGCTGAGGAGGATGATGGGTTGAGGTTTGGTTGGAGTTTGTTTGTTAAAATGCCTGAGAGGGACTTGGTTTCTTGGAACACAATGATTGATGGTTGTGTGAAGCGGGGAAACATGGACGTTGCTCGGGTATTTTTTGATGGGATGGTGGAAAGAGATATGGTCAGTTGGGTTACGATGATTGATGGTTACGCTAAATCGGGTGATGTACTTGCTGCGAGGAGTTTGTTTGATGAAATGCCAAGGCGAAACGTCATTTGTTGTAATTCAATGATGGCTGGCTATGTTCAGAACGGTTATTGCGTTGAGGCATTGAAGCTGTTTCATGATATTAGAAGGGCGACAGATATGTTACCGGATAATACGATGCTGTTGATGGTTCTTACAGCAGTCGCACAATTAGGTTGCGTGGAGGATGGAGTTGCGATACATCGTTATTTAATGGACAATGGTTACTCTCTGAGTGATAATCTCGGCGTTGCTCTAATTGACATGTACTCAAAGTGTGGTAGCATCGAGAATGCTATATCAGTTTTCAAGGATATTGATAAAAAATGTGTTGATCATTGGAATGCTATGATTGGTGGCTTAGCGACTCATGGAATGAGTGAAATGGCTTTTGATTTTCTAATGGAGATGGAAAGGCTTTGTATTACACCTGACGATATCACGTTCATCGGAGTATTGAGTGCTTGTAGGCATGCTGGAATGTTGAAAGAAGGACTGATATGTTTTGAGCTTATGCAAAAAGTATACAAGCTGCAACCCAAAGTGCAACATTATGGATGCATGGTGGATATGCTTAGCCGAGCTGGACTTGTCGAAGAAGCAACAAAACTCATTCAAAAAATGCCTATTGAACCAAATGATGTGATTTGGAAGACCTTGCTTAGTGCTTGTCAAATTCATGAAAACTTCTCTATAGGAAAGCCTATAGCTCAGCAATTGATTCAACTAAAGTCATGCAGTGCAAGTTCTTATGTGCTCTTGTCGAATGTCTATGCTTGTTTGGGTTTGTGGGATAATGTTAGAAGGGTTAGGACAGAAATGAAAGAGAGACATTTAGGGAAAATTCCAGGTTGTAGTTGGATTGAATTGGAGGGAATTGTTCATAACTTTTCTGTACAAGATAGAACACATCCTCAGGTTACTGAGATTTATTCTATGTTAGATAGTTTGTAAATTCTTAATTTCAAGCTCATTCCTTTTAGTATTAAATCATCAAAATAGAAATGTTTTAAGAATTAAATTATAGGACTTAGTTAGAATAGTCACCCAAATAAGGCAAATTTAAAGTCATTGAAATTGTAAACTGTGTCATTTTAATGAAGACATTGCCCTTTCTTGGCAAACATTTCAATTAGTCTTTAAAGTTGAATATTTATAATAGAATTAGCTCTTGAAGATTAATTATAAATGTCAAATTACTCCCTATAAATGTTAGTTAAAACTAAATACTATGCAACAAGTAATTTTCATTGAGAAAGACAACAATTCACAAATTGGGAGCTTTTTCTCTCTTATTTGAAGGACTAAAGCACCTGAGTTCTACAATTCTTAGAGTCAAATTTGAGATTCACTCCCAATCTTGGAAGATGTGAGTTGGGGACTCAGTTTGCAATGTGGATTTCTTAATCAAGCATAGCTTTTTGTGTATAAGTAGTTAGTGCATGCAACGATTAGTTGGTATCAAAATTGGACAGGGGAAATATGGTTATAAAACGTAAGTTTGCACACTCGCAGTGTTTGTACACTCAAACAATCAAGAGTTAAGAATGACTCACTTAAATAAGTTTTCCAATAAAGTCGTTAGCCGAAGCAATTAGGAAAATAATCAAACAATGAAGTCGCCATCGAATATTTATTTATCTCACAGAAGGAAAGAAAAACATTAAAGAAAATCTGAGAAGAGAGAAATCAAAGTCTTGCGACGAAGAGAACGGGTATAGGAGTCGATTATGCAAGGAGAATGTATTAGCACCCCTCACGTTCGTGGTACTCTACAGGATCCACTCTTGTTGCTCTAATCATAGAGTGTGTTATATCTAACGCTTACAAGCTAAGGGAATGCATGAATGAATTGTTAACAAACAAACAAAAAGGTTTTTATTATTGCATTCGCCTCGGTTTCGATACCTTGTGCCTATGTATCCCGTCATGCAATAGAGAATCAGAGCACCGCAGTTCTTCTAAAAAATAATTGCTCTGTTTGTGTTTTTTAGGCGGATAATGTTGCATTCACACTCTACCAGTTGACATATTGTTGTCCGACCTTTAGGGACTCACGCGTCGTTTTGCGCAGAATGGAAATAACACATCTTTTTTTATGAAAAGATTTTCAAAAGAAAAGTCTGAAGGCAAAAGAGTTTGAATTTATTGAGTGTTTTGTTGGGATAATAGCAAATAGATCCCAATGGAGGGACACTTACTACTTCTTCGCTTATTTGTGAAAAGGGTTATGAATTAGATCATACTAAAGACTACAAATGAAAGAAAGAACAAGATTTGGAATGTACCGCTTCATCCTTTTACCACCATTTAAGGCTCGTGATATATGATCTACATCTTTATTCATCAAGTGTTTTTAAGTTTTGATAAGAAAAAGGAAGTTTTAGTTTTAGAACGAATGCGAAAGAAAGAAAAAAATCTAAGGGAAACTCAAGTCCTAATGTTGTCATGCAAGTGGATCTAAAGTTAAGGTTTTTGGAACTTCTACCTAATGGTCATTCTTGGTTTAAAATCTAAAGTTTATTTAATTCACACATTGAACAAGATAGAATCAAACTCCTAAGAGTACATGTGAACACAAGCAAACAACAAAGAAAGCAAGAAGGTTTTGAAAAAGATGAGAAGGTTTTAAAAATTAAAGAAGGAGAAAAGATGAAGAGACTATCCTAAAGCATAAAGTAAATGATAAAGTTAGGAAGGTCTGACCAAACAAGAAGTCAAAACTTGACATAATAAAGTCCACACAGAATTTCATCCTTTGGATTAAAGCCACAAGCAAATAATAAACCAAGAGTATACCAATCATCAAGTGAAAATAAATCACAAGCAGAAAGTGAATCAGATAAACTCAAAGTGTCAGATAAAGCTCAAAGAATCAGATGATCCTCAAAATATGAGATAAAAATTCATGCGTCAGACGAAACTCCTAACAAACATACAAAGCCATGATAACAGAGAAATAACCCGAATGTCTCATATGAAATAAGAACTCAAGCCAAATAGGTTGGAACCAATCTATCAGAGCTAAATGAATAAATGATATATGAAATGAATGATTAACCAATTAATCAAGAGTTGATTAACTTAATTAATTAGATTAAGAAAGATTAATTAGTAAGACTAATTAATTTTTAATAACAAAATCAACTAACTAAACCAACATTTGATTAATTAATTAAAAGCAATAAAATAGTGCTAAGAGAAAGTGAGCACTTGAGACATCCCGAAAGTTTACCCAAACCACAAACTTGTTAGCAACACAAGAGGAAGTGTAATGAATAAAGAACTTGCATTAATTCACATCTATTAGTAACTAAATTTTTCAACCAAAATCACCATACATGTTGAATGAAATAATAAAGCAAGAAAACACAGTTTAAAACACACTTAGCATCAATTGTGAATTAACAAAGTAAGTAGTAAATGACAAGTTGCAATCAAAATCTCATGAAAGCTTCCAAGGCCTCAAAACAAATTTCAAACACTTATTCTAACCATAAAAATCAAAATCAATTAGCAACCAATCGAGTTACTACTCAAACCATATTCAAAACATGAACAAACAACATTGAAATAAAACTTTTATCATCCTATAAGCACCCGAGCAGCCACAACAAACACGTATCGATACTCAACAATTTCATCTCAAGCATGCTCAATACAAACGGAAACAATATAGTAGCATCATGGTTGAACTTCTCATTCAAATTCAATACAAGTAGCATCCTAATGTCATTTGAATTAAGCTTAATTAGTACCAAATCAAGTTATGACTCAATTCCACTTCCAAACATGGGAAACCAATTCAAACCAATCTTAAATCAATTAAATTAGAACCCCGGCAACAACAAAACATACACAATTATGCTCAAAAAATTAAACTCAAACATGTTTTAAACCAATGAGAAACACTTCAAGGTTAACACAAAAAATGTCATCAACATCTCTTGAATTAATTAAGGCAATATGGTATCGACACAAAAAATCAATCAAAATATGCATAGATAACACAAAGAGCATGGAATTGATAACAACACTCAATCAACATGATTCAAGTAGCATGGTAAACTTTGATTCAACACAAATGACATGCTATCAATTAATATTTCAACTCAAGTAAACCACGACAACAACTTCATCACTTATTATCAAAGTTTCAATTAAATTCAAACAACAACTTCAACAATTAAATCAATAACCACATCATCATCTTCAACACTAATTTAATTATGTCATTATCATCAACAAATCAAGTATTCAAGATCAACTCATAACTACATCAACATCACAATCTTTAACACTAATTAACACAAATAATCACAATCTCATCACAATTTAACACAAATAGCATAACAATTTCGAAATTTGATATCCATGTTTAATCCAAACAACACAATAACATCAACTTCAACATCTAAAATCAACACATAACCAACTCAATATTCAAATTTAACACAACAAACCACAATTTTATCATTCATATTCAACAGAAATAACAATCCAGAAATTAAACTAAATTAGATTAGTGAAAATGATTTTGAAGATTTACCAACATGAAGACGATGGTGAAATTGTTGTTGTTGGGTTTAGTTGACAGATGACATCACGGTTGTGACAGAGGGATGTAACACGGATGTTGAAGGTTGGGTGTTGTTCGTGAGGTGCTAGCAGCGATATAAATTGACGTGGATTTATGTTGACAGTAAGTGGTCGGTGTTATACCCTAATTTTTGCCCCTAAGATTCCTCTATCATCTCATATCAATCCAATCATGTCAAGATCACACTAGGGTTTGGTTTTTCTCTCTATCTTTAGGTTTTCTCATGAGGTATCACCAAGCACTTTAATTTGTATATTATGGTCATATTTGTCTTGTGTTGATTAACTTTTAACTAACAAATAAAATGAATGTTTACTCTAAATGATGATACTATAGGTGAGGGTACAACACACTTTATCAAGTTGATTCATAGGTTCATGCGTTTATTTTCATGCCTTCTCCAACAAAGCTTCATTGAAATTTAAGCTTCATCATTGAGAGTGCTTTAAATAAATTTCATGACAAGGTCTACTATGATTCGTCATGCTTCAATTGCCAAAGGAAGTCAAAAGATGCAAGATTTGATCAAAGAATTTTGACCTAATTGGACAGGTTTTTGATTCTTTAATCACAAGTGCATAACTCCCTCAATTCCAAACATTTGAAAGTCGTTGCTACTATATGTTCTTATTATCATCCATAACAACTTCTCTTCACATAGAAAAAGTATTTGTACAAGAAAGATTGTCAAAATTGAAAGGGGTTCCCAAGCCATTTTGATGCTCTAGGAGTTAGGATTTTGGAATTATAAGGGCTATATCTTGTCCATCTTTTGATATTTTTGAGTGATTTCAAAGACATGCTTCTCCTTAAATAGTTAACAACAAATCACTTCAAAAGTTTCAAGCAAATTTTGTGTGAAAGATTACTAATGATTGAGAAAGATTACAAGTCCTCTAGATAGGACATCCAATTCCATTATGTGACTTTAAAAGGTCATAACTTGACCAATTTTTATCTCCTTGAACCCATCCTTTTTCCATAATTATCTTAAGAGTGTGAACTTTAACTCTTCTTTTATGTGCAAGACTTGAAAATGGTTAGAAGATATTGTGATACGGTGGGAGAACTGACTTGAAGGTTTTGCGTTTGATCGCAAATGTTGCGGTTAGCAAGAGTCGCCACTAACTTTTATTTTATCCAAAAGGAAAGGTGAAAAAGCAAAGGAAAGACCTTTGAGATTATTTCTTGAGTTCGGGGGGTAGATTATGAAAAGGGAAGGTATTAGCACCCTTTTCATCCATGGTTATCTATGGGCTCTTAGTTACTTTCTAGATCACTTGCTTTTGTTTTAAATTGTGCTTTGTGTGGTTTTTTGAAAGTATTTTGTAAAGAGGCCATTGTTTAGGCAATCTTTGTAATGATTCTCGTTCGTAAGAATGTATACAAAGATGTTGATCTTTTGAAAATGTTTTCAAGTTTGTAAGATGTTTGAAAGTGTAGGTGTTTGTTTTGAAAATAGCAAGGATGTTTGTTTTGAAATGGAGCAAGTAATTAGGAGCATTCTACCTACTCAAAAGTCTTTCTTGTTCATTTTCTTTTCCTTTGACATTGTTGTCTTACCATTGATTTGGTAAGCAACCCTATCTTTGGATGTAATCGGGACAGGCGTGGGTCATCATATAGCCATGATTAGCAATGTTGCAATGTATCTTAGCATTCTTTTTGAGGGACTAAGATAATTTGTAATGCAACTTAGATAGTGTCATCGAGGGACTATGATCTTGTATTTGCTTGTTTTTGCTAAGATACCTTACATGTGTAATATGGCCATTTTGTATAAGGCAACCAAGTGGAATAACCCTAGGGGTGCTTGTGTATAAGTGTATCATTTTCATGCTTGTTTTTGTCTTGAATTAGGGTTTTCTAAACATTAGTTTTAGTCTTTCCATGCAAACCCTAATTACTAGCATGTTATATAAAAGCGATAAATTGCGAAATTTAAAGTTACTACGCTATTACAACATTTGTGGGGAGGGGGTGTACAAATTTACAAATGGGGATGACAAGTAAAGTAAACCCTAATTAATATTACAAGGCTTTGACAATTACATAATTTATAATGCAAAAATAGTAAAATATGCAAGAAGATGTAAAGTGAGAGAAATTATTTTTTAGGGTTTTTTTATAGAAAAGGTTTTGTAATTAATTTCATTGAAGAAAAACCTAAGTCTAAGTTAACAAAAAAATAATTGTTTAGAAAAATATTTTTTGAGGTTTCATTTGAAAACAAAGGTTTTCTAATGTTAAGTCATTTCCAAGCAATGCAATATGTCCAAAATAAGCTAAAAAAAGCTCAAAAATCAAGAAAATCGGTGCCTGAGCTGACACGAGCCATGTTGTGTGACACTGGCACCCGTGTCAGGACCTGTCCATGACTTTTCTGCATTTTTTGGTTCCATCCAACATGATACGGCCGTGTCACGTGACACGGGCGCCCATGTCAGCCCTTGTCCATCTTTTTTCTGCTCGTGTACGCACCAGTAACATTGACACGGGCCGTGTCGTGTGACACGGGTACCCGTGTCAACTTCTGTCCCTGCATTTTACTATGTTTTTAAACCCAATTAAGCTGACACCGGCCGTGTCGTGTGACGCGGGCACCCGTGTCAGCCTCTGGTCTGGCTTTTTGTTAGTTTTTTCTCTTTGATCTGTCTTATTATATCTTTGAGCGCAAAAGCAAATGATGTATGAATACTGATATCACAGTTTGAGATAGTTTACCTCTCGAAGCGGAAGCTTTAGAACACGTACGAATGTTTTCGGGTGAAAAGTGGTGATTGATCGAGCTCCTTTTAACCTTCTTGAAGTAACTCCAACCTTCCTTTTGTATTGAAAATGGTTGAACTGCTCCAACCAAGTCAAGTTGCAATGTATGTTTTTGAATTTGGAAGATGATGATAGTGATGTTACAGAAGTTATTCTTATGTTTTAACAACTTCTATATGGTGTATGTGAAGTGTTTGGATGGTTTGTTTGGAGAAAACTTGCAAGGTATGAAATTCAAAGATTTGAACTTCAAAGCTCAAAAATGGAGGTTTTGTGGACAAATCTGGTTTTTTTACAGCAAAAATGAGTTTGAGTGTTTGTTTCTCCTTCTATTTTTTCTAACCCCTTATTCTTGCAAATGCTTCTTCTATTTATAGGCAAGGGGTTTGTGCATATGAGCTGATTAGGTTTGCAAGACAACATGTTATGGTTTGGTTGGATTACAAAGATCAAACTAAGTCAAGTACTCCATAGTCCCAAGATGAAGTACCAAAGTTTCTGGTATAGAGGAGCTACTTCCCATGATTTATGGTGGAGTATAATCAGCAACAAGTAAGGTATGGGCTCAAGATAAACTTTGTACCAAAAGGCTTGCTTTTCAAGAGTAGCAATGGTGCCTTTATGCCATAAATGGAAATATCTTTTGGACAATGGCTCAAACACTTGGGTAATAGCTCAAACTCTTGTGTAAACATTAAATTATATAGAGATTTGCAAGCAAGAAGGTCTGCAACATAATATTATGCAGAAAATCAAGAGAGTTTTTGTTATGTGTTCTTTAAAGAAAATGGCTTGCAATTCAAGGATGGATGCCCAACTTCAAGCCCTTGAATCTCATAAATCAAGTATGATAAATTCATCCTCTTGAATGTTTTGGAAAGCTAGAAACACCCTATACAACTTTCATGTTGACCACTTTTGTTAAATCAAAATGGAACTTGATGAAAATTGGCCAAGAAGTTGGGATAAAAACCTGACCAAAACTGCTGAAAATTTCTCTAAGTGTTTATTCAAAAATGCCATGACTCGATGAATTTATTGTTAGATCATAGTTTGATTCTACAACCCTTGGTTAAAGCTTTGATGATAACAAAATACATAGAATAATTTTATTTCTAAGATATATATAAAGAACATTCATGCTCCTTAAAATTATGCCTTATATATGCAGAAGTTCTGATTGAATCAGCATCAGAAGGGAATCAGCATCAGAAGATCAACAACCTTTGTTACACGCTGAAACCACCAGACCACTGAAGTTTGATGACCAGAATCTGCGCCTAAACAAATACACTTTGACTCTGATCAAAGACATCTTTATCAAATCATCAACACTCTGAAGCGTTATCAACAGATACAACAAAGAAGATTCTGAAGCGTTACTGGTTATTCAAGATTGAATTAAATGCTGACGGCTTTCTTCAGACAAAGATCTTCTACAAAAGGAAAGTGCATTATTATCATTAAACCTGCTTTATGGAAAACGTATCCTTACTTGCCTATATAAACAGGACTGCTTGTGAAAAGAAGCATGTACGTACGCACTCAATTTTGCTAAGCTATCCAAACCACGCATATTCAAAGCTTAAGCAAAGTAATCTCATTCCAAGCTTATTTTAGTGTAATTATCACAATTGTGATATACAGTTTTGTAAGAAAACAAAAACACACTTGTTCAATTCATTTGTAAAAGAAGTTCCTTGAGATCAAACCGGCTTGTGGTTGTACTCAAGAAGACTTTAATAGTTGTTAAAGTAGCTGTTGTAATTCTTTGAGAATAGTGAATTAAGACCTCGTTGGAGAGAGGCGAAATCACCTTGACGGGTAGACTGGAGTAGTTTGAGATCAAACGAACCAGGATAAAAATACTGTGTTGTCAAGCCTTTTGTTTTAAGTTTTACAATTTAACCCCCCCTTCTTGTGTTTTTCACATCTTCAATTGGCATCAGAGCGCCTGGTTCTGAGCTTTAACACTTAACCGTGTCAGTACAAGATCCAGCGTCAGAAAAACACAATGGCAGGACCAAGTCAAAACATCAGCAATGACAACAATGAAGAAAGGGACAGATTCAGTGGCAAACCTCCAGTCTTTGATGGAGAAAACTTTGACTACTGGAAAGACAAAATTGAGAGTTTCTTTCTGGCCCATGATGCTGATCTGTGGGACATGGTAACTGATGGATACACGCACCCAGTGGATGGACGTGGTCAGAAGATTGACAGGAAAATGATGTCTGATCAGCAAAAGCGTGAGTTCAGAAATCATCACAAGGCCAGAACAATTCTTCTCAGTGCCATCTCATATTCAGAATATGAGAAAATATCAAATAGAGAAACTGCTAAGAATATGTTGGACTCTCTGAGAATGATGCATGAAGGCAACATTCAAGTCAAAGAAACAAAAGCCCTTGCGCTCATTCAGAAGTATGAGGCATTCAAGATGGAAGACAGTGAATCAATAGAAGCTATGTTTTCAAGATTTCAAATTCTTGTTGTTGGTCTAAAAGTTCTTGACAAAGGATATTCCACTGCTGATCATGTCAAGAAGATCATCAGAAGCTTGCCAAAATAGTGGAGGCCAATGGTCACAGCGCTTAAGCTAGCCAAGGATCTCAACAAAATCTCTCTGGAGGAACTTATCAGCTCCCTCAGAAGTCACGAGATAGAGCTAGAAGCAGATGAACCTCAAAAGCAAGGTAAGCCATTAGCATTAAAATCTAACAGAAAATTTGACTCCAAAGTTTTGCAGGCTGTGGAAGAAACCTCTGATGGATCCTCATCAGAAGAAGATGAATTGTCTCTTCTCTCCAGAAGGGTGGACCAACTATGGAAATAGAGGCAAAGGAAGTTCAGGAATCCCAGAAGATCAGAAAATCAGAATGAATCTTCCTCCAGATACAGAAGGTCATAATCCTTCTCTGGAAACAAAAGATCTGAAAGCTCTTCAAGATACAAAAAGCCAAACTACAAAGACATCATCTGCTATGAGTGTAACGAGCAAGGGCACTACAAAAGTGATTTCCCAAAGCTTCAGAAGGAGAAGCCCAAAAAGAAGTTTGGCAAAGAAAAGAAGAAAAGTCTCATGGCTACATGGGATGATTCTGATACATCCGAAGCTGACTCAGAATCAGATGATGAAAGAGCAAATATAGCTCTCATGGCAAACGTATCTGAAGACAGTGAAGCTTCTGAGTCAGACTCTGAATCAGATACAGAAGAGGTATTCCCTGACTTTACTATTAATTTTACTAAGGATGAATTATCTGAAAGCCTTAATGAAATTCTGGAAAGGTATCAGCAGATCAGAGTCAAATTCAGAAACCTGAAAAGGAATCTTGCTTCTGACTCTGATAAGACTGAGAGTCTCAAATTGGAGAATTCTGAGTTAAAAGATAAAATTTCAAAATTAGAAAATCAAATGCAAAACTCTCAGAAGGAAACAATCCCTGAAACTCCCAGCAATGCTGATGAGATCATCAAAGAGTATGATCACAGCTTTTAGAAGTTTCTAGCTAAAAACATAGACAAAAGCAAAATGGCTTCAATGATCTATGGAGTTAGCAGAAATGGCAGAAAAGGGATAGGATATCAAGGTAAGGTTCCTACACCAAAAAATGCCATGGATTTAGTTATAAAATGTACTCCACTTGATTCACACTTTATATATGGGCACACACATGACATAAAATATACAAGTAGTGATTACTCCATTAAACCAAAATTCAAACAGAGTTTTGGTAGAACTAACAAATCAGGACCCAAGAAAATGTGGGTACCTAAGGATAAAATAATACATGTGGCAGATATCTTTAGCAGCAAAACAAAGACACCAGTCATGGTACCTGGACTCTGGCTGCTCACGACACATGAAGGGAAGAAGGCATATGTTCCAAAGCCTGGAACTTAAGCCTGGAGGCCACGTAGGTTTTGGAGGCAATCAGAGGGGAAAGATCATTGACTCTGGAACAGTAGGTAATGAAAATCTTCCCTCTATTAGTAATGTTTTATTAGTTGATGGATTAATGCATAACTTGTTATCCATAAGTCAATTAAGTGATAACGGTTATGATATAATCTTCAATCAAAATTCATGCAAAGTTGTTAGTCAGAAAGATGGGACTATCCTATTTAATGGAAAGAGAAAAAACAACATTTATAAAATCAAACTTTCTAAACTGAAAAGTTAGAATGTAAAATGTCTTCTGTCTGTTAACAATGAGCAATGGATCTGGCACAGAAGATTGAGACATGTTAGTATGAGAAGAATATCTCAGATTAATAAACTCAATCTGGTCAGAGGACTTCCTAACTTGAAGTTTAACTCAGATGCTCTGTGTGAAGCATGTCAGAAAGGCAAGTTTGCAAAACCTGCTTTCAAATCCAAAAACGTTGTTTCCACCTCTAAGCCATTAGAACTTCTGCACATTGACTTATTTGGTCCAGTAAAAACTGCCTCAGTCAATGGCAAGAAGTATGGGTTAGTAATCGTAGATGACTATAGCAGATGGATATGGGTAAAGTTCTTAAGACAAAAGGACGAGTCGCACTCTGTGTTTGTTACCTTTTGCAACTAAGTTCAGAATGAAAAAGATCTTAGAATCATCAAAGTCAGAAGTGATCATGGTGGAGAATTTGAAAATAAAGACTTTGAATTATTCTTTAATGAAAAAGGCATTCTGCATGACTTCTCTTGTCCTAGAACTCCCCAGCAAAATGGAGTTGTAGAACGAAAGAATAGAACATTGCAAGAAATGGCCAGAACCATGATCAACGAGACTAACGTTGCTAAGATCTTTTGGGAAGAAGCAATAAACACAGCGTGTTACATTCAGAATAGAATCTCCATAAGACCTATTCTGGAAAAGACTCCATATGAATTGTGGAAGAACAGAAAACCCAACATTTCCTATTTTCACCCATTTGGATGTATATGTTTTATTTTGAATACAAAAAATTATTTGAACAAGTTTGACTCTAAGGCACAAAAGTGCATTATGTTAAGATACTTTGAACGCTCAAGAGGGTACAGAGTATACAATACAGAAACACAGATTGTTGAAGAGTCAATCAGTGTTCGGTTTGATGATAAACTTGACTCTCAAAAGTCAAAGCAGAATGAATTCCTTGCAGGTATGGAAGTTGAACTCACAGGTACTAAAGAGTACTCAGAGGCTCTCAACAGAGACACCCCATCAACATCAGAAAGAGTCACTATAAGCAATCCAGCACCTTCTGTTGATCAACTCTAGAAAAGACCATCCAGAAGCAGAATTGATCATCCAGAAGAAACAATCCTAGGAAGGAAGGAAGATCCAATCAGAACAAGATCTACCATTAGAAACTCTAAAGAATCCCTCATGGGACTTGTTTCTCTGATTGAACCAACAACAATTGATGAAGCACTTATGGACAATGACTGGATTCTGGCAATGTAGGATGAGCTAAATCAGTTCACAAGAAATGACGTATGGGATCTGGTTCCCAAACCAAAAGGATTCAACGTCATAGGCACAAAATGGGTGTTCAGAAACAAACTGAACGAACAAGGTGAAGTCATCAGAAACAAAGCACGGCTGGTAGCACAAGGTTATAGTCAGCAAGAAGGGATAGACTATACAGAAACCTTTGCTCCAGTCGCCAGGTTAGAATCTACCAGACTTTTAATTTTATTTGCTGTTAATAAAGGCATCACTCTGTATCAGATGGATGTCAAGAGTGCATTCTTAAATGGATATATAGAAGAAGAGGTTTATGTGCACCAACCCCCTGGTTTTGAAAGTTCCAAAAATCCATAATATGTTTTCAAACTAAAGAAGTCACTCTATGGTATGAAACAAGCTCCTAGAGCTTGGTATGAAAGACTAAGTAACTTCCTGTTAGAAAAGGAATTCACCAGAGGGAAAGTGGACACAACCCTGTTCAATAAGACAGTTAAGAATGACATCTTAGTATGTCATATTTATGTTGATGACATTATATTTGGATCCACTGAACCCTCTCTGGGAAGAGAGTTTGCTAAATGTATGCAGGCATAATTTGAGATGCATTGGGACACATGTCATGGGTAACCGTTCCAATATCTTTCTGAATCCCCCAAAATCAGCTATCATTAAATGCTCATAATCATTAATTTATTTCTCTCTCTTGCCGTTTACGTTTTCAAAATCTGCTTTAAAATCTGTTTAAACACATTTCTCATTCTTTACACTCTTTCACTTTCACTTTCTCTACAATCTAATTAATTTCAGTTTGCATCTCTTTCAAAACCCTTTCACTTTCTTCTCAAAACTATATGTGTGAACATGGCTTCCTCAAGCAACCTAACTACCAGTACTCAGAGAACAGATTCCTCAGAACAATATGAAGAACCCTTCAGAACTCTTCTCACGCCCATCAAAAATCTAGAAGTTCTCTCAGAATTGATTGTGGACTTTAACAGTCTTCAAGAGAACGGGTTCAATCTCTCTGAAGAAGTAAAGGCTCAAGGATGGAAAAGGTATTTTGTTCGTCTGGTAGGTCCAACGTTCCTAATCCTTGTAAAGGAATTTTGGATTCATGCTTCATCTTCCAACCATCAAGTTACTTCATACATAATGGGGAAGAAGATAGTCATAACTGAGGACCTTATTGCAAGGTTGATAGGCTACTGTGGTGGCGGTGTAAGATGCATAGACATGGCTGAAAGATGTGCTGATGTCGCCCTAATTGCTAGAGAAATCTTCACTTTGGGTCTTCCCTCCAGCAAGATAAGGGATCTAAAAGACCATCACAGAATATGGGCCAAGATTATTCTGGGATGCATAAACCACAGGAAGCCAACCAGCTCTCCTGACTACATCAACATTGATCAGCAGTTTATGATCTACTTCATCTCCCAGAAGATTAAGGTGAATCTGGCTCATCTGTTGTTCAACCATCTAAGGACTAGTGTTAAGGAGACCAGAGAAGAGGAGCGCACAAAAAGGGACTGGATACCCCTAGGAAGGCTCATATCAGATATTCTAACAGAGAATAAGCTGATTGATCATCTAACAGAAGCTCAGGAAATCAGCACTTTAGAAGCTACTGTTGGCAAACAGTTGAATGCGAAGAATCTGAAGAAGATGAAGATCATTGAGAACATCAAGAAGGAACCCAGTGTCACTTCTTTTGCAACCATCTCCAACAGAAGAATCCCTCTGGATAAATTTCCCATGTTCTCAGAAATTGATTCTAAACCTGAGATAATAGTCAGATATCTGGATGCATGCAAGGCAGATGGTACAACACCAGATTTAAACATTCAGGATCTGCAGCAGAAGGCTCCAGAAGTTGTGCTGAAGAAAAACAAGAAAAGGAAGGCTGCAGCAGAAGGATCATCCCAGCGCACTCCCAAAGCAGCTAAAAAGAGAGGAAAGAATGGATAAACAGGATGACAAAATTTCGGAAATCAAGAGCATGTTAACCAAGCAGGAGGAAACCAACATCCAGATCAAGGGCTTGTTGGAAGCTTTGTTCACGCGTCTTCCTCCTCCCTCTTAGATTTTCCTATGTTTAAAAAATTTGTTTTTCTGTAATATTCTCTACATAGCTCTGAACTTATAATTGATTCTGTTTTTAATATCAACTCATTTTGGCTCTGATTATGTGTTTCTTTTTGATAACTGACAAAAAGGGGGAGAAAGAAAAAGATATTTTCAATAACGGATTACTGAGACATAAGTCTCAAACATTCTAATCTACTTAAATTCTCTATTCTAAAAAGCTTGAACAGGTACAAAACTCTGCTGAAAGATACAATAAGATTCTGATGCTCAAAGACTCATGGAATTAAAAGGAAGCAATCAACTCAGGGGGAGTTTTTCTACTTAACTCTATACCTTTTGTTATTTATTCTTTATTGAAAAAATCTAGTTTTTGTCATCATCAAAAAGGGGGAGATTGTTAGAACATAGTTTGATTCTACAACCCTTGGTTAAAGTTTTGATGATAACAAAATACATAGAATAATTTTATTTCTAAGATATATATAAAGAACATTCATGCTCCTTAAAATTATGCCTTATATATGCAGAAGTTCTGATAGAATCAGCATCAGAAGGGAATCAGCATCAGAAGATCAGCAACCTTTGTTACACGCTGAAACCACCAGACCACTGAAGTTTGATGACCAGAATCTGCGCCTAAACAAATACACTTTGACTCTGATCAAAGACATCTTTATCAAATCATCAACACTCTGAAGCGTTATCAGCAGATACAGCAAAGAAGATTCTGAAGCGTTACTGGTTATTCAAGACTGAATTAAATGCTAACGGATTTCTTCAGACAAAGATCTTCTACAAAAGGAAAGTGCATTATTATCATTAAACCTGCTTTATGGACAACGTATCCTTACTTGCCTATATAAACAGGACTGCTTGTGAAAAGAAGCACGTACGTATGCACTCAATTTTGCTAAGCTATCCAAACCATGCATATTCAAAGCTTAAGCAAAGTCATCTCATTCCAAGCTAATTTTAGTGTAATTATCACAGTTGTGATATACAGTTTTGTAAGAAAACAAAAACACACTTGTTCAATTCATTTGTAAAAGGAGTTCCTTGAGATCAAACCGGCTTGTGGTTGTACTCAAGAAGACTTTAACAGTTGTTAAAGTAGCTGTTGTAATTCTTTGAGAATAGTGAATTAAGACCTCGTTGGAGAGAGGCGAAATTACCTTGACGGGTGGACTGGAGTAGTTTGAGATCAAACAAACCAAGATAAAAATACTGTGTTGTCATGCCTTTTGTTTTAAGTTTTACAATTCAACCCCCCTTCTTGTGTTTTTCACATCTTCATTTATAATCCAAGTATTTCTAGAAAAAGTCTTGCTCTACATTGTTTTAGATCTCATTAAGATCTATAACTTTCATGTTGGAAGTTTCCCTTGAATCATCTTGCATCTTGGTGAAAAAATGGCATGAAGTAATAAAATTATCATGTGTAAAAACACTTAGAAAATTTCTAAGTCTTGCAAATCTTGACTTTTCAAGTTGACTTTTGACTTTCTTGACTTCTTGATGATCAAGCTTGATATTCTTGAATGTCTTGATGAATTTTGATATTTGGAATATAATGTTGACCAAAAGGTCAAAGTTTGACTTTTCTGGGTATAATTGACTTTTTCCAAATACAATTGATTTTAGGTCAACTGATCAACTAACTGAGCAAAAATGTGATCCAAGACTTGAAACTTGACATGAGTAATCTTGGGGATCCAAAATGATCCATGAAATTCATATGGGGCATTTAAAAGTCCAATTGTATTTATGAAAAATTCAAACCCTAATTTTGAATTGTCAGTTTTGAGGAGGTGTCTTGAGCTGATCAAACCTTGTGTAGTCCTGAATCAAATAGAGATCTTATGAGAGATTTCTTGAGAAATGAGAGGGAAAATTTTGGGGTACAACAGTTGCCCCTGTTCAATCTTCTTAAACTTGAAGAGTGAGATCGGCATGTTTGTCGTTCGTAGCTTGAAAGTGGAAGATGATTGAACACTAGAGTGCCCAGAAATTTGCACTCGGTGATGTGTTGGTTGATTGCGTAGAGAATGGGCTTAAAGATTCCATTTGGAGAGATGATGGAAAGTTATTGGAGATGGGCTTACAGATTCCATCCAAAAATGATTGTTGGCAGGAATGGAAGAAGTGTCAGAATAAATCTCTGGTTGATTTATACTGAAATAATGGATGTGTTGGGTTGAGTACCAGAATAATATCCATAAATGGATTATATTTGAATCGTATCTGAAAGCTGAAACTGAATGAGTATCAGAATGGCATCCATATCTGGAGCGTATCTGAACTGTATTTGAAAGCTGAATCTGAATGAGTATCAGGATGGCATCAGTATCTGAAGTGTATCTGAACTGTATCTGAAAGCTGAATCCGAATGAGTATCAGGATGACATCCATATCTGGAGCGTATCTGAACTGTATCTGAAAGCTAAATCTGAATGAGTATCAGGATGGCATCTGTATTTGGAGCGTATCTGAATTGTATCTGAAAGCTGAATCTGAATGAGTATCAAGATGACATCCGTATCTGGAGCGTATATGAACTGCATCTAAAAGCAGAATATGAATGAGTATCAAGATGGCATCCGTATCTGGAGCGTATCTGAACTGTATCTAGAAGCTGAATCTGAATGAGTATCAGAATGGCGTCCGTGTCTGGAGCGTATTTGAACTGTATCTGAAAGTTGAATCTGAATGAGTATCAGAATGGCATCCGTGTATGAAGAGTATCTGAACTGTATCTGAATGTTGAATCTGAATGAGTATCAGAGTGGCATCCGTGTCTGGAGCGTATCTGAACTGTATCTAAAGGTTGAGTCCGAATGAGTATCAGAATAGCATCCATGTCTGGAGCTTATCTGCACTGTATCTGAATGAGTATCAAGATGGCTTCTGTGCCTAGAGCGTATCTGAACTGTATCTGAAAACTGAATCTGAATGAGTATCAAAATGGCGTCCGTGTCTGGAGTGTATCTGAATTGTATCAAAACTTTGAACATTGTTAATGGTAGCTGTTAATTAACTTTATCCTGAAAAGGGTAAAATGTTAGCTAGTACGCAATGTCATGTTGTATGAAATGCATGGTATAATGAGATTGTGATCCATGCATTCGTGTTATCGATGTTTATGATATATGGATGCGATGTATGCGTATGTGAGCTAAACTGCTGCATTGTTTGCCAGATTGGGGAAATAAATCCCTGACTGTTGCTGAGGATATGGAGTGTAAGTCTTCATGTTTTGAAGTGTTGATGAATTTCCACTTAGAGAAATAAACTCTGTTGTAAGGGAAACGCCGTGTACCGCTTGTAAAATCCTGTTGGGGAATCCTGAGAAATTTGATGACTTCTACCGGGGAGTGATAACTGGAAGCTTTGTTCCGCTGGGGATTAAACTGCATACTGCGGGGATTTTA
The DNA here is from genome assembly GCA_948472305.1 of Vicia faba. NCBI lineage: Eukaryota > Viridiplantae > Streptophyta > Magnoliopsida > Fabales > Fabaceae > Vicia > Vicia faba. The sequence continues at coordinate 1,514,653,962 of OX451737.1, read as the reverse complement.
TGGAAATAGCTTAGTGAGGTTTCCCTATTTCTTAAAGCCACTAGTGATTGTCTTTCTATTTTGTTCATTTGTAAATGGTAGTTACATTCAAATGCATATGTTCAAAAATAAATCATTGGACGTTTTCATAAACAAACACAAGAGTAAAGAAAAATAGATAGTTTTGCACTTTCAAAGGGATATATTTGTATTGACTTTGAGTAAGTATTTTTGTACAATGAGACAACCATTCTAGTAAGAGAATTCCGTTGTAAAAAAATAAAAATTTGATACAAAGAAAAGATATCTATGTGAAATAATCCCATGGGGTTCCCATTCTGCTATAGCCTCCGTGTCTCTGAGCATCTTGTATATTTGTTGCCTTGTCCGAAGCTGATTGAATTGATCAAAACCGTCGAGCTTGCAGGTTTAAGCCAAAGGTTATCCGTAAGGTGATCCAACGGGACATAGTCATACGCTTTTATTCCCTAACTTTTTCCTGGACCGCCCTTTCGGGTTTTCAGTCCATCGGGATACCCTTTTTGCCCAAGCCGCCCTTTCGGGTTTTCAGCTTGCCGGGTGTTCAGATTTTTTTGTTTTATCCCTAATTTTTGCCTGAACCTTTTTGGTTTTCCGGGATGCCCTTGTTTTTCCTAGGTGTGTCAACCTAGCGGGTCTCTTATGCATAGTATCTTTTGACTATGTCTGCGTTTATAGGGTGCAACAGGTTGTCTCCATCCATAGTGGTTAAGATCATTGCTCCGCTAGAGAATATGCTTTTGATTACAAATGGTCCTTCATATGTAGGAGTCCATTTGCCCCTGGGATCACCTTGTGGTAGTATGATACGTTTGATAACTAAATCCTCAACTTGATACACCTGGCATCTGACCTTTTTGTTGAAAGCCTTGATCATTCGTTTTTGATACATTTGACCATGACAGACATCAGTAAGCCTTTTCTCATCAATCAAGTTCAGTTGATCAAGTCGAGTCTGGATCCAATCGTCTTCGTTCAGCCCCGCGTCCTTCACAATTCTTAGAGAGGGGATCTGGACCTCAATAGGCAAGACAACTTCCATGTCATATACCAGAGAGTAGGGTGTTTCCCCGGTTGATGTGCGTGCTATGGTACGATACCCGTGGAGAACGAATGGTAGCATCTCATGCCAGTCTTTGTATGTGACTGTCATTTTCTGTATGATCTTTTTGATGTTCTTATTTGCGGCTTTGACAACACCATTCATCTTTGGCCGGTAAGGGGAAGAATTGTGATGCTGGATTTTGAATTGCTCGCACAGGGTGGTGATCATATTGTTGTTAAGATTCATACTGTTGTCTGTGATGATCCTCTCCGGTATACCGTACTGACATATGAGATTTTACTTGATGAACCGGGCGACAACATTCTTGGTAACGGAAGCGAAAGAAGCTACCTCAACCCACTTTGTGAAATAGTCAATGGCCACCAAGATGAAGTGGTGTCCATTAGAGGTTGTTGGCTTGATTTCCCCAATAATATTGATGCCCCATATAGCAAAGGGCCAAGGAGCCGTCAAGACATTTAGAGGAACCAGAGGTGCGTACACCTTGTCAGCATAAATCTGACACTTGTGGCAGGTTCGAGAGTGTTGATAGCAATCTGCTTCCATGGTAGACTAGTAATAGCCTGCCCGTAGGATGTTCTTTGCAATCGTATGCCCACTAGAATGAGTGCCAAAAATGCCCTCATGTAGATCAGTCATGACCTTTTCTGCCTCAACCTTGTCTACACACCGAAGTAACACAGAGTCATGTTTGCGTTTATAGAGAATGCCATTACTAAGGAAGAACTTAGCAGAGAATATCCTTAATAACTTCTTATCATTGAGTGAAGCTCCTTCCAGATATTCTTGAGCCTCGAGATACCTCTTGACTTCGTGAAACTAGGGCTGGTTCGTTACTTCTTCAGTATTAATCATGTGACAGTGAGCTGGTTTATCCATTCGTTCAATGGTGATCTGGGGAGCCTCGCTATCCCATTTAAGTTTAAACATGGATGACATTGTGGCTAGTGCGTCTGCTAGATGATTTTCTTCTCGCGGGAAATGTTCGAAGGTGATCTCCTCAAAATGTGGGATCAATGTCAACACATGTTCTTTGTAGGGGATAAGGTTAGGGTGTTTGGTGTCCCATTCCCCTTTGATCTGGTTGATGACCAAAGCTAAATCTCCGAATATATTTAAGGATTTGATCCCCAAGTCTATGGCAGCTTTGAGACCAAAAATGCACGCTTCGTGTTCTGCCATGTTGTTTGTACAGTTGAAGCAGAGTCTTGCCGTAAAGGGGGTATGACATCCTTCAGGATATATGAGTACAACACCTATACCATTTCTGAGTGTGTTGGACGCCCCATAGAAAACCAGGGTCCATCGGGATCCTTGTTCAAGTCCGTCATATGGTCTAAATTCTTCATAGTTGTTTACCATCATGATGTCTTCATATGGGAATTCGAATTTCATGGACTGGTAGTCTTCCACAACTTGGTGAGCAAGGTGATCAGCTAGTACACTGCCCTTTATTTCTTTATGGGTAGTATACTGTATGTCATATTCTGTCAGGATCATCTGTCATCTTGCTATTCTCCCAGAGAGTGCGGGTTTCTCGAAGATGTATTTTATTGGATGCATTTTAGATATCAACAAGGTAGTATGGGTGAACATATATTGTCTTAGCCGGTGAGCAGCCCATGCCAGAGCGTAGAAAGTTTTCTCGAGCAGTGAATATCTTGTTTCATAGTCGGTAAACTTTTTTCTCAGGTAATAAATAGCATGCTCTTTTCGGCCAGACTCATCATGCTGCCCCAGCACACACCCCATTGAATTTTCCAAAACGGTCAGATACATGATCAATGGTCTTCCCTCAACTGGTGGCATTAAAACAGGAGGCTATTGCAGGTACTCTTTGATCTTGTCGAAAGCATTTTGAAATTCGTCATTCCATTTGACTACTTGATCTTTCTTCAGTAGTTTGAAGATTGGTTCACAAGTAGCTGTCAGGTGAGAAATGAATCTGGAAATGTAGTTCAAACGTCCCAAGAATCCCCTGACTTCCTTCTCAGTACGAGGAGCATGCATCTCTTGTATCGCTTTTACCTTGGCGGGATCTACTTCAATACCTTTATTGCTGACGACAAAGCCCAGGAGTTTACTAGACCTTACTTCAAACATGCATTTATTGGGGTTCAACCTCAGCTTGTATTTCTTTAGCCTCTAAAACAGTTTTTATAAATGATCAAGATGCTCTTCTTCTATTTGAGATATATCTATCTTGTCGTCTACATATACCTCTATTTCGTGATGTATCATGTCGTGAAATAGAGCTACCATGGCACGCTGATAGGTTACCCCAACATTCTTCAGCCCGAATGGCATCACCTTGAGGCAGAATGTGCCCCACTGTGTGACAAATGTTGTTTTCTCCATGTCCTCAGGCACCATTTTGATTTGGTTGTAACCTGAGAAACCGTCCATGAAGGAAAATACTTTGTGTTGTGCCGTATTATCAACTAGGATGTCAATATGGTGAAGTGGGAAATCATCCTTAGGGCTTGCCCTATTCAAATCTCTGTAGTCTACACACATTCGTACCTTGTCGTCCTTTTTAGGCACGGGAACAAAATTGGCCACCCATTATGGATAAGAGGTGACGGCCAAGAATCCAGCGTTGAATTGCTTCATGACTTCAGCTTTAATCTTCTCTGACATATCTGGTCGCATTCGACGGACCTTTTGTTTTACTGGCGGGCAGTCCTCTTTTGTAGGCAGACGGTGTACCACAATATCTGCATCAAGTCCTGGCATGTCTTCATACGACAAGGCAAAGACCTCGACATAATCATGCAGCAACTGAACCAGATGCTTTTTGACACTGGGTTCCAGATTGGCACCCACCTTGACTTCTCTTTTGTCTTCCTCGGTACCTAGGTTGATTGTATCCACGGGTTCCTCGTGGGGCTGAATAGTTCTCTCTTCTTGTTGTAGCAATCTGGAAAGTTCCCCTGGTACTTCACAATCTTCCTCACCTTCGTCTTCATCTTGGTAGATTATATTTTCAGAGTCACAAAAGGCCATAGCAGAACCGTTACCCATGGGATCCAAAATGGATGTAGATCTGCATTATGAGTGTGAGTGTGTGTAAGAGTATAGCTATCTTTGAAAGGAATAAAAATGTAAAAATAAAAACAATGAGCGCAAAGTTTGTATGCAAAAACGTCCATGATTCATTGATGCCATATGAAAATGAGATAATAACCCTTACAAATGGACCATTGTGCCTCGGGTAAGACACAAGGCTTTAAGAGTCTGAATTGTTTTAATATTACAGATCCAACAAAATGTAAAGACAAATTACTGTGGGATAAAAGTGATTGGGACAAAATATCTAGCCTCCTAGTTGCCGAGCCCTCCACTGACAGTTGGGAAGATCCAATCCTCCAGGTTGCAGCCATCTTCATCATCCTCTACCGTGTTGACTTCACGGTTGCTGATCTTCAGGGGTGGTCCTCCAGCACGAGCGTGACGTACAGTCTTCTGAGCACCTGAAGTGAAACCCAGGCCAAACTTGTCAGACTTGTATGGGATATCTGGGAGTTATCCCCAAATAGTGCACCCACCTTATTCTATCACTTCTTTTGCATCCTTCAAATATGACATCCTGAGTGGAGGCCTTGTGATCTTGGGAATAGCCTTGGTCACTGCCACATCTTGCGGTACTTCCTCAAAGTGTTGGAATGGAGTTTCAATAAGTTCACCATCTAACTCCACATATCTGAAGGAATTGAGATTGATGATCATATACTCTTCTTCTCCATGAACGGTGATAATCTTCCCTTGAACTAGATACTTCAGCATTTGGTGCAACATAGAAGTAACAGCGCCAGCATTGTGAATCCACAGTCTGCCTAGCAAGCAGGAATATGAAGGGCGGATATCCATTACATAAAAAGTTGAATGAAATGTTTGGGTTCCAACCTTTATGGGGATATCCACTTCCCCATGCACCATCCTTTTCGAGCCGTCAAAAGCTCTCACTACTATGTTACTTGGTTTCAATGTCAATCCCTCACAGTCAAGCCTATCAAGAGCCTTTTTAGGCAATACATTCAGAGACGACCCGGTGTCCACCAATACATGAGCCAAGGTTGTGCCTCTGCATTCCACTGAGACATGCAATGCCTCATTATGCTTCCTTCATCTTGGCGTTAAATCAGCATCCGAAAAACCTAGACCATTATCCGCAGTCAAGCTGGCTACGCGGTCTTGGAACTGATCGGCAGATGTTTCTTGGGGTACATGGGCAATTTTCAGGAATTTTACCAAGGCTTTTGCATGCGCCTCGGAACATAGTAGTAAATCTAGCATGGAAATTTTATATGGAGTTTGCCCCAGTTGTTCAACTACATCGTAGTCTCTTCTTTTTATGATCTTTAGAATTTCCTCCATCTCTTTCCGGGAGGTCTAAGGGATAGCCAATGATTGTGCCTTCGTCCGGACAGGCTCAATCAGAATACTTTTACCTTGAGTCTCGGTTAACTCAGCAGCAGGAATGTCAGTAAGAGTGATAGCAGGGATTGTAACAGCTTTGTCAGTTGGAGTATTGGTGGAGATGATTGTAGGACTGGGAGCAACCTTTGGAGGAGCAACAACAACAGGAATGATTACGAGTCCAAAAACTACTTTTGGGGGAGCAATTTCTGAAGAGAATATCCTTCCGCTTCGGGTAATCTTGCTAGTCCCCGGAATATTACTGATATCGGAGTTAAATTTCTCGGAACTTGAATCTTGGGTAGCTGGCCAATCTTGCTTGATACCGTGGTAGTAGACATCCCCTCCATAATTCCATGGTATGGTTTTGTCTGACGAATACGGGACTGGTCCAAGCATTGTAATTATCAAAGGGGTTACTTTTGGAACTGATGTAATTCTAACAGGTCTTTTGGTGGAGACCCTGGAAGAATTTGCAGAAATGGTAATGATAGGCACATCATTAAGAGGAACAGGTGGAACATAAGTCTTTTCAAACAAAATTTCCTTGTTATATATTAGGCATTGAACGCCTGCTTTCAACAAAGGATAACTGGTTGGTGAGGATAAACAGAAATGGCAGCTTTCATCACAGCTTGGGAATACACTGGCATTTAATAAGCTCTTTTTGATAGTCAGGAGTGGGTCATAAGTTCATCAACTGAAGTAACAAACATATCTTGTTCAATGGCGTTGGTAGTATGGCCATGTTTGGGCATAGGGTTAGAAATAACATTTGGCTTTTCGGGCGCATCAAGTTCAATCTCTTTGGCTTCAATGAGGTCTTGTACTTTGTTCTTTAGAGCCCAACAATTGTTAGTGTCATGGCTGGGACTCTCAGAGTGGTATGCACAGCGGGCATTAGGATGATAGTGAGGAGAGGTTGTGTTAGGGTTCTTTGGAGCTTCTTTCAAGGTCACCAGGTTGGATCTTAACAGATGTGGCAATACTTGAGATAGGGTCATGTTAATTCTGGTGAACTGTCTAACTGGTCTTTCCATTCTTGGCTGATTGTTTCTTTGCTGATCAGGCGCATGTTTAGGAATCATTACGGCCCCCACCATTGGACGACGTTCAGCCCTATCTTGATTTCTCTGAGGGTATACAACAACTACTTCTTTCTTTCCGATGAATGGTTTCTTACAGCAGCATAGGATGCATCTTTTTGAATCTTTCCACTTTTTATCCCGGCTTCTACCCTTTCTCCGGTCAATATTAGTTCAGTAAAACCTTCCGATGAACTCCCAATTAGGTGATTGAAGAAGGGACCAGACAAGGTGCCCAAAAACATGTCTACTAATTCTCTTTCAGATAGGGGAGGTTGAACTCTTCCAGCCAAGTCTCTCCATTTTTGCGCAGTCTTTGAAGCCTTCACTTGAAACTATGGCCATACTCTGGATTTGAGTATGGGTAGGCGCAAGAGCAACGTTTTATTGGTATTGTTTGTAAAAGGCAGCAGCAAGATCTTCCCAGTTGTGAACATTGGCTCTTTCTAGCTGATAAAACCAGTCAAGTTGAGTTCTAGACAAACTATCTTGGAAGAAGTGTACCCATAAATATTTTCCAGCGGTATGGGGTTGGATTTTCCTCACATAGGACCGGAGATGCATTTTAGGGCATGAGACTCTGTCATATTTGGCGAATACAGGTGCTTTGAATTTTGGAGGAATGACAATCCCTGATACTAAGCCCAACTCCTCAAAGTCCAAATCAGACACTTTTTGGATTTCCATTGCACTCAACCGTTCTTCTAGATGCTTATACTTGTCATCAGCTGGAGGGTATTGTTCTTCAGAATAGTCTTCTTCTCCCTCTTCCTCTTCTAATTCTGATGGGACAACTGTTTCTTTACCCTTCCCATCTTGGTTGTCTTTCTCACCGGATGTCGTGGCAAAATCTAAGGCCCTTCTTGTCTGCCGAAATCTTCTTCCAATGTTCAAAATTCCGGTTATTTTCTTCATCTTCTTTTTCTTCTCCTCAACCAGCAAGGTCTTCAACTCTTCTTGTCCTTTGGCCAGAGTTAAGAACAATTGTTGAAACTGTGCATTCTGAGCTTGGAGGTCCTTCACTGTTTGCTCGAGATCCATCTTACTGAAATAAACAGTAGAGAGATGAGGAGACTTGTTGCAAGAAACCTGCTTATGTTATGATGAATGTTAAATGCATATGCAATGATTTCAAGGATTTTAAGATTCAAATTTGTTTTAGACAAAAAGAAAACACACGTTATATTAATAGATTAAAGCTTGAGTACATCAATTCCTTCTTGGGCAAAACAAATCAAGAAACTCTAAGATAGAAAGGTAGTACGCATCCTCTTTGGTGCAATGTAAGCATTTAGAGTCTTCTCCTCATGAAGTAGCCTAGTGAGTTCCAAAACCTTCTTCTCGCTTGCGTAGAATTGGGATTCAAAAGTATCTTGTTCCCCCTTGAGTTGTATCCAATCTCTTTGTAGGTCTTCAAGAGAGGTGGGCATGTCGGGATGGAGGATAGTGTATGGAACGCTTCCTTCCATGACATGCTCAATGATTACCGGGAGAATGCAGGGGTAAGGCATCATAAGACTCTGAGCACGAGTTCGTACCAATTTGAGGTAAGGCTCAAGAGGGATGGAATTTTTATGCCCCAGAGTCTTGTTATCTACCTTGTTTAACATCCTTCAAGCTTGGATAAATCTCTGGCGAAGACCTTGATCGTCGTTTTCATAGTCAAATACCAAACCTTGAATCAGCATCTCGTGCGGGCCATCCCTTCGGGCGTAACCAAACTGTCTTAAGGCTAAGAAGGGGTTGTAGGTATTACCTCCCCTAATTCCAAGTAAGGGGACATTAGGGAACTCTCCACAATGGTCGACAAAAGTAACATTCTCTATGGATCGGGAGCACCAATGAATGTCTGAATGTTTGAGTGTCATCAACCTTTGTGACCACCTTGAACCTTGCTTGTTCTTTAATACAGATTAGGGAAGATGTGAAATAAACCATCTTGCCAAGAGAGGAGTGCAACACATAAGGACACCTCTTTTCCTCATTTTGCATGTGTGAAAAGAGTGTAGGATATCCCCTAGCAATGTAGGCACCGGGTTGCGGGATATGAAGATTTTGATAGTGTTCACATCTATAAGTTGATCAGGATTTGGAAACAAAACCAACCCGTAGATGAGGAGAGCCATAATTTCCTCAAAGGCTTGCAGATCCAAGGAGTTACAACAGTTTTGGGCTTTCTCAAACAAGAACTTTGCTAGGAAACCTTCTACACCACTCCTTGTTTCCCAATGAGTTGTGACATCAGATGAGTGCAAGTGTAGAGCTTGAGCAATCTCTTCTGGCTTTGGGTCTCTTTTTGTACCGTTGAAAGGTAGTTGATTGAGAATGGGAATTCTCAAGAGTCGAGAGAATTCTTCCACAGTAGGCCCAAGTTGATAGTCGGGAAATGTGAAGCAATGGTGTAAAGGATCAAAGAACTGAAAGAGCACCTTCATCATGTCCTCATCTGTGTTGGAGGTGACCAAGTTGAGTAGGCGACCATGTCTCTCGGTGAATGGAGAGTTTTCAGGAATCCTTGAAGCTAGCTCCTTAAGTTATGGAGGGATCCTCGCAAGATTGACTTGAATAGTTTTCCTGCGAAGAAAATCCATATCCTACAAAACAAGAACAAAGATAAATCCAAAATCCTTGAAATGGTTAGTGGATGTGTATGATGTTTATGATTTTCATGATGTTATGTACAAGTATGTATATACAAACAAAACAAACAAATCCTTAGGTTTAGGCTTGCATGGAGTTTTATAGGTAAGTACCCTCTTGAAGTTTAGTTGGCTCAAACCTGTCCTAGTAATAGTAACCGGGTTCTAAGGAGCTCAATATCACTGGCTTGTTTCCTTGGTCATTGTTTCAGCACAAGCCTCTTTAATGGCGACCAAAATATCCTAAGAAACCAAACCTCAATGAGTGTAGTATCGAGTATCTACCAACTTCGGACTGCACCAAAGCCGGTCATCTCACTACATCCTAAAGGCCAAGTTGGTCAAGTAAAGGTTCTAAAAGTTCATTAGTGCTTCATGACATCACTCAGCGGCCCCGTATTCTATTTGATTAACTCAAAGGCTACTGGTACCCATAAATATGTCGCACTAACGTAGCTATTGCTTAGACCATGTCGGTATACCCCGCACAGTTTCCACAACGTATTGCTACTTACCTATAATATATCCCAAATCCGGGTAGAGGATTCAAACCCAAACAAAGAACCATAATGTAAAGCATACAAGTCAAACAATGTAAGCAAGTAAATGTGATCTATCCCTAAGGTAACCCCATTTTTATAATAATCCCCAGCAGAGTCGCCAGTTCTATGATATGGTGGGAGAACTGACTTGAAGGTTTTGCGTTTGATCGCAAATATTGCGGTTAGCAAGAGTCGCCACCGACTTTTCTTTTATCCAAAAGGAAAGGTGAAAAAGCACAGGAAAGTGGTGATTGATCGATCTCCTTTGAACCTTCTTGAAGTAACTCCAACCTTCTTTTTCTACTGAAATTGTTGAACCGCTTCAACCAAGTCAAGTTGCAATGTATGTTTTTGAATTTGGAAGATGGTGATAGTGATGTTACATAAGTTATTATTATGTTTGAACAACTTCTATATGGTGTATGTGAAGTATTTGGATGGTTTGTTTGGAGAAAACTTGCAAGGTATGAGATTCAAAGATTTGAACTTCAAAGCTCAAAAATGGAGGTTTTGTGGACAAATATGGTTTTTTGACAGCAAAAATGAGTTTGAGTGTTTGCTTCTCCTTCTATTTTTTCTAACCTCTTACTCTTGCAAATGCTTCTTCTATTTATAGGAAAGGGGTTTGTGCATATGAGCTGATTAGGTTTGCAAGACAGCATGTTATGGTTTGGTTGGATTACAAAGATCAAACTAAGTCAAGTACTCCATAGTCCCAAGATGAAGTACCAAAGTTGCTGGTATAGAGGAGCTACTTCCCATGATTTATGGTGGAGTATAATCAGCAACAAGCAAGGTATGGGTTTAAGATAAACTTTGTACCAAAAGGCTTGCTTTTCAAGAGTAGCAATGGTGCCTTTATGCCATAAATGGAAAGATCTTTTGGATAATGGCTCAAACACTTGGGTAATAGCTCAAACTCTTGTGTAAACATTAAATTATGTAGAGATTTGTAAGCAAGAAGGTCTTCAACATAAGATTATGCAGCAAATCAAGAGAGTTTTGTTATGTGTTCTTCAACAAAAATGGCTTGCAATTCAAGGATGGATGCCCAACTTCAAGCCCTTGAATCTCCTAGCTCAAGTATGATAAATTCATGCTCTTGGATGTTTTGGAAAGCTGGAAACACCCTCTACAACTTTCATGTTGACCACTTTTGTTAAATCAAACTGGAACTTGATGAAAATTGGCCAAGAAGTTGAGATAAAAACCTGACCAAAACTGCTGAAAATTTCTCTAAGTGTTTATTCAAAAATGCCATGACTTCATGAATTTATAACTTAAAATCCAAGCATTTCTAGAAAAAGTCCTGCTTTACATTGTTTAGATCTCATTGAGATCTATAACTTTCATGTTGGAAGTTTCCCTTGAATCATCTTGCATCTTGGTGAAAAAATGGCATGAAGTAATGAAATTATCATGTGTAAAAACACTTAGAAAATTTCAAAGTCTCGGAAATCTTGACTTTTCAAGTTGAATTTTGACTTTCTTGACTTCTTGATGATCAAGCTTGATATTCTTGAATGTATTGATGAATTTTGATCTTTGGAATGTAATTTTGACCAAAAGGTCAAAGTTTGACTTTTCTAGGTATAATTGACTTTTTCCAAATACAACTGATTTTAGGTCAACTGATCAACTGACTGAGCAAAAATGTGATCCAAGACTTGAAACTTGACATGAGTAATCTTGGGGATTCAAAATGATCCATGAAAGTCATATGGGGCATTTAAAAGTCCAATTGTCTTTGTGAAAAATTCAAACCCTAATTTTGAATTGTCAGTGTTGAGGAGGTGTCTTGAGCTGATCAAACCTTGTGTAGTCCTGAATCAAATGGAGATCTTATGAGAGATTTCTTGAGAAATGAGAGAAAACATTTGAGGGTACAACAGATACCTTAAGAGCTCAAAAGATTATAGGTCACCTTATGGATTTTTATCAAATTCAAAGGATCATAACTTGTCCAATATTGGGTCATTTTTGAAGAAAAACTTAGAATTTTTTTTAGTATAAAAGTCAACACATTTTTCCTGATTTTGACCAAGCATAACTTCTAGCTCAAGCATCCAAATGATATATTTCTTGGAACATTATGAAGAATGTTTCCTCATCTTTCTAATGCATCAAGAATCATGTCCTAAGGTTCCCTAAATCGTGCACACCATGAATTCAAAGTTAGCTACTTGAAATTGATTTTTTCTTCCAAGTCAGAATTTGAAATCCATAATCCAACTTCTAAACACCAACTTAACATGCGTTTTTTATTTTAAAATGTTTAACAAAGTTCCCAAAGGTGAATTAAGGATTAAAATGCATGGATTGGCTGAGTTTTGATGCACATGGAGTCACACATTTTCTACTTTCGGGCTCCATCCAATTACCCTCCAAACTTTATTTTTCCTCTCAATTCTTTTCACCATTCACTTCCTTATAAATATAGGACCTCACTCCTCTCACTTTCTCAAGCTAGGACAGCCAAAATCACTCTGTCAAACTCCCTACATAACCTATTTTTCTGAGTTTTCGAATTCATCTTTTCTCTACTTTTCAATACATTTTCTTTGTTGATTCTTTATCCTTGAACTTTACTGAAGCTAACAAAATAAGAACCAAGCCTTTAAGTGTCCTAAATCGTGCTAGCCAAATCCAGTTTCAGAGCAATTTTCTGCTACTTTTTTCAGGTAGAATTCTCAACCAAATTGAACCAAATAAATCCATATTCTACTCTACTCATCCATCTGATTCTCACATTTCTTACGGTTTTCATTTTCATTGAGAATTGAGAGAGATACATGGAATTTTCGTGCTCATTATTTTTTCTGGTTTTCTCCAAATATAGCCTTGCACAGTTTATAAAAATTTGGAGCGAGGGTACCATTAGAATCGTCTTGAAGAGACGAATCTAATGGTACCAGTATGGTCCTCTAATTTTATAGTTTGTGAAACCTCAATTTAGGGTGTCTGGAGGTTGAAGACGACATATGTGTCGTGCTTCAGCCAATGATAGCGTGACTTGTTGTAGCGATAAAAAATGTAGCAGTGTAAATCGGAGATCGAGCTATTAATTAACTCTGTTGGAGAGAAGTAATCTGTATGGGCTTTTACAGTTTTGAAAACTCACTAGGGAGAAGAATTCCCATAGACTGTAATGTTTGGGATCCTGTAGATAAGCAATATTACTGGGAGGAAGCCTGCATTCCTTTATCTTCCAGAGTGATCTGTTGGGAAGATTATGGGGAATGTATGAATTTGTGAAGATTACCATATAGGGATAATCTCATGGAAGTTTCTCTGTGGGGATTCATGGAGACTTGAACACACCTCAACTTCTATAGCCATTGGTGAATGCTGATCAGGACGATCAGTCTTCTACTGATAAACAAGTGACGAGATAACAAGACATAGTCGTACGCTTTAATCCATAACTTTTTCCTGGACTGTCCTTTCAGATTTTCAGTCCACCGGGATACCCTTTTTTGCCCAAGCCGCCTTTTCAGGTTTTCGACTTGCCGGGTGTACAACTTTATTTATATATCCCTAATTTTTTCCCAAACTCTTTTGGTTCGCCGGGATGCCCTTATTTTTCCTAGGCCAATCAACCTAACGGGTCTTTTTTTTCATGCGTAGTATTTTCCGACTATGTATGCGTTCACATGGTGCAGAGAATTGACACTATCCATAGTAGCAAGTGTTGCAACACTGCCAGAAAATGTTTGCTTGATCTTACGTGGCCCTTTGCTGGAACTCATGTTCAATGCCCCAAGTGATTCAGATGGAGGTCTGCCCCTGGCTATTCGGCACTTTTTGAGAAATTCCTTGAATCTTGAATCGACCTCCCCCAGATCAGTTGGACACCATGCCATGCCTCTTGATTATGAAAGGCATGTTATTGGAAATTTCTTTCCACATGAGGTGATTCTGTTCATTGAGAGGATTTTTGTTCATTGAATATTCATTGTGCAAATTTCTCTGCTATCGAATGATTAGTCATATGGAAACAATGACATTTAAAGAATGCAAAGCTTATGTCTCTCTTGAAGTTTTTTTAAATATTCATTTTTAGTAAACAAACAGAATTTTGTAAGAATATGAATTCAACTCAGGATTTATAGTAAACCTTACAGGAGTCAGGATACCTTTTGTAACAGTATGCTTTCGAACTAACCCATGCTTCAGCTAGGACTTTAAGGGTTGTAGCGTGGCCTGGTTCACGGTTTAAGAAACAAAGGATAAAGGCTCAAAATTTATTTGTACCCAACCCGTTCTACGTGATGTTCTTCAGTCCTATACTCAGTTAATTGTGCATTTAGATCCCAATTGAGTCTGGAATCTTTGCCCTGATATTCTGGTGATGGTTCAGATACTAAAAGTTTATTTGAGAAAACAATCATCATTTTTTTGTAATATTTTTTGTTGAGGATTCGTAGTGACCTCTTTTTTTTATTTTATTATCCCTACCTTTTGCCTGAACTATTTCTTTTGTGATTACAGTCAGTGGGATGTCCCAGTTTTTCCTTAAGTCTCCTTCATAGGTTTTGACTTAGCGGGCTTTTCTTTTGAGAGATAATGACTGCTTGTTTTAGTGATTACGGGGAACCATCACTTTCTTTTGATTTAGAAGAGTATCTTTGACACCACTCTTCGTGTACGAGGGTAAAGCTTGTGTTTGAAGGCACCATTGAATTAACTGAGAAACTACCCTGCCCTAGGTTATGATTAAGGTTTTAATTTGTGTGAAAATAAAAACTCCTACTTCTTAGGCTCAAAGGGGTTGACTAGGGATTATCTTCCTTATAACTCCATTATTTAGGATTTGAAAGAACGCTTGTACATCATCAGCAAGGTCTGCTCAAAAGCATACTGTAGAGATTATGGTATCATTTTCGTCATCCTCCCTCTAAAGGCTTATAGTTTTTTAATCGAGAGTTGAATGTCACAAAAGTAAAAACATAGTAGAGTGAAAACAAATGGATTACTTTAAGACAAACATATGTAATGCATTAATGGAATATCAAAGTTTGACATAAAATAAGTATTATAACAATCAAAAGAAAATTACAATTTGAAAATTCTAATGAACAAAAAGCCTTTTCGTCTGAACTTGTCACTTCATATGGTATGCCTTTGAGGGATGGTAGAAGAATTTAGTCTGACCATCTTGTGTGAACTCCAACACCCCTTTATTGATCAAGTCCTGAATCTTATTTTTCAATGCCCAACATCTATTAGTGTCATGCCTTAGACTATTGGAATGATAAGTGCATCTCACATTAGGGTTGTACTGAGGAAAGGCAGTGTTGGGATTATGAGGAGGATCCTTCAATGTTATCAACTTTATCTTCAACATATGTTGTAATACTTGAGACGAGGACATGTTGATTTTGGTGAATTGCCTTTTGGGTGCGTCCTGCTTACGCTGATTGCCTTGTCATTTTTGTTGCACCGGTGCTGAATTAGAGATTAGCACTGCCCCCACAGATTGGTTGAGATCACTCTTATTACGACCCTTCTGGTTGTACACGATACTGGACTCCTTCTTTCTGTTGTAAGATCTCTTTTGAGTACTTGAAGATACAGTCCCCTGAATTACACCGCTCCTGAGTTTATTTTCAACATGTTCCCACATGAACATGTCACCCGATTCCCCGTCTGCCAAGAGAGATTGATCGTTGATTAGGCCCCAAATTATAGCAGTTTTCCCCAAACGGTCGTATATGTCCTGATGAAGCTTACTAATGAGAATCCTCAACTCTTCTTGTCATAGAGCTAAATTTTGGATAAGAGCCATCTAACTATTCATCTGGATTCTCATCCTTTCCATCTCATCTTGCAGGTGTTCCAACTGGTCATCCTTGTTGTTGTCGGGATTTTTCTTAGTCAAGTTCCCAGCAAGGAGTGCTTTCAATTATTCTTGCCCCTTGGATAGATTTAGGAACATTTCCTTGAACTAAGCATCTTGAGTTTGGAGATCTCTGTCGTTTTGTTTGAGATCCATTTTCCTTGCTGAAATAAATAGTGAGAAAATGAGAAACCTGTCTTGAGAATACCTATTAAGTAATTATATGCATGTAATGTTTTAAAGGATCTCGCGGGGGAAACACAAGAAAATGTTAGCAACTGAATTTGAATGCAACTTCGACTGAAGAACTTCTTATCGTTGAATATCCTTTTACAAGAATCAAGCTCACCATGTCGAGTGGGTCATAGCCACTGACTCAAGACATCGTGCTTTGACGGTATTGGCTAGAGGAAAATAAATCCCCTTGCCTATTGCTAGATGTTTGGTTCATCGTAACCTGCATCACAGGCCCTTTTAGATCCTTGGAATGGTTAACAAAATTCTAGGGGATGATGTCATGATGTGTATGCTATGCACCGAGAAAAAGTGTAAGGTGACGTAAACAAGTAAATCTTGCAAGAAATCCAGGTTATTGGATAATGGATACAAATAGGTCCTACAAGGAACTCACGTCGTTAGGTAATGAAACCTGTTGTACCCCAAAATTTGCCCTCTCATTTATCAAGATTTTCCTCACAAGACTTCTTGGACTCAAGACAAGATTAGGGTTTGCTCAGCTCAAGACACCTCATCTTGCACTGATGACCTAAAATTAGGGTTTGAGTTTGCACAAAGATTTTTGGACCATCAATACTTCATGTGACTTTCATACACCATCTTGGACCCCTAAGATTGCCCATGTTAAGTTTCAAGCCTTGAATCACATTTTTGCCCAGTCAATTGGACAGTTGACCTAAAAATCAGTTGTATTGGGGAAAAAGTCAACCATGGCCAATTTACAGTCAAACTTCATAATTTTTTATCCACAACAACATTTTAGGATCCTATGTACCATTTGATCAAGTTTGGATCACAACTCCTCAAGAAATTTGATCAGATCATCAAAAGGGCAAAATGGTCAAAATTAGGGTTTTGACTGGGAAAGGGCAATTTCTGATTTTTAACCAAGCCAATGACCAATTGAGTTCAAGCATGATTTCAAGGACTCAATAGCATCATCTTTACCTAATCACATAGTTCAAAAGATCTCAAATGCATAGGATTGACAGGTGAATTTTGCAGTCAACTGATCAAAAGTCAACTGTACACTGAAAAGTCAAACTTTGACTTTTTGGTCAAAATCAAGTGCCAAGGGTCATAATTCATCAAAATATGTCAAAATGTGAAACTTGTTGACCAAGAAACCTAAAATTGCAAATTAGGGTTTTTAATTTGAAATTTTTCATAACTTAGAATTTTTCTAAGTATGGAACATTTCTTATTTTTCCCCAACTTTCCACAACTTTTTCACCATGATGCAAGTGGATTCAAAGAAAACTTCCAACATGAAAGTTGTATTCCTCCGTGAAATATACAACTTTTATTCATAAAGTTTTCCTAAAAGATGCTTGGATATCAAGTTATGAATTTGTGAATAGGGATCCATGAACTTTTTAACTTAGTGAAAATTTGCCCTAATTTAGGCAGGTTTCGACCTAACTTCATGGACATTTTTCACATAGTTCCAAGAGGTATCTCAAAATTCATTTCAAAGATGGATTGTAGATCATGTTGCAAGCTTTCCAAAATGTCCAATAACTCTCCAAGATCGTTTGTGGATAGGGAGAATCGAAGAAGAGAAAATGGAAATTTGTCACTTTTGTTCAAGCCATGTTTACAATGCTTCAAGTTACAAATCAGTTCCTAGCATGCTTGTACCTTGCATTACAGGTCCTAATCCCTTCTACACTCCATAATTGAATGCTAACTCAATGGATAATGGCTTTATTTTGATCTTTGGAGCATTGTACAAAAGATTAATCCATAAATGGCATAAAGTTCACAATACCACTTTGATAAAGCAAGCTTTTCCAACTTTATCAGCCTTGAGCATTAGGCTTGTTCCTTGGATGCAAGAATTTTCCACAGATAACAAGCAACTTGTACCAACTCTCTGCAGCTAGCAAGCAAGCCTGTACAGGCCTTTGGCATAAGTCTTGTCACTTTTCTTCAAAAGCAAGAAATTGGAAAAAGTCAAAAAAGCTTGTACATCTGATAAAGAGAAGGCTTGGCTTCATTCTAAACAACTTCACAAACTTGTTACAAGCAGAAAACACGAATACACAACATTCAAAACTCTCCCAAACAGAAAAACCACATTTCTGCCCAAAATAGGGCAGCTTCTGCAAAACACTTGCCAACTTGAAATTTGCTCGTGCGTTTTGCTTTGTAACACTTCAAACATCTTCCCTACATCACATCCAAACTATCCAAGCCCTTGTCTTAGTTCTGTAAGCCCTATTCAGACATCACCATTTTCATTTTGGAAGGTTGCAGGTTGACTCGTGCAGGGAGTTTCAAGCATCCTCAAGGCAAGCCAAGCATTGGAATAGCTTGAGGGAACTTCAAGGAAGCTCACACGATCCTCAAACATCACTCAAAGTCCCCACATTGCCATATCCAAACTCAGCTGAATAAGGTATTTTTCAAATCTCTATCTCCTTATTTAGGCATCCTTAAGTCATGATTTGTGAAGCAAAAATGTAGTCCTTAACTTGCTGAAGCTGTACATATGCTTAGTTAATATTTATATTAACTGAGTAGTGAGAATTTGAAGCTTGAAGTTCATGAAAAAACTAGGTCATAAATTAGGGGTGATTAAATTCTCTCTGATCTTTGAGAGTTAGTTTACAAACTTTATATCACTGGAATCGTGAGATCATAAGCTACATTTTTTGTGTTATGAGTTTTTGATTTTATGCAAGCATGAGCAAGTTCTAGATTTGAAGAAGAAATGCGCGCAAGCTGAAGGACAGGGACGAAGCTGAGCTGTCTTGGGCTTTTTGTTGCATTTGGCCTTTTTGGTTTTGCTGTTTGCACCCTCCATATTACTTTTGCACCCCTTGCATATTTTGTTTATTTTTCATATTTTTATTTTTCTTTTTATATTTATTATTTTCATTTATTTTTCTGAACCATAAAAAATCATAAAAATCATTTTCTTAATTTTTTGCAATTTTATTTTATTTTAATTATTTTTTCCACATATAAAAATAGTTTTATACAAATAAATAGAACTTTATTTTTTTAATTAATTTGTAAATAACTTTAAAATATCATGCATTTTTATTTTTATCATTCATACACATAAAATATTATTTCCACACATATTTTATTTTTTAATATTTGTTAATAATATTATTTATTTATTTCTAGTACAAAAATTGATAAATAAATATTAGAAAACCTAATTTTCTTTTAAATAAAAAACTAGGGTTTTTCACCCTTCCAAAAATAACAATATAATTTTTCTTATTTTTAGGACTTAAATAATTTATTTTTCTCATACTTAAAATAAATACAAAACATTTTTTGCATATTTACATTTTTATTGCATTTTTAATATTTGTTTATTTATTTAATTTGCAAATATTCAATTGGGTTGTAATAGTATTTTAGGGTTTTATTTTGTGCAAATATCCCCATTCAAGAACTTGTATCCCCCCTCCCATAATAATTGTTGTAATAGCTTAGATTTATTTTACGCAATTTATCGCATTATATACATGTTTAGTAAAATTAGGGTTTGTATGATAAGACAAAAATCAAACAAATAACATGACCTAATACAAGATAAAAATGCATGTAAAATGACAACACATTGCACACAAGCACCCCTAGGGTTTCACCCACTTGGTTGCCTTAAAATAAGTGGCCATGGTATACATACAAAGTATCTTGGCAAAACAAAACAAAAGATCATAGTCCCTCGATGACGCTAGACAAGGTTGCCTAAAAACAAATGATCTTGGTCCCTAAAACTTGCTAAGATACTTGGCAACATTGCTATCATGATCATACGATGACCCACGCCCGTCCCGTTTAACATCCAAAGATAGGGTTGTTTACCAAAGCAATGGTAAATCAACAATGTCAAAGGAATAAAAAATGTACAAGAAAGACTTTTGAGTAGGTAGATGCTTCTAGTTACTTGATCAACTTCAAAACAATCCTTGCTATTTTCAAAAACACACACACATTTCAAAAACATTTTCCAAACAACTTTCAAAACATTGAAACATTTTTCAAAAGACAAACATCTTTGTATACATTCTTACGAACGAGAATCATTATAAAGATTGCCTAAACGATGGCCTCTTTTCAAAATACTTTCAAAACCACACACAAAGCACCATTTCAAACAATTTCAAAAGTAAAACAAGTGATCTAAACAAGTAACTAAGAGCCCATGGAAAACCATGGATGAAAAGGGTGCTAGCACCTTCCCTTTTCATAATCTACCCCCCGAACTCAAGAAAACATCTCAAAGGTCTTTCCTGTGCTTTTTTACCTTTCCTTTTGGATAAAAGAAAAGTCAGTGGCGACTCTTTCAAACCGTAACATTTGCAAACACAAACGCAAAACCTCAAGTCAGTTCTCCCACCGCATCACAGAACTGGCGACTCTGCTGGGGAGATGGTATAAAAGTGGGGTTACCTTAGGGTTTAGATCACCTTTACATGCTTATCTTTCTTGACTTGTTTGCTTTACATTTTGGTTCTATTGTTTGGGTTTGAATCCTCTACCCGGATTTGGGAAACATTCATAGGTAAATAGCAATATGTTGTGGAAACTGTGCGGGGTATACCGACATGGTCTAAGCAATAGCTATATTAGTGCGACATATTTGTGGGTACCGGTAGCCTTTGAGTCAATCAAAGAGAATACAAGGCCGCTGAGTGATGTCATGAAGCACTAATGAACTTTTAGAACCTTTACTTGACCAACTTGGCCTTTTAGGATGTAGTGAGATGACCGACTTTGGTGCAGTACGAAGTTGGTAGATACTCGATACTACACTCATTGAGGGTTGGTCCCTTGGAATATTTCGGTCGCCAGTAAAGAGGCTGAATTGAAACAATGAACAAGAAAACAATCCAGTGATATTGAGCTCCTTAGAACCCGGTTACTATTTCTAGGACAGGTTGAGCCAACTAAACTTCAAGAGGGTACTACCTATGAAACCCCATACAAGCCTAAACTAGGAACTTGTGTGATTTGCTTATACATATGTACTTGTGCATAACATCATGGACATCATGAAGCATCATATGCATCCACTAACCATTTTCAAGGATTTTGGAAATTCATCTTTGTTCCTAATTTGTAGGTTATGGATTCACTTCGCAGGAAAACTGTCCAAGTCAACCTTGTAAGAATTCCTCCACAACTAAAGGAGCTAGCTTCAAGGATTCCTGAGAATTCTCCATTCACCGAGATACATGGTCGTCTAATCAACTTGGTCACCACCAACACTGAGGAGGATATGCTGGAAGTTCTCTTCCAGTTCTTTGACCCTTTGCATCATTGCTTCACATTTCCTGACTACCAACTTGTGCCTACTTTGGAGTAATTTTCTCAACTCTTGAGAATTCCTATTCTCAATCAACTACCCTTCAACGGTACGGAAAGAGGTCCAAAGCCAGAAGAGATTGCTCAAGCCTTACACTTGCACTCATCTGATGTCACAACCCATTGGGAAGCTAGAAGTGGTGTCAAAGGCTTCTTGTCAAAGTTCCTGTTTGAGAAGGCCCAAAGCTGTTGGAATTATATAGACTTGCAAGCTTTTGAGGAGATTGTAGCTCTTCTCATCTATGGGATGGTCTTTTTCCCTAACCCTGATCAACTCATAGATGTGAGCGCTGTCAAAATCTTCATGACTCGCAACCCGGTGCCTACATTGCTTGGGGATATCCTTCACTCTTTTCACACTCGTACAATAAGGAAAAGAGGTGTTCTCATGTGTTGCACTCCTCTACTGGCAAGATGGTTTATTTCTCATCTTCCCAAATCAGTCTTGTAGAATGAGCAAGGTTTGAGGTGGTCACAATGATTGATGACTCTTACACATTCAGACATTCATTGGTGTTCTCGATCCAAAGAGAATGTTATCATTGTTGACCGTTGTAGGGAATTTCCTAATGTCCCTCTACTGGGCATTAGGGGAGGCATCACCTACAACCCTTGCTTGGCTCTGAGACAGTTTGGTTATGCCCGAAGGAATGGCCCACATGATATGCTGATTCAAGGATTGGTTTTCGACTACGACAACGACAACCAAGGACTCCAACAAAAGTTCATCCGAGCTTGGAGGATGCCCAACAAGGTGGACAGTAAGACCTTGGGACACAAGAATTCCATCCCTCTTGAGCCTTACCTCAAGTGGGTACAAACCTGCACCCAAAGTCTTATGATGCCTTACCCCTCCATTCTCCCAGTGATTATAGAGCCTGTTATGGAAGGAGAGGTTCCATACACCCTCCTACATCCTGACATGCCAACATCACTCGAAGATCTACAAAGGAGTTGGATACAGCTCAAGGGAGAGCGTGATACTTTCGAAGCCCAATTCTACGCAAGCGAGAAGAAGGTTTTGGAACTCACTCGGCTACTACATTTCACCAAAAAGGATGCGCAACATCTTTTTACCTTAGAATTTTGTATTATTTTTCCCAAGGGGCATTGATGTACTAAAAATTCTATCTTATTAATTTGACGCGTGTTTCTTTGTTGTTTAAAACATATTTGAATTTCTGAATCCTTGAAAGCATTACATGAATACATATCATTCATCATATGCATAAACAGGTCTTCACACCAAGTTTCCTCATCTCTCTGCTGTTTATTTCAGCAAGATGGATATTGAACAAACGGTCAAAGATTTGCAAGCTCAAAATTCACAATTTCAACAGCTACTCTTGACCTTAGCCAAGGGGCAGGAGGAGCTCAAGACTCTGCTAGAGAAGGAGAAAGAGAAAAAGAAGAAGAAGCGAGCCGGTGTGGTTATCATGGGAAGAAGGTTTGAAGGACAAGCCAGACGGACTTTGGAATTCCCATCAACATCTGAAGAGGGGGAAGGAAAAGGAATGGAAGTGCCATCTCAGTCTGAAGCAGAAGAAGAAGATGAAGAAGACTAATTTGAACAGCAATACCCTCCAGCCGATGACAAATACAAAAACCTGGAAGAACGTCTAACTGCTATGGAGATACAGAGAGTACCGGGGCTGGATTTTGAGGAGTTAGGGTTGATTTCTGGAATTGTAATCCCTCCTGTGATGCGGTGGGAGAACTGACTTGAGGTTTTGCGTTTGTGTTCGCAAATGTTTCGGTTTAGCAAGAGTCGTCACCGACTTTTTATTTTATCCAAAGGAAAGGTCAAAAAGCATATGAAAGACCTTTGAGATGTTTTCTTGGGTTTGGGGGGTAGATTATGAAAAGGGAAGGTGCAAGCACCCTTTTCATCCATGGTTATCCATGGGCTCTAAGTTATTTGTTTAGATCACTTGCTTTTACTTTTCAATTGTTTGAAATTGTGCTTTGTGTGTGGTTTTGAAAATGTTTTGAAAAGAGGCAATCGTTGTGGAAACCTTTGTAATGATTCTTGTTTGAATGTATACAAAGGTGTATTGTCTTTTGAAAAGATATTTCAACGTTTTGAAAGTTTGTTTTGGGAAATATTTTGAAATTGTGTTGTGAGGTGTGTTTGAAAATAGCAAGGATGTTTTTTGCAAGTTTTGATCAAGTAACTAAGAGTTGTCTACCCTATCTACTCAAGAGTCTTTCCTACACATTTTTAACCCTTTTGACAGTGTTATTTTACCATTGTATTTGGTAAACAACCTTGTATTAGGATGTTAAACGGGACAGGCACGAGTCATCGTATTGACCATGATAGCAATATTGCCAAGTATCTTTAGCATTTTTTTTAGGGACTAGATCATTTTGTATAGGCAACCAAGATAGCGTCATCGAGGGACTATGATCTTTTTGTTTTGTTTTGTTTTTGTTTTGCCAAGATACTGAACATGCATAACATGGTCATTTTTAAAGGCAACAAGTGGATGTAACCCTAGGGGTGCATGTGTGCATTGTGTTATCATTTTCATGCATTTATGTCTTGTGTTAGGTCAAGCTATTTGTTTGATTTTGGTATTTGCATACAAACTCTAATCTCTAACATGGCATACTTGAAAGCTATAAATGCGTAAAATAAATTAACGACTATTACAACATTGATATGGGGAGGGGGATACAATTTTGAATGAGGATTATTTGCAAGAAAATAAAACCCTAATATTTACTATTACATCCAAATTGAATTCTTTGCATCAAATAATAAATAAACAATATTTAAACAAACAAATTAAGTATAAATATACAAAATATTATAAGTATGCAAAGAGAATGTTTTTGTTTATTTTTATGTATGTGAAAATATAATATTTAATGTATTAAAAAATAGAAATAAAAGATTATTTTTGGAAAGGGTAGAAACCCTATTTTTGTTTTAGGAAAATATATTAATTATATTATTTATATACAATAAAATAAAAATAATGAAATATGTACAAATGTCAAAAAATGAAAATATATTAGAAAAATATTATTTAAGTATGTAAATAATAATAATAAAAATATAATATTTTTTATGTATATTTTCAAGTTTTTATTAAAGAAAATAAAAGTACATACTAATTAATAATTATTTTTATGTTAGAAAAATAAAATAAAATATAAAAATAAATGTGAAAATTTATAAAAATATTTTTGGTAAGTTTTTATGTTTAGAAAAAATAGAATAAAATCAGAAATGAAAAATAAATACAAAAATATAAAAAATATAAAGAAATGGGCCAGTGGGTGCAGTTAGCAAGGCAGGGGGTGTCAAAAGTGAAAACAAGCCAACCCATCCCATTTATCTTCATCTTCAACCTCTTGTTCAAACAAAACACGCGCGCCTGATTCAAATATGGAAAACCTACATACGTGCTCTAATGCAAAAACTCATAACACCAAAGTTATAGCATTTTTCAAGACGATTTCAACCATATAAAGAACTTAATCTAACTCTCAAAGACCAGAGAGAATTTCTCTGGCTCTAATTTCTAACCTAACTTTTTCAGGAATTTCATGAATCAAATTCTCTTAACACGTTTAACTTAAATGAAATCTAAGCATATGTATGGTTTCAGGGCTATGAGTACTACATTTTTTATTCACAAACCTAAGCCGAATGATTCCTAAATAGAGAGTTAGAAAGTTGACAAATACCTATTTCAGATGAACTCATGTATGGCAATGTGAAGCTTTTCAGTGAGACCTGAGGTGCTTGGGAGCTTGCCTGAACTTCCTCTGACCTTCCCCAATGCCTAGTTTACTTTGGATGTGCTTGAACAAGCTTGTAGAAGTCAACCTGCACAAGCTGAAAACAGAAATGGTGAAGCTTGCAAATGGTGTTACAGTCAAAGTCCAATGGTTTGGATAGTTCAGATAGGTTGTATGGAGTGTGTTGGAAGTGGTTTGGGGCAAAACGCACGAGTGGTTTGTGAGATGGACCTCAAAGTGTAGAAGCTGCCCTGTTTTGCAAGAGGAAGATGATTTTGTGTTTTGGAAGGCTTGAGGGTTCAATGGCTCGTGTTTATGGCTCAAGGCAATGTCAAAAACCTGTTTCAAATGCTTGCAAGAGTTGGTTCTAAAAGATATGCCAGTTGTTGACCTTTCGCATAATTACTTGGTTTTGAAGTAAAAAATGAGAATTGACAATGCTATGGCTGTACTGGCTTGTACTATAGCTGCTCAAAGTGGTTGAACTTTTCCTGACATTAGGGAGCTTTGTTTGCAGCAAAAGGCTTGGTGTATGGCTCAAGAAATACAATTTGACATAAATCAAGCTTTATGTAAATGGTATTGCTCACTTTTTGCCAAAAATGGATTAAACTCTTGTGTAATCCTCTAATGATCAGAACAAAGCTTCAAACCATTGTATTTGCATTTAATTATTTAGTATGAAAGGGTTTAGAGACCTGTAATCAAGTACAAAGCAAGTTTGGACAGATTTTGCAACTTGTGTCAACATGAAAATGCCATGGATCAAAGTGAGTTTTTGCCAAATTCAAATCTCCGATTATCCCTAACCATAAATGATTTTGGAGAGTTCTTGGACATTTTGGAAAGCTTGTAACATTCTCTACAATCCATATTTGAAATGTAATTTTATATTCCAAGTGGAACTAGGTGAAAAATTGCCATGAAGATAGGCCAAAATCCTGCCTAAACTAGGGCAAAATTTCACTAAGTTAAAAGTTTCATGGGCCCTTTTTCCAAAAATCATAACTTGAGATCCAAGCTTATTTTGGGAAAACTTTGTGAATCAAAGTTGTAGACGTTGTGGAGGACTACAACTTTCATGTTGTAAGTTTTCTTTGAATCCAATTGCATCATGGTGAAAATGCTGGGCAAAGTTGAGAAAAATTAAGAAAATTTCATAACTTAGAAAAATTCTAAGTTATGAAAATTTTCAATCTTAAACCCTAATTTGCAAAATTAGGTTTCTTGATGAAAAAGTTTCATGTTTTGACTCATCTTGATGAAAAATGACCCTTGGCACTTGATTTTGACTAAAAAGTCAAAGTTTGACTTTTCAGTGTACAGTCCAATTTTGATCAGTTGACTGAAAAATTCATCTGACAATCCAATGCAATTGAGATCTTTTGAACCTTGTGAATAGGTCAAGATGATACCATTGAGTCCTTGAATCCATGCTTGAACCCAATTTGCCATTGGCTAGGTTAAAAATCAGAAATTGCCCTTGTGCAGTCAAAACCCTAAAAATGACCATTTTGCCCTTTTGATGATCTGATCAAATTTCTTGAGTTGTGGTCCAAACTTGATCAAATGGTTAATATGAATCTCTAGTGTTGATGTGGATCAAAAATTATGAGGTTTGACTGTAAATTGGCTACAGTTGACTTTTCCCCCAATACAGTTGATTTCTAGGTCAACTGTCCAATTGACTGGGCAAAAATTTGATTCAAAGCTTGAAACTTGGTAGAGGCAATCTTATAAGTCCAACATGAAGTATGAAAGTCACTTTGAGCATTGAAAGTCCAAAAATCCCTGTGCAAACTCAAACCCTAATTTAGGTCATCAGTGCAAGGAGATGTCTTGAGCAGAGCAAACCCTAATCTTGTCCGGAGTTCAAGGAGTCTTATGAGGGGAAATCTTGATAAAATGAGAGGGAAAATTTTTGGGTACAACAGCTGCCCCTGTTAAATCTTCTTGAACCTGAAGAGTTAGATTGACAAGTTTGCCTTTCGTGACTCGAAGGTAAGAAGATGATTGGACACTAGAGTGCCCGTAAATTTGCACTCGTCAAAATGTAGCTGAGGGAATGGGCTTAAAGATGCCATTTGGAGATGGTAGAATCTTGCTGGAGATGGGCTTAGAGATGCCATCCAAGACTATTTGTTGAAAATCAGGAGAATGAACATCAAATTGGTATCCGTATCTGGAACGTATCTAAGTTGTATCTGGAGATTGGATTCGTATGAGCAAAGGAATGGCGTCCGTGCCTGGAGCGTATCCGAGCTGTAACGGTATTCGATTCTTGAATAAATATCAGAATGACTGCCGTGTCTGGAGTGTATCTGTATTGTATCTGAATTCTGAATGGCCGACAGAGAAACATATGTGTATGGAGCATCTCTGGGCTGGGGATAAATTCCGAATGAGTGACAGAATAACAACCGTGTCTGGAGCGTATCTAGACTATATCTGAAGTTGAGATTTGTATGAGTAGCAGAATGACTTTCGTGTTTGGAGTGTATCCGTACTGTAACTGGGATCTGGACAAATGACAGAATGACTTCTGAGTCTGGAGTGTATCTGAACTTGAAGTTGATAGTTGAATCTGAATGAGAAATAGAATGGCTTACGTGTCTGGGATGTATCCGTACTGTATCTGAAATAAGAGATCTGAATGAGTAGCAGAAAGACTTCCATGTCTTGGAGTGTATCCGTACTGTATCTGAAATCTTTGAACATTTGTTAAAGGTAGCTTTTAATCTTATCCCGAAAAGGGTAAAATGTTAGCTAAAACACAAAGTTATGTTGCATTACATGTATGATGCAATAAAATGTGTTTTATCAATGTTTATGATATATGAATGTAATGGATGCGCATGTAAGCTGATTAACTGTCTTGCTGAGAAAAATAAATCCTTGATAGCTGGAGATAATGAAATCCTTGACTACTGCTGGGGAAAATAAATCCTTGACTGCTGTTGGAGATTCAAAATCTTTGATTGCTGAGAATGAGAAATCCTTGGACCACTGTTGGGGATAGAAAATTCTTGGTGACCCGTGGGGATTAACAAGAATTTTGATAACTTCTGTGGGGATGTGAGAATCCTTCATGACTTTCCTGGGGAATAAGGAAAACTCTGACGATCTCTACCGGGGAATTGAAACCTTGGAGGCTTCCACTGGAGAAATGAGAATGAGAATCTTCGATCTACTGGGAAATAACTCTGTAGGAAGAATGTTTATTCTGTTGAAGAGTTCTCAAGGGCTTGGGTTGTATGCCAATCTATTGAGGAATTATCCAAAGCTGTCGTCTGGTTTATAAGATAACTTGTAGGGGAATCTTCTGATTTCAAGACAAATCTCTGGGGAATTAGAGGAAACTGGATGGTCTTCCACCGGGGTTTAAGGGTTGAAGTTTTGGACTTTATTGGGGAAGAAATTTTTATCTTCACTGAGGGTTTGCAATTCAAATTTTTGCTCCGCTAAGGATTGGGAGTTTGGAAACTTAGTTCTGATGGGGATTTTGAATTTTAACTCCGCTAGGGATATGTATTTCAAGGCTATAGCTCGGCTGAGGATTTCTCTTGGAATAGCCCAAAGACGTTTTCCCATACTTTCAATCTGTCAGTAATTATTTTTTCCTCATTTCGTTTTATTTGTAAGAAGTGATTATATTCAAATGCATATGCTCATTTAATAAATCATTGGACGTTTTCAAATAAAACACAAGTGTAAAGAAAAATAAATGGAAAATAGTTTTCTGCACTTTGAAGTATCTTTGTATTAACTTTGTGTAAATATTTTATACAAAGGAGACAGACATCCTAGTAAGAGAATGTTGTCATAAAATTGAGAAAAAATTATACAAAGAAAGATGGCTATGTGTAACAATTCCATGGGGTTCCCATTCTGCTATAGCCTTCGTAACTCTGAGTATCTTGTCCATTCGTTGCTTCGTCTGCAGATGATTGGATTGATCAGAAGCTTGGAGCTTGTCCGTGAAGAGATTGTCCTTAAAGTGACCCGACGAGACATAGTCATACGCTTTAATTCCCTAACTTTTGCCTGGATCGCCCTTTTGGGTTTTCGATCCACCGGGAAACCCTTTTTTGCCCAAGCCGCCCTTTCGGGTTTTCAACTTGCCGGGTCTACATATTTTTTTATTTATCCCTAATTTTTTCCTGAATCGCCCTTTCGGGTTTTCGATTCACCGGGATGCCCATTTTTTCCCAAGTCGCCCTTTCGGGTTTTCAACTTGTCAGGTCGTTTATGCGTAGTATCTTTTGACTATGTCTGCGTTCGCAGGGTGCGGCAGGTCATCGCCGTCCATGGTGGTCAGGATCATTGCCCCACCAGAAAAGATGTTTTTGATCACAAATGGTCCTTCGTAAGTAGGAGTCCATTTGCCCCTGGGATCACTTTGCAGAAAGATGATCCGCTTGATTACAAGGTCCCCGACTTGATATACTTGTCTCTTGACTTTCTTGTTGAAGGACTTAATCATACGTTTTTGATACGCCTGACCATGGCAAACAGCAATAAGTCGATTTTCGTCAATCAAGTTAAGTTGATCAAGCCGGGTCTGAATCCAATCGTCTTCACTCAAACCAACATCCTTCATGATCCTCAAGGAGGGAATCTGGACCTCGATAGGTAAAACAGCTTCCATGCCGTATACCAAAGAAAAAGGTGTTACCCCAGTTGAAGTGCGTGTCGTGGTACGGTACCCGTGCAGAGCAAACGATAACATCTCGTGCCAGTCCTTGTAGGTGACTGTCATCTTTTGAATGATCTTCTTGATATTTTTGTTCGCTGCTTCGACAACACCGTTCATCTTAGGCCGATAGGGAGATGAATTGTGATGTTGAATCTTGAACTTCTCGCACAGAGTGGTGATCATAGTATTGTTCAAATTTGTACCGTTGTCAGTGATGATCCTATCGGGGATACCATATCGGCATATGAGGTTCTGCTTGATGAAGCGGGCAACCACATTCTTTGTAACAAAGGCGAAGGAAGCTGCTTCGACCCACTTGGTAAAGTAATCAATGGCCACCAGGATGAAACGGTGTCCATTGGATGTTGTAGGCTTGATCTCTCCAATCATGTTGATTCCCCACATCGCGAATGGCCAAGGAGTTGTTAAGACATTGAGAGGAACTGGAGGAATATGTACCTTGTCAGCATAGATTTGGCATTTGTGACAAGTACAGGAATGTTGATGACAATAAGCTTCCATGGTAGACCAGTAGTAGCCTGCCCATAAAATCTTCTTAGCCATCGTATGACCGCTTGAGTGGGTGCCAAAGGTGCCATTATGTAGTTCAGCCATGATCTGCTCAACTTCAATCTTGTCCACACAATGGAGTAGGACACAATCAATATTGCGCTTGTATAGGATACCATTGCTCAGAAAGAACTTGGACGCGAACCTCCTTAAGAACTTTTTGTCGTTGACTGAAGCTCCTTCAGGGTATTCTTGTGCTTCGAGATACCTTTTGATGTCATGAAACCACGGTTGGTCCACTACTTCTTCGGTATTAATCTCGTGACAATGTGCAGGTTCGTCCATTCGTTCGATGGTGATTTGAGGTGCCTCATTATCCCAGTTAAGTTTTAACATGGATGACATTGTAGCTAGCGCATCTACTAGCTGATTCTCTTCTTGCGGGAAGTGCTCAAAGGAAATTTGCTCGAAGTATGGTAACAACGTCAGGACATGTTCTTTGTAAGGGATGAGGTTTGGATGTTTAGTATCCCACTCTCCTTTGATTTGACTGATAACCAAAGAGGAGTCCCCAAATACAATCAAAGATTTGATCCCCAAGTCAATAGCAGCCTTGAGACCAGAGATACAAGCTTCATACTCGGCCATGTTATTGGTGCAACTGAAGCAGAGTCTAGCGGTGAAAGGAGTATAGCAACCTTGTGGAGAGATAAGTACCGTGTCGATACTGTTCCCAAGTGCGTTGGAGGCACCATCAAAGTACAGGGTCCATCGGGATCCTTGTTCAGGTCCTTCATACGGTCTGTTTTCTTCAATGTTGCTCAAAGTCATGATATCCTCGTCGAGAAATTCAAACCTCATAGACTGGTAATCTTCGACAGCTTGATGGGCCAAATGATCAGCTAGCACACTCCCCTTTATAGCTTTTTGGGTCGTATACTGTATATCATATTCGGTGAGGATCATCTGCCATCTAGCGATTCTTTTGGATATAACAGGTGTTGTACCCCAAAATTTGCCCTCTCATGTTTTCCAAAGTCTCCCCCCTGCATGGTTGACCAGAAACCCTTGCCTAAGGAAAAAGAAATTTTTTGAGTGGTGCTTTAAGTACCTTTCGATTGGCATTCTGAAAGACCCTTCGATTGGCATTCTGAAGGAGCATTTCGATTGGCATGGACAAGCACTTCAATTGGCATTCTGAAAGACCCTTCGATTGGCATTCTGAAGGAGCATTTCGATTGGCATGGACAAGCACTTCGATTGGCATTATGAAATACCCTTCGATTGGCATTATGGACAAGCACTTCGATTAGCATTGTGTCAAGGCAGCTTCGACAGACATGTGAACCATGTCCTTCGATTAGCATGAACAGCACCTTTCGATTGGCCTGTTAACAAAGCCTTTGGATTGGCCTGTTAACAAAGCCATCAAGAGGGCGCTCAAAAAAACATGTCCAGGTACACTGAACATGAGAAAATGGCATGTTTCCCTTGCAAATATAGAAATAATTAAATGCTGATTATGGATTTAATTCCTGAGTTAAAGGCCAGATTCTTGCCTTTTCTGTCCCTAAAGAGCTGATTCGACTAGAGTGATTCATTCCAACTCAAGCAGTCGAAACAGAAGGAGTCCCATTCGAAGGAGGCAAATCAAGACCAATCGAAGAGTAGGGCCTGCAGGCATTCGAAAGTCAAAAGCGTCCAGGTTCATTCAAGGGACACGAATGTTTCAAATAAGGAAATATTTTAATGTGTATGATTCTTGTCTCATGGCTTTAATGGCCTGATTAAATGGTTATCTCCTGCCGTTACTAGACCCCCACACTCCTATAAATACAAGGGCCAGTGGCACATTACAAGACACGAAAAAACACAGAGGGAAAAAACACACAACAAGAGAACAAAAACATTGGGGTTACGCTGCCAAAAGTTGTTAACATTTTCAGAGGTGATCCAGGCCAAAGCAACCCTTCAACAAAAGATCACAACGCCCATAAGCCCCAAATCAAAAGTGCCTACATCCAGGAAGTGCCCAGATTGAAGGTGCCTACATCCAGGAAGCGCCCAAATTAAAAGTCCAATCTGCTGGTGAGAAAGGGTAAACTATCCAACCTCATATTTGCATAATACATCCATACTGGTTGTTACCTTCGATTTTCTATCCTAGACAGGATCAAGAGGCTTGGGTTTGGCACCCAGGCCATGTCCATCGTTTGCTAATATTTGCTGCAGACATAGCCTGAAGAGACCCAGCAACCGTGGGATCGAAGGGCCTGGGGTTCGATACCCAGGCCCTGCATTTTATTTCGCTAACATACTTTTGCAGGTATAACATCTCAGATCGAAGGAGACACCTTCTCTGGATCGAACCCATTGGCATGCTGGATCGAAGGAGGCATCTCATTCCTGGATCGAAAGCCATGACCTCCATGATCAAAAGACAATCCTCTTCCCTGGATCGAAGGCTACTCACGCCTTACTGTCTGGCCCAATCGAAGCTTTCATTCCCTCCCTGGGTCGAAGTTCTTTTTTTCCCTGGATCGAAGGATCCCCCCTTGTATTTTATTTTTGTTTTCATTGACATCTTTTTATCTTTTTTAATTAACATAAAAATCAAAAAACCACAAAAACATTAGGCTAGTTTTTTTTCTATTAAAATTAATTTTGTTAATTAATCTTTTAATTATCTTCACATTTTTCCAAAACTAAAATTAAGTAGATTTAGATCATTTTCTCAAAATAAAATAAAACAACAAAAAGATTTTATTCTTAGGATTTTTTAGAGGTTATGTTCAGATTCACGCGCGTTTATTTTATTATAACTGCTTATTGGTTTGTAATAGCTTAACTAAGACTTTTACTTTACTGCTTTATTTCCCCAATTTTGGACATGTAAATAATCCCCCTCCCCGAAGCCTTGTAATAGCGTAGGATTTACAATTCCCGCACTTTAAATTCTTGTACATATATTAACTGTTTAGATGTATGCTAACTAGGCTATGCATGACAAGATTAACTCTTAACTTAAAATCAACAGTAGCTCACCATAACATGTACAAAGATAATATAAACTGAAAATTGACACACTCGCACATGTCACTCTTAGGGTACACCTCACTTGGTTGCCTCGAACATGGTCATTAAGTATAGGATGTTTTAGAGGTCGTCCTTTTGTCCCAAGATCATAAGTTGCCTCGGAAAAATGATCTAAGGCATTAGGGTTACCACTAAAGCGTCCTAACATTGCTTTAGTGACCACACGTCCCTTAAATCGAATTGACCCGAAAACTCCAACGATGGTGCTACCTACTCCTCAATAGTGGGATAGCACTGTCTAAAGGACATTTGCACAGTTTAATTCCTTTTTGAGTAGGTAGAGGTTCTTAGGTACTTGCTCCTTTTAAAAACAAAACAAAACTTTTCGCACTCACACTCTCTTCAAAAACAAAACTCTTTTCAAAACCCACGAACACAAAGAAAAGAAAACTTTTGAAAACATAGTGAGCAAGTACCTAAGAGCCCGTGGATAACCACGGATAGAAAGGGTGCTAACACCTTCCCTTTCTATAATCTACCTCCAGAACCCGAGAAACATCTCGAAAAGGAATTTTTCTGTGCTTTTGTCCTTTCCTTGTTGGATAAAATAAAAGATGGTGGCGACTCTTGCTTACCGCGACATTTTGCAAAAACAAACGCAAACGCGAACCAGCATTCCAAAACAGTCAGTTCTCATTCCCACCAATCACAGCAGGTTTCTCGAAGATGTACTTGATCGGATCCATCTTAGAGATCAGTAAAGTGGTATGGGTCAACATCTATTGCCTTAGCCGGCGAGCATCCCATACCAAAGCGTAACAAGTTTTCTCGAGCAGTGAGTAGCGAGTCTCACAGTCGGTAAACGTTTTGCTAAGGTAATAAATGGCATGCTCCTTTATGCCAGACTCGTCATGTTGGCCCAATACGCACCTCATTGAATTCTCCAGGACAGTCAGATACATGATTAACGGCCTTCCTTCGATGGGTGGCATCAAGATAGGAGGTTCCAGCAAATACTCCTTGATTTTATCGAAAGAAACTTGGCAGTCCGCATTCCATTTAACCACCTGATCCTTCTTCAACAGCTTGAAGATTGGTTCACAGGTAGATGTTAGGTGAGAGATGAACCTTGCAATGTAGTTTAGGCGTCCCAAAAAACCTCTGACCTCCTTCTCAGTGCGAGGGGCGGGCATTTCTTGTATAGCTTTGACTTTGGCAGGATCAACCTCGATGCCTTTGTTACTGACGAAGAATCCCAAAAGTTTACCAGACCTGACTCCGAAAGTGCATTTGCTAGGGTTCAGTCTGAGCTTGTATTCCTTTAACCTGACAAACAGCTTTTGCAGATGGTCGAGGTGTTCTTCTTCTGTCTGAACGGGCTATCATGTCGTCTACGTAGACTTCAATCTCATGATGTATCATGTCATGAAACAAAGCTACCTTGGCTCGCTGATAGGTTGTCCCGACATTCTTCAGTCTGAATGGCATCACTTTGTAGCAGAAGGTACCCCACTGCGTGACAAAAGTAGTTTTCTCCATGTCCTCGGGGGCCATTTTGATCTGGTTGTACCCTGAAAATTCGTCCATGAAAGAGAATACCTTGTGTTGAGCTGTATTGTCAACCAAGATATCAATGTGCGGTAGTGGAAAGTCATCTTTAGGGCTATCCCTGTTTAGGTCTCTGTAATCCATGCATATTCTGACTTTGCCGTCCTTCTTAGGCACGGGCACAATGTTAGCAACCCATTATGGATAGGAAGTAACAGCAAGAAAGCCAGCATTGAACTGCTTCATTACTTCAGCTTTGATCTTTTCAGATATGTCGGGCCTCATTCGGCGGACTTTCTGTTTGATTGGTGGACAATCTTCTCTTGTAGGGAGACGGTGAACCACAATATCTGTATCCAATCCCGGCATGTCTTCGTAGGACCAGGCGAAGATCTCAACATATTCATTCAAAAGCTGAACTAAACGCTCTTTGACACTTGGCTCTAGGTTGGCACCCACTTTAACCTCTTTTCTGTCTTCCTATGTTCCCAAGTTGATAGTCTCTAACAATTCCTCGTGAGGTAGAATAGCCCTTTCTTCCTGTTGCAAAAGTCTGGCCAACTCTCCAGGCACTTCACAGTCTTCATCACTTTCGTATTCGGCATGATTGACCAGATCTTCAGAGTCACTGAAGGCCATAGCATAATTGTTACCCATGGAATATGGAGTGGATGGGTACCTGCATTTTGTGAGTGTGGGTGTGTGTAAGGGATAGCCACCTTTAAACAAATAAAAATGTAAAAGGAAAGAAAATGAACACAAAAGTTTATATATGAAAACGTCCATGATTCATTAAAAATGGCATATGAAGATGAAAAATCAAGCCCTTACAAATGGACCTATATGCCCCGGGTAAGGCATAAGGCAAAAAGTGTACGAATTGTTTAAAAATTATTACAGACCAACAGAAAATGTTCAAAAGATAAATTACTGATTGATGAAAGTAATGGGAACGAATTCTTTCGCCTCCCAGTTGTTCAGTCCTCCTTCAATAGTTGGAAAGATCCAGTCTTCAAAATTACTTTCTTCTTCATCATCCTCTAAAGCATGAACTCCATGATGAGTGATTTTCAATGGCTGTCCTCCATCCCAGGAGCGACGTACAACCTTCTGACTAGCAGCAGTGAAACCCAAGCCGAACTTATCTGTCTTGTAAGGAAAATCTGGCAGTTGACCCCATATTGTGCTTCCTCCTTCCTTGATCACAGCCTCTGCATCTTTAAGGGATGACATCCGGGACACAGGTTTGGTAATGATGGGAACATAAGTCATTGTCTTGGCTACCGCAACTTCGGGAGAAACCTCTTCAAAGTGCTGAAAGGGGGTCTCGATGAATTCACCATCTAATTCAACATAGCGGAATGAATTCAGATGGCTTATCATATACTCCTCCTCGCCATGAACTGTCACAATTTTCCCCTGGACTGGGTATTTAAGCTTTTGATGTAGAGTGGACGTAACAGCCCCAACATGATGAATCAATGGTCTTCCTAACAAGCAAGAGTAGGAGGGACGGATATCCATGACATAAAATGTGGAGTGGAAAGTTTCAGTACCCACTTTAATTGGGATGTCCACCTCCCCGTGGACCATCCGCTTAGAACCATCAAAGGCTCTTACAATTATATTGCTGGGCTTTAAGGTTAATCCTTCACAGTCCAATCTGTCCAACGCTTTCTTAGGCAAGACATTTAAAGACGACCCGGTATCAACCAAGACGTGTGCAAGTGTGGTCCCCCTGCATTCCACCGAGACATGCAGCGCGTTGTTATGCTTTCTCCCTTTAGATGTTAAGTCGGTATCAAAGAAACCAAGACCGTTGTCGGCTGTAAGGCTAGCTACACACTCTTGAAACTGATCCGCAGAAATTTCTTGAGGCACGTGGGCCGTCTTTAGGAATTTGATCAAGGCTTTGGCATGAGCTTTGGAGCAGAGTAATAGGGCCAGCATAGAGATTTTTGAAGGGGTATGCCCCAGTTGTTCTACGACATCATAGTCGCTTTTCTTAATTATTTTTAAAATATCCTCCATTTCCTTTTGAGTGGTCTCGGGGATAACCAAAGGCTGAGCCCTCATCCTGATGGGCGCTTCTTGGATCCCCTTACCTTTATCAGCAGTAATAGCAGAGGGTACAACTTCGGGAGTAACAATTTCTTCAATCACTAGAGTTCGTACAGGTGCGTTGACTGGTACAAGAGTAATCTTAGGAGCACTTGAGGGTCCGAAGATTGCCCTTGGAGGAGCAATCTCCGGAGAGAAGATTCTTCCGCTGCGGGTGATCTTACTTGTCCCCGCAATATTTCCTACGTCAGGAGTCTCTTCATCGGAGCTTTCTTCAACTGATTCGATCTGCTTAACACCGTGGTAGAAGATCTCTCCTCCATAATTCCACGGTATTGTCTTGTTGGACTTGTATGGGATAGGCCCCGACATTATTATCTTCAGAGGTACAAACTTTGGATCAGGTGTAATCTTAACAGGTCTTTTGGAGACCTTGGAAAGATTGTCGGAAATGGTGATTATAGCAACATCATTGATTGGAGTAACAAGAGTAACAGGAGTAACAAGAGTTTTCTTGAAGAGGATTTCTTGATTATCCATCAGGCGTTGGATGCCTGACTTCAATAGCGGACAATCGGATTACAAGTTCGAACAAAGGTAACAATCTTTTTCACAGCCCGGGAAAATTCCGGCTTTCAACAGATTCATTTTGATCATTGGCAATGGAGTCATTAAGTCATCAACAGTAGTAACATAAAGATCTTCTATAATAGCATGGACATTGTGACCATGTTTTGGCATTGGAGCGGATATCACATTAGGTTTTTCGGGTGTGTCAAACTCCACCTCCTTGGCATCTATTAAATCTTGGATCTTATTTTTGAGGGACCAATAGTTGTTGGTGTCGTGCCCCACATTGTCCGAATGATAGGCACACTTTGCATTTGAATGATAGTAGGGAGAAGAGGTATTTGGGTTCTTCAGCGCCTCTTTCAAGTTTGTAAGGTTTAACTTTAACAAATGAGGGAGAACCTGAGCAGGTGTCATATTGATCCGGGTGAATTTCCGTGCAGGCCTTTCCACCCTGGCTTGATAAGCTCTAGGTTGACTGCTTCGAGGTTGATCGGCTGCGGGATTTTGAATCATCACAGCCTCCACCGCTGGTCGGCGCTCCATTCTTCCTTGATTTCTCTGGGATTAAACAACAGAGACTTCTTTCTTGGCTGGAAAAGTTTTCTTGATAACAGTGGAAGCAGAGGTATCCTTTTGAATTTTACCGCTCTTAATGACAGCTTCGACTCTTTCACCAGTCAGAATTAATTCGGTGAACCATGTAGATGAGCTCCTGATCAAGTGATTAAACAATGGACCTGACAGGGTCCCCAAAAACATATCCACAAGCTCTCTCTCTGACAATGGTGGATGCACCCTTCCATCCAAGTCCCGCCACTTTTGGGCATACTCCTTAAAGCCTTCATTAGAGACCATACCCATACTTTGTAATTGAGTACGAGTAGGCGCTAAGTCTGCATTATATTGATATTGTCGGTAGAAGGCAGTAGCCAAATCCTCCCAGTTATGTACATCAGATCTCTCAAGCTGGTAAAACCAATCCAATTGCGTTCCCGAAAGACTATCTTGAAAAAAGTGGACCCACAGATCCTTATCAGAAGAGTGAGGTTGGATCTTTCTGACGTAAGACCACAGATGCATCTTCGGACAAGACAAACCATCATATTTAGCAAATGTAGGCACCTTGAATTTAGGGGGAATCACAATCCCAGCAACCAACCTTAGTTCTTCGAAATCCAGCCCAGGTACTCTTTGTACCTCCATGGCTGCCAACCGATCTTCCAGATTCTTATACTTGTTGTCTGCAGGAGGGTACTGCTGCTCAGAGTAATATTCATCCTCTTCTTCTTCTTCTTCTTCAGCCTCAGACTCAGAGGGTACTGCAGCTCCCTTTCCTTTGCCAACCCCTTCATTAGACGTTGAGGGGAAATCCAGGACTCTTCTAGCTTGGTTCTCAAATCTTCTTCCCATAGTGGTCACACCAACTCTTTTCTTTTTCTTTTTCTCCTTTTATTTTTCCAGTAGACCTTTGAGCACCTCCTGACCCTTTGCCAAGGTCATGAGTAGCTGTTGGAACTGTGAATTCTGCGCTTGTAGATCTTTGACCGTCTGCTCTATATATATCTTGCTGAAATAAACAGCAGAGAGATAAGGAAACCTGGTGTGAAGACCTGTTTATGCATATGATGAATGATATGTATTCATGTAATGCATTCAAGGATTCAGAAATTCAAATTTGTTGCAAACAAAAAAAGAACGCACATCATATTAATAAGAAGAATTTGTTAGTACATAAGTGCCCCATGGGAAAAATAAATACAAAACTCTAATGTAAAAAGACGTTGTGCATCCTCTTTGGTGCTATGTAGGTGTTGAGAGTCTGCTCTTCATGGAGTCGACGGGTAAGCTCCAAAACCTTCTTCTCACTGGCGTAGAAGTTGGCTTCAAAAGTGTTCCGTTCTTCCTTGGGCTGTATCCAACTCTTTCGCAAATCTTCCAATGATGTTGACATGTCAGGATGTAGGAGGGTGTATGGAACCTCTCCTTCCATAACAGGCTCTTTAATCATAGGCAGAATTTAAGGGTAAGGCATCATAAGACTATGGGCGCGTGTTTATACCCACTTGAGGTAAGGCTCAAGGGGGATGGAATTCTTGTGCCCCAGTGTCTTACTGTCCACTTTGTTGGGCATCCTCCAAGCTCGGATAAACCTTTGTCGAAGTCCTTGAGCGTCGTTGTCGAAGTCAAAAACCAAGTCTGAAATCAGCATGTCATGAGGGCCATCCCTCCGGGCATACCCAAATTGTCTCAGAGCCAAGCAGGGGTTGTAGGTAATGCCTCCCCTAATGCCAAGTAGTGGGACATTAGGGAATTCCCCACAACGATCAATGATGATGACATTTTCTCTGGACCGAGAACACCAATGAACATCAGAATATGTAAGAGTCATCAATCATTGTGACCACCTTAAGCCTTGCTCATTCTTCAAGACTGATTGGGGAAGGTGAGAAATAAACCATCTTGCTAGAATAGGAGTACAGCACATGAGAACACCTCTTTCCCTCATTGTTCGTGTATAAAATGAGTGTAGGATGTCCCCAAGCAATGTAGGCACAGGATTCCAAGATATGAAAATCTTGACAACATTTACATCTATAAGCTGATCAAGGTTTGGGAACAAGACCAACCCATAGATGAGAAGTGCTACAATCTCTTCAAAAGCTTGCAGATCTAGAGAATTCCAGCAGTCTTGTGCCTTCTCAAACAGAAACTTTGCCAAGAAACCCTTGACACCACTTCTGGTTTCCCAATGACCTTTGATATCAGATGGTTGCAAGTGTAAGGCTTGAGAAACATCTCCAGGCTTTGGTTCTCTTTCCGTACCGTTGTAGTGTAGTTGATGGAGAATAGGAATCCTCAGGAGTTGAGAAAATTCCTCCAAAGTAGGCACTAGTTGGTAATCAGGAAATGTGAAGCAATGGCGTAGGGGGTCAAAGAACTGAAAGAGAACTTTCACCATGTCTTCTTCAATGTTGGAGTTGACCAAGTTGAGAAGTCTACCATGTCTTTCACTGAAGAGAGAATTATCTGGAATCTTGGAAGCAAGCTCCTTGAGTTGAGGAGGGATTCTCACAAGGTTGACCTGGATTGTTTTCCTGCGAAGAGATTCCATAACCTACAAAACAAGAACAAAGATGAAGATCCAAACCCTTGAAATGGTTAGTGGATGCATATGATGCTTTATGATGTTCATGATGTATGCACAAGTATATGTACAAACAAATCACACAAGTTCCTAGTTTCAGGCTTGCATGGGGTTTCATAGGTAAGTACCCTCTTGAAGTTAGTTAGCTCAACCTGTCCTATAAATAGTAACCATGTTCTAAGGAGCTCAATATCACTGGATTATTTTTTGTGTTCATTGTTTCAGTTTAGCCACTTATCTGGCGACCGAAATATTCCAAGAAAATAACCCTCAATGAGTGTAGTATCGAGTATCTACCAACTTTGGACTGCACCAAAGCCGGTCATCTCACTACCCCTAAAAAGGCCAAGATGGTCAAGTAAAGGTTCTAAAAGTTCATTAGTGCTTCATGACATCACTCAGCGGCCCCGTATTCTCTTTGATTAACTTAAAGGCTACCGGTACCCACAAATATGTCACACTAATATAGTTATTGCTTCAACCGTGTCGGTATACCCCGCATAGTTTCCACAACGTATTGCTATTTACCTATGAATGTTTCCCAAATCCGTGTAGAGGATTTCAAACCCAAACAATAGAACCAAGTGTAAAGAAAACAAAGCAAACAAGGTAAGCATGTAAAGGTGATCTAAAAAATAAGGTAACCCCACTTTTAGATATATTCCCCAGCAGAGTCACCAGTTCTGTGATGCAGTGGGAGAACTGACTTGAGGTTTTGCGTTTGTGTTCGCAAATGTTTCGGTTTAGCAAGAGTCGCCACCGAATTTTTATTTTATCCAAAGGAAAGGTCAAAAAGCACAGGAAAAACCTTTGAGATATTTTCTTGGGTTCGGGGGGTAGATTATAAAAAGGGAAGGTGCAAGCACCCTTTTCATCCATGGTTATCCATGGGCTCTTAGTTATTTGTTTAGATCACTTGCTTTTGCTTTTCAATTGTTTGAAATGGTGCTTTGTGTGTGGTTTTGAAAATGTTTTGAAAAGAGGCCATCGTTGTGGCAACCTTTGTAATGATTCTTGTTTGAATGTATACAAAGGTGTATTGTCTTTTGAAAAGATATTTCAATGTTTTGAAAGTTTTGAAAGTTTGTTTTGGGAAATATTTTGAAATTCTGTTGTGAGGTGTGTTTGAAAATAGCAAGGATGTTTTTTGCAAGTTTTGATCAAGTAACTAAGATTTGTCTATCCTATCTACTCAAGAGTCTTTCTTACACATTTTAAACCCTTTTGACAGTGTTATTTTACCATTGCATTTGGTAAACAACCTTGTATTAGGATGTTAAACGGGACAGGCGCGGGTCATCGTATTGACCATGATAGCAATATTGCCAAGTATCTTTAGCAATTTTTTTGAGCGACTAGATCATTTTGTATAGGCAACCAAGATAGCGTCATCGAGGGACTATGATCTTTTTGTTTTGTTTTTGTTTTGTTTTTGTTTTGCCAAGATACTCAACATGCATAACATGGTCATTTTTAAAGGCAACAAGTGGATGAAACCCTAGGGGTGCATGTGTACATTGTGTTATCATTTTCATGCATTTATGTCTTGTGTTAGGTCAAGCTATTTGTTTGATTTTGGTATTTGCATACAAACCCTAATCTCTAACATGGCATACTTGAAAGCTATAAATGCGTAAAATAAATCTACGACTATTACAACATTGATATGGGGAGGGGGATACAATTTTGAATGGGGATTATTTGCAAGAAAATAAAACCCTAATATTTACTATTACATCCAAATTGAATTCTTTGCATCAAATAATAAATAAACAATATTTAAACAAACAAATTAAGTATAAATATACAAAATATTATAAGTATGCAAAGAGAATGTTTTTGTTTATTTTTATGTATGTGAAAATATAATATTTAATGTATTAAAAAATATAAATAAAAGATTATTTTTGGAAAGGGTAGAAACCCTATTTTTGTTTTAGGAAAATATATTAATTATATTATTTATATACAATAAAATAAAAATAATGAAATATGTACAAATGTCAAAAAATGAAAATATATTAGAAAAATATTATTTAAGTATGTAAATAATAATAATAAAAATATAATATTTTTTATGTATATTTTCAAGTTTTTATTAAAGAAAATAAAAGTACATACTAATTAATAATTATTTTCATGTTAGAAAAATAAAATAAAATATAAAAATAAATGTGAAATTTTATAAAAATATTTTTGGTAAGTTTTTATGTTTAGAAAAAATAGAATAAAATCAGAAATGAAAAATAAATAGAAAAATACAAAAAATATAAAGAAATGGGCCAGGGGGTGCAGTTAGCAAGGCAGGGGGTGTCAAAAGTGAAAACAAGCCATCCCATCCCATTTATCTTTATCTTCAACCTCTTGTTCAAACAAAACACGCGCGCCTGGTTCAAATATGGAAAACCTGCATACGTTCTCTAATGCAAAAACTCATAACACCAAAGTTATAGCATTTTTCAAGACGATTTCAACCATATAAAGAACTTAATCTAACTCTCAAAGACCAGAAAGAATTTCTATGGCCCTAATTTCTAACTTAACTTTTTCAGGAAGTTCATGAATCAAATTCTCTTAACACGTTTAACTTAAATGAAATCTAAGCATATGTATGGCTTCAGGGATATGAGTACTACATTTTTTATTCACAAACCTAAGCCTAATGATTCCTAAATAGAGAGATAGAAAGTTGACAAATACCTGTTTCATATGAACTCGTGTATGGCAATGTGGAGCTTTTCAGTGAGACCTGAGGTGCTTGGGAGCTTGCTAGAACTTCCTCTGACCTTCCCCAATGCCTAGTTTGCTTTGGATGTGCTTGAACAAGCTTGTAGAAGTCAACCTGCACAAACTGAAAACAGAAATGGTGAAGCTTGCAAATGGTATTACAGTCAAAGGCCAATGGTTGGGATAGTTCAGATAGGTTGTACGGAGTGTGTTGGAAGTGGTTTGGGGCAAAACGCACGAGTGGTTTGTGAGATGGACCTCAAAGTGCAGAAGCTGCCCTGTTTTGCAAGAGGAAGATGATTTTGTATTTTGGAAGGCTTGAGGGTTCAATGGATCATGTTTTTGGCTCAAGGCAATGTTAAAAACCTGTTTCAAATGCTTGCAAGAGTTGGTTCTAACAGATATGCCAGTTGTTGACCTTTTGCATAATTACTTGGTTTTGAAGTAAAAAATGAGAATTGACAATGCTATGGATGTACTGGCTTGTACTCTAGCTGCTCAAAGTGGTTGAACTTTGCCTGACATTAGGGAGCTTTGTTTGCAGCAAAAGGCTTGGTGTATGGCTCAAGAAATACAATTTGACATAAAGCATGCTTTATGTAAATGGTATTGCTCACTTTTTGCCAAAAATGGATTAAACTCTTGTGTAATCCTCTAATGATCAGAACAAAGCTTCAAACCATTGGATTTGCATTTAATT
The DNA here is from genome assembly GCA_948472305.1 of Vicia faba. Taxonomy (NCBI): domain Eukaryota; kingdom Viridiplantae; phylum Streptophyta; class Magnoliopsida; order Fabales; family Fabaceae; genus Vicia; species Vicia faba. The sequence continues at coordinate 1,514,610,034 of OX451737.1, read as the reverse complement.
ATTGAGTATGAAAGGGTTTAGAGACCTGTAATCAAGTACAAAGCAAGTTTGGACAGATTTTGCAACTTGTGTCAACATGAAAATGCCATGGATCAAAGTGAGTTTTTGCCAAATTAAAATCTTCGATTCTCCCTAACCATAAATGATTTTGGAGAGTTCTTTGACATTTTGGAAAGCTTGTAATATGATATACAATCAATCTTTGAAATGCAATTTGAGATTCCAAGTGGAACTAGGTGAAAAAGTTCCATGAAGATAGACCAAAATCCTGCCTAAACTAGGGCAAAATTTCACTAAGTTAAAAGTTTCATGGGCCCTTTTTCCAAAAATCATAACTTGAGATCCAAGCTTCTTTTGGGAAAACTTTGTGAATTAAAGTTGTATAATTTGTGGAGGAATACAACTTTCATGTTGGAAGTTTTATTTAAATCCAATTGCATCATGGTGAAAATGTTGGGCAAAGTTGAGAAAAATTAAGAAAATTTCATAACTTAGAAAAATTCTAAGTTATGAAAATTTTCAATCTTAAACCCTAATTTGCAAAATTAGGTTTCTTGATGAACAAGTTTCATGTTTTGACTCATCTTGATGAAAAATGACCCTTGGCACTTGATTTTGACCAAAAATTCAAAGTTTGACTTTTCAGTGTACAGTCCAATTTTGATTAGTTGGCTGAAAAATTCATCTGTCAATCCAATGCAATTGAGATCTTTTGAACCTTGTGAATAGGTCAAGATGATGTCATTGAGTCCTTGAATCCATGATTGAACCAAATTTTCCATTGGCTAGGTTAAAAATCAGAAATTGCCCTTGTGCAGTCAAAACCCTAAAAATGACCATTTTGCCCTTTTGATGATCTGATCAAATTTCTTGAGGAGTTGTGGTCCAAACTTGATAAAATGGTTCATATGAATCTCTAATGTTGATGTGGATAAAAAATTATGAGGTTTGATTGTAAATTGGCTACAGTTGACTTTTTCCCCAATACAGTTGATTTCTAGGTCAACTGTCCAATTGACTGGGCAAAAATTTGATTCAAAGCTTGAAACTTGGTAGAGGCAATCTTATAAGTCCAACATGAAGTATGAAAGTCACTTTGAGCATTGAAAGTCCAAAAGTCCCTGTGCAAACTCAAACCCTAATTTAGGTCATCAGTGCAAGGAGATGTCTTGAGCAGAGCAAACCCTAATCCTGTCTGGAGTTCAAGGAGTCTTGTGAGGGGAAATCTTGATAAAATGAGAGGGCAGATTTTGGGGTACAACGCCTCCTAAATTTAAGGTGGCACTGTTTGTTAAGTATGATGGGGTGTCTTGTCCCAAGATGCACCTCAGATCCTATGTCAGGAAAATTCAACCATATTCTTCTGACAAAGACCTGTGGGTCCACTTTTTCCAAGACAATCTCTCAGGAATGCAGCTTGATTGGTTCTACCAGTTGGAGAGAGCAGATGTTCACAATTGGGAAGACTTGGCATCCGCCTTCTATAAACAGTATCAATACAATGCCGACTTAGCGCCAACCCGTACTCAGCTACAGAGTATGGCTATGGCTACCAATGAGGGTTTCAAAGACTACGCCCAAAAATGGAGGGATTTAGTCGGAAGGGTGCAACCACCTTTATTTGAAAGAGAGCTAGTGGACATGTTCTTGGGGGCTCTGTCAGGTCCTTTCTTTAATCACCTGATCGGAAGCTCCTCTGCAGGTTTCACTGAATTAATTTTAACTGGCGAAAGGGTGGAAGCCGGTATTAGAAGCGGGAAAATTCAGAAAGATGCGTCTGCCTCAACTGCTGCAAAAAAGCCCTTCACTGGAAAGAAGGAAGTGTCTGCTATCTATGCACAGAGAAATCAGGGAAGAATTGAAAGACGACCAACAGTGGGGGCCGTTATGATTCAAAAGTATGCATCAGACCAGCCGAGAAACAACCAGCCGAGAAATGATCAGCCGAGAAATAACCAGTAAAGGGTGGAAAGGCCTGTAAGGTAATTCACCAAGATAAACATGACTCTAGCCCAAGTGCTACCACATCTTTTGAAGTTGAACCTGGCCATGCTGAAAGAGGCCCCTAAAAATCCTAACACTGCTTCTCCGCATTACCATCCCAACGCCAGATGCGCGTACCATTCAGAAAGTCCAGGGCACAACACCAACAACTGTTGGGCCCTGAAGAACAAGATTCAAGATCTGATTGACGCAAAGGGAGTTGAATTTGAAGCTCCTGAGAAATCGAATGTTATCTCCGCTCTGATGCCTAGGCATGGACACAATGCCAATGATGTGGAAGAAGATCTGTTTGTTTCTACTGTGGATGAACTGTTAACTCCTCTCCTAACCATCAAGTTGAATTTGTTGAAAGCTGGGGTATTCCCAGGTTGTGACCAAGATTGCCATGCTTTCCTGTCGTCACCTTTTGACTGTCCTTTGTTGAATAAAGGAATCCAACAATTGATTGATAACCGAGAAATCTTGTTTGAGAAAGCTCATGTCTCATCCATTCCAGTTCCAGAAGTTTCAATAATAACCATATACGCCAATCCTTCCAGGGTTCCTAAAAAACCCGTTAGGATTACATCTGCTCCTATGACTACTCCGTTGAAGATAACAATGCCCGGGCCAGCCCCATATAAATCCGATAAAATGGTACCATGGAACTATGGTGGAGAAATCTACTACCATGGTGTCAAACAGTTTGAGCAGACGATTGAAGAAGAAAGATCTGAGGAGGATAATCCTGATATCAGTAACATTGTCGGAACAAGAAAAGTTACCCGTAGTGGAAGAATCTTTTCTCCAGAGATTGCTCCTCCAACAGCAGTCTTTGGACCCGCGGCCATTCCGAAGATTACACTTATACCAGTAACTGTACCTGCAAGTGTACCCGCTGACAAAGACAATACAATTCCCATCCCTGTTTCCGCTGCTGAGAAAAAAGGAAAGAATGTTCAAGAGGAGCCTATCTTGACGAAGGCTCAATCACTAGTCATTCCTGATGTAATACCCCAAATTTGTCCTACCCTTTTACTTCCTATCTGGCTTACGCATTTTTGCATTTTTCTCACATTAGGTCATCTAACACATCATGCATCATTAATTGATAAATTGGCATAAAATCATGGATTTCGAGGAATAAGGGTTGGTGTATGGCTTTAAGGCTCTCATCTTCGCACAAGCTTGTTTCGGTTTATTTCTCCATTAATAATTTGTTTGAAGCTAGGTTTTCATTTCATGGACCTTATCGTCATCAAGCTACGAGGCTATTCTTTTCTTCTCAATGTCAAGTTGCAAGGTTTTATGAGACGAAGCTAAAAATCAGGGTTTATACATTTTCATATTTGAGCTTGTCAGCATTCTACCTGAGGTTCATTCCATATCAAGGTATTCGCATGTCTCATCTTTCATATTCATCTGCAAAGAATCCCTCAGGGCATAGTCATTATCATCTATTGAGAAGGGGTCCAAGACGTCATTGTTCTAGTGCTCATATAGTCGGGACATGGTACAAGATGTTGATTGTGATCAAGGTGTCATTATCTCAAATGCTTATTTGCTTGACACGCAAATTTGGTTTAGATCGGAAAATTGAATTGAATTAGGGATTCACTGAAGCTGTAGTTTGATTAGAATTCATTCATTAATATTTGAAGTGGATTTGGAGAAAATCAAAGTTCTTAAATATTTGCGTGGCTTTTCTTGGAATTCAAACCACAAGTATGGAAAAGCATGCATCAAATTCATCCAACCATCAAAATATTGTCCAAATAGCCTCTCTTGGATTCATTCAAGATTCATGTCTCTTTTGGTTACCTTGCAAATATTTTGGATTCATACCATTTATTTGAATCCATACAAAGGCCATTTCATTATGTGGAAATAAAGTCAACCTACATTCCAATGTGTATTCAAATACATACAAGTCAAAATTCCATTACAATTATACATAACATCTATACATTTTTACCAAAACCTATCCTAATTTTCAATCATTCTTCATGTTTCAAACTTCAAGCTTCCAAAACTTCGTGTTATGCGTCTTTGTTCCAACTTCATATCATCTTGGTGTTTTCCTTTTGCCTTTGGTTCCCAATAGCCCTGAATTGAACCAAACCTGCAAAAATATTGGATAAATTGTCATAAGCATGAACCACATACACTACACTTCCAATTGTCAAAACCAAATCCATAACCCAAAAAATAAAGGCAGCCCTGCACATAAATTTTATAACAAAGTAACTTACAGCACCATAATCTATAACTAACTGCTAACCGATTTCTTCATTAACCATAACTTTCCTAACAGCCTTCATAATAAAACTAACTCAACTATAACCAACTTTTCATCCCCCACCTCCTAACCACCTAACAGATTTACAAATAACCACTGTAAGACAACCAAAACCATATCCATAACCAATTCATAACAAACTCTCAAACATTCTAACCACTTCTAACAGATTTTCATAACAGTTAACTCTACACCATTCATTCCCTAACTGATTTATATAATTTAAGGCTTAGATTCAGTTCTCATCTAACAAACTTTCTAATCTCTCACCAGACTATATAACAGAAAACTCACCCTGATTGATTTTCATTCTTCAATTTCCCAGAAGAATCACCAAAAAGATCACAGAAAATTTCTCTCACAATTCCGCATTCTCTCTGCAACTTCATCCATTCAACCTTCAATTCTTCATCACCATAACTTTCATCTGTCCCTCCGAGAACTTGCAACTGTCACCTTCAAACTCTCTCACTCTCTAAGCCTCAACCTCATTCTTTCTCCAACCTCACACTGTATCTCTGCATCTTCTTCATCTTTCATCAATGTACAACAACAATTTCAACAACATCGTGATAATGCAACATCCAAAAATGCAAAAAGAACGCGACACGAAGAAAAGAAGAAAATTGAATCCAATCACAATCGTACCTGGAGCAAGATTTCTTGGGTTTCTATCGCTGATCAGCATCGATGAAGCACCGAACAATTCTTCCGGATATGCTGGAGTGACGAATAGAAACGATTGCGGTTCGTCGAAGAAGAATGATGAACAGAAGTGTGTGATCATAGTGATCCAAAGGTTCTTCAAGAATCTTCAATATTTGTAATTTAACAACCTTCATCAGCATCATCCACGATTTTCTTTAATCTTCATCAGTTTTGCGCTTCAATCTTCATTAGCAAGATGTGAACCTCATCTCAACTTTGAGGCGCAATCTACATCAACGTGACAATAACTTTTGTATCAAATGGAGCAACAACATGGGGAAAACAATGTGCATGCACCGCTGTGATTGATCAGAAGAGGTTAGGGAGGAGCGGCTGCCGCGTTCGTGAAGGAGAGGAAGAGACATTTTCATTCTAACCCTAAATTCCCTTTCCAATTTCATATACTTTTTTTTCCATTTAGTTTAACTGTTTTATTATTTTATATTTTTATTTCAAATTAATAATAATAATAACTAAGTAAATAATAAATAAAATGTTGAAAATCTTGTGGACAAAACTCTTGATTGGGCCCTGACTGTTTTGGCCTCTATGCCATTCTTCTACAGCACCCCATGAATTCAGCTTGTACCCCCTTGATCCTTCTAATTTTTCTTTTTATTATTTTAGTTTTCTTCTAGTTTAATTTTTTCTCTCAATTGATAATAAAACAATAAAAATAATAGAATATTTTAGAATAGAATTTCTTTTTAGAATTTCGATTAGAATTTTTTCTATTTCATTTTTCATATTCGATAATCATTTTTATTGTCATTTTCTAGTCAAGATTTTTTGTAGCGTCGACATAACTCTTGCAATGTGGAATGCTCGGGGTGAATTCTTCAATCACTTGCCCAGGGGAACTTGGATAGAATTTTCTTACCGCTTGCACAATTTTGAAGAGGTAACGGACCTCCTCCGTTCGGTATCGTCACAAATCTATTTTATCCTTCATTTTCGTACTTTATCGCAATCCACATGCGTGCTAACATTAGGTAGCATCCCTCAAATTCTAACTTTAGGTATAACAATACATAATAGCATCAAGTTTAGAAATAGGCTAATTCCCCTTTAACTTTTCTTTCCCTTTCGCATACGCATCTAAAACAAAAACTTCTTTTTCTTTTAAAATTCAAAACACTTTAAAACTACTGATGAGAATCACGCTTTTGCTTAGTACGGGAAATGATAAGCGGGTCTCTTCTCGATCTTATTGTTCTCCATCTCAAGCATAGGTGTGGTTCAATTCTCAAAGACCCCTTTCATGGCTAAGTAGAAAAGTGGCTAATATCTCTCTCTTGAGGTCAATCAGTCATTATCTGCAACAAAATATAAATCAACTCAAATCTTTTGTGCGCTCGAGCACCTTTTCTTTTAAACCCTTTTTAGGTAAGGACATGATTAATTTACTTTTGTGCCAACGCATAAGTCTCTAAAGGTCGAGCTGCGGCAGAAGGCGGAATTAACTTCGTCCATAAAAAACACAAACAAACAAAAACATATGAGCCGAACTACGGTAGCTCTGATTCCTCAAAAAGGATACGTAGGCATTGGGGTAGGGCCCAGGCGAGCACAATTTTATTTTCCCTATATTCTTTTCCCTTTCTTTTGCATGCATTCCTCCGGTAGTATAGTAGACAGTAAGCATAGATTAAACACACCCATAAGATAGATAACAAGAGTGGATACCATAGAGTACTACAGGCGTGTGGGGTGATAATACCTTCCCCTCGTGTAACAGACTCCCTTACCCGATCTCTCGGTCGCAAGACCGTGACTTCTCCCTTCTCAGGTTTTCTCGATGTTTACCTTTCCCTACATGTGGGATAAAAGACGTTCGATGGCGACTTCATTGTTTGATTATTTCCAGTCGGTTGTTTCAGCTGGCGACTTCACTGGGGAATCAGGTCGACCAAATGCTGGTCCATCCCGGAGTCGCTCCTAGCTCTTGCTTTCTTTCCTTAGGGTGTTTATTTTTATGCTTTCAGTTTACTCATTTGTGCATGTTTATCTGAGCATAAGTTTGCATTGCATTTTATGGCTTTCCATATTTGTTATCTATTATGCTGGACTCTGTTCTCTATGTTGGGTGGGGATGTCACTTTTGAGGTAAAAGGCCCAGTACCCAGGCCAGAGTGCACTAGGACACCTAGGAATAGAGTGGGGGCATGAAGGCTATAGGACGTGGTCCGATTAGTGCAGTCATGTCACATACCACACTCGGATGAGGTTCAAATGAATTACTATCGGCACCCACGTCTGTGGGTAAGCCCATAGCACTTTCAGGCGGACCCGTGATTTTCGAGTTACCATTGTCTTACCCTGACCTAGTTTTCACCCGTGAGTGGGAAGGGGATCATTATTACAGATACAGATGGTGACTGTGTTCAGATGGTTATTCAGGTACAAATGGTGACTATGCTCAGACAATGACGACTGATTCTAATGGCTATATTCTGGATTTCTGTTAAGACTTGATGCAGATGCTATATCTTGTTGGTGACCGTATGGTTCTCAAATTTATTTTATGAGATCCTGACTTGTTTACCTGGAGGTTCATTCAAGCCTTCAATCTTGGTATCCCCAGCATATTCAGAAAATGCTCAACAGTATCCGATGTTCCAGAAGCCTTGATCCCGGACAATGGGAGATCCACAGGGTACTTGGTTCTTATATATGCAGAAGTTATGTTGGACCTCTGATCTGATGATACTCATATGGTTCAGAACAGTGCAGCAACCTTATTCAGGAATGATGGAATCTTGATCCTCTTTGATCTCATGCCTTTGCATACATAACATGGCTAACTGCATGCTTAGCATAGATGTTCTGTTATTTTCAAGGAATCATATTTGCAAGTCTTGTGCCAAAATTCTTCCATCCCTTACTTGCGCAAAAACAAAATCAAAGCACGCAAATTCCTTGGAAATGACAGGACATGACATGGCATCCATTCATGCACCCCATGAATATTCATGCATTCATGACAGGTACCCAGAGATTGGGGATTCTTATTCAGACCTGGGGTTCTCTTCAAAGGCTCAACTTGGTTTCTCACCGCACGTGTTCAGGGACCAGCTATGGAATGACTCCATGTGGTATACTTTGGCCCGTACTCATAAATTTCTTCAAACAGGAAATTTGTACCGATTCGCTTGGTAAATCATTCATTCGTTCTCCTGAAAGAACCTTATATGCATACTATACTGGGGCAGCTGGCCAATCGATTAAAGATGGTATGTCATCCAGAGACCAAGCCCAAGACTGGATCAATCTAGAGACTACTGTGTTCACATCAAATCTGAAAGGGGATTCTCTCGCACACTCGAGCATCAAGACTACAGAAAGTCGTCTGAATCAGCAAGTCCATACGGAGTCAAGTCTCCTTAACAGTGACAATCATTGGTTTCTTTAATGCATTTTCATTTGCATTCTTTCTTGTTTGTTCAAACATTGCTTGTATATAGAAACTTGTCTTTTTTTGAATGAAAATCTTAATGCAATAGGTATGCTTGTCTTGAAGTGTTCCTTTCATTTTTACTCATCCATTCTTTATCACTCTTTAAATGTTTTGCTTGCATATTGATGCCATATTTCCTAGTCTTATGCTTAGGTAAAGATTCAAAGGAGGATGACGACAATCTAAAAACGCAAAAATCTCTGGTTGGTACGCTTTTGAGTAAGACCATGCTGACGATGTACATGCCTTGTTTCAATCCCCAAACACCGGAGATATAAGGAAGATAGACCCTCGTCAACCCCTTTGAGCCTTCGAAGTAGGAGTTTTCTTTCTATTCAGAAAAAACCCTCATTTTAACCCTGGGGCGGGTAGTGTTCAGCTAACCTGATCAAGCATTCAGAACTCATCAAGAGTGTGCATCCAAGGATACAACAATGGTTATCCATCAAAAGGTTGAGGAAAGTCAAAACCACAAAGGTTAACCTTCGTCTATCAGCAACGTGCATCAATTAACGATACCCCAATGAGTATCCCTCGCACGTCAAAAGGTTAACAAATGACAATACAATAATGGCTATCCATCATCTACCAGAGACTCAGGCAATCACGATCACTTCCGACAAATCGAAAACAACGCAAAGATCAACGACTTGTTCAAAACGAAAAATACGAAAAAGAAAGAAACAAAAATCCCCGCCAAGTCGAAACTTGAAAACAAGTCGCTTAGGCAAAAATTGGGGCATCCCGCTGGACTTCCAAATCAAAATTCAAAAGAATTTGTCCAGGCAAAAATTAGGGAAAGCAAGAAAGAAATTGAAAAGCCTAAAAGGCGAGAAAAGGATTACCAATGAAAATCCTCATCAAAGAACAAAGTCGTCTGGTCAGACACCAAAGGCAAAGAAGTTAATGACTGTCGTGTCCAAGAAACCACAGTGGTTCCTCAATCATCGCAAACTCTTCTCGAGAGATGAATGCTTGTACCAGGTCAACTGAACATAGGAATGGAGAACATCATGGAGAATGGGTGGGCACCAAATAATTTTGAGCCTTAAATCCTTTTTTCTAAAACCATGAACCAGACCACGTTACGACCCATAAAAGTCCTAACTGAAGCATGGGTCAATTTGAAAGCATGCTACAATGAGATAGCATTTAACTGACTCCTAAGAGGTATGTTTGGATATCTGTTTTGGCATCATATGCTTGCATTATCTTTCATAAAAAAGAATTTGCAAATGTTTCTATCTAGCTAGTGACTCGTTCACAACAGAGTTATGACATCATTTCATTCAAAGTTTTTCAAACTTTAAAGACTTGCGTATGTGTTGCATCAGAATTATCATTCTCATAATAAACATTCTTCTGCATACAAAACAACTGATTGACATCAAGTAAGTTTACACAATGAACAACCGGTAAAGAGCTCAATCTTGTCAGAGAAGAGAGGCTTGAATACCCTGTTGAAGCAAGAGTCAGCTGCCGCAAGAGAAATGACTTATCCAGTAGCATGTTGACCAATGATTCTGTCAAGAGAAATCATCTTGGTACTTCACAGCTTGAGTACCCTTCAGGGATAAAGTTAGCAGATTCCATCAATCTGGGGCATTCCCTTTAAACTTCTAATCTGGGGTCGTCAAGTCGAGAGTCGATCTCTCCAAGTTCATCCAAATCTGGGGCATTCCCTCAAAGCTGTCAATCAGAGGCTATCGCGTTGATAAATCTCTTCGAGCTCCATCAATCAGGGGCTATCACATTGAGAAATCTATTCATAATTCATTCAACCTGGGGCAGTTACGTTGAGATTCGACAAATCTCTCCAAGAAAGTTGTAATCAAGAACAGTTTGTTTCGTGGCTCAAGACATTGGGGCAGGCCACCTCATATCGTATTGTGGCACGAATCTTCTGGTCTTCTATTTGACCTAGATCTTCCCAGAGACCCTCCAGACAGGGGCATTTCTCATCTATACTTGCAAAGTTGCTCAAGCCAATTATGTTGTACAAGACTACGATCAAGCTAAAAGCATCATAACGGTCACCCTGACCTAACCAGTGCACAAAGCTGCCTTCATCTGCTACAAACAACTTCGGTTCTGATTCCCCAAATGAATTCAGAAAATCTAGCATCGTCTTTAAACTCAGCACACGCAAGTGCATCCTCAGTGGAGTTAATCAAGAGCATCCCCAGTAAAGCCAGACTGGGGCGTTCGCAGAGCTAAACTGGGACATTCGCAGAGCCAGACCAAGGCATTCGCAGAGCTAAACCGGGGCATTCGCAAAGCTAAACCGGGTCATTCGCAGAGTTCAACCGGGGCACTCGTAAGTGTCCATGCCCATCTCTTATCCCCAAGTGATTCAAAAGATAATTCCCCAGTGTGCGTAAACTTGGGACATGCATTCAAAGGGATCCACATGGTGTTCAGTATCCATTCTTCGGCATATTCAGTTCTACCATCCTCTCAACGGTTCAGGATGTTTGGAATTCTGGCCAGGTTATCTCTTCCCAACGGTATGATTCAGAATCCAGCATCGTACTTGAAGACTCGCTTCGTCAACAATTCAAACCTCATCAGAGTCAACAACGATCTTTGGTCTTCAAGAGCTCCCCAGTGTGTATTCTTATCGGTACCCCCATCAATCTTTGGTACTGCGGACTTCCAGCGTCGATATGTATTGACATCCCCAGTGATGAGTAATGGCTCCCAGCAAACCTTCTCTTATCCCCATGAAGTTTATTTCTTCGCATTGCATATAGTTATCATTACATAACATTGAATCCTCAAAAGCGCGTAGTTGATCCATCAGAGTGGATCTTTGCGTCAAAAGAAATTCAAGCATGCATACAAAGCATAAGCCAGACCAGGTACCTTACAAAAAAGACCTGAATTATTCAAGGACAACAATACATCCCTACAAAAGGGTATCATGCCCGAAATCCCCAGTCGGTGACCTTCACCTTTTCAATGCCAAACAAAATCAATACACTTTGTCGCTCTAAACCCAGTTCTTGTCTGGTAGTCGGTTCCCTAAACATTCGTTCGTGTCCATTCCTAAACACTCGTCCATGTCCATTCCCAAACACTCGTCCGTGTCCATCCCTAAGCACTCGTATGTGTCAAGTTTCCTAAACACCCACCCGGGTTAGTTATTCAAACACTCGTCCGTGTTTAACTTTTTGATACTCGTCCGTATCTTCTTTCAATACTCGTCCGTATTGATTCAAACACTCGTCCGTGTTTATACTTTTTGATACTCGTCCGTATCTTCTTTCAATACTCGTACGTATTGATTCAAACACTCGTCCGTGTTTATACTTTTGATACTCGCCTGTATCTCCTTTCAATACTCGTCCGTATTGATTCAAACACTCGTCCGTGTTTAACTTTTTGATACTCGTCCGTATCTTCTTTCAATACTCGTCCGTATTGAATCAAACACTCGTCCGTGTTTAACCTTTTGATACTCATCCGTATCTTCTTTCAATACTCGTCCGTATTGAATCAAACACTCGTTCGTGTTTAACTTTTTGATACTCGTCCGTATCTTCTTTCAATACTCATCCGTATTGAATCAAACACTCGTCCGTGTTTAACCTTTTGATACTCGCATGTATCTCCTTTCAATACTCGTCTGTATTGATTCAAACACTCGTCCGTGTTTAACCTTTTGATACTTGCCTGTATCTTCTTTCAATACTCGTCCGTATTGAATCAAACACTCATCCGTGTTTAACTTTTGATACTCGTCCGTATCTTCTTTCAATACTCGTCCGTATTGAATCAAACACTCGTCCGTGTTTAAACTTTCTTGATGCTCATCCGTGTCGCTTATCTAAATAATCATCATGTCATAACCCATGTTCTCATCGTCGAACCTGATATCGCCTCTTGGCTAGGTTCTTCCTTCAAATCATCATCGAACCTGAGATCGCCTCTTGGCTAGGTTCTTCCCTCAAGTCATCGTCGAACCTGAGATCGCCTCTTGGCTAGGTTCTTCCCTCAAGTCATCGTCGAACCTGAGATCGCCTCGTGGCTAGGTTCCTTCCATATACTTTGTCTTAGAACCTGAGATCGCCCTTTGGCTAGGTTTTCTGTCAAATCACTCTCATGTGTCACCTTGGGATCGTAGGTCGCCCGTAAACCTCGTTCGCTGTCTTTTCATACCAACCATTTGTCTTGTATTGGCATCACGCCACGTTACAAGTCCAATCTCTGTCCCTTCATTGAAAAAACAAATTTCTTTTCCCCAGCAGATCACAAAATAAATAAATAAAGAAAACGCTTACTCTTCCTCCCAGGACAAATTTTCGGCATTGATATTTAATCATCTTCAACCTCGAACTTCCGAAAGGCACGCGCCAATCGTACTTTCAGGTTTAAGACGATTAAATAGGGGCAGCTGTAATACCCCAAATTTGTCCTACCCTTTTACTTCCTATCTGGCTTACGCATTTTTGCATTTTTATCACATTAGGTCATCTAACACATCATGCATCATTAATTGATAAATTGGCATAAAATCATGGATTTCAAGGAATAAGGGTTGGTGTATGGCTTTAAGGCTCTCATCTTCGCACAAGATTGTTTCGGTTGATTTCTCCATTAATAATTTGTTTGAAGCTAGGTTTTCATTTCATGGACCTTATCATCATCAAGCTACGAGGCTATTCTTTTCTTCTCAATGTCAAGTTGCAAGGTTTTATGAGACGAAGCTAAAAATCAGGGTTTATACATTTTCATATTTGAGCTTGTCAGCATTCTACCTGAGGTTCATTCCATATCAAGGTATTCGCATGTCTCATCTTTCATATTCATCTGCAAAGAATCCCTCAGGGCATAGTCATTATCATCTATTGAGAAGGGGTCCAAGACGTCGTTGTTCTAGTGCTCATATAGTCGGGACATGGTACAAGATGTTGATTGTGATCAAGGTGTCATTATCTCAAATGCTTATTTGCTTGACACGCAAATTTGGTTTAGATCGGAAAATTGAATTGAATTAGGGATTCACTGAAGCTGTAGTTTGATTAGAATTCATTCATTAATATTTGAAGTGGATTTGGAGAAAATCAAAGTTCTTAAATATTTGCGTGGCTTTTCTTGGAATTCAAACCACAAGTATGGAAAAGCATGCATCAAATTCATCCAACCATCAAAATATTGTCCAAATAGCCTCTCTTGGATTCATTCAAGATTCATGTCTCTTTTGGTTACCTTGCAAATATTTTGGATTCATACCATTTATTTGAATCCATACAAAGGCCATTTCATTATGTGGAAATAAAGTCAACCTACATTCCAATGTGTATTCAAATACATACAAGTCAAAATTCCATTACAATTATACATAACATCTATACATTTTTACCAAAACCTATCCTAATTTTCAATCATTCTTCATGTTTCAAACTTCAAGCTTCCAAAACTTCGTGTTATGTGTCTTTGTTCCAACTTCATATCATCTTGGTGTTTTCCTTTTGCCTTTGCTTCCCAATAGCCCTGATATGAACCAAACCTGCAAAAATATTGGATAAACTGTCATAAGCATGAACCGCATACACTACACTTCCAATTGTCAAAACCAATTCCATAACCCAAAAAATAAAGGCAGCCCTGCACATAAATTTTATAACAAAGTAACTTACAGCACCATAATCTATAACTAACTGCTAACTGATTTCTTCATTAACCATAACTTTCCTAACAGCCTTCATAATCAAACTACCTCAACTATAACCAACTTTTCATCCCCCACCTCCTAACCACCTAACAGATTTACAAATAACCACTGTAAAACAACCAAAACCATATCCATAACCAATTCATAACAAACTCTCAAACATTCTAACCACTTCTAACAGATTTTCATAACAGTTAACTCTACACCATTCATTCCCTAACTGATTTATATAATTTAAGGCTTAGATTCAGTTCTCATCTAACAAACTTTCTAATCTCTCACCAGACTATATAACATAAAACTCACCCTGATTGATTTTCATTCTTCAATTTCCCAGAAGAATCACCAAAAAGATCACAGAAAATTTCTCTCACAATTATGCATTCTCTCTGCAACTTCATTCATTCAACCTTCAATTCTTCATCACCATAACTTTCATCTGTCCCTCCGAGAACTTGCAACTGTCACCTTCAAACTCTCTCACTCTCTAAGCCTCAACATCATTCTTTCTCCAACCTCACAATGTATCTCTGCATCTTCTTCATCTTTCATCAACGTACAACAACAATTTCAACAACATCGTGATAATGCAACATCCAAAAATGCAAAAAGAACGCGACACGAAGAAAAGAAGAAAATTGAATCCAATCACAATCGTACCTGGAGCAAGATTTCTTGGGTTTCTATCGCTGATCAGCATCGCTGAAGCACCGAACAATTCTTCCAGATATGCTGGAGTGACGAATAGAAACGGTTGCGGTTCGTCGAAGAAGAATGATGAACAGAAGTGTGTGATCATAGTGATCCAAAGGTTCTTCAAGAATCTTCAATATCTGTAATTCAACAACCTTCATCAACATCATCCACGATTTTCTTCAATCTTCATCAGTTGTGCGCTTCAATCTTCATTAGCAAGATGTGAACCTCATCTCAACTTTGAGGCGCAATCTACATCAACATGACAATAACTTTTGTATCAAATGGAGCAACAACATGGGGAAAACAATGTGCATGCACCGTTGTGATTGATCAGAAGAGGTTAGGGAGGAGCGGCTGCCGCGTTCGTGAAGGACAGGAAGAGACATTTTCATTCTAACCCTAAATTCCCTTTCCAATTTCATATACTTTTTTTTCCATTTAGTTTAACTGTTTTATTATTTTATATTTTTATTTCAAATTAATAATAATAATAACTAAGTAAATAATAAATAAAATGTTGAAAATCTTGTGGACAAAACTCTTGATTGGGCCCTGACTGTTTTGGCCTCTATGCCATTCTTCTACAGCACCCCATGAATTCAGCTTGTACCCCCTTGATCCTTCTAATTTTTATTTTTATTATTTTAGTTTTCTTCTAGTTTAATTTTCTCTATCAATTGATAATAAAACAATAAAAATAATAGAATATTTTAGAATAGAATTTCTTTTTAGAATTTCGATTAGAATTTTTTCTATTTCATTTTTCATATTCGATAATCATTTTTATTGCCATTTTCTAGTCAAGATTTTTTGTAGCGTCGGCATAACTCTTGCAATGTGGAATGCTCGGGGTGAATTCTTCAATCACTTGCCCAGGGGAACTTGGATAGAATTTTCTTACCGCTTGCACAATTTTGAAGAGGTAACGGACCTCCTCCGTTCGGTATCGTCACAAATCTATTTTATCCTTCATTTTCGTACTTTATCGCAATCCACATGCGTGCTAACATTAGGTAGCATCCCTAAAATTCTAACTTTAGGTCTAACAATACATAATAGCATCAGGTTTAGAAATAGGCTAATTCCCCTTTAACTTTTCTTTCCCTTTCGCATATGCATCTAAAACAAAAACTTCTTTTTCTTTCAAAATTCAAAACACTTTAAAACTACTGATGAGAATCACGCTTTTGCTTAGTACGGGAAATGATAAGCGGGTCTCTTCTCGATCTTATTGTTCTTCATCTCAAGCATAGGTGTGGTTCAATTCTCAAAGACCCCTTTCATGGCTAAGTAGAAAAGTGGCTAATATCTCTCTCTTAAGGTCAATCAGTCATTATCTGCAACAAAATATAAATCAACTCAAATCTTTTGTGCGCTCGAGCACCTTTTCTTTTAAACCCTTTTCAGGTAAGGACATGATTAATTTACTTCTGTGCCAACGCATAAGTCTCCAAAGGTCGAGCTGCGGCAGAAGGCGGAATTAACTTCATCCATAAAAAACACAAACAAACAAAAACATATGAGCCAAACTACGGTAGCTCTGATTCCTCAAAAAGGATACGTAGGAATTGGCGTAGGGCCCAGGCGAGCACAATTTTATTTTCCCTACATTCTTTTCCCTTTCTTTTGCATGCATTCCTCCAGTAGTATAGTAGACAGTAAGCATATATTAAACACACCCATAAGATAGATAACAAGAGTGGATACCATAGAGTACTACGGGCGTGTGGGGTGCTAATACCTTCCCCTCGCGTAACAGACTCCCTTACCCGATCTCTCGGTCGCAAGACCGTGACTTCTCCCTTCTCAGGTTTTCTCGATGTTTACCTTTCCCTACATGTGGGATAAAAGACGTTCGATGGCGACTTCATTGTTTGATGATTTTTAGCCGGTTGTTTCACCTGAAGCATCCCAGAAAGAGATGGAAGAAATTCTAAGGATCATTAAGAAAAGTGATTATGATATGGTGGAACAACTGGGGTAGACCCCCTCCAAAATCTCTATGTTAGCCCTGTTGTTGTGCTCCGAGGCACATGCTAAAGCTTTGGTCAAGTTTTTGAAGACAGCGCACGTGCCGTAAGAGACTTCGGCTGGTCAATTCCAAGAGTGTGTGGCCAGTTTAACAGCTGACAATAGCCTAGGTTTCTCTGATGCTGACTTGACATCCAAAGTGAGAAAACATAACGACGCACTACATGTCGCGGTGGAGTGTAGGGGAACCACCTTAGCTCATGTTTTGGTTGATATTGGATCATCTCTAAATGTCTTGCCAAAGAAAGCCTTGGATAGACTGGATTGTGAAGGCTTAACCCTGAAACCCAGCAATATAATTGTCAGAGCCTTTGATGGTTCTAAGAGGATGGTCCATGGAGAGGTTGACATCCCGATCAAGGTGGGAATCCAGACGTTCAATTCAACATTCTACGTGATGAACATTCGTCCTTCCTATTCTTGCCTGTTGGGAAGACCTTGGATCCACCATGTTGGAGCTGTCACTTCTACTCTGCATCAAATGCTCAAGTACCCTATCCAGGGGAAAATCATAATTGTTCATGGCGAAGAGGAGTATATGATTAGTCATCTGAATTCCTTTTGTTATGTGGAGTTAGATGGAGAGTTCATAGAGACCCCTTTCCAACATTTTGAAGAAGTCTCTAAAGAAATTGCGGCGACCAAGGCGGTATCCTCAACTCCTGTGATCACAAGACTACCACCTTGAATGTCATCTCTCAAGGATGTTAGGGCAATAGTGGAAGAAGGGGGATCCACCATCTGGGGGCAGCTTCCAGACTTTCCTTTCAAATCAGACAAATTCGGCTTGGGATTTACTTCGACTGGTCAGAAGGTTGTGCGCCGCTCCCGTGCCGGAGGGCCACCTATGAAGATCAGCCACCGAGGGGTTAATGCACTAGAGGACAGTGAAGAAGAGGGCAGCTTGGAAGACTGGATTTTTCCTACTGTGGGCAGGGGACTGTGCAACTGGGAAGCAAAATACTTTGTTCCGATTACTTTCATAACTCAGTAATTTATCTTTTCCATTTTTGTTGGACTGTAATAATTCACAAAACAATTCGTACCTTTTCAACCTTGTGTCTTACCCGAGGCACATAGGTCCATTTGTAAGGGTTCATATTTCATTTTCATATGTCATTTTAATGAATCATGGACGCTTTTCATATTTAAACCTTTTATGCTTATTGTCTTTCTTTTACATTTTGTTATTTTAAGATGGTTATCCCTTACACACACCCACACTCACAAATGCAGGTACCCTTCCATTCCGGATCCCATGGGTAACAATATTGCTATAGCCTTCAGTGACTCTGAAGATCTGATCTACCAAGCCGAATACGAAGGTGAGGAAGATTGTGAGGTGCCAGGGGAATTGGCCAGACTTCTACAACAAGAGGAAAGAGCAATTCAGCCTCATGAGGAGCAGTTGGATACAATCAACTTGGGTACTGAGGAAGATAAAAAGGAAATCAAGATAGGTGCTAATCTAGAGCTGAGTGTCAAGGAGCGCCTAATTCAGCTATTGCATGATTATGTTGAGATCTTCGCCTGGTCATACGAAGACATGCCGGGACTCAATACAGACATTGTGGTTCACCGTCTACCCACAAGAGAAGACTGTCCACCAGTGAAGCAAAAGGTCTGTCGCATGAGACCTGACATGTCAGAGAAGATCAAAGCAGAAGTTATGAAGCAGATCAATGCTGGGTTTCTGGTTGTTACTTCCTATCCTCAATGGGTTGCTAACATTGTTCCCGTGCCTAAAAAGGACGACAAAGTGAGAATGTGTGTGGATTATAGAGATTTAAACAGGGCCAGCCCTAAAGATGATTTTCCACTTCCGCACATCGACATCCTGGTTGATAACACAACTCAACACAAAGTATTTTCTTTCATGGGTGGATTCTCAGGCTATAACCAGATCAAAATGGCACCTGAGGACATGGAGAAAACTACATTTGTCACACAGTAGGGTATGTTCTGCTACAAAGTGATGCCATTCGGACTGAAGAATGTCGGGGCAACCTATCAACACGCCATGGTAGCTTTGTTTCATGATATGATACATCATGAGATAGAGGTCTACGTAGATGACATGATATCCCGATCACAAACTGAAGAAGAACACCTTGATCACTTGCAAAATCTATTTGTCAGATTGAAGGAGTACAAGCTCAGATTGAATCCAAACAAGTGTACATTCGGAGTCCGGTCCGGTAAACTCTTAGGTTTCATTGTCAGCAATAAAGGCATCGAGGTTGATCCTGCCAAAGTCAAAGCTATACAAGAAATACCTGCTCCTCGCACTGAGAAGGAGGTCAGAGGTTTCTTGGGACGCCTAAACTACATTGCTAGGTTCATTTCTCACCTAACATCTACTTGTGAACCAATCTTCAAGCTGTTGAAGAAAGATCAGGTAGTTAGATGGAATGATGACTGTCAGATTGATTTCAATAAAATCAAGGAGTATTTGCTATAACCTCTTATCCTGATGCCACCCGTCGAGGGAAGACCACTAATCATGTATCTTACTGTCTTAGAGAATTCAATGGGGTGCGTACTGGGGCAGCATGACGAGTCTGGCCGAAAAGAGCATGCCATTTATTACCTTAGCAAAAAGTTTACCGACTGTGAAACCAAATATTCACTGCTCGAGAAAACTTGATGCGCTTTGGTATGGGCTGCTCGCCGGCTAAGGCAGTATATGTTGACTCATACCACTTTGCTGATATCTAAGATGGATCCGATCAAATACATCTTTGAGAAGCCTGCTTTTTCCGGAAGAATAGCTAGATGGCAGATGATCCTAACGAAATATGACATACAGTACACGACCCAAAAATCTATAAAGGGGAGTGTGCTAGCTGACCATCTGGCTCATCAAGATGTTTAAGATTACCAATCCATAAAGTTCGACTTCCCTGACGAAAACATCATGACTTTGGACAACATTAAAGATATCAGACCATATGACGGACCTGAATAAGGATCCCGATGGACCCTGTACTTTGATGGGGCTTTCAATGCACTTGGCAACGGTATCGGCGTAGTACTCATTTCCCCAGAAGGTTGTCATACTCCTTTCACCGCCAGACTTTGCTTCAACTGTACGAACAACATGGCAGAGTATGAAGCATGCATCTTCGGACTCAAGGCTGCCATAGACTTGGGAATCAAATCCTTATATGTGTTTGGGGACTCAGCTTTGGTCATCAGTCAGATCAAAGGAGAGTGGGATACTAAGCATCCAAACCTCATCCCTTACAAAGAACATGTCTTGACATTGTTACCACATTTCGAGCAGATTACCTTCGAGCACTTCCTACGAGAAGAAAATCAGCTAGCAGATGCTCTAGCTACAATGTCATCCATGTTTAAACTTGATTGGGACAATGAGGCTCCCCAAATCTCCATTGAACGGATGGTCGAACCTGCACATTGTCACGAGATTAACACTGAAGAAGTAGTGGACCAGCTGTGGTTTCATGAAGTCAAAAGGTATCTCGAGACTCAAGAATATCCAGAAGGAGCTTCAGTCAATGACAAAAAGTTCTTAAGGAGATTCTCGGCTAAGTTCTTCCTAAGAAATGGCATCCTATACAAGCGCAATCATGATTCTATTCTGCTCCGTTGTGTGGACAAGATTGAAGCTGAAAAGATCATGGCTGAATTGTATGAAGGTACCTTCGACACTCACTCTAGCGGGCATATAATGGCAAAGAAGATTCTACGGGCAGGCTATTACTGGTCTACCATGGAAGCTGACTGCTATCAGCACTCCCGCACATGCCATAAATGTCAAATATATGCAGACAAGGTGCACGTGCCTCCAGTTCCTCTAAATGTCTTAACAGCTCCTTGGCCCTTCGATATGTGGGGAATTGACATGATTGGAGAGATCAAGCCTACAGCATCCAATGGACACCGCTTCATTCTAGTGGCCATTGACTACTTCACCAAGTGGGTCGAAGCAGCTTCCTTCGCATCTGTTACTAAGAATGTTGTTGCCCGCTTCATCAAGCAGAATCTTATTTGTCGGTACGGTATCCCCGAAAGGATCATCACTGACAACGGTACAAACCTTAACAATACTATGATCATCGCTTTGTGCGAGCAGTTAAAAATTCAACATCACAATTCATCTCCCTACTGGCCAAAGATGAATGGTGCAGTCGAAGCTGCTAACAAAAATATCAAGAAGATCATACAAAAGATGACAATCACCTACAAGGACTGGCATGAAATGTTACCGTTTTCTCTCCACGGGTACCGTACTGTTATACCCCAAAATTTTCCCTCCCATATTCCTCAAGAAATTGCCAAGCCAAGCTACAAAATTCCCCAAGGGTTGTGCAGTGCAACAGTCTCCCATACAGTCAAAATTAGGGTTTGAGTCTGATCAAGAAAAGGAAGTGTTCAAAGGCTCAATCAAGTCTCATATGCTTACAAACATGGTCAAGCATCCTCATATCAAGTTTCAAGGCATTCAACTCAAAATTGCACAGTCAAAACCCTAAATTGCACTACAGTCAACTGTAGGGGCAAAATGGTCATTTGACAGTCAAAAGTTCAAATTTTTGGTCAACATATCATTTTGAAGCCACAAACATCATTTGATCAATGCTTGATCATGATTCTCAAAATTTGGCTCAGAAATCATCAAAGATGCAAAAGTTACTATATTTGGACAGCTGAAAAAGTCAACTGAAATTGACCAGGGCATAACTTTCACGTGGATTATCAGAAAAATTCCATCCAAAGCTCATTTTGAAGAGAAAGACATTTCCTACAACTCATCTTCATACTTCAAGTCCAAGAAATGCTCTCACAAAAAGTTATCAATTTCAACATTATAGGTCATTTTCAAAAGTCAACAAAAAGGGACTTTAAGTCAAAGGCCATAACTTGAGATTGGAAAATCAAAATGACATGGGACCAAAGGCATTGGTTAAAGGACTCAAAGACCTTTCCAAAATGTCCAAGAACATGAGAAAAGCTTAAAAATTGAGCAAGTTATGCCTTGTAGAAGTTGGGAAATTTTTGTGAAATGGCAAAAGTCAACTATCCTTGAAACTTCAATTTTTGACAAAAGGGCCCACTTTCTTCCACTTGATTCAGCCTTGTCATGCCACACACGTGTCCCATGATTAATTTCAAGACCAAATATTGATTTTTCTATTTTATTTAATTTTTGATAATTTAATTCATTTTAAATCTTTAAAAATTCAAATAAAATTCAAAAACCAATGGAATAGTGTCATTTGAATTTGGACAACTTCCATATATCATGGGCCAACTCAAAAACTCAGGCTAGGGTTAAAATGCACACTAAGTCTTGGTCTTGGCTTAAAAGAAGGAAAAGTTTGTTAATGAAAAAACCCTAGGACTAGTTCTCTCATGGGCATGAATCAAGGTCAAATAACAAGCTAATTCTCTTCCCTCATAGGTGCCAAGTCAAACCCTAACCATAAGACACCAAAGGCTGCGCTCAAAGGCTCATAGAAAACTTGGAATTTTGACTAAAAAATGGAATTCTGAAATCACTACTAGAGGGAAATTCAAGGCTCCAAACTTGGTTCAATAGCTTCCTTGACAAACTCTGAACGTGTGCCAATCCCTAACATCAACCAAAATGCAAAGAAGTGGTATCTATAACTCAAACTGTAAAGCAAAACTTTTGAAATCGTATATCATGATTCATACATCTTTGTGCATTTTTGTTTATTGATTCTTGTTCATATTGAAGTTTCCAAGCTAACCATTACCTTTAATTGCGTTTTTATTGACCATACGAGATTATGCCATGTTTGAGATTCTAGGGTTACAGGTCTTCAAAATTGGGGCTTTAGCGATAAGGAAAAATTAGCCCATGAAAGTATGACCATTGCAATCAGCTCATCAAGACGAAGAAAAAGCATTAGTCGCGATTAATTTATGAGCTACGTAGGCCTATTCGCTATTTTCTGGTAGCTGGCTTAAGGCAACACAACGAAAACCGTTGCTCAATGTTTTGTCTTTCAGGCACGCGAGGAAGATGATGCCATGTCAAGCGTGGATTGGTCCGTTCAAACTCTCGCGCCAAAATACCACTAATGCGTTACTTTCTTTTTTAATATTTGTTTGCATATTATATATCAAATTGACTAAGTGGCTCAGCTGGCAAGCTATCAACGCATTGATGTCCAAAGACCTGGGTTCGAACCCCAGGTCTGAATAATTTCGCTATTATTTTTCTATACTCATTCCTATGCAGGCACAACGTTGAAGCATATCATGTACCACCATCATCCAGATGCCCACGTGTCCAGAAGATTCCCATCCAAGGCTGAAGATTGGTGTACACCATGAGCGTGAGTCAACGCATCATACATGATCCAGAAAAGTCAACAAGTTCAAAGCTAATTGGGCCAGCATCCTAAGGCCTACACCTCTAATTTGGGGCTACCCCCCCTGGTTTGATTTTTTATTCTATTTTATTTTTAATTGTTATTTTCTTTTCTAATTTAATTAATTATCTTTTTTACAAAAAATACAAAAAACATTATAAAAATCAGAAAAGACCAAAAATAATAAATATTTTTATTTAATTATTTTTTTTTCTAAATAAATTAGCATGTAAATAAATTTAGTTTTAATTAGGTTACCATTTTAATTCTTTTTTAATAAAAATCCAAAAATATGTAGAATTTAGGTTTAATTGTTAATTTCTATTCCTTTTAATTTTCCTTGTTTTTTGCCATAATATTAGTAATTTTCATAATTAAACTTGTAAACTAATTAGGGTTGCATTTAGGTTAGATTTTAATACCTTCTTAATAACTAAAAATCCAAAAATATAGCATTAGGTTTAATGACTTTTTATTCCCTTTAATTTTCCTTGTTTTTTGCCATAATATTAGTGATTTATTTATTTTCATAATTGAACTTGTAAACTGATTAGGGTTGCATTTAGGTTAAATTTTAATACTTTCATAATAAACTTAAAAATAATTAGAACTAGGTTTAACATTTCATTTTGTTTTTCTTAATTAATTCTTTTATTTAAATCTCAAAAAACACAAAAATACTAAAAAACATCTTCTTTTAATTCTTAATTTTAATTCCTCATTAAATTTAATTTTTTGCAAAAGGGTCCAACGCCCATTGTCTTAATTATTTTATTTCGCACATTTACTTTATCGCTTATTATTCATTATGTACATGTCCCAAAGCCTTGTAACAATTTATACTTTTCGCACTTTTATTTGCTTTATTTACTTTCCGTCAAATCGGGTTCGGTTTAATTTTGGCGATGTGGACCCGCGCCATTTGTAATAGTTTAGATTTATTTTCCTCGCGAATATTAACTGTTAAATAAGCATGCAAGAATGAATGGCCTTAATTAAAATCAAGCGTAGATCACAATGAACATGACAAGACAAATATCAATGAAAACGACACACGAATTGCACACACCACCCCTAGGGTACGCCTCACTGTTGCCTTGCCTCGAAAGGTGATCGTCGAGTAGAGGGCGTCTTAGTAAGTCCTCATGATCCGGGAACCTGGCATGAGGGTAGCTTCTAAGGTGTCTTCCCATTGCTCTGGTAATCACCATGTCCCTATAAACTCGAATTGACCCGAATACCTCCGACGGTGGTGCTACCTACCTCTCAATGGTGGGATGGCACTACTTTAAAGGACATTTACACAGACGAATTCCTTAGGGTAGGTGGGTTCTCAAGGATACTTGCTCTAATTTCAAACAAAAATACTTTTCACACCAACACACTTTCAAAAGCTTTCAAAGCAAATTTTTCAAACACTCTGACGTACGAGTCGAACTGAAATTTTTCAAAGAAACTTTTAAAACCCACAATTGAAAAGCAAGCAAACATTTTTGAAAACACATTGAGCAAGTATCTAAGAGCCCATGGATAACCATGGATAGAAAGGGTGCTAACACCTTCCCTTTCTATAACCTACCTCCCGAACCGAGAGCAATCTCTTTAAGGAATTTTTCTGTGCTTTTGTCCTTTCCAATTGGAGAAAATAAAAGACGGTGGCGACTCTTGCTTCCGCGACATTTCGCGAACCAGCGTTAAACAGTCAGTTCCAGATCCACCGATCACACGTACCACGGCTCGCACATCAACTGGGGCAACACCCTATTCTTTGGTATATGGCATGGAGGTTGTTTTACCTATCGAGGTTCAGATTCCCTCCATGAGAATCATGAAGGATGCTGGTTTGAGTGAAGACGACTGGATCCAGACCCGGCTTGATCAGTTGAACTTCATGGTCAGACGTATCAAAAGTGAATGATCAAGGCTTTCAACAAGAAAGTCAGACGCCAAGTATATCAAGTTGGAGATCTTGTGATCAAGCGCATCATTTTGCCACAAAGTCATCCCAGGGGAAAATGGACTCCTACCTATGAAGGACCATTTGTAATCAAGAACATCTTTTTTGGTGGGGCGATGATCTTAACCACCATGGACGACGATGATCTGCCGCACCCTGCGAACGCAGACATAGTCAAAAGATACTACGCATGAGAGACCCGCTAGGTTGACACACCTAAGCAAAAAAGGGCATCCCGGTGAATCGAAAACCCGAAAGGGCAGTTCAGGCAAAAATTAGGGATAAATAAAAAAAATATGTACACCCGACAAGTTGAAAACCCGAAAGGGCGACTTGGGAAAAAAGGGTTTCCCGGTGGACTGAAAACCCGAAAGGGCGGTCCAGGAAAAAGTTAGGGAATTAAAGCGTATGACTATGTCTCATCGAATCACTTTAAGGACAATCTCTTCACTGACAAACTCTGAGCTTCTAATCAACTCAATCATCTTCGGACGAAGCAACGGGTGGACAAGATATTCGGAGATACGAAGGTTATAGCAGAATGGGAACCCCATGGGATTTTTACACATAGCTATCTTTCTTTGTATAAAATTTTCTCACCTTTTATGACACCACCCTCTTACTAGGATGTCGGTCTCCTTTGTACAAAACACTTATTCAAAGTAAATACAAAGATATCTCTTTCAAAGTACAAAAAACCATTTGTCTTTTCCTTTTTTACACTTGTGTTTTATTTGCAAAAACGTCCAATGATTCATTGATGAACATATGCATTTGAATATAATTAATGTTTACAAATAAACATGATGGAAGAGAACAATTACTGACAGACTGAAAGGATAGGAAAACGTCTTTAGTCCAGGAGCAATCCCTACAGTACATCATCTAGATCCCCAGCGGAGCCAAAGTTTCAAACCCTTAATCCTCATCAAAGTTAAAACTTCAAACTCCCAATCCCCAGCGGAGCAAAAACTTTGAGTTACAGATCCCCAGCGGAGCTGAAACCTTCTTCCCCAGTCGAGTCAAAACTTCGAACTATCTATCCCTAGGGGAAACCTTTCAGTCAATCCAACTTCCCCGGCAAGTTATCTTGAAGCCTGGAAATCAACCAAGATAACAGTTAACTTTTGTCTCTTCCCAACCTAGGATAACTTCCCCAGTAGAGTGGCAGGCAATCCAGACTCCTGAACTTACTCTCCAGCAGTAAGCCTTCTTCCCCAGAGTTTTCACTACTCCTCAACAGAACAAAGATTCTCATTCTTAATTCCCCAGTGAGGTCGCCAAAGTTTTCTTTGCTCCTCAACAGATTGAAGATTCTCATCCTTAATTCCTCACAGAAGTCGTCAAAGTTTCCCCTATTCCCCAGCAGAATAAGGATTCCCTTTGTGTAACCCCTAGTAAAGTTCATCAAAGTTCTCTGGATTTCCCAAGCAAATTTCTCAAGCAGTATATGGCATCTCTCACAACAGAATTTTTGTCAATACTCCAACTTCAAGGCATGAAGGATCTTTATATCCCCACAGAAGTTGTCAAGGATTTTAATCCCCAACAGTCGCCCAGGATTTCTTATCCTCAGCAGTCAGGGATTTATTTTCCCCAGTAGCAGTCAAGGGTTTTACTATCCCCAGTCGTCAAGGATTTATTTTCCTCAGCAGTACAACAAATCAGCTTACATGCACATACATTACATTCATATATCATAAACATTGATAAAGCACATATATTGCATCATACATTTCATGCAACATAACTTTGTGTTTCAGCTAACGTTTTACCCTTTTCAGGATAAGATTAACAGCTATCATTAACAATGTTCAAATATTTCAGATACAATTCAGATACGCTCCAGATACGGATGCCATCCTGATACTTATTCAGATTTCAACTATCAGATACAGTTCAGATACACTCAAGACACGGAAGTCATTTTATCACTTATTCAGATTCTAGCTCATATACGCTCTAGACACGGATGCCATTCTGGCCCTTATTCAGTTTTTCGATTCAGATACAGTACAGATACACTCCAGACACGGAAGTCATTTTGTTGCTCATTCAGATTCAAAACTTCAGATACGCTCCAGACACGGTTGCCATTCTGCCACTTATTATGATTTTTCCCCAGCTCAGAGACGCTCTAGACACGGATGTTATTCTATTGCTCATACAGATTCCGTCTCCAGATACAGCTCAGATACGTTCCAGATGCAGACACCATTCTGATACTCATTCTTTTAACTTACAACTTACAATTTAACAAACACTCTTGGATGGCATATCTAAGCCTATCTTCAACAAGATTTTATCACCTTTCCAAATTGCATCTTTAAGCCCATTCCCTCAACTACACTTTGACGAGTGCAAATTTACGGGCACTCTAGTGTCCAATCATCTTTTACCTTCGAGTCACGAACGGTAAAACTCGTCAATCTAACTCTTCAGGTTCAAGAAGATTAAACAGGGGCAGCTGTTGTACCCCAAAAATTTCCCTCTCATTTATCAAGATTTTCGTCACAAGACTTCTTGGACTCAAGACAAGATTAGGGTTTGCTTAGCTCAAGACACCTCATCTTGCACTGATGACCTAAAATTAGGGTTTGAGTTTGCACAAGGATTTTTGGACCATCAATGCTTCATGTGACTTTCATACACTATCTTGGACCCCTAAGATTTCCAATTTTAAGTTTCAAGCCTTGAATCACATTTTTGCCCAGTCAATTGGACAGTTGACCTAAAAATCAGCTATATTGGGGGAAAAGTCAACCATGGCCAATTTACAGTCAAACTTCATAATTTTTGATCCACAATAACATTTTAGGCTCCTATGTATCATTTGATCAAGTTTGGATCACAACTCCTCAAGAAATTTGATCAGATCATCAAAAGGGCAAAATGGTCAAAATTAGGGTTTTGACTATGAAAGGGCAATTTCTAATTTTTAACCAAGCCAATGACCAATTGAGTTCAAGCATGATTTCAAGGACTCAATGTCATCATCTTGACCTAATCACATAGTTCAAAAGATCTCAAATGCATAGGATTGACAGATGAATTTTGCAGTCAACTGATCAAAAGTCAACTGTACACTGAAAAGTCAAACTTTGACTTTTTGGTCAAAATCAAGTTCCAAGGGTCATAATTCATCAAAATATGTCAAAATGTGAAACTTGTTGACCAAGAAACCTAAAATTGCAAATTAGGGTTTTTAATTTGAAATTTTTCATAACTTAGAATTTTTCTAAGTATGGAAAATTTCTTATTTTTTCCCAACTTTCCACAACTTTTTCACCATGATGCAAGTGGATGAAAATAAAACTTCCAACATGAAAGTTGTATTACTCCATGAAATATACAACTTTGATTCACAAAGTTTTCCCAAAAGATGCTTGGATCTCAAGTTATGAATTTGTGAATAGGGGTCCATGAACTTTTTAACTTAGTGAAAATTTGCCCTAATTTAGGCAGGTTTTTGACCTAACTTCATGGACATTTTTCACATAGTTCCAAGAGGTATCTCAAAATGAATTTCAAATATGGATTGTATAGAATTTTTCAATCTTTCCAAAATGTCCAAGAACTCTCCAAGATCATTTGTGGTTAGGGAGAATCGAAGAAGAGAAAATGGCAATTTGTCACTTTTGTTCAAGCCATGTTTACAATGCTTCAAGTTGCAAATCAGTTCCTACCATACTTGTACCTTGCATTACAGGTCCTAATCCCTTCTAAACTCCATAATTGAATTCTAACTCAATGGATAATGGATTTATTTTGATCTTTGGAGCATTGTACAAAAGATTAATCCATAAATGGCATAAAGTTCACAATACCACTTTGATAAAGCAAGCTTTTCCAACTTTATCAGCCTTGAGCATTGGGCTTGTTCCTTGGATGTAGGCATTTTCCACAGATAACAAGCAACTTGTACCAACTCTCTGCAGCTAGCAAGCAAGCCTGTATAGGCCTTTGGCATAAGTCTTGTCACTTTTCTTCAAAAGCAAGAAATTGGAGAAAGTCAAAAAAGCTTGTACATCTGATAAAGAGAAGGCTTGGCTTCATTCTAAACAACTTCACAAACTTGTTACAAGCAGAAAACACGAATACACAACATTCAAAACTCTCCCAAACAGAAAAACCACATTTCTGCCCAAAACAGGGCAACTTCTGCAAAACACTTGCCAACTTGAAATTTACTCGTGCGTTTTGCTTTGTAACACTTCAAACATCTTCCCTACATCACATCCAAACTATCCAAGCCCTTGTCCTGGTTCTGTAAGCCCTATTTCAGACATCCCCATTTTCATTTTGGAAGGTTGCAGGTTGACTCGTGCAGGGAGTTTCAAGCATCCTCAAGGCAAGCTAAGCATTGGAATAGCTTGAGGGAACTTCAAGGAAGCTCACACGATCCTCAGGCCCCACTCAAAGTCCCCACATTGCCATATCCAAACTCAGTTGAACAAGGTATTTTTCAAATCTCTATCTCCTTATTTAGGCATCCTTAAGTCACGATTTGTGAAGCAAAAATGTAGTCCTTAACTTGCTGAAGCTGTACATATGCATAGTTGTTATTTATATTAACTGAGTAGTGAGACTTTGAAGCTTGAAGTTCATGAAAAAACTAGGTCAGAAATTAGGGGTGATTAAATTCTCTCTGATCTTTGAGAGTTAGTTTACAAACTTTATATCACTGGAATCGTGAGATCATAAGCTACATTTTTTGTGTTATGAGTTTTTGATTTTATGCAAGCATGAGCAAGTTCTAGATTTGAAGAAGAAACAAGCGCAAGATGAAGGACAGGGACGAAGTTGAGCTGTCTTGGGCTTTTTGTTGCATTTGGCCTTTTTGGTTTTGCTGTTTGCACCCTCCATATTACTTTTGCACCCCCTTGCATATTTTGTTTATTTTTCATATTTTTCTTTTTATTTTTATATTTATTATTTTCATTTATTTTTATGAACCATAAAAAATCATAAAAATTATTTTCTTAATTTTTTGCAATTTTATTTTATTTTTATTATTTTTTCCACATATAAAAATAGTTTTATATAAATAAATAGAACTTTATTTTCTTAATTAATTTGTAAATAACTTTAAAATATCATGCATTTTTATTTTTATCATTCATACACATAAAATATTATTTCCACACATATTTTATTTTTTAATATTTGTTAATAATATTATTTATTTATTTCTAGTACAAAAATTGACAAATAAATATTAGAAAACCTAATTTTCTTTTAAATCAAAAACTAGGGTTTTTCACCCTTCCAAAAATAACAATATAATTTTTCTTATTTTTAGGACTTAAATAATTTATTTTCTCATACTTAAAATAAATACAAAACATTTTTTGCATATTTACATTTTTATTGCATTTTTAATATTTGTTTATTTATTTAATTTGCAAATATTTAATTGGGTTGTAATAGTATTTTAGGGTTTTATTTTGTGCAAATATCCCCATTCAAGAACTTGTATCCCCCCTCCCATAATAATTGTTGTAATAGCTTAGATTTATTTTACACAATTTATCGCATTATATACATGTTTAGTAAAATTAGGGTTTTTATGATAAGACAAAAATCAAACAAATAGCATGACCTAATCCAAGACAAAAGTGCATGTAAAATGACAACACATTGCACACAAGCACCCCTAGGGTTTCACCCACTTGGTTGCCTTAAAATAAATGGCCATGGTATGCATGCAAAGTATCTTGGAAAAACAAAATAAAACAAAAGATCATAGTCCATCGATGACGCTAGACAAGGTTGCCTAAAAACAAATGATCTTGGTCCCTAAAACTTGCTAAGATACTTGGCAACATTGCTATAATGATCATACGATGACCCACGCCCGTCCCGTTTAACATCCAAAGATAGGGTTGTTTACCAAAGCAGTGGTAAATCAACAATGTCAAAGGAATAAAAAATGTACAAGAAAGACTTTTGAGTAGGTAGATGCTTCTAGTTACTTGATCAACTTCAAAACAATCCTTGCTATTTTCAAAAACACACACACATTTCAAAAACATTTTCCAAACAACTTTCAAAACATTGAAACATTTTTCAAAAGACAAACATCTTTGTATACATTCTTACGAACGAGAATCATTACAAAGATTTCCTAAACGATGGCTTCTTTTCAAAATACTTTCAAAACCACACACAAAGCACCATTTCAAACAATTTCAAAAGCAAAGCAAGTGATCTAAACAAGTAACTAAGAGCCCATGGAAAACCATGGATGAAAAGGGTGCTAGCACCTTCCCTTTTCATAATCTACCCCCCGAACTCAAGAAAACATCTCAAAGGTCTTTCCTGTGCTTGTTTACCTTTCCTTTTGGATAAAAGAAAAGTCGTTGGAGACTCTTGCTAACCGCAACATTTGCAAACAAACGCAAAACCTCAAGTCAGTTCTCCCACCGCATCACAAAACCAAACAGGCCCTGCAAGGAGTTCATGTTGTTAGATAATAAAAGCAAACAAGTCACACAAGTAGCCTTAGGTTCAGGCTTGCATGGAGTTTGTAGGTAATTACCCTCTTAAAGTTTTAGTTGGCTCAACATGTCCTAGTAATAGTAACCGGGTTCTAATGAGTCTCATATCATTGACCTTTCTCTCAGGCATTATTTCAGCTCAAGCATCAAAATATTACGGCCGAAATATCCCGAAATTCCAATCTCAATGAGTGTAGCATCGGGTATCAACCAATCTTCGGTCGAAACCAAAGTCGGCTATCTCACTACTTTCTAATGTCTAGGATGAGTCAATTAAAGGTTCTAAAGGCCAGTTAGCGCTTAATGACACTATAAGGAAGCCTAATGTTATCCTTGACTGACTCAAGGAACATTAGTATAAGCCAGAGTATCACGCTAACGTAGCCATCACTTTGTCCATATCGGTCTACGCTGTAAAGCCTCCATGATTTACTGCTACTTACCTAAAAAGGTGCCCCGAATTCGGGTATATGATCTTTAACAATAACCCCAGCAAACCCTTTAAAAATAAAGCAGACAAAGCAAACAAGGAAGGAAATTTAAAATGATCTAACTCTAATGTAACCCCACTTTAATAATTCCCCAGCAGAGTCGCCAGTTATGCAATACGGTGGTAGAACTGACTGTTATACTGGTTTTACATTTGTATTCGCAAATTTTGCGGTAAGCAAGAGTCGCCATCGACTTTTCTTTTATCCAATAAAGGAAAGGGTGAAAAGAACAGAAAAAGACCTTTCGAGATTATTTCTTAGTAAGGGGGTAGCTTATGGAAAGGGAAGGTGTTAGCACCCTTTCCATCCATAGTTATCTACGGGATATTAGATGCTAGCTCATTTGGAAATACCTTGTGTTTGTGTGTTTGAAAAAGTATTTTATTTGAGCAAGCATCTAAGAACTATCTACCTACTCGAAAAGGTTTGTTCTTCTCCTCTTTTCCTTTAGACAGTGCTATCCTACTATTAGTGAGTAGGTAGCCCTATCATTGGATGTTTGAGGGACAATCGAGGGTCATCGTACAGTCACAAAGGCAACTTGGTGAGATACCTTAGTAACCACCCTAAAATCTTAAGATCATACCGAAGCAACATCGAGATGGTCATTTTTGGGATCTTTAAACCAGAGGATAGCCACTAAAATCCCTCACATTCAAGAGTTATGACTGTTTTATTCTGAAGGCAACCGAAGTGGGAGTACCCTAGAGGTGCGCATGTGCGAGTGTGTTGTATCCAGTTATTTTTCTTTGATGTTAGGTTTGCTAACGTTTGCTTTTAGTTCTTGTCATGCAATCCTATTAAGCATATATCTAACAGTCCAATATCAGTGCGGGAAATTAAAGTGCGGAAATTAAACCTAACTATTACATGGCTTCGGGGAGGGGGAATTACAAGTCCAAAACCAGGGGTAAAAACAGTAAAGAAAAACTAATTAGTCTATTACAATCCATGGGCATATACAATAATAAGAAAGTAATAATGCAGGAAGTAAAGTGAATGTGCGAGGATTAAAAAGAACGTTTGCTTAAAACTCTAAGGAAATTTATGCAAATTAAGAAAATTCTTTTTTGGGTAGTTTTTGTTTATTTTAAGAAAATATTTGAATTAAAATTAATTAAATAACTAAACCTATTTTTAATTAATTAACAAAAACGATTGATTATTAATGAAAATAAAAACTAATAAAAGAAGGTTAATTCTACATGTTTTTTTTTTGTATTTATTAAGAAAAATATTTTCAACCTAAATCTAATTTATTTTAAAATGAAATAAAAAGTCAAAATAATTAAATTAATTAATTTATTAATGTATATTTAAAAACCTAAATCTATACTTTTTTTATGATTTTATGATTATAATTAAAAAAGATTAAAAAGGAATAAATAAATTAAAATAAAAAATAGAGTAGCATGGGACTAGTATTAGAAGCAGAAATGGGGGTGTAATTTGAATTTGCCAAGCCCAATGCACAAAAGCCTAGGCGCTCAAAAAATCTCCCTTAAAGAGATGCCCCGAATCTAAATCCGGCGTTAGTTTTTGTTAAAGGTCTCTGAATTTTGCATTTCGAAGTCAAGCTTCCGATCGGGGTTGACAATGGCATCTCATGAACCAGGCCTCAAAACTTACATGCTTTATGTCCAACCTACTCTATATACGACTACAAACATGTATGCAAACGTCAAATGGATTAACAAATGTAGATTAACGAGATTAGATTTAAATAAACTATACCAAACGGTGCAACTTGTATGGTCGACTCTGGCGCGCTTCAGGCCAAGGTGAGGGATGGAAATGACTCCTAGGGACCTCAGGAGTGCAAAGATGGCACGAGATTGGATGGAGGAAGGCTGGAAATCAGGTTTTGAATTTTCACAACCTTTAAACAATTTTGAGAATTTTGAGAGCTTTTTCCAAGTGATGATTTTGCATCCCTTGCTTATGCTTTTGTTTTTTATTTATATAGGGATGGAATGGTTAGTAAACATGGAAAGAATCCATACACAATGTCCCCCTTTCAAAGAAATATCAAACATATTAAAATACTTCCAAAATTGTGAAAAACTTGCCCTTCTTGAGATGCAATGAACCTGGTCTTTTTCCTCATGCCTTTCACAAATTTTAAGGCTCAATATCAATCCAAATCATCAGCCCATGTGTCCATACTTTTATTTATTATTTTATGCAATATATTTTGTGTTTATTTGAATAAAAACAAAATAAATATGAATAAAATAGAGAAAAAATGAAAATCAAGGTGAGACTGAATTTAGGGGTTCTTGAGTAAGTCATAAACATATTTTAATCCCACAAAATAGGTCTATGAACTTAAAAATGCATTTTTGCTCAAAGTTGACTTTTTGCATTTTCACCAATTTGCCCAATTTGTATTGGTCATACCTTGCTCAATTTTTATATTTTGGAGATGATCATGGACTTTATAGAAAGCTCAATATGTCCTCTACAATCTCTATTATGACCATTTTTGCATTTGGAGAGTTCATCTTGATGTAACTTGCCTTGACAAAAAATTCCTTTTTGTTGACTTTCAAAAAGACCTGTAATGTATTGGCTCATATCTTTCCAATGATGCATTTTTTGAACTTGAGGATAAAAGAAAAGTTGTAGGGAATTCAATTTTAGTCACAATGAACTTTGGTTGGGGTAAAATGGATGAAGCATGTGAAAGTTATTCTTGGTCAGAGTTCAGTTGACTTCTCCTAAGGAAACTCTAATTTGACAAATCTTGACTTTTGATGATCTGAGGACTTTCCTCGGGGAATCATGATCAACCCTTGATCAAATGATGAATATCACTTCAAAATGTTGATTTTGACCAAAAATCTTGAAGTATTACTATATTTTGACCATAGTTGACTTTTTGATCAATACAGTTGATTTTCAAGCATTTGAGCTATTGACTGAGCAAACATGTTATGTAGGACTTGAAACTTGACACGAGCCTTGTTGAGGACCTATGAAGAAACATGGGAGCAGCTTGAGACTTTTTCAGAGCAAATTTCCTTGAGAAACTCCAAACCTTAGTTGTAGGCTTTTGGTCTAGGAGGTGCATCTTGACTAGTCAACCCTTGGGTGCCTTGACCATTTGAAGAGCCTTGAAAGAATGCTTTAAAGAAAAATGGGAGGGAAAATTTTTGGGTACAACATTACCAGTGAGAAAAAGAAGAAGACAAAGAAACCAATTGGTGTCTGTAATACGGTGGCAGAATCGACTGTTAATACTGGTTTAATATTTTGTTCGCAAATGTCGCGGTAAGCAAGAGTCACCACTGACTTTTCTTTTATCCTTCAAAGGAAAGGGTGAAAAAAAATAGAAAAAGACCTTTTTCGAGATTTTCTGAGTAAGGGGGTGGATTATGGAAAGGGAAGGTGTTAGCACCCTTTCCATCTGTGGTTTTCCACGGGCTCTTAGGTACTTGCTCATTTTCTAAAATTGTTTTCGTGTTTGTGTGTTTTGAAAGATTTTGTTTGCTTTATGATAACTCTTGTACCAGTCATCAAGAGTGTGTTAAAGCATTTTTGAAAAGTATTTTGTAAGTGTGTAAGTGTAAAAAATTAGGTTTGAGTAAGTACTTAAGAACTATATACCTACTCGAAAAAGGATGTTATTTTCATCCTACCCTTTAGACAGTGCTATCCTACTATTAGTGAGTATGTAGCCCTATCGTCGAATGTTGAGGGACTGTCGAAAGTGACGTTATGGTCATTGTAGGCAACATGTAAAGATACCTTAGTATTTCAAAGGGACTGTCATCATATAGGAAACATCAAGGGACAAGATCATTTCTCGTAGGCAACTTGAGAGACGTTAAAGGACCATGATTTTTATGATTACTTTTTAAGTTGAGGGTCATTGCTAAGATATCCCTACGTTCGAGGGATATGACCATTGTTTTCCGAGGCAACCAAGTGAGGAATACCCTAAGGGTGCAAGTGTGCCACAATGTGTTTTTTCAGTCATATTTATCTTGCAATTAGTGACCTAACAATTATTTGATTTAATCTTGTCATGCACGCCTATGTTACTAACAATTTATATACATGCATATAAGAAATATAAAGCGAGAAATAAAGTCCTACACCTATTACAAGGCTTTGGTGTAGGTACATAAATAATAACTGAAAAGTAAAGTGCGGAAATCAAAAACCCTAGTTAACTATTACAAACAGGGCGCAGTTATATAAATAGTAAAAAAAAATAATCGTGTGAAAAGTAATAACGCACCAAAATTGAGACTAGCTTAATTTGAAACCCTAGAAATCTAATTGTTTATCAAGAATGTTTTTTTTTTGTTGTATTTTATGAAAAAGACTTGGAATTTAACCCAATTCTCTAATTAATTTTAAATTAAAGGAAAATTTTAAAATTTTAATTAAATTAATTTGTAAAAATTAATTTTATTAAGAAAATTCTAAATCCTATCTTTTGTGGTTTTTTATTTATTTTATGATTTTGAAAAATAAATAAACAAAAAATATAAACAAAAAAAAAAAGAATAGAGAAATTAGAAAAAATGGGCCTGGGGGGATGAGAAAGCAAATTAGTGGGTGTATTCCTGAAATTTCCAAAGCCCAAATCTTATGCAAGCCCAAAGCCTGCGCTGGATCTGGTGTGGCAGTGTTAGGGAGGTCCACCATGGGGAAGCGTTTCTGGGCGCTGGATCTGGAGGATGAGTGATCCAATGGTATAGAGGTGATGGCCTATGGTGCGCATGCTGGGGCTAGGAGTATTGGATCTGCATGTACAAATTAGAAAAAATAATATGCAGGAGGCAAGGGTCGAACCCCTGACCTCCCACATATACAATGCCTTAAACCTTTTGCTCTTTCCATATGCGCTGCCTGCTAATTTATGCATATAATAACATAATAATATTATAAAGGAAAACAAGGCCATGGTTGAGTCATCAAAATGCGCGCGCACTTGTGGGGCCCTGGTATTTGAAACGAACCAATCATAACATCTTAATATGCCACGCATGGTCTTTGTCGGTCAAGCCACTCCAGACGGTGGCTCCGGTCATCCCCTCCGATTGCACAAAAATCCCAACCTGCGAGATATTAAGAAAACAGAAGCAAAAGTGACCCTACCCC
The DNA here is from genome assembly GCA_948472305.1 of Vicia faba. Classification (NCBI taxonomy): domain Eukaryota; kingdom Viridiplantae; phylum Streptophyta; class Magnoliopsida; order Fabales; family Fabaceae; genus Vicia; species Vicia faba. Next base: position 1,514,572,749 of record OX451737.1, on the reverse strand, counting down.
CAAATTTGAGGACTGCGATCACTCTGGTGGCCTTCTTTTTGGCTGAAACGGCCTATAAACGTAGATACGAAGAAAAAGAAAACCCATGCCCTAACAATGACACTTCTTTATTCTGGCGTCCAAGCTTGCATGTAATGGTTCAAAACACACGCAAATATGATATTAAACTCAAATATATGTAAAGATGTTATTTATATGCCATGAATTGAAAGTTTGAAGTTTGAGAATTTTGCAAACCGTGAGTTATCGTAGGGGGTGGTTCTGGATGCTTTGGCCTTCAAAAAGGGGTTGGTTCTACCCCTGGGATCCTCAGAAGGATGATGGCACGCTTGGATCTGATTGAGAATGGCTGGAACGTGAGCTTTTGAATTTCCCCACACATGAATATTTTTGCAACTTTATTCTTGGTTTGGAGAAAGCTTTCACGTGTCTATTAGGTCTAGGGTTGTTGTGTACCTATAGTAAATCCCATTAGGTTTATATTTGTAGCAAAATATCCATGCCTTGATACTCTTTTAAAATATAAAGATTTTGATTCAAATCTTTCCCAAAAGAAGAGATCCACTTCCTTATTCAGTCCACATGGTTTTGATAGCTGGCCAGGATCTCTTTGGTTTAAAAAAGATTTGCATATTCTATATCTTGCACATTCTTGCATTTATTTAGTATTTATTTAATTTATTTTGAATTTATTTGAATAAAATCAAAATAAATAAAAATAAAAAGTCAAAATAAATGCATGGACATGTTTAGTGATCCTTATATGCATCATGAACACGTTTGGGCTCTAAAACTTGGGCCCAATAGCTCAAAAATACAATTTTGCCCAATTGAGATTTCATGCATTTCTTGAAATTTTCCCAACTTGTGCAATCCTTATCTCTCTCAATTTTAACCTTAAGAGGGTGTTCTCTGACTTTTTAGAAAGCTTAGGATGTCCTCTAAACAACCTTTTTGGTTTCCTCTCAATTGGATCTTCCATGTTCATGTAAGGAGCTTTGACACAAAAGGTGTTTTTGTTGACTTTTTGAAAGGACCTATAATGTATGAACTTCTATCTTTTGATTGAGGTATTTCTTGAACTTGATGGCTGAAGAGAAGTTGTAGGGAATTGGATTCTCTTCAAAATGAGCCTTGGTGGAAAATTTTCTGATAAAGTATGAGAAATGTATGCCTGTTCAAAGATTGGTAGACTTTTCCTATAGAAACCCTAATTTGCCTATTTTGACTTATGAGTTAGGAGCATTTCTTGAGGAATCATGATCAAACATTGATCAAATGATGGATATTACTTCAAAATGTTGATGTTGACCAAAAATCTTAAAGTTTGACTATATTTGGGCCACAATTGACTTTTGACCTAGTATAGTTGATTTCCAGGCATTTGAGCAGTTGACTGAGCAAACTTGTTATCCAAGGCATGAAATTTGGCATGGCTGATCTTGGGGACATATTATAACAATGGATAACATTTGGGACCCTTGGGACTCACACATCTTGCTTAAAATTTGAAACCCTAGTTGAGGTTTATTTCCTTAGGAGGAGAATTTGTCTTGTCAATTCTTGGTCATCCTTGAGCAATTGAGGACCTCTAGAGGCATGTCTTGAGTGAATTGAAAGGGAAAATTTTGGGGTATAACAGCTGCCCCTGTTCAATCTTCTTAAACCTGAGGATGTAGATTGGCTAGTCTGCCTTTCGTGATCTGAAGGTGGAAGATGATTGAACACTAGAGTGCCTAGAAATTTACACTCGTCTGAAATTATACTTTGACTGTGTAGATAATATCGGTAATGGGCTTACAGATGCCATTTGGAGAAGATGACGGAATATAGTCAAAGATGGGCTTAAAGATTCCATCCAGAGAATATGACGGAGAGTCGCCGAAGATGGGCTTAAAGATGCAATCTAGAATGATGTTGATTTCATGAGATATTCTTTTGTAGGAATCCCTATGACTGTTGTTGAGGAGGACTCTACTGAGGAATATTGGTCTTTGTTCAAGGAATAGAGTTTAGGAGCTTCAGTTGTCCATTACATTACTTGGATGTCATCTCTTGATTGAAGAGACATAATTGAACTGCTATCTAGTCAGGATCCAGGCTTCACAGTGACTTGCTGAGGATAATAAGGCTGACTACTATCTAGTCGTATTCCAGGCTTCACAGTGACTTACTGGGGAAATGAGATTAAACTGTTATCTGGTCAGAATCCAGGCTTCGCAATTTCTTAAATTGGAATAGAAATCAGAAAAACCTTAGTGTCGATTTAACTAAACCAGAGAAAGGTCTTGGATTAACTTCGGGAATGGGAATCAGAAGAATCTTAGTATCGATTCAACTGAACTAGACAAAAGTATTGGAATATCTTCAACTGGAATAGAAATCAGAGAGATCTTAGTGTCGATCTGACTGAACCAGAGAAGGTCTTGGATTAACTTTGACTGGAATGGAAATCAGAAGAATCTTAGTATCGATTCAACTGAACCAGACAAAATTCTTGGAATATCTTCAACTGGAATAGAAATCATAGAGATCTTAGTGTCGATTCGACTGAAGCAGAGGAGGTCTTGGATTAACTTTGACTGGAATGGAAATCAAAAGAATCTTAGTATCGATTCAACTAAACCAGACAAAAGTCTTGGAATATCTTCAACCGGAATAGAAATCAGAGAGATCTTAGTGTCGATCTGACTGAACCAGAGAAGGTCTTAGATTAACTTTGACTGGAATGGAAATCAGAAGAATCTTAGTATCGATTCAACTAAACCAGACAAAAGTATTGGAATATCTTCAACTTGAATAGAAATCAGAGAGATCTTAGTGTCGATCTGACTGAACCAGAGAAGGTCTTGGATTAACTTTAACTGGAATGGAAATCAGAGGAATCTTAGTATCGATTAAACTGAACCAGACAAAAGTCTTGGAATATCTTCAACCAGAATAGAAGTCAGGGAGATTTTAGTGTCGATCTGATTGAACCTGAGAAGGTCTTGGATTAACTTTGACTGGAATGGAAATCAGAAGAATCTTAGTATCGATTCAATTGAACCAGATAAAAGTCTTGGATTATCTTCAACTGGAATAGAAATCAGAGAGATCTTAGGATCAATCTAACTGAACCAGAGAAGGTCTTAGATTAACTTTGACTGGCATGGAAATCAAAAGAATCTTAGTATTGATTCAACTGAACCAGACAAAAGTCTTGGAATATCTTCAACCAGAATAGAAATCACAGAGATCTTAGAATCGATCTAACTGAACCAGAGAAGGTCTTGGATTAACTTTGACTGGAATGGAAATCAGAAGAATCTTAGTATCGATTCAATTGAACCAGGCAAAAGTCTTGGAATATCTTCAACCGAAATAGAAATCAGAGAGATCTTAGTACCAATCTGACTGAACCAGAGAAGGTCTTTTAAGAATATTACCAGGTCATGTAAGTAGTTAACGGCATTTGTTGACTTGATCTTTCCCTGAAAACAGTAAAGAGTTAGTTGTATGCAACGTCATGATGCATGAAATGCATTGTGATGAAGTTCTCAAAATAAATGAGATTATGTTGTATGCGATGTGTATGCGTATGCCATGACGTATGAATATGGGATGCTATTGCGATATTTCTTAGTCTGGGAAAGTAAATCCCGGACTGCTGCTGAAGAGTATTGGGAAGCTGAATACTTTCATTTCTGTTGGGGATGATGAATGGATATGATTTGCTGGGGATTTCCTCTTTCAGTTTGAGGATATTCTTCAGGGGATTGACTCTGAGGAGAGAGATAATGCTTTGTTGGAAGATTTTGCCGATGTATATAAATAAACTATGTCGGGGAATAAACTTCTGTCGTTAGAGAAATAAACTCTTCTGGGGAGGAGGTTTTATAAATTGTTTAAGATTATAAAGCTCAGCTGGGGAATACTGATTTCAGCTCTCTGAAGGAACTTTGCTGGAGGAGATAATTCCTGCTTGGGGAAGAAGAGATCAGAACTTTGGGTGTTTCTACTTTGTGGGGGACATAGACATCACTAGGACGTATGCTAAGGATGTAGCGGTGACTTCACATCAGGACGTTTCTGCCCCTGTACCTGCTGGAGAAAGTACATGCGTAGACTTTGTGGATGGATTGAGTGTCATCCCAACTCATGGGGTGCTTGGTAAATGCTGATCAGGATAACAAGTCTTCTACTGATAGACAAGTGACAAGATGATGGGACATAGTCGTACGCTTTAATCCCAAACTTTTGCCTGGACAGCCCTTTCGAGTTCTCAGTCCACCGGAATACCCTTTTTTGCCCAAGCCGCCTTTTCAGGTTTTCGACTTGCCGGGTGTACGGATTTTTCATATGTATATCCCTAATTTTTCCCGAACTCCTTTAGTTCGTCGGAGTGCCCTTATTTTTTCCTAGGCCAGTAAACCTAGCGGATATTTTTCATGCGTAGTCTTTTCTGACTATGTCCATATTCACCGGGTGCAGAGAATTGTCACTGTCCATAGTAGTAAGTGTTGCCACATTGCCAGAAGATGTTTGTTAGATCGTACAGGATTCGTTGCTGGAATTCATGTCCAATGCCCCAAGTGACTCAGATGGGGATCCGCCCCTAGCTATTTGGAATTTTGAGAGATTCCTTAAACCTTGACTTGACTTCCCCAGATTAGCTGGACATCATGCTATGCCCTTGATTATGAAAGGCCCATCACTGGAATGTCTTTCCACCTGAGGTGATTCTATCCACTGAGAATATTTATGTTCATCGAATATCCGTCGTGCGAATTTCTCTGTTGTTGAACAAATACTCATATGCAAATAATGGTATTTTAAGAATGCTGAGCTTATGTATGTCTTGAAGTTTGAAAATTCATTTTTTAGTAAAACAAACAAATTTTGTAAGAGTGTGATATCAACTCAAGATTTATAGCAAACCTTACAAGAGTCAGGATACCTTTTATAAAAGTATGCTTTCGAACTAACCCATGCTTCAACTAAAACTTTTAAGGGTTGTAACATGGCTTGGTTCACGGTTCAAGAAACAAAGGATACAGGCTCAAAGTTTATTTGTACCCACCCACTCTTTGTGATGTTCTTCAGTCCTATGCTCAGTTAATTGCACGTTTAGATCCCTATTGAGTCTGCAATCTTTTCTATGATACTTGGTGATGGTTTAGAAGTTGAATGTTTATTTTGAAGAGGCAGTCATTTTTGTAATATTCTTTTTGTCGAGGATTTGTAGTAACCTCTTTTTTCGTTTTTGTTATACCTTCTTTTTCCTGAATTGTTTCTTTTGTGATTACAGTCAGTGGGATGCCCCAATTTTTCTTAAGTCCCCTTCATAGGTTTTGACTTAGTGGGCTTTTACTTTGAAAAATAATGACTGCCTGATTTGATGATTATGCGGAACCATCACCATCTTTTGGAAGGTATCTTCTACACTATTTATCGTGCATGAAAGATGAGCTTACGACTGAATGCGCCTCTGAACTAACTGATAGAACTACCCTGCCCTAGGTTATGATTAAGTGTTTTAATTTGTGTAAAAAGAAAAACTCATACTTCTTAGGCTCAAAGGGGTTGACTAGGGATTATCTTTCTTATAACTCCACTATTTGGGATTTGAAATAACGCTTGTACATCATCAGCGGGGTCTATTCAAACGCATACTATAGAGATTGTTGTATCGTTTTTATTATCCTCCCTCTAAAAGCTTATGACTTTCAATTGAGAGTTGAATATCACAAAAAGGAAGTAAAATCATAGCTTCAGAATAGTGAAAACGAATGAAATAATTCAAGATAAACATATGCAATGCATTGATAAAATAACAAGGTTTGACATAAATAAATGTTCGAACAATCAAAATAAAATTACAAATTAAAAATTCTAATGAACAAAAAGCCTCTTTGTCTGAACTTGTCGCTTCAAATGGTGCGTCTTTGAGGGACGGCAGAAGAATTCAGCCTGGCCGTCTTGTGTGAACTCCAGCACTCCTTCGTTAATCAAGTCCTGAATCTTATTTTTCAATGCCCAATAGTCATTCGTATCATGTCCAGGACTATCAGAATGGTAGGCGCATATTGCATCAGGATTGTAGTTAGGGGAAGAAGTTTTGGGGTTTGAATGAGGATCCCTTAATGTAATCAACTCCATCTTCAACATGTGTTGCAATACCTGAGCCAAGGACATGTTGATTTTGGTGAATTGCCTTTTGGGCTTGTCTTGCCTTTGTTGATTACCCCGTTGTGATTATATCGGTGCGGGAATAGAAGTCTGCATTACCCCCACAAATTGGTTGAGATTACTCTTATTGCGGTCCTTCTGGTCGTACACGGCATTGGACTCTTTCTCCCCATTGTATGGTATCTTCTGAGTACTTGAAGATGCAGTCCCTTGAATGTCACTGCTCCTGAGTTTATTTTCAACATGCCCCCGTATGAACAAGTCACCCAATTCCCTATCTGCCAAGAGTGATTGATCCTTGATTAGGCTCCAAGCTCTAGTAGTTTGCCCTAGACTGTCGTATTTGTCTTGGAGAAGCTTGCTGATGAGAATCCTCAATTCTTCTTGTTCCCGAGCTAAACTTTGGATAAGGGCCATATGACTACTCATATGGATTCTCATCCTTTCCATATCAGCTTGAAGTTGTTCCAATTGGTCATCCTTGTGGTTGTCAGGATGTTTCTTGGTCAAGTTCCCATTGAGGAGTGTTTTCAATTCTTCCTGCCCCTTGGATAGGTTTAGGATCATTTCCATGAACCGAGCCTCTTAAGTTTGGAGATCTATGTTATCTTGTTTGAGATCCATTGCTAAAATAAACAGCGAGGACATGAGAGACCTGCTTTGAAACCTGCTTATGCAATGATATGTATGATATATGTATGCAATGTTTTCAAGGATTTCCAAGACTTAAAATTGCTTAAACAGAAAGAGAACAAACGTTAATTGCATTAAGGAGTTTTATCGATCACAAAGATGCCCCTTGGGCTTACAAGGGAATCAAAGCCAAAATATAAACTCTCCAAGCAAAGAAAGACTCAAGCTTCCCACAGGCGCATCCTCTTTGGTGCGATGTAAGCATTTATACTCTTCTCCTCGTGAAGTAACCTGGTGAGTTCTAAAACCTTCTTCTCGCTGGCGTAGAATTGGGTTTCAAAGGTATCCCGTTCTTCTTTGAGTTGGATCCAGGATTTTCGTAGCTCTTCAAGGTCAGTTGGCATGTCAGGATGAAGCACAATGTAAGGAGTGTATCCCTCAGCAATTGGCTCCATAATCATAGGTAAGATGGAGGTGTAAGGCATCATAATACATTGAGCATGAGCTCACACCCATTTGAGGTAAGACTCAAGAGGGATGGAATTCTTGCACCCCAGTGTCTTGCTATCAACTATGTTTATCATGCCACAAGCTCGAATGAACCTCTTACGATAACCCTGAATATCATTCTCATAGTCAAATGTGATTCCTTAGACGAGTGTGTCGTGAGGACTATCCCTTCTAGCATAACCAAACTGTCGCAACGCCAAACAAGGATTATAATTGATTCCTCCCCTAATGCCTAAGAGAGGTACATTAGGGAATTCCCCACAGCAATCAATGATGGTGACACTCTCCAAGGACCGAGAACACCAATGAATATCCGAATGGGTAAGGGACATCAACCTATGAGACCATCTCATACCCTGCTCATTTCTCAAAATAGACCGAGGTTGGTGCGAAATAAACCACCTAGCCAATAGAGGAGTGCAACACAGAAGGGTCCCTTTTCTCTTTATAGTGCGAGTATGCAGCGAGTGCAAAATATCCCCAAGTAAAGTTGACACCAGATTATGCGATAGAAAAATCTTAACTGCATTCACATCTATGAGTTGGTCCATGTTAGGGAATAGTACCATCCTATAGATGAGAAGGGCCAATGCTTCTTCAAAATCTTGTAAATCCAAGTTATCCCAAAAATTGTGAGCTTTCTCAAATAGGAACTTAGTTAGAAATCCTTGGACATCTCTTCTGGTTTCCCAATTTGCCACTACATCAGACTGTTGTAAATATAGAGCTTGAGCAATCTCTTCAGGCTTTGGGTCTATTTCCATAACATTGAATGGTAACTGATTAAGGATAGGCACCCCCAATAACTGAGAAAACTCCTCCATAGTAGGCACTAACTGATAATCGGGGAAAGTGAAGCAGTGATATAACGGGTCAAAGAACTGAAAGAGCATCTTTAACATTTCTTCATCAGGGTTTGAAGTGACCAAGTTGAGAAGTCAACCATATTTTTCAGTGAAGGGAGAGTTTTTAGGAATCCTTAATGCTAACTCCTTGAGTTGAGGGATACTTTCACAAGGTTGACTTGGATAGTGTTCCTGCGAGCGGATGTCATGTCCTACAAAACAAGACAAAGATAAGCCCTAGAAAATCCTTGAAATGGTTAGTTTGATATTCCATGTTATGATGTCATGATTATGCTAAGAAATCACATATATAACAAGCACAACCAAATCACACTAAAACCTTAGGTTTAAGGCTTGCATGGGTTTTAAGGTAATACCATCTTGAAATTTGGATTGGTTCAACCTGCCCTATAAATAGTAACCGAGTTCTAAGGGATCACAATATCACTGATCTTTCCCACAAGTTTAGTTCAATAGGAAACTGACTTGCAACCAAACAAAACTCTGGAGTCAAACCTTAATGAGAGTAACATCGAGTATCTGCCGACTTTGGGAATACACCAAAGACGGCCATCTCACTACGTCCTAATGGCCAAGTTGTTAAATTAAAGGTTCTAAGGTCAGTTGACGCTTTATGACACCACGTCGCGGCCCTGTATTCTCCTTGATTAACTCAATGGCTACCGGTACCAACCAAAGTGTTGCATCAACGTAGCCATCGCTTCAACCGTGTTGGTATACCCCGCACAGTTTCCATGATCTATTGTTACTTACCTAAAAGATTTCCCCAGATCCGGGTGTAGGATCTATAATAACCCAAACAATACCCTTAAAAGTAAAGCAAATAAACAGACAAAGAAAAAAGAATGATCTAGACCCTAAGGTAAACCCTACTTTTATTTTTCCCCAGCAGAGTCACCAGTTCTGTAATGTGGTGGCAGAACCGACTGTTAATACTGGTTTTGCATTTTGTTTACAAATGTCACTGTAAGCAAGAGTCACCACCGACTTTTCTTTTATCCAACAAAGGAAAGGGTGAAAAGAACAGAAAAATACCTTTTTTGAGATTTTGAGTAAGGGGGGTAGATTATGGAAAGGGAAGGTGTTAGCACCCTTTCCATATGTGGTTTTCCACGGGCTCTTAGGTACTTGCTCATTTTTTAAAATTGTTTTCGTGTTTGTGTGTTTTGAAAGATTTTTTTTGCTTTATGATAACTCTTATATCAGTCCTCAAGAGTGTGATAAAGCGTTTTTGAAAAGTATTTTGAAAGTGTGTAAGTGTAAAAAATTAGGTTTGAGCAAGTACTTAAGAACTATCTACCTACTCGAAAAAGGATGTTATTTCCTCCTACCCTTTAGACCGTGATATCCTACTATTAGTGAGTAGGTAGCCCTATCATCGGATGTTGAGGGACTGTCGAAAGGGACATTATGGTCATTGTAGGAAACATGTAATGATACCTTAGCATTTCGAAGGGACTGTCATCATATAGGCAACATCGAGGGACAAGATCATTTCTCGTAGGCAACTCGAGAGACGTTAAGGGACCATGATCTTTATGATGACTTTTTAAGTTGAGGGTCATTGCTAAGATATCCCTACGTTTGAGGGACATGACCATTGTTTTCTGAGGCAACCAAGTGAGGAATACCCTAAGGGTGAAAGTGTGCCACAGTGTGTTTTTTTAGTCATATTTATCTTGCAATTAGTGACCTAACGATTATTTGATTTAATATTGTCATGCACGCCTAGGTTACTAACAATTTATATACTGGAATATAAGAAATATAAAGTGAGAAATAAAGTCCTACAGTTATTACAAAGCTTTGGTGTAGGTACATAAATAATAACTGAAAAGTAAAGTGCAGAAATCAAAAACCCTGGTTAACTATTACAAACCGGGCACAGTTACATAAATAGTAAAAAAATAATCGTGTGAAAAGTAATAACGCGCGAAAATTAAAATTAGCTTAATTCAAAACCCTAGAAATCTAATTGTTTATCAAAAATGTTTTTTTTGGTATTTTATGAAAAAGACTTGGAATTTAACCTAATTCTCTAATTAATTTTAAATTAAAGGAAAAAGTTAAAATTTTAATTAAATTAATTTGTAAACATTAATTTTATTAAGAAAATTCTAAATCCTATTTTTTGTGGTTTTTATTTTATTTTATGATTTTGAAAAATAAATAAACAAAAAATATAAACAAAATAAAAATAAAGAATAGAGGAATTAGAAAAAATGGGCCCGAGGGGGTGAGAAAGCAAACTGGGGGGTGTATTGCTGAAATTCCCAAAGCCCAGATCTTATGCAAGCCCAAAGCCTGCGCTGGATCTGGTGTGGCGGTGTTAGGGAGGTCCACCATGGGGAAGCGTTTTTGGGTGATGGATTTGGAGGATGAGTGATCCAATGGTATAGAGGTGATGGTCTATGGTGCGCATGCTGGGCTAGGAGTATTGGATCTGCATGTACAAATTAGAAAAAATAATATGCAGGAGGCAAGGGTCGAACCCCTGACCTCCCATACATACAATGCCATAAACCCTTTGCTCTTTCCATTTGTGTTGCCTGCTTATTCATGCATATAATAACATAATAATATTATAAAGGAAAACAGGGCCATGGCTGAGTCATTAAAACACGGGTGCACTTGTGGGGCCCTGGTATTTGAAACAAACCAATCATAACATCCTAATATGCCATGTGTTGTACCCCAAAATTTGCCCTCCTCTTTTTCACAAGAAATCACAGCTTCGGGCTTTTCCTGATTGGCTCAGGAATCGGTCAAACAGACTTTTGAATCAGTCAAACAGGTTATTAGGGTTTCTATTGATTTGGTTCAGTTTGGCTCGGGGTTTGATCAAGCAGACGTTTCTTTGACAGTAAATCCAAAATTAGGGTTTGCACACGCATTCTCAGAAGAGCTTGAATCCATAGTATTTCAATTGACTGTCACACTGCTTTGACGCTTGTTCAAGATTTCTGTTTGTTTCTCAAAACCTAAACATCTGGGATAGAAGCTGAGGCATTTGAATTGAAAGTTTGAAGAGTTGGTTTAATCAGTAAAGCGGAGACGTATGGACGTTTGTTTGTTTAATTGTGCAATGCTTCTGGTTATTTGGAATGTCGGGCTTATTATTGGTTAATGCAAGGCTGTGAGACTGCGACGTTTGTTGATTATTTATAATTTCTAAGATAAAATAGTTGGGATGCATTTCCAATTATTATAATTCAAGAAATTTAAATGATTAAATAAACAAGTGCAGAAGAATTAAAGAACTAACTGACAAAAGATTTTATTTATTTTAATTATTGTTACAAGTATTATTTGAATACAGTAAATTTATTTACAGTGTTTATAATGATGTTTATTACAATGGTTAAAAATAAAATAAATCTATGTTCTAAATCTCTTGAAGTCTTCATCTTCTATTGCTGCTTCCCTGGCCCCAACTGGTATTTACCTGTAAAGACTGGAAAAAAAGAAATCAGTAACAGTTAAATTGGAGAAGCATTTTTCAGACAGTTAATCAAAAACTCATCATTAAAGGTTGTTGGCCGGAATCATATTGTTTTGATTTTCATCATATTTTGCTCATCCTCTTTGCAAATCACAAGAAGATTTTCTTCTTGGTTCACAAAGAGGAAAGTAAAATTATTTTTGCAAACATACAAATCAATTAAACAAAATGCACAAAGCTGCATAAATTCAAACTGTCAAAGAGGCAAACCAAACTGAAATGCCAAACCAAATTGCAATGTCAAATAAAGCAAACTAAGTTGCACAATGGCAAACTAAGTCACAAGTTCAAAACTGTCAAAGAAGCTGTCAAAAAGGCTGTCAACAGGCTATCAACGCTACCAATGCAGAAAATCTGGAAGAAAGGACAATATGCAGAGGAAAACCAAGATGCAAGCAAGCTTGTAAAAGCACCTTTTTCATCATTTTCCCTAGGCCAACAACCTTTTCAGAAAAGAGATATTCTAAAGCAATAAAATATGCTTTCTGGAGAGAGAGAAAGAAAAAAAGTGAAGCAGGCTTACAGTGTTTGGGCAGGCTTAGAGGACAAATAAATATAACAAGATTTCAGTTCAGAAAGAGAATACAGAAGAGAACACATAGAGCAAAAAAGACCAAAAACTGTAAAACTGCAAGCAAAGGTAACAAAAACCTTCAGACCTGCATAAAACACTGAAACCTGTATCAAAGCCCTCAAAAAAAACTTACAAACACAAACACAAGCCTTGAGGCCTGTATCCAAGCCTGCCTAACCAACAAAGCTTGTCCGCATAAACAAACACAAGCCTTGAGGCCTGTACCAGCAAACCTGCTTGCCTGCATAAAACCTGCTCAAACCCAAACAAGCAAGCAAACATTCAAGCCTGCCTAAAGCAAACTGCACCAGTTACATACCAGATGCAATAACTTCAAACCTGCCAAACTTACAGAAGCATAACAAGCCTGCCTCAAGCCTGCATCAAAAACCTTACCAAGCAAGCAAACTTTCAAGCCTGCCTTTAAACCTGTTAAAACCTGTCAAACTGCAAATTTCAAACAAACCTGCTTGCCTCAAAACTGCCTTCAAGCAAGCAAGTTTTCAGGCCTGTGCCATACAAACCTGTTAAAGCCTTCAACCTGCCTTCAATACCAAACAACCAAACTCAAGCAAGTCCACAAATATCACATAAACAAACGCCTCAGAACCAAGTTCATCATAAGCAAAAACAACATCATCAAATACCAAATAAGCAAATAAGCAAGTCAGAAGCAAAAGCAACTGAAGCAAACATCAGAACAACAAAAATCATCAACATCAGAATAACAAAGTTCATCAACATCATAAAACCAAAGAAAGCAAAAGATACAAATACCAGGAAGCCAGCAAGCAACATCACGCGTTCCCTCCGCCTTGGCCACCTGAGAAGCGCCGCCGTCCACTCCTTCGTCTCCTCTAGAAACAAAAAACCTAAAGGTATTGTCCCCTCTTTATTTTTTTACACCTCATACAAATGTAACAATCAAAGATCAAAAGCATGCAAAGAGTAAAAACTTGAAACCCTAAAACGCGATAGAACGAAATAATACCTTTTTGAATCATCGCCTGGAGCAACCGTGAAGAGAGGAGAGATTGGAGGTGGCGTCTGGTGGCCTAAGGCGATTGGAAAGAGACATCAGAAGCCATGGTTGAGAATGATGAAGAGACGAAGAAGAAAGGAGAGGAGCGGCGCCGTTCCAAACTGAAACCTTGTTCTGAATAGCAAACAAACAAACCCTAAAAAACATTGTGAAGCATTTGGGCCTGCCCCACACACGAACCCTTAAGCCCAATACCCCTCTTTCAGCACATACCCCCCTTTGTTTTAATTTACTTTGTTTTGTTATTTGGGGCCAAACATATTCTTTAAAAGCCCACTTACTTTTTTTTTATGTTTTGAAAACATTTCTTGTTATATTACTAATATTTTTCATAACCTATTTTTGTTAAGTAAAAAAGAAATAATATACTAACTTTTTGTATAAAAGTTTATTAGTAATTTTCATTACCTTAAAAAACCAAAAATACATAAATATTAGGTTTATTAAGTTCAAACAATTTTCTTGTGTTAAAACTTTTTTTTTGTTTAATTAAACCTTTTATATAAAACATTGACAAAAACACAAAAATAAATAATAATACTTAATAATGCATTAGGTTAACATTTTGATTATTTGTAAATAACCATATACATCACACAATACTTTTGATTCTTATACCTTGCTATATTTTTACATTGAGAATGCGACGATTCGATTTAGTTGTAAATAACATTTGGACACTACTATTATGATAAGACTCATCCCCATTTGTAAACATTTGTACCCCCATCCCCGGATACTTATTTGTAATAGCTTAGACTTCAAATTCCCGCAATTTATCGCTTTCCATATACTGTAAAGTAATTAGGGTTTGTATGCGAAGATTCAAAATCAACCGCTAGATAAGCTAACACAAAGATAAATGCATGAAAATCAATACACCATTCACACTTGCACCTCTAGGGTAACCTCGCTTGTTGCCTCGGAAAAATGCAATCATGTCCCTCGAGTATGAGACACTCTAGCAAACGTCCCTTCGATAAACAAAGATCGTTAGTCCCTCGATGACCCTCGATGTTGCCTTCGATAAAACGATCTCGTCCCTTACAAAATTGCTAGAGCGTCTCACAAGTTGCCTTCAATGATTGTATACGATGACCCACGCCTGTCCCGTTTAAACATCCTAACGCAAGGTTGTTCATCAAACACAATGGTGAAACAACACTATTAAAAGGGTTAAAACATAAGAAAAATCTTTGAGTAAAATAGGGTAGACAAACTCTTAGTTACTTGATCAAAAATCTTGCAAAACATCCTTGCCATTTTTCAAACACACATCACTACACAAACTTCAAAAACAATTTCCAAACAACTTTCAAAACATTGAAATATCTTTTCAAAAAGACTCACACCTTTGTATATACTCAAACAAGAGTCATTACAAAGGTTGCCTAGACAAGGCATCTTTTTCAAAACATTTTCAAAAACCACACACACAAAGCACCATTTCAAACAATTGAAAAGCAAAGGCAAGTGATCTAAAACAAGTAACTAAGAGCCCATGGATAACCATGGATGAAAAGGGTGCTAGCACCTTCCCTTTTCATAATCTACCCCCCGAACCCACGAAAACATCTCAAAGGTCTTTCCTGTGCTTTTTGACCTTTCCTTAGGATAAATAAAAAGTCGGTGGCGACTCTTGCTAAACCGAACAAGTGCGAAAACAAACGCAAAACCTCAAGTCGGTTCTCCCACCGTATCACAGAACTGGCGACTCTGCTGGGGAGATTTCTAAAAGTGGGGTTACCTTAGGGTTTTAGATCACCTTTACATGCTTGCTTTGATTGCTTTACTTTTTGGGTTCCTTGTTTGGGTTTGCTGTAAATCCTACACCCGGATTTGGGGGCACCTTTTTAGGTAAATAGCAATAAACTGTGAGGGAACTGTGCGGGGTATACCGACATGGTTGAAGCAGTAGCTATGTTAGTGTGACATATTTGTGAGTACCGGTAGCCCTTGAGTAGTCAAGGAGAATACGGGGCCGCTGAGTGATGTCATGAAGCACTAACGAACTCTCTAGAACCTTACTTGACCATCTTGGCCTTTTAGGGGTAGTGAGATGACCGACTTTGGTGCAGTCCGAAGTTGGTAGATACTCGATACTACACTCATTGAGGATTGTTTTCTTGGGATATTTTGGTCGCCAGTTAAGTGGCTAAACCAAAACAATGAACATAGAAAATAATTCAGTGATATTGAACTCCTTAGAACCCGGTTTCTATTTTAGGACAGGTTGAGCCAACTAACTTCAAGAGGGTACTTACCTACGAACCCCATGCAAGCCTAAACCTAAGGACTTGTTTGCTTTGTGTGAATATGATTATCTGTATATACACTTGCCTACTTTTGCATACATGTACATAACATCATGACATCATACCATATCATTTTTTCAATAACCATTTCAAGGATCTTGAGGGTCTTTTGATGCAGGGTCACGTTGAACCAGATGTCTACCAAAGGGCAAGAGGGTTTTCCTCTGAACAAACGTTGTCAAAGATCAAGTGCAACAACTTGAATCAGGGGCTATGACCCACTCGACATGGTGAGCTTGATTCTCGTGGAAAGACATCCACCGATACGAAGTTCTCCAATCAAAGATGTTGACCAAAGTTCGACCTCTAACATTTTCTCGTGTTTACCCTGAGAGATCCTTGAAAACATGCATTCACATATCATGCATTGCATCATAACAGGTTTTCCTTTTCAGGTTTCCTTATTCTCATACTGTTTATTTCAGTAGAGATGGCTCTGGAGCAGACTATCAAGGGCATCCAGACTCAAAATGCTCAACTTCAAGAGATGTTCTTGAACCTATCCAAGGGGCAGGAAGAGTTGAAAGTACTCCTCGCTAGGAACCTGGCCGAGAAAAATTCGGAAGACAATAAGGACAGACAGTTGGAACAACTGCAAATTGAGGTTGAAGCAATGAGAACCCATATGCTAGGGCAGATGGCTCTTATCCAAGGCCTAGCCCGAAGACAAGAAGAGCTGGGAACCATTATCAATCAATTTCGTCAAGACGGTTGCAACCGTATGGGGCAAACAATCAGGATCGGAAATCAAGGCCTTGCTCAGCTTCCCATGAGACAAGAAACCGGTTTAAAGGAGAGAAGACCTTCTCACTTTGCTTCCACATCACGAGCCCAACAACGACTTCGTCAACATCAACCGGAAAATCAGCCAAAGGGGGAAAGACTTCAAAGGCAATACACCCAAATCAACATGCCATTGTCACAAGCATTGCAGCACATGTTGAAAATGAATCTGATTACGGTGGTAAACCCTCATCCGAATCCTAAGACTTCTTCTCCTAGTTACAATCCAGATGTCAGGTGTGCCTATCATTCTGATAGTCCTGGACATGATACAAATGATTGTTGGGCGTTGAAGTACAAGATTCAAAACCTGATCGATGAAGGAAGGTTGGAGTTCACACAAGATGGCCAGACTAAATTCTTCTGTCGTCCCTCAAAGGTTCACCACCTAAAGTGACAAGTTCAGACAAAGAGGCTTCTGTTCATTTTGAATTTTCAAGTTGTAATCTCTTTTCTTATTCAAACAATTATCTGTTAATGTCAAACTCTGTTTCATTAATGCATTGCATATGTTTGTCTTGAATTCATCCATTCGTTTTCACTATTCTTAAACTATGCTTTCTACTTACTTTATGATATTTAACTCTTGATAAAAAGCTACAAGCCTTTAGAGGGAGGATGACGAAACAATACCATAATCTCATACAGTATGCTTTTGGACAGACTTTGCTGACGATGTACATGCGTTTCTTTCAAATCCTAAACACTGGAGTTATAAGGAAGATAATCCCTAGTCAACCCCTTCGAGCCAAAGAAGTAGGAATTTTCTGTTCTAAACAAATTGAAACCTTTGATTTAAACCTGGGGCAGGGTAGTCACTCAGTTAATTCAAAAAAGATGCGCATTGAAGTCGCAAACTCTCAGTTCGTAATACAACGAATGACATCAAAAACTTTCCTTTGGAACCAAAAGACAATGATGGTTCCTTATCTCATAGGCAGTCATTACCTCTCAAAAGAGAAAAGCCCACCGATCCAAAACCTACAAAGGAGGCTTAAGAAAGTTGGGGCATCCCGCTGACTGTAACCTCGAAAATAGGAACAGTCAGGCAAAAGTTAGGGATAATAAATCAAAAGAAAGAGGTCATTACAAATCCTCAAACAACATGAAAAATGTTGCAAAAGATGATGACTGCCTTCCAAAATCCAACTTGTGTGAACCATCACCAAAACTTCGTTCCAGACTCATTTGGAGTTCAAACGCACAATTAACTGAGTTTAGGATTGAAGAACATCACGAAGAGCGGGTGGGTACAAATATACTTTGAGCCTTTATCCTTTGTTTCTTAAACCGTGAACCAAGCCACGTTACAACCCTTCAAAAGTCCTAACTGAAGCATGGGTTAGTTCGAAAGCATACTGTTACAAAAGGTATCCTGACTCCTGTAAGGCTTAGCCCTAAATCTTGTGTTGAATTTTTCTTAAAAAAAAGTTTTCTGCTAAAAAACGCATTTTTCAAAACTTCGAGACAAGCATAAACTTTGCATTATTTGAATATCGTTGTTTGCACATGGTTTACTTGTTTAAACAGCAAAGAAATTCATACAATGAATGTTCGGAGGAACGAAAGCTCTCTCAGTGAGTTAAAATCACTTCAAGTGGGATGACACTTCCGTTACAAAAATCTCCTATCAACAAAAGGGGATTTTATATGGTATTGTCCAGTAAACAAGGGGCAGTCCAGTCAAGGTTTCAACAGATCTTCCAAAGTTCAGTTAACCTGGGGCAGTCCAGTCAAGATTTCAAGAAATCTCTCAATTGCAGGATAACCTGGGGCAAGTCTCCCTCACCATCACTGGGGGCATTTAAACGTCAATCTCATCAAAGGGTTACGTGCAGTCCAAGTGTCCTGGCAATATCACAAGCATCTGATACTAGGGGCAGTGATGAAACCTCTCTGAAATCTTTCTGAAAAGAAATTCAAGCGTCCTCGAGAAGTTCATCACCTCTCTAGCAGACCAGCGGTCATGGGTTTATTTCCCCAACATTTGTCAAGGATTTATTCTCCAAAACAAATTACATTTCAAATTGATCGGTCGTTCAAAATTTCCTTCATCACCTGCTGGAAGTTACGATCGTCATCAAAGTTCCTTCATCACCTGTTGGAAGTTACGGTCGTCAAAGATCAAATTCTCACAAAATTCAAGTTATAAAGCCCGGATTTGACCGGATAGTATCTTGATCTCTACAACATATTGTGAAGCCCGGATTGCAACCGAATAATAGTATCAGACTACCGCGAAGCCTGGATTACGACCAGGTAGTGGTATCTCCTAAGAGCAAGCTATGAAGCCCGGATTCGACCGGATAATAGTTTAATCCCCAACAAGTTATTGTGAAGCCTGGATTACGACCAGATAGCAATACAAGTTTCTGTGAAGCCTGGATTATGACCAGATAGCAGCCAAGAATACTACGAAGTCTGGAGTCGACCAGATAGTGGTATATCTTTAACACAAGCCGTGGAGCCCAGATTCGACCGGATAGCAGCTCAACAAGTTATTGTGAAGCCTGGATTACGACCAGATAGCAATACAAGTTTCTGTGAAGCCTGGATTACAACCAGATAGCAGCCAAGAATACTATGAAGCCTGGAGTCGACCAGATAGTGGTATATCTTTAACACAAGCCGCGAAGCCCGGATTCGACCGGATAGCAGCTCAACAAGTTATTGTGAAACCTGGATTACGACCAGATAGCAATACAAGTTTCTGTGAAGCCTGGATTACGACCAGATAGCAGCAAAGAATACTATGAAGCTTGGAGTCAACCAGATAGTGGTATATCTTTAACACAAGCGGTGAAGCCCGGATTCGACCGGATAGCAGCTCAACAAGTTATTGTGAAGCCTGGATTATGACCAGATAGCAATACAAGTTTCTGTGAAGCCTGGATTACGACCAGATAGCAGCCAAGAATACTACGAAGCCTGGAGTCGACCAGATAGTGGTATATCTTTAACACAAGCCGTGAAGCCCGGATTCAACCGGATAGCAGCTCAACAAGTTATTGTGAAGCCTGGATTACGACCAGATAGCAATACAAGTTTCTGTGAAGCCTGGATTACGACCAGATAGCAGCCAAGAATACTACGAAGCCTGGAGTCGACCAGATAGTGGTATATCTTTAACACAAGCCGTGAAGCCCGGATTCGATCGGATAGCAGCTCAACAAGTTATTGTGAAGCCTGGATTACGACCAGATAGCAATACAAGTTTCTGTGAAGCCTGGATTACGACCAGATAGCAGCCAAGAATACTACGAAGCCTGGAGTCGACCAGATAGTGGTATATCTTTAACACAAGCCGTGAAGCCCGGATTCGACCGGATAGCAGCTCAACAAGTTATTGTGAAGCCTGGATTACGACCAGATAGCAATACAAGTTTCTGTGAAGCCTGGATTACGACCAGATAGCAGCCAAGAATACTACGAAGCCTGGAGTCGACCAGATAGTGGTATATCTTTAACACAAGCCGTGAAGCCCGGATTCGACCGGATAGCAGCTCAACAAGTTATTGTGAAGCCTGGATTACGACCAGATAGCAATACAAGTTTCTGTGAAGCCTGGATTACGACCAGATAGCAGCCAAGAATACTACGAAGCCTGGAGTCGACCAGATAGTGGTATATCTTTAACACAAGCCGTGAAGCCTGGATTCGACCGGATAGCAGCTCAACAAGTTATTGTGAAGCCTGGATTACGACCAGATAGCAATACAAGTTTCTGTGAAGCCTGGATTACGACCAGATAGCAGCCAAGAATACTACGAAGCCTGGAGTCGACCAGATAGTGGTATATCTTTAACACAAGCCGCGAAGCCCGGATTCGACCGGATAGCAGCTCAACAAGTTATTGTGAAACCTGGATTACGACCAGATAGCAATACAAGTTTCTGTGAAGCCTGGATTACGACCAGATAGCAGCAAAGAATACTATGAAGCTTGGAGTCAACCAGATAGTGGTATATCTTTAACACAAGCGGTGAAGCCCGGATTCGACCGGATAGCAGCTCAACAAGTTATTGTGAAGCCTGGATTACGACCAGATAGCAATACAAGTTTCTGTGAAGCCTGGATTACGACCAGATAGCAGCCAAGAATACTACGAAGCCTGGAGTCGACCAGATAGTGGTATATCTTTAACACAAGCCGTGAAGCCCGGATTCGACCGGATAGCAGCTCAACAAGTTATTATGAAGCCTGGATTACGACCAGATAGCAATACAAGTTTCTGTGAAGCCTGGATTACGACCAGATAGCATCCAAGAATACTACGAAGCCTGGAGTCGACCAGATAGTGGTATATCTTTAACACAAGCCGTGAAGCCCGGATTCGACCGGATAGCAGCTCAACAAGTTATTATGAAGCCTGGATTACGACCAGATAGCAATACAAGTTTCTGTGAAGCCTGGATTACGACCAGATAGCATCCAAGAATACTACGAAGCCTGGAGTCGACCAGATAGTGGTATATCTTTAACATAATCTTTGAAGCCCGGATTCGACCGGATAGCAGCTCAACAAGTTATTGTGAAGCCTGGATTGCAACCAGATAGCAATACAAGTTTTTGTGAAGCTTGGATTACGACCAGATAGCAGCCAAGAATACTACGAAGCCTGGAGTCGACCAGATAGTGGTATATCTTTAACACAAGCCGTGAAGCCCGGATTCGACCGGATAGCAGCTCAATAAGTTGTTGTGAAGCCTGGATTGCAACCAGGTAGCAATACAAGTTTCTGTGAAGCCTGGATTATGACCAGATAGCAGCCAAGAATACTACGAAGCCTGGAGTCGACCAGATAGTGGTATATCTTTAACACAAGCCGTGAAGCCCGGATTCGACCGGATAGCAGCTCAACAAGTTATTGTGAAGCCTGGATTGCAACCAGGTAGCAATACAAGTTTCTGTGAAAGCCTGGAGATCAACCAGATAACAGTTAATCGTTAACAGAATGAAGATTCTCATCCTTGAAACCTCAAGAGATTGGTATACTCCCAACCTCCTAACCCTTAACAGAATGAAGATTCTCATCCTTGAAACCTCAGAAGATTGGTATACTACTAACCTCATGACCCTTAACAGAATGAAGATTCTCATCCTTGAAACCTCATAAGATTGGTATACTCCCAACCTCCTGACCCTTAACAGAATGAAGATTTTCATCCTTGAAAACCCAGTAGATTGGCATACACCCAATCTTCTGACCCAAGAACTGAATGAAGATTCTCATTTTGGCTTCCCCAGCAGATTGGCATACACCCAACCTCCTGATATTCCCGACAGAATGAAGATTCTCATTTCTCAAAGTGGTATAACATCTGAATTTTTGGTATTCCCGACATAGTAAAGATTCTCATTCTCAAAGTGGCATACAACCTAAAACTTCTGAACTTCTTCCAGACAAGAATAAACTTTATCCAGAATCCCGAGTTTTACTCTCCGACAGGACAACTACTTTTCAACAGTATGGCTATTCCCCACAAAATTCTTATCCCCCAAGCAGAATGAAGATTCTCATTCTCAATTCCTCACAGAGTATTCAGATATTCCCCAGTGAAGATCTCCTCGAAACAGGAATCCCCAGTAGATTGGCATACAACCCAAGCTCCTGATTCCCCAACAGTGGTCCCAAGACTTCTCATTTTCAACGATCAAAGGATTTTCAATCCCCTGCAGCAGTCAAGGATTTGCTTTCCCCGGCAGCAGTCAAAGATTTCATTATCTCTAGTTGTCAAGGATTTATTTCCCTCAGCAAGACGGCTACTCAGCCTACATGCACATCCATTACATTCATATATCATAAACATTGATGAAATATAGTTCATTGCATCATACATATCATGCAGCATGACTTTGTATTTTAGCTAACATTTTACCCTTTTTCAGGATAAGATTAAAAGGCTATCATTAACATTTGTTCAGATACAATATGGATACACCCCAGACACGGAAGTCATTCTACTACTCATTCAGACTTCAGCAATCCGGTACAGACTAGATATGCTCCAGACACGGCGGCCATTTTATCTCTCATTCAGATTCAACTATCAACTTCAAGTTCAGATATGCTCCGAACACAGATGCCATTCTGACCTTTACACCAACAGTTTGATTATCCCCAGTGCAGTCGCCATGAAAGTTATCCTGTCACTTATTCAGATCCCAGTTATAGTCTCAGATATACTCCAGACACGGAAGTCATTCTGCTACTCATACAGATCTCAACTCTAGTTATAGTCTCAGATATACTCCATACACAGAAGTCATTCTGCTACTCATACAAACCTCAACTTCTGAAAACGGTTTACGGATTCTCCAAACACAGATGTTAATTTATCGTTGGTTCAAATTCAGCTCATGAAAACAGTCTACGGAAGCTCCAAAAGCATATGCTAATCTATTACTTATTCAGACTCCCAGCTCAGAGACGTTCCAAACATGGACACCTTTCTGATACTCACCCACTCACCTACGACATACAGTTCAACAAACATTCTTGGATGGCATCTTTAAGCCCATTCCCTCTACCATCACATCACCGGGTGCAAATTTCTGGGCACTCTAGTGTTCAATCATCTTTCACCTTCAAGTCACAAATGGCAGATTCGCCAATCTAACTCTTTAGGTGTAAGAAGATTGAACAGGGGCAACTGTTGTACCCCAAAATTTGCCCTCCTCTTTTTCACAAGAAATCACAGCTTCGGGCTTTTCCTGATTGGCTCAGGAATCGGTCAAACAGACTTTTGAATCAGTCAAACAGGTTATTAGGGTTTCTATTGATTTGGTTCAGTTTGGCTCGGGGTTTGATCAAGCAGACATTTCTTTGACAGTAAATCCAAAATTAGGGTTTGCACACGCATTCTTAGAAGAGTTTGAATCCATAGTATTTCAATTGACTGTCACACTGCTTTGACGCTTGTTCAAGATTTCTGTTTGTTTCTCAAAACCTAAACATCTGGGATAGAAGCTGAGGCATTTGAATTGAAAGTTTGAAGAGTTGGTTTAATCAGTAAAGCGGAGACGTATGGACGTTTGTTTGTTTAATTGTGAAATGCTTCTGGTTATTTGGAATGTCGGGCTTATTATTGGTTAATGCAAGGCTGTGAGACTGCGACGTTTGTTGATTATTTATAATTTCTAAGATAAAATAGTTGGGATGCATTTCCAATTATTATAATTCAAGAAATTTAAATGATTAAATAAACAAGTGCAGAAGAATTAAAGAACTAACTGACAAAAGATTTTATTTATTTTAATTATTGTTACAAGTATTATTTGAATACAGTAAATTTATTTACAGTGTTTATAATGATGTTTATTACAATGGTTAAAAATAAAATAAATCTATGTTCTAAATCTCTTGAAGTCTTCATCTTCTACTGTTGCTTCCCTGGCCCCAACTGGTATTTACCTGTAAAGACTGAAAAAAAAGAAATCAGTAACAGTTAAATTGGAGAAGCATTTTTCAGACAGTTAATCAAAAACTCATCATTAAAGGTTGTTGGCCGGAATCAGATTGTTTTGATTTTCATCATATTTTGCTCATCCTCTTTGCAAATCACAAGAAGATTTTCTTCTTGGTTCACAAAGAGGAAAGTAAAATTATTTTTGCAAACATACAAATCAATTAAACAAAATGCACAAAGCTGCATAAATTCAAACTGTCAAAGAGGCAAACCAAACTGAAATGCCAAACCAAATTGCAATGTCAAATAAAGAAAACTAAGTTGCACAATGGCAAACTAAGTCACAAGTTCAAAACTGTCAAAGAAGCTGTCAAAAAGGCTGTCAACAGGCTATCAATGCTACCAATGCAGAAAATCTGGAAGAAAGGACAATATGCAGAGGAAAACCAAGATGCAAGCAAGCTTGTAAAAGCACCTTTTTCATCATTTTCCCTAGGCCAACAACCTTTTCAGAAAAGAGATATTCTAAAGCAATAAAATATGCTTTCTGGAGACAGAGAAAGAAAAAAAGTGAAGCAGGCTTACAGTGTTTGGGCAGGCTTAGAGGACAAATAAATATAACAAGATTTCAGTTCAGAAAGAGAATACAGAAGAGAACACATAGAGAAAAAAAGACCAAAAACTGTAAAACTGCAAGCAAAGGTAACAAAAACCTTCAGACCTGCATAAAACACTGAAACTTGTATCAAAGCCCTAAAAAAACTTACAAACACAAACACAAGCCTTGAGGCCTGTATCCAAGCCTGCCTAACCAACAAAGCTTGTCCGCATAAACAAACACAAGCCTTGAGGCCTGTACCAGCAAACCTGCTTGCCTGCATAAAACCTGCTCAAACCCAAACAAGCAAGCAAACATTCAAGCCTGCCTAAAGCAAACTGCACCAGTTACATACCAGATGCAATAACTTCAAACCTGCCAAACTTACAGAAGCATAACAAGCCTGCCTCAAGCCTGCATCAAAAACCTTACCAAGCAAGCAAACTTTCAAGCCTACCTTTAAACCTGTTAAAACCTGTCAAACTGCAAATTTCAAACAAACCTGCTTGCCTCAAAACTGCCTTCAAGCAAGCAAGTTTTCAGGCATGTACCATACAAACCTGTTAAAGCCTTCAACCTGCCTTCAATACCAAACAACCAAACTCAAGCAAGTCCACAAATATCACATAAACAAACGCCTCAGAACCAAGTTCATCATAAGCAAAAACAACATCATCAAATACCAAACAAGCAAATAAGCAAGTCAGAAGCAAAAGCAACTGAAGCAAACATCAGAACAACAAAAATCATCAACATCAGAACAACAAAGTTCATCAACATCATAAAACCAAACAAAGCAAAAGATACAAATACCAGGAAGCCAGCAAGCAACATCACGCGTTCCCTCCACCTTGGCCACCTGAGAAGCGTCGCCGTCCACTCCTTCATCTCCTCCAGAAACAAAAAACCTAAAGGTATTGTCCCCTCTTCCTTTTTTTACACCTCATACAAATGTAACAATCAAAGATCAAAAGCATGCAAAGAGTAAAAACTTGAAACCCTAAAACGCGATAGAACAAAATAATACCTTTTTGAATCATCGCCTGGAGAAACCGTGAAGAGAGGAGAGATTGGAGGTGGCGTCTGGTGGCCTAAGGTTATTGGAAAGAGACATCAAAAGCCATGGTTGAGAATGATGAAGAGACGAAGAAGAAAGGAGAGGAGGGGCGCCGTTCCAAACTGAAACCTTGTTGTGAATAGCAAACAAACAAACCCTAAAAAACATTGTGAAGCATTTGGGCATGCCCCACACACGAACCCTTAAGCCCAATACCCCTCTTTCAGCACATACCCCCCTTTGTTTTAATTTACTTTGTTTTGTTATTTGGGGCCAAACATATTCTTTAAAAGCCCACTTACTTTTTTTTTATGTTTTAAAAACATTTCTTGTTATATTACTAATATTTTTCATAACCTATTTTTGTTAAGTAAAAAATAAATAATATACTAACTTTTTGTATAAAAGTTCATTAGTAATTTTCATTACCTTAAAAAACCAAAAATACATAAATATTAGGTTTATTAAGTTCAAACAATTTTCTTGTGTTAAAACTTTTTTTTTGTTTAATTAAACCTTTTATATAAAACATTGACAAAAACACAAAAATAAATAATAATACTTAATAATGCATTAGGTTAACATTTTGATTATTTGTAAATAACCATATACATCACACAATACTTTTGATTCTTATACCTTGCTATATTTTTACATTGAGAATGCGACGATTCGATTTGGTTGTAAATAACATTTGGACACTACTATTATGATAAGACTCATCCCCATTTGTAAACATTTGTACCCCCATCCCCGGATACTTATTTGTAATAGCTTAGACTTCAAATTCCCGCAATTTATCGCTTTCCATATACTGTAAAGTAATTAGGGTTTGTATGCGAAGATTCAAAATCAACCGCTAGATAAGCTAACACAAAGATAAATGCATGAAAATCAATACACCATTCACACTTGCACCTCTAGGGTAACCTCGCTTGTTGCCTCGGAAAAATGTAATCATGTCCCTCGAGTATGAGACACTCTAGCAAACGTCCCTTCAATAAACAAAGATCGTTAGTCCCTCGATGACCCTCGATGTTGCCTTCGATAAAATGATCTCGTCCCTTACAAAATTGCTAGAGCGTCTCACAAGTTGCCTTCAATGATTGTATACGATGACCCACGCCTGTCCCGTTTAAACATGCTAACGCAAGGTTGTTCATCAAACACAATGGTGAAACAACACTGTTAAAAGGGTTAAAACATAAGAAAAATCTTTGAGTAAAATAGGGTAGACAAACTCTTAGTTACTTGATCAAAAATCTTGCAAAACATCCTTGCCATTTTTCAAACACACATCACTACACAAACTTCAAAAACAATTTCCAAACAACTTTCAAAACATTGAAATATCTTTTCAAAAAGACTCACACCTTTGTATATACTCAAACAAGAGTCATTACAAAGGTTGCCTAGACAAGGCATCTTTTTCAAAACATTTTCAAAAACCACACACACAAAGCACCATTTCAAACAATTGAAAAGCAAAGGCAAGTGATCTAAAACAAGTAACTAAGAGCCCATGGATAACCATGGATGAAAAGGGTGCTAGCACCTTCCCTTTTCATAATCTACCCCCCGAACCCACGAAAACATCTCAAAGGTCTTTCCTGTGCTTTTTGACCTTTCCTTAGGATAAATAAAAAGTCGGTCGCGACTCTTGCTAAACCGAACAAGTGCGAAAACAAACGCAAAACCTCAAGTCAGTTCTCCCACCGTATCACAGAACTGGCGACTCTGCTGGGGAGATTTCTAAAAGTGGGGTTACCTTAGGGTTTTAGATCACCTTTACATGCTTGCTTTGATTGCTTTACTTTTTGGGTTCCTTGTTTGGGTTTGCTGTAAATCCTACACCCGGATTTGGGGGCACCTTTTTAGGTAAATAGCAATAAACTGTGAGGGAACTGTGCGGGGTATACCGACATGGTTGAAGCAGTAGCTATGTTAGTGTGACATATTTGTGAGTACCGGTAGCCCTTGAGTAGTCAAGGAGAATACGGGGCCGCTGAGTGATGTCATGAAGCACTAACGAACTCTCTAGAACCTTACTTGACCATCTTGGCCTTTTAGGGGTAGTGAGATGACCGACTTTGGTGCAGTCCGAAGTTGGTAGATACTCGATACTACACTCATTGAGGATTGTTTTCTTGGGATATTTTGGTCGCCAGTTAAGTGGCTAAACCAAAACAATGAACATAGAAAATAATTCAGTGATATTGAGCTCCTTAGAACCCGGTTTCTATTTTAGGACAGGTTGAGCCAACTAACTTCAAGAGGGTACTTACCTATGAACCCCATGCAAGCCTAAACCTAAGGACTTGTTTGCTTTGTGTGAATATGATTGTCTGTATATACACTTGCCTACTTTTGCATACATGTACATAACATCATGACATCATACCATAGCATTTTTTCAATAACCATTTCAAGGATCTTGAGGGTCTTTTGATGCAGGGTCACGTTGAACCAGATGTCTACCAAAGGGCAAGAGGGTTTTCCTATGAACAAACGTTGTCAAAGATCAAGTGCAACAACTTGAATCAG
The DNA here is from genome assembly GCA_948472305.1 of Vicia faba. Lineage (NCBI taxonomy): Eukaryota > Viridiplantae > Streptophyta > Magnoliopsida > Fabales > Fabaceae > Vicia > Vicia faba. Next base: position 1,514,544,745 of record OX451737.1, on the reverse strand, counting down.
GGGCTATGACCCACTCGACATGGTGAGCTTGATTCTCGTGGAAAGACATCCACCGATACGAAGTTCTCCAATTAAAGATGTTGACCAAAGTTCGACCTCTAACATTTTCTCGTGTTTACCCTGAGAGATCCTTGAAAACATGCATTCACATATCATGCATTGCATCATAACAGGTTTTCCTTTTCAGGTTTCCTTATTCTCATACTGTTTATTTCAGTAGAGATGGCTCTGGAGCAGACTATCAAGGGCATCCAGACTCAAAACGCTCAACTTCAAGAGATGTTCTTGAACCTATCCAAGGGGCAGGAAGAGTTGAAAGTACTCCTCGCTAGGAACCTGGCCGAGAAAAATTCGGAAGACAATAAGGACAGACAGTTGGAACAACTGCAAACTGAGGTTGAAGCAATGAGAACCCATATGCTAGGGCAGATGGCTCTTATCCAAGGCCTAGCCCGAAGACAAGAAGAGCTGGGAACCATTATCAATCAATTTCGTCAAGACGGTTGCAACCGTATGGGGCAAACAATCAGGATCGGAAATCAAGGCCTTGCTCAGCTTCCCATGAGACAAGAAACCGGTTTAAAGGAGAGAAGACCTTCTCACTTTGCTTCCACATCACGAGCCCAACAACGACTTCGTCAACATCAACCGGAAAATCAGCCAAAGGGGGAAAGACTTCAAAGGCAATACACCCAAATCAACATGCCATTGTCACAAGCATTGCAGCACATGTTGAAAATGAATCTGATTATGGTGGTAAACCCTCATCCGAATCCTAAGACTTCTTCTCCTAGTTACAATCCAGATGCCAGGTGTGCCTATCATTCTGATAGTCCTGGACATGATACAAATGATTGTTGGGCGTTGAAGTACAAGATTCAAAACCTGATCGACGAAGGAAGGTTGGAGTTCACACAAGATGGCCAGACTAAATTCTTCTATCGTCCCTCAAAGGTTCACCACCTAAAGTGACAAGTTCAGACAAAGAGGCTTCTGTTCATTTTGAATTTTCAAGTTGTAATCTCTTTTGTTATTCAAACAATTATCTGTTAATGTCAAACTTTGTTTCATTAATGCATTGCATATGTTTGTCTTGAATTCATCCATTCGTTTTCACTATTCTTAAACTATGCTTTCTACTTTCTTTATGATATTTAACTCTTGATAAAAAGCTACAAGCCTTTAGAGGGAGGATGACGAAACAATACCATAATCTCATACAGTATGCTTTTGGACAGACTTTGCTGACGATGTACAGGCGTTTCTTTCAAATCCTAAACACTGGAGTTATAAGGAAGATAATCCCTAGTCAACCCCTTCGAGACAAAGAAGTAGGAATTTTCTGTTCTAAACAAATTGAAACCTTTGATTTAAACCTGGGGCAGGGTAGTCACTCAGTTAATTCAAAAAAGATGCGCATTGAAGTCGCAAACTCTCAGTTCGTAATACAACGAATGACATCAAAAACTTTCCTTTGGAACCAAAAGATAATGATGGTTCCTTATCTCATAGGCAGTCATTACCTCTCAAAAGAGAAAATCCCACCGATCCAAAACCTACAAAGGAGGCTTAAGAAAGCTGGGGCATCCCGCTGACTGTAACCTCGAAAACAGGAACAGTCAGGCAAAAGTTAGGGATAATAAATCAAAAGAAAGAGGTCATTACAAATCCTCAAACAACATGAAAAATGTTGCAAAAGATGATGACTGCCTTCCAAAATCCAACATGTGTGAACCATCACCAAAACTTCGTTCCAGACTCATTTGGAGTTCAAACGCACAATTAACTGAGTTTAGGATTGAAGAACATCACGAAGAGCGGGTGGGTACAAATATACTTTGAGCCTTTATCCTTTGTTTCTTAAACCGTGAACCAAGCCACGTTACAACCCTTCAAAAGTCCTAACTGAAGCATGGGTTAGTTCGAAAGCATACTGTTACAAAAGGTATCCTGACTCCTGTAAGGCTTAGCCCTAAGTCTTGTGTTGAATTTTTCTTAAAAAAAAGTTTTCTGCTAAAAAATGCATTTTTCAAAACTTTGAGACAAGCATAAACTTTGCATTATTTGAATATCGTTGTTTGCACATGGTTTACTTGTTTAAACAACAAATAAATTCATACAATGAATGTTCGGAGGAACGAAAGCTCTCTCAGTGAGTTAAAATCACTTCAAGTGGGATGACACTTCCGTTACAAAAATCTCCTATCAACAAAAGGGGATTTTATATGGTATTGTCCAGTAAACAAGGGGCAGTCCAGTCAAGGTTTCAACAGATCTTCCAAAGTTCAGTTAACCTGGGGCAGTCCAGTCAAGATTTCAAGAAATCTCTCAATTGCAGGATAACCTGGGGCAAGTCTCCCTCACCATCACTGGGGGCATTTAAACGTCAATCTCATCAAAGGGTTACGTGCAGTCCAAGTGTCCTGGAAATATCACAAGCATCTGATACTAGGGGCAGTGATGAAACCTCTCCGAAATCTTTCTGAAAAGAAATTCAAGCGTCCTCGAGAAGTTCATCACCTCTCTAGCAGACCAGCGGTCATGGGTTTATTTCCCCAACATTTGTCAAGGATTTATTCTCCAAAACAAATTACATTTCAAATTGATCGGTCGTTCAAAATTTCCTTCATCACCTGCTGGAAGTTACGATCGTCATCAAAGTTCCTTCATCACCTGTTGGAAGTTACGGTCGTCAAAGATCAAATTCTCACAAAATTCAAGTTATAAAGCCCGGATTTGACCGGATAGTATCTTGATCTCTACAACATATTGTGAAGCCCGGATTACAACCGAATAATAGTATCAGACTACCGCGAAGCCTGGATTACGACCAGGTAGTGGTATCTCCTAAGAGCAAGCTATGAAGCCCGGATTCGACCGGATAATAGTTTAATCCCCAACAAGTTATTGTGAAGCCTGGATTACGACCAGATAGCAATACAAGTTTCTGTGAAGCCTGGATTACGACCAGATAGCAGCCAAGAATACTACGAAGCCTGGAGTCGACCAGATAGTGGTATATCTTTAACACAAGCCGTGAAGCCCGGATTCGACCGGATAGCAGCTCAACAAGTTATTGGGAAGCCTGGATTACGACCAGATAGCAATACAAGTTTCTGTGAAGCCTAGATTACGACCAGATAGCAGCCAAGAATACTACGAAGCCTGGAGTCGACCAGATAGTGGTATATCTTTAACACAAGCCGTGAAGCCCGGATTCGACCGGATAGCAGCTCAACAAGTTATTGTGAAGCCTGGATTACGACCATATAGCAATACAAGTTTCTGTGAAGCCTGGATTACAACCAGATAGCAGCCAAGAATACTATGAAGCCTGGAGTCGACCAGATAGTGGTATATCTTTAACACAAGCCGCGAAGCCCGGATTCGACCGGATAGCAGCTCAACAAGTTATTGTGAAGCCTGGATTACGACCAGATAGCAATACAAGTTTCTGTGAAGCCTGGATTACGACCAGATAGCAGCCAAGAATACTATGAAGCCTGGAGTCAACCCGATAGTGGTATATCTTTAACACAAGCCGTGAAGCCCGGATTCGACCGGATAGCAGCTCAACAAGTTATTGTGAAACCTGGATTATGACCAGATAGCAATACAAGTTTCTGTGAAGCCTGGATTACGACCAGATAGCAGCCAAGAATACTACGAAGCCTGGAGTCGACCAGATAGTGGTATATCTTTAACACAAGCCGAGAAGCCCGGATTCAACCGGATAGCAGCTCAACAAGTTATTGTGAAACCTGGATTACGACCAGATAGCAATACAAGTTTCTGTGAAGCCTGGATTACGACCAGATAGCAGCCAAGAATACTACGAAGCCTGGAGTCGACCAGATAGTGGTATATCTTTAACACAAGCCGTGAAGCCCGGATTCGACCGGATAGCAGCTCAACAAGTTATTGTGAATCCTGGATTACGACCAGATAGCAATACAAGTTTCTGTGAAGCCTGGATTATGATCAGATAGCAGCCAAGAATACTACGAAGCTTGGAGTCGACCAGATAGTGGTATATCTTTAACACAAGCCGTGAAGCCCGGATTCGACCGGATAGCAGCTCAACAAGTTATTGTGAAGCCTGGATTACGACCAGATAGCAATACAAGTTTCTGTGAAGCCTGGATTACGACCAGATAGCAGCCAAGAATACTACGAAGCCTGGAGTCGACCAGATAGTGGTATATCTTTAACACAAGCCGTGAAGCCCGGATTCGACCGGATAGCAGCTCAACAAGTTATTGTGAAGCCTGGATTACGACCAGATAGCAATACAAGTTTCTGTGAAGCCTGGATTACGACCAGATAGCAGCCAAGAATATTACGAAGCCTGGAGTCGACCAGATAGTGGTATATCTTTAACACAAGTCGTGAAGCCCGGATTCGACCGGATAGCAGCTCAACAAGTTATTATGAAGCCTGGATTACGACCAGATAGCAATACAAGTTTCTGTGAAGCCTGGATTAAGACCAGATAGCATCCAAGAATACTACGAAGCCTGGAGTCGACCAGATAGTGGTATATCTTTAACACAAGCCGTGAAGCCCGGATTCGACCAGATAGCAGCTCAACAAGTTATTGTGAAGCCTGGATTGCAACCAGATAGCAATACAAGTTTTTGTGAAGCTTGGATTACGACCAGATAGCAGCCAAGAATACTACGAAGCCTGGAGTCGACCAGATAGTGGTATATCTTTAACACAAGCCGTGAAGCCCGGATTCGACCGGATAGCAGCTCAACAAGTTATTGTGAAGCCTGGATTACGACCAGATAGCAATACAAGTTTCTGTGAAGCCTGGATTATGACCAGATAGCAGCCAAGAATACTACGAAGCCTGGAGTCGACCAGATAGTGGTATATCTTTAACACAAGTCGTGAAGCCCGGATTCGACCGGATAGCAGCTCAACAAGTTATTGTGAAGCCTGGATTGCAACCAGGTAGCAATACAAGTTTCTGTGAAAGCCTGGAGATCAACCAGATAACAGTTAACCGTTAACAGAATGAAGATTCTCATCCTTGAAACCTCAAGAGATTGGTATACTCCCAACCTCCTAACCCTTAATAGAATGAAGATTCTCATCCTTGAAACCTCAGAAGATTGGTATACTACCAACCTCATGACCCTTAACAGAATGAAGATTCTCATCCTTGAAACCTCAGAAGATTGGTATACTCCCAACCTCCTGACCCTTAACAGAATGAAGATTTTCATACTTGAAAACCCAGTAGATTGGCATACACCCAATCTTCTGACCCAAGAACTGAATGAAGATTCTCATTTTGGCTTCCCCAGCAGATTGGCATACACCCAACCTCCTGATATTCCCGACAGAATGAAGATTCTCATTTCTCAAAGTGGTATAACATCTGAATTTTTGGTATTCCCGACAGAGTGAAGATTCTCATTCTCAAAGTGGCATACAACCTAAAACTTCTGAACTTCTTCCAGACAAGAATAAACTTTATCCAGAATCCCGAGTTTTACTCTCCGACAGGACAGCTACTTTTCAACAGTATGGCTATTCCCCACAGAATTCTTATCCCCCAAGCAGAATGAAGATTCTCATTCTCAATTCCTCACAGAGTATTCAGATATTCCCCAATGAAGATCTCCTCGAAACAGGAATCCCCAGTAGATTGGCATACAACCCAAGCTCCTGATTCCCCAACAGTGGTCCCAAGACTTCTCATTTTCAACGATCAAAGGATTTTCAATCCCCTGCAGCAGTCAAGGATTTGCTTTCCCCGGCAGCAGTCAAAGATTTCATTATCTCCAGTTGTCAAGGATTTATTTCCCTCAGCAAGACGGCTACTCAACTTACATGCACATCCATTACATTCATATATCATAAACATTGATGAAATACAGTTCATTGCATCATACATATCATGCAGCATGACTTTGGATTTTAGCTAACATTTTACCCTTTTTCAGGATAAGATTAAAAGGCTATCATTAACATTTGTTCAGATACAATATGGATACACCCCAGACACGGAAGTCATTCTACTACTCATTCAGACTTCAGCAATCCGGTACAGACTAGATATGCTCCAGACACGGCGGCCATTCTATCTCTCATTCAGATTCAACTATCAACTTCAAGTTCAGATATGCTCCAAACACAGATGCCATTCTGACCTTTACACCAGCAGTTTGATTATCCCCAGTGCAGTCGCCATGAAAGTCATCCTGTCACTTATTCAGATCCCAGTTATAGTCTCAGATATACTCCAGACACGGAAGTCATTCTGCTACTCATACAGATCTCAACTCCAGTTATAGTCTCAGATATACTCCATACACTGAAGTCATTCTGCTACTCATACAAACCTCAACTTCTGAAAACGGTTTACGGATTCTCCAAACACAGATGTTAATTTATCGTTGGTTCAAATTCAGCTCATGAAAACAGTCTACGGAAGCTCCAAAAGCGGATGCTAATCTATTACTTATTCAGACTCCCAGCTCAGAGACATTCCAAACATGGACACCTTTCTGATACTCACCCACTCACCTACGACATACAGTTCAACAACCATTCTTGGATGGCATCTTTAAGCCCATTCCCTCTACCATCACATCACCGGGTGCAAATTTCTGGGCACTCTAGTGTTCAATCATCTTTCACCTTCAAGTCACAAATGGCAGATTCGTCAATCTAACTCTTCAGGTGTAAGAAGATTGAACAGGGGTAACTGTTGTACCCCAAAATTTGCCCTCCTCTTTTTCACAAGAAATCACAGCTTCGGGCTTTTCCTGATTGGCTCAGGAATCGGTCAAACAGACTTTTGAATCAGTCAAACAGGTTATTAGAGTTTGAATCCACAGTATTTCAATTGACTGTCACACTGCTTTGATGCTTGTTCAAGATTTCTATTTGTTTCTCAAAACCTAAACATCTGGGATAGAAGCTGAGGCATTTGAATTGAAAGTTTGAAGAGTTGGTTTAATCAGTAAAGCGGAGACGTATGGACGTTTGTTTGTTTAATTGTGCAATGCTTCTGGTTATTTGGAATGTCGGGCTTATTATTGGTTAATGCAAGGCTGTGAGACTGCGACGTTTGTTGATTATTTATAATTTCTAAGATAAAATAGTTGGGATGCATTTCCAATTATTATAATTCAAGAAATTTAAATGATTAAATAAACAAGTGCAGAAGAATTAAAGAACTAACTGACAAAAGATTTTATTTATTTTAATTATTGTTACAAGTATTATTTGAATACAGTAAATTTATTTACAGTGTTTATAATGATGTTTATTACAATGGTTAAAAATAAAATAAATCTATGTTCTAAATCTCTTGAAGTCTTCATCTTCTACTGTTGCTTCCCTGGCCCCAACTGGTATTTACCTGCAAAGACTGAAAAAAAAGAAATCAGTAACAGTTAAATTGGAGAAGCATTTTTCAGACAGTTAATCAAAAACTCATCATTAAAGGTTGTTGGCCGGAATCAGATTGTTTTGAATTTCATCATATTTTGCTCATCCTCTTTGCAAATCACAAGAAGATTTTCTTCTTGGTTCACAAAGAGGAAAGTAAAATTATTTTTGCAAACATACAAATCAATTAAACAAAATGCACAAAGCTGCATAAATTCAAACTGTCAAAGAGGCAAACCAAACTGAAATGCCAAACCAAATTGCAATGTCAAATAAAGCAAACTAAGTTGCACAATGGCAAACTAAGTCACAAGTTCAAAACTGTCAAAGAAGCTGTCAAAAAGGCTGTCAACAGGCTATCAACGCTATCAATGCAGAAAATCTGGAAGAAAGGACAATATGCAGAGGAAAACCAAGATGCAAGCAAGCTTGTAAAAGCACCTTTTTCATCATTTTCCCTAGGCCAACAACCTTTTCAGAAAAGAGATATTCTAAAGCAATAAAATATGCTTTCTGGAGACAGAGAAAGAAAAAAAGTGAAGCAGGCTTACAGTGTTTGGGCAGGCTTAGAGGACAAATAAATATAACAAGATTTCAGTTCAGAAAGAGAATACAGAAGAGAACACATAGAGCAAAAAAGACCAAAAACTGTAAAATTGCAAGCAAAGGTAACAAAAACCTTCAGACCTGCATAAAACACTGAAACTTGTATCAAAGCCCTAAAAAAACTTACAAACACAAACACAAGCCTTGAGGCCTGTATCCAAGCCTGCCTAACCAACAAAGCTTGTCCGCATAAACAAACACAAGCCTTGAGGCCTGTACCAGCAAAACTGCTTGCCTGCATAAAACCTGCTCAAACCCAAACAAGCAAGCAAACATTCAAGCCTGCCTAAAGCAAACTGCACCAGTTACATACCAGATGCAATAACTTCAAACCTGCCAAACTTACAGAAGCATAACAAGCCTGCCTCAAGCCTGCATCAAAAACCTTACCAAGCAAGCAAACTTTCAAGCCTGCCTTTAAACCTGTTAAAACCTGTCAAACTGCAAATTTCAAACAAACCTGCTTGCCTCAAAACTGCCTTCAAGCAAGCAAGTTTTCAGGCCTGTACCATACAAACCTGTTAAAGCCTTCAACCTGCCTTCAATACCAAACAACCAAACTCAAGCAAGTCCACAAATATCACATAAACAAACGCCTCAGAACCAAGTTCATCATAAGCAAAAACAACATCATCAAATACCAAACAAGCAAATAAGCAAGTCAGAAGCAAAAGCAACTGAAGCAAACATCAGAACAACAAAAATCATCAACATCAGAACAACAAAGTTCATCAACATCATAAAACCAAACAAAGCAAAAGATACAAATACCAGGAAGCCAGCAAGCAACATCACGCGTTCCCTCCGCCTTGGCCACCTGAGAAGCGCCGCCGTCCATTCCTTCGTCTCCTCCAGAAACAAAAAACCTAAAGGTATTATCCCCTCTTCCTTTTTTTACACCTCATACAAATGTAACAATCAAATATCAAAAGCCTGCAAAGAGTAAAAACTTGAAACCCTAAAACGCGATAGAACAAAATAATACCTTTTTGAATCATCGCCTGGAGCAACCGTGAAGAGAGGAGAGATTGGAGGTGGCGTCTGGTGGCCTAAGGTTATTGGAAAGAGACATCAGAAGCCATGGTTGAGAATGATGAAGAGACGAAGAAGAAAGGAGAGGAGCGGCGTCGTTCCAAACTGAAACCTTGTTCTGAATAGCAAACAAACAAACCCTAAAAAACATTGTGAAGCATTTGGGCATGCCCCACACACGAACCCTTAAGCCCAATACCCCTCTTTCAGCACATACCCCCCTTTGTTTTAATTTACTTTGTTTTGTTATTTGGGGCCAAACATATTCTTTAAAAGCCCACTTACTTTTTTTTTATGTTTTGAAAACATTTCTTGTTATATTACTAATATTTTTCATAACCTATTTTTGTTAAGTAAAAAAGAAATAATATACTAACTTTTTGTATAAAAGTTTATTAGTAATTTTCATTACCTTAAAAAACCAAAAATACATAAATATTAGGTTTATTAAGTTCAAATAATTTTCTTGTGTTAAAACTTTTTTTTTGTTTAATTAAACCTTTTATATAAAACATTGACAAAAACACAAAAATAAATAATAATACTTAATAATGCATTAGGTTAACATTTTGATTATTTGTAAATAACCATATACATCACACAATACTTTTGATTCTTATACCTTGCTATATTTTTACATTGAGAATGCGACGATTCGATTTGGTTGTAAATAACATTTGGACACTACTATTATGATAAGACTCATCCCCATTTGTAAACATTTGTACCCCCATCCCCGGATACTTATTTGTAATAGCTTAGACTTCAAATTCCCGCAATTTATCGCTTTCCATATACTGTAAAGTAATTAGGGTTTGTATGCGAAGATTCAAAATCAACCGCTAGATAAGCTAACACAAAGATAAATGCATGAAAATCAATACACCATTCACACTTGCACCTCTAGGGTAACCTCGCTTGTTGCCTCGGAAAAATGCAATCATGTCCCTCGAGTATGAGACACTCTAGCAAACTTCCCTTCGATAAACAAAGATCGTTAGTCCCTCGATGACCCTCGATGTTGCCTTTGATAAAACGATCTTGTCCCTTACAAAATTGCTAGAGCGTCTCACAAGTTGCCTTCAATGATTGTATACGATGACCCACGCCTGTCCCGTTTAAACATCCTAACACAAGGTTGTTCATCAAACACAATGGTGAAACAACACTGTTAAAAGGGTTAAAACATAAGAAAAATCTTTGAGTAAAATAGGGTAGACAAACTCATAGTTACTTGATCAAAAATCTTGCAAAACATCCTTGCCATTTTTCAAACACACATCACTACACAAACTTCAAAAACAATTTCCAAACAACTTTCAAAACATTGAAATATCTTTTCAAAAAGACTCACACCTTTGTATATACTCAAACAAGAGTCATTACAAAGGTTGCCTAGACAAGGCATCTTTTTCAAAACATTTTCAAAAACCACACACACAAAGCACCATTTCAAACAATTGAAAAGCAAAGGCAAGTGATCTAAAATAAGTAACTAAGAGCCCATGGATAACCATGGATGAAAAGGGTGCTAGCACCTTCCCTTTTCATAATCTACCCCCCGAACCCACGAAAACATCTCAAAGGTCTTTCCTGTGCTTTTTGACCTTTCCTTAGGATATATAAAAAGTCGGTGGCGACTCTTGCTAAACCGAACAAGTGCGAAAACAAACGCAAAACCTCAAGTCAGTTCTCCCACCGTATCACACCATGCATGGTCTTCGCCGGTCAAGCCAACCCAGATGATGGCTCCGGTCATCCCCTCTGATTGTACAAAAATCCCAACCTGTGAAATATTAAGAAAACGGAAGCAAAAGTGACAGTACCCCCTAATTTGAGGCCTGCGATCACTCTGGTGGCCTTCTTTTTAGCTGAAACGGCTTGTAAACGTAGATGTGAAGTAAAATAAAACTCGTTCCCTAACAATGGAACTTCTTTATTTTGGCGTCCAAGCTTGCATGTAATGGTTCAAAACACACGCAAATATGATATTAAACTCAAATATATGCAAAGATGTTATTTATATGCCATGAATTGAAAGTTTGAAGTTTGAGAATTTTGCAAACCGTGAATTATCATAGGGGGTGGTTCTGGATGCTTTGGCCTTCAAAAAGGGGTTGGTTCTACCCCTGGGATCCTCAGAAGGATGATGGCACGCCTGGATTTGATTGAGAATGGATGGAACATGAGCTTTTGAATTACCCCACACTTGAATATTTTTGCAACTTTGTTCTTGGTTTGGAGGCAGCTTTCATGTGTCTATTAGGTCTAGGGTTGTTGTGTACCTATAGTAAATCCCATTAGATTTATATTTGTAGCAAAATATCCATGCCTTGATGCTCTTTTAAAATATAAAGATTTTGATTCAAATCTTTCCCAAAAGAAGAGATCCACTTCCTTATTCAGTCCACATGGTTTTGATAGCTGGTCAGGATCTCTTTGGTTTAAAAAAGATTTGCATATTATATATCTTGCACATTCTTGCATTTATTTAGTATTTATTTAATTTATTTTGAATTTATTTGAATAAAATCAAAATAAATAAAAATAAAAAAGCCAAAATAAATGCATGGACATGTTTAGTGATCCTTAGATGCATCATGAACATGTTTGGGCTCTAAAAATTGGGCCAAATAGCTCAAAAATACAATTTTTCCCAATTGAGATTTCATGCATTTCTTGAAAATTTCCCAACTTGTGCAATCCTTATCTCTCTCAATTTTAACCCTAAGAGGGTGTTATTGGACTTTTTAGAAAGCTTAGGATGCCCTCTAAACAACATTTTTGGTTTCATCTCAATTGGATCTTCCATGTTCATGTAAGGAGCTTTGACCCAAAAGGTGTTTTTGTTGACTTTTTGAAAGGACCTATAATGTATGAACTTGTATCTTTTGATTGGTGTATTTATTGAACTTGAGGGATGAAGAGAAGTTGTAGGGAATTAGATTCTATTCAAAATGAGCCTTGGTGGAAAAATTTCTGATAAAGTATGAGAAAGTTATGCCTGGTCAAAGTTTGGTTGACTTTTCCTATAGAAACCCTAATTTGCCATTTTTAACTTTTGATGAGTTAGGAGAATTTCTTGAGGAATCATGATCATCCCTTGATCAAATGATGGATATTACTTAAAAATGTTTATTTTGACCAAAAATCTTGAAGTTTGACTGTATTTGGGCCACAATTGACTTTTGACCTAGTATAGTTGATTTTCAGGCATTTGAGCAGTTGACTGAGCAAACTTGTTATCCATGGCATGAAATTTGGCATGGATGATCTTGGGGATATATTATGACAATGGAGAACATCTGGGGTGCTTGGGAATCACACATCTTTCTTAAAATTTGAAACCCTAGTTGAGGTTTATTGCCTTAGGAGGATAATTTGTCTGGTCAATTCTTGGTCATCCTTGAGCAATTGAGGACCTCTAGAGGCATGTCTTGAGTGAAATGAGAGGGAAAATTTTGGGGTACAACCGTGTCCTTAACATGGTGTTGCACCCCAAAATTTTCCCTCCTAATTTCTTTTATTTTGGCTTAGACTTTTGCATTCATCTGCATCTATTTCATTAGGTCACTAACATGGCATACATTTCATTCAATATAGCTCTGAGGTTCAAAGTCCAGTGGTTGTGCGATACTAGGGTTTCCCAGTGGTTAAGACGCTCATATCCAATAAAGGATGATTTCTTATTCAGGCAGCAAGCTGTGGAATTAGGGTTTTGCTTCAATGTTCAACTTGAATTTCTTCTCTATCAAACTACAAGACTATTATCTTCTGCTGAACAATAGGTTACAGGGTATTCCTGTCAATAACGTAAGGTTGTGATCTCGTGTACATGATTCAAAACACCTCATTCTATCATTGTGCTTATCATTTGGTCAAGGTTTTGTCAACACCAGAGGTGTATTAAGATCTCTCTAAAGGATCAAGATCTGTTATCAATCCAGGATGTATATGATGCTTGCATTACAGGTTGTTGACTATGTCATTGTTGCGTTAAATTCATCTATCCTTAAGTTAATCAATTAGGATTGGGGACGTCATGATTCAAGATATTTTGTATGGTAAATTTGGTTGCTTGACAGTCAAGGCATTACGAATAATTGGTACAAGCTATTGTTTGGATATTTGTACAAGAACTTTGGTTTCAAACATGGATTAAGGTTCAACTTGATAAAAAAAAGGAAATAGCATGCCCGAAGGTTTATTTCATAAATTCTTGCGGAGGAAGATGGCACATGAATATAAGTTGAGATTAAAGTACGTGGTATCAAGTAAAATCTCTTCATGATTCAAGTTGTTATTTTCAAGATTATCCCATATTATTGTTCATCCCAAGGTAAAAGATAAAAAGATTCATTTAAATAACATTCGAGTGTTTATCATGTTTGTCTCAAGTTCATTCAAGTATCCATTCAAGCTCAAACTGAATGAGAGAAATGTTTTGAATAATTGGAAATTTGTCATGCAAGAAGTTATAAAGTTTTGTTCATTACAAATTCAAGTCATTACACCGAAGTTACAAAAGACATCTCAGTCATCAAAGTTTCATATTCCAAGTACAAAATCATCATCCTTTTTTACAAATATCTGTCATCATTCAAGGTTAAAAGTCAAGGGTCTCCATTCATACGAGTTTGAGGTGCGAGGTGTTTAGAATTGGAAGTTCAAACATCGAAATTTGAGTTTTGAGATCCAAAGCATGGTGTGCAAGTTTGTTTGAACCAAAGCTCTTATAGGAATATGGCATACAAGGGAAATTTTGATTCAAGTTCTTGTGAAAACACATAAGACACTCATCATGGAGTACCATGGATTAAATTTGAGGTCGGATGGATAGAATCCTTAATTTGACTAAAAAGTGATCAAGGCCTCCATTTACCGAGAGCTAAGAAATTTAAAGAATGTTTAGAAGTGTCATAATTCAAGAGGATTCATCTTGCAAAAAACTCATAAATAATAGACATGGAATGTTGAATTGTAGCAAGTTTCAGCATATTCAAGTTCTACCAGTTACATCTCATTCAAGCCTCTGCTTTGACTACATAATTCTCAAAACATACAAAAGGCCACAAATTTACAAAAGAAATCAAATTTCTATTACAAGTCGGAACTATTCCCATCCATGGTCATTCAAATTATTCAAAATCACTCAAGTTCAATCATTCGAGCGTCTTTCATTCACTCATATTATAGTATATGTCATTTCGAGATTACAAAACAGAGTTACAAAGGTCCAAATAAACTTTTACAAAAAAAAGAGAAAGGAAAAACATGGGAGAAACTTCAACTTGCTGCAAGGGTTATTGTTGCAATTGAGAATCCTCAGGATATTATTGTTCAATCTGCTAGACCTTATGGACAGAGAGCTGTTCTCAAATTTGCTCAGTATACTGGTGCTCATGCTATCGCTGGAAGACACATTCCTGGAATTTTTACTAATCAGCTTCAAACTTCATTCAGCGAGCCGCGTCTTCTCATCCTCACTGACCCAAGAACTGATCACCAGCCAATTAAAGAAGCAGCTCTTGGGAATATTCCCACAATTGCTTTCTGTGACACTGATTCTCCTATGCGATATGTTAACATTGGAATTCCTGCCAACAACAAAGAGATAGGTAATTGAAGAAAGGAATCCTAACATAAGAGTGAGAAGGTTAACACCTTTGCCTTCATCTCAAGCCTCTTTTGGCGCCATTTGCATTAAGGAATCTCGAATCTTCAATCTACAAAGGTATTGATCCGGCTTCTATGGCAGAACAAAGCTTATTCTCATGAGGAAACTCCTAGCCTGTCCACAGTTCAGCCCTGCATAGAAAGATTAAAAGGCAAAAATCAATAAACAGTTAACAGTTCAGTTCTAAGAAATTGTAACAAAGCAAGCATTGATGTTCATTATATTGCTTCAGTACGTTCCTAGATTTCTTCGAATGGTACCATTAACTTCAGAACTTAAGAGAACAGCTGGTGTCTTTGTTGAAACTACATGGGCAGTGATAATGAGTGCAACAAAAGATGAAGCTCTGAGAGCCAAAGAAATTGCTGAGAATAGATTGCAGACTGGTGATTTTGAAGTGGCACTGAAGTTTGCTATGAAAGCTCGGCGACTGTTTCCTGATACCCAGAACATTACTCAGATCATTACTATTTATGAGGTTCACTATGCTTCTCAGAACAAACTCTCTACATCTGATATGAACTGGTATGGAATTCTTCTAACTAATAAATTTTCTAAAGAAGCAATGATAAAGAGAGAGTATAGAAAACTTGCACCGCTACTTCATCCTGATAAAAATAAATCTGCTGGAGCAGAGGCCGCTTTCAAGTTGATTGTGGAAGCTAACAGAATATTGAGTGACCCAGCAAAGTGTTCTTTATATCACATGAAGATTAGCCGCCTTGCTGGAATTAAAGCACCTCAGGCTCCATCCTATCACCATAATCTTCACACTTCTTCAACACAAATCCCGCTGGCCACTTGGAACTCAACCTGTAAAATCGCATAAAAACAATCCACAATCAGAACCAAAACTAACAAGCCAATAACATAACCTTCAGCTTAGCAAACTAACCAATTCTTAACTGCATCCTAACAAACTCTTAACAAACTGCCAAAACAGAAATTCATAATTCCAAAACAACCAATCCATAACTAACCTTTTCCTAACTGTTTTTAACTAACTGTAACCAACTGTCAAACATCATAACAGCCCCTTAACTGCATAACCACATTAAAAAATAGATTAATTCACCAACTAACTGTCAAACAGAATTTCCAACCAACCCAAAACAGTTACAACAAACTAACTTAATTGTAACAAACTCCTAACTGCATCTTAACTTCCTAACAGAATTTTTGTTAACTACCTCCTATAACAAACTGCCAGTACATATATACCAGAGATTGACAGAATAAAACGGGGGGGATTTCAACACAGAAAAAAGATTATTACCTCTCAATCATCTCACTCTGGAATCTGCAGAAGAACCACCAAAAAACTCCTCTCAATTATTTATGCCCTCTCTCTCTCTCTCAGACTCGGCGATTCATACACCTTCATTATCTATTCTCAATCTTTCTCTCATCTTCCTCACACCTTCACGATTCATTATTCACCTATCTCTTTCACCTTCATTCTTTCTTCTTCCCTCAACATTTAACACGCACCATTTTCCAAGATTTTTACACTTTTCATTCTTCACTCTCAACTCCATAAACACCATTTTCTCACCAATATGAATCCTTCTGAGCTTATTTCTCAGAACTCACTCACTCTCCTTTATCTTCACCTCTGAACCTCACACGCCCCCTCTCATCGCAACAACACTGATCTCGCATGTCTCAGTTCGCAGATCTTTATCATACTGAAGGCACACAACAAGAACCCAATAACTCAGCATCAACACGCGCACACGGGAGTCACAGAGAAACGCATAAAAAGAAAAGAAAAACTAAAAGAGAATAAGAAGAAGAACTAAATCAAACAGAGGAGGAAACGAGACTCGGGGAACATACCTGGAAGTTTCATCTTCATCAGCGATCGAGGTTGGTTGTTCGCAACTTTTCGCCATCTTCTTGACACCGTAGAGTAATCCTTACCTCGTTGAATCATGGTCTTCAACCAATTGCATTGTTCTCGGGTGATTCATCACCAGATTTGAAGCTTATGTTGTTAGGGTTTATTCGCTTAAGAATAAGATACAGGCTTCTTCTCATGAAATCAAGAAAAAATGATAGTGAATATGAAGAGAGGAGGCATAAACAGAGGTTTTGATGCGAGGAAGTGACGGCATAATAGGCGGAGATCGACGGAATCGCGAAGAGGAGACGAAGGCTATGAGATGGCGACAGAGGGAAGGTAGCGGCACTGTTCTGTTCGTGAGGGAGAGGAAGAGTTTTTTTTTCCTCTCAAACCCTGATCCCTTTTCATTTTTTTACATATCTTTTCTTTTTTTTTAATTGTTGCATTGTTTTATTATTCTTTAATTCAAAGTAATAATAATTATATTAAGTAAATAATGTTGAATAAAAAAAAGCTGAATCAAGTTCATAGATAAGGATGGACCGAAAAATTCTAAGGCCCACCATCAAATTTTTGATAGATTTTAGATCATGCACAAAAAAAATGCTTATTGGACTCACTCTTGTTGGGCCTGGTGCCATTTTAATTTTTGCTTGCAGCATACCCTGAATTCAGCTTGTACCCCCTGACTCTTCTAATTTTTCTTTTTTTATTATTTTAGTTTCTTCTAGTTTAATTTTTCTCTCAATTGATAATAAAATGATACAAAACAATAGGATATTTTAGAATTCTTTAGAATTTCTTTTTTAGAATTTCGATTAGAATTTTTTCTATTTTATTTTTCATATTCGATAATCATTTTTATTGCCATTTTCTAGTCAAGACTTTTGTAGCATTGATATAACTCTTGCAACGTGGAATACTCGGGGTTAATTCTTCAATCACTTGCCCAAGGGAACTTTGACAGAATTTCCTTACCGCTTGCACAATTTTGAAGAGGCAACGGACCTTCTTCGTTCGGTATCGTCACAACCCTATTTTATTCTTCATTTCGGCACTTTATCGCAATTCAAACATGCTAACATTATGTAGAATTCCTTCAAAATTCTAACTTTAGGTCTAATACACAATAACATTAGGTTTAGAAATAGGCTAGTCCCCCTTTGACTTTTCTTTCTCTTTTCGCATACGCATCTAAAACAAAAACTTCTTTCTCTTTCAAAATTCAAAACACTTTAAATTTACTGACTAGAATCATATCTTCGTTAAGTATGTGAGACGATAAGCGGGTCTTTTCTCGACATTATTGTTCTCTTATTCTAAACTTCGGCGTGGTTCAAGTCTCAAAGACTCATTTCATGAATAAGTAGAGACATGGCTAAAATCTCTCCCTTGAGATTAACTAGCTATTATCCACAAGCGAAAATATCGACAAACACAAAGCTCTTTTTTGCCTTCGGGCCTTCTTTTCTTTCAAAACTCTTTTTTTGAGAAAGAACATGTTAATTCACTTCTGTGCTGACGCGTAAGTCTCCAAAGGTCGAGTTGCGGCAGAAGGCGAAATTAATATCGTTCATTACAAACACAAACAAATTCAAAATCTTTTGTGCGCCCAGGCACATCTTCTCCAAACTTTTCAAAAGAGCATGTTAATTCACTTCTGTGCTGACGCATAAGTCTCCAAAGGTTGAGTTGCGGCAGAAGGCGAAATTAATATTGTTCATTAAAGAAAATACAAACAAACAAAAAAATAAGCCGAACTACGGCTGCTCTGATTCCTTAAAAAGGATACGTAGGCATTGGGGTAGGGCCTAAGCGAGCACAACTTTTAATTTTCCCTACACTTTTTTCCCCTTTCTTTTGCATGCACTTTCCCTTTAGCAGTAATAAACAATAAGCATAGATTAGACACACCCATAAGATAGACAACATGAGTGGATACCGTAGAGTACTACGGGCGTGTGGGGTGCTAATACCTTCCCCTCGCGTAACAGACTCCCTTACCCTTATCTCTCGGTCGCAAGACCTTGATTTCACCCTTCTCAGGTTTCCTCGATGTTTACCTTTCCCTACATGTGGGATAAAAGACGTTCGATGGCGACTTCATTGTTTTGATGATTTTCAGCCGGTTGTTTCACATGGGAAGAAGGTTCAGGGGTTCTGTCAAGCAAGCTCGAGATCTTAATATCTCATCGGATGAAGAAGATAAACTGGATGATGATAGTAAGAGTGTGAATACTGAAAGAAGCAATCTTGGTTCTAACAAATATCTTCATGAAGAGGAAGATGATTACTTGGATAAGAAATATCCCTCTGCTGATGAGAAGTATAAGCTTCTAGAAGAGCGTCTGAGAGATATGGAGATCCATAAAGTTCCTGGATTGAACTTTGATGATTTGGGTCTGGTTTCAGGAGTTGTCATCCTTCTTAAATTCAAAACTCATGTATTCACTAAGTATGATGGTGTTTCTTGTCCAAAACTGTATTAGAGGTCTTATGTTCATAAAATCCAACCGCACACTGCTGACAAGAAGTTGCGGGTTCATTTCTTTCAAGAGAGACTGGCTGGAACACAGTTGGAATGGTTTTATCAACTAGAAGGGACCAATATTCACACCTGGGAAGATTTGGCCACTGCTTTCTATAAACAATACCAATATAGTGTTGATCTGACACCAATCTGTATGCAACTACAGAGTATGACCATGGGCTCTAACGAAGGCTTTAAAGAATACACACAAAAGTGGAGAGATCTTGCGGGCAGAGTTCAACCTCCTTTGGATGACAGAGAATTAGTTGACATGTTCATGAGCATACTAGCAAGTTCTTTCTATAATCATCTGCTAGGAAGTTCTTTGGCTGGTTTCACTGAACTGATTTTGACCGGGGAACGTGTGGAAAATGGAATCAGAAGCGGAAAAATCCAAGTGGCTACATCCTCAATTGCTGCAAAAAAGCATTAAAATGGTAAGAGGGAATCCAATGACGTGTACGGCCAAAAAGGTCATAATAAGAACGATCACAACCAATTTGTAGGGGCAGTATGGATCTCCAATCCTATGTCAGTGCAACAACAACAAAATAATCAGCGTAGGCAGAAGGCGCACAGGAGACTGTTTACAAAGATCAATATGCCATTAGCGTAAACATTACAACACATGTTAAAGGCAGAGATGGTTACATTGAGAGAGCCTGCGCAGAATCCCAACACTTTCTCTCTCCACTACAATCCCAATACAAGGTGTGTGTATCACTCCGACAGCCCCGAGCATGACACTAGCAATTGTTGGGCCCTGAAGAATAAGATCCAAGATATGAATTATGCTAAAGAAATTAAATTTGATCCTCCTGAGATTCCTAATGTGATTACTAAGCTTATGCCCAATCATGACAAGGGCGTTAATGCTATTGAAGATGTTTCTTATTGTTGTACCCCAAAATTTTCCCTCCCATTTTTCTTCAAGATATTCTCCTAGGGTTCTCAAATGCTTAAGGTTGCTCAAGAATTGATTAGACAAATTCTCCTCTTAGGCAATGGGTACACAACTAGGGTTTTGTATTTCTCAAGGAAGATTTGGTTTCCAAGGTCTCAAATGGTTTTCATGACTCCTCATATATTTTCAACAATGCTTGTGCCAAGTTTCATTCCTTGCATCACAATTTTGCTCTGTCAATTGCTCAAACGATGAAAAATCAACTATATTGGGTAAAAAGTCAACTATGGTCAACATACAGTCAAACTTCAAGATTTTTTGGTCAACATCAACATTTTGAAGTCATATTCATCATTATATCAAGTTTTGATCATGATTCCTCAAGGAAAGCCCTCAAATCATCAAAAGTCAAAAGTTGTCAAATTAGGGTTTCCTTAGGAGAAGTCAACTAAACTTTTACCAAGCATAACTTTCACATGCTTCATCAGCTTTTCCCCAACAAAAGATCCTTTTAAAGGAAATACAATTCTCTTTAACTTTTTCTCTCTAAGCTCAAGTCCAAAAAGTGCATCATTTGAGAGATATAAGCCAATACATTATAGGTCATTTCAAATGTCAACAAAAAGACATTTTTTGTCAAGGCAACTTACATAAAGATAAACTCTTCAAAAGCGAAAATTATCAACATAGAGGTTGTAGAGGACATCTTTAGCTTTCCAAAAAGTCCAAGATCACCTTCAAAAGATAAACGTTGGTTGAGTTATGACCATGGCAAGTTGGGATGTTTTGAGCAAATGCATGAAGTTCAAATTGAGCAAGCTTGATATTTTGGGCTATTGAGTCATGGTATGAGAGTCCAAACGTGTATTACACTCTTCATACATCTCAAAACTTATTCTTACACCCTTTTACCTTTTTTATTTTAATTATTTTGATTACTTTTGAATTATTCATTAATAATGCAAAATAGATAAAAATAAAATACAAGGCCTTTCTGACAAAGACCAAGCCTATTCCTTTTTCCCTAAATTTCACTATATAACCTCATCAATTCTCATACAAGGCCACACGAAAAAAACCTTGCCTCTCAAACTTGTCAAAATATCAACTTTTTTCAATAACCCTAGAATTTCCAAACCCCACTTACAAGCCTTTTCACTGCAAAACCTCCATTTCACTCTCTTCCTGCAAGCCTATTGAGTAAGTGATCAGTGCATTTTGATGCATATTCTTCCATGATTATACTTATGCATTTTCATGGTTTATTTAGCTTATTTTTGTATTTTATAGTGTTTTCTATTTTAGTTTATTTCTACTCTTATTTGATTTTTGCACTTTATTTTCAGTATTAGCAGTCTGCACGAATAAATTCATAACTTGAGCTATGGAAGTCGGAATGAGGCGTGCTACCAGTTGTTGGAAAGGTAAGAGAAAGAGATACAATTTTCATTCAGAAGTCGAGAGCTGAATCGGAGTGTAGTAGGGCCACAAAATTAGTTGAAGTTGCAGCATTTTATATTTAAGTTTTGGGTCATTTGTTTTGGGCTTGGGTTATGTTTTCGATCCAGTTGGGTTATGAACTGAATCTTTGTCCTTGCTATACCTAGCAGCCGCTACAGTAATTCCGCTTTTACCTTTTCATTATTCAGAGAAAAAATACATTTTGCTTTTACGCTTGAATGAAGAACTAATCATCCAGAGTTGATCTACTGTAATCGTGTTTCGATGCTTTGAGGTTTTTAACTTATCAATTCAATTTCGTTTC
The DNA here is from genome assembly GCA_948472305.1 of Vicia faba. Taxonomy (NCBI): domain Eukaryota; kingdom Viridiplantae; phylum Streptophyta; class Magnoliopsida; order Fabales; family Fabaceae; genus Vicia; species Vicia faba. The sequence goes on along the minus strand of OX451737.1, from coordinate 1,514,522,975 downwards.
TCTTTCAATTCTATTTTATGAAATTTCATTTGCTTAATTTTTTATTTCATGGAATGTCTTGATTAAATTCGTATGATTGTATTCCTAATCTTTGATCGTTGTTTACGTCGCTTAGTCGTTAAATCGCGTTTTATATCGTGTTTGCTTAATTTACGATTGTATTAATCCGTTTGCTTAATTCGGAATGGGAATTCAATCTATTTTATATCTATTGCGCTTGTTAATTGGTATTGAAATCAAAAAGAGGTCGAAGTCGCTTAGGGAATTGGTAAGGTAAAAACCAATGATTAGCAGGAACCTGAAAACAGTAGATCGACTTATTTTTATAATCACTTATTTTAATCACTTATTTCGTGTTATGAATCGATCCTAAAACCAACCCCCCATTCGATTTCTATTAGTTAATAATAAAATCAAGAATCCTTGTGATACGACTCGAGCCATTGTCGTTATGCTGTATTTTACAAAATACTCGTTTTTGATCCGCCCGCGACAGCGGATCAAAATTGGCGCTGTTGCCGGGGATTCTTGTTTTTATTAACTGATATTATAGTCATAGGTTTAGTGTTCTTGTTTTTTTTTCTTGGTTTTTTTGTCTTTTTGTTGTGTTTGTTGATTTTCAGGGTTGCAAATTCGGTTGTAGTACCGTTTTTCAGCCTACCAGGTAAGTTTGAAACCTACTATTTCGATTTGCTCCAAATTTTTTCCAGAAGTTCAGAAAAAAATCGAGGAACAGTACTCCTTTAGAATAAAATTCTAAAAGATTTCGGCCCTCAAAATCGCAAATTCCTCTTTTTTTTCTATTTTTAATTAATTTTTTATTGTTTTCATAGTGTCGAAAAAATTCAAAAAAAATCTCAAAATTCCTTTTTTACTTCATTAGATTAATTTAGATGTTTTTATATTTTTATGAATTTATTTTCATCATTTTCCCTCTTTCTATTTGTTTCTGCCTATTTGAGACATAATTGATATTTATGTGTTTGTTGATAACATGGCTGAACAAAGAACTTTGAGGTAGTTGGCTGCCCCTGATGTGAACTACAATGGTGTATGTAATGACTATCTTGCAGCTGATGCACCTACTGAATCGAAATCTGATTTAATACACTTTTTGTCAAAGCTTAATAGTCTTACAGGTGAGGATCCGCATAATCTGAAGGAATTCCAGGTTGTGTGCTCAACACCTTCTGAACCTTCGCTAGAGGACATTGTCAAACAAATGGCTGCAAATAATCTCCAGTATGAACAACAAATAGATTCTAGTCTCCAGACTTTGCAAACACAGATTGAACAACTTGCCTCTTTGATGAATATCATGCAACAAGCTCAAGGATCTAACCAACAACCCTTGGAAGAGAATTCTGTTTTTCCAATAGAGTTACTTTCTGAGACTGTTGATGATACTTGTACTGATTTATTTGCAGCTGATTTTCCATCATTATCTGATTTTGATGATGTTTACTCTTGTGATGTTTGTACTTATATTAAAATTTGCTCTGTTTGTGCTGAAATTGAGGCCGCCTTGCAAGTTGATATTCTTACTGCAGATGAGGTTGTAAATGAAGTTGTTCATGTGGATGAAGCTCTCGACACCCTGGATGCCCGAAACAAATCATCCATCAAACAACCACCTTCCCGAGAGCTGAAACTAATTCCTGAAAATCTTAAATATGCTTATTTAGAGATGAATGAAAAACTTCCTCTTATAATTTCTTCTAAACTTTATTTTGATCAAGAAAGTAAATTTTTGCAGGTATTGAAGAAGCATAAGAAAGGAATTGTATGGATCTTGGATGATATTTTTGATACTAGTCCGTCCATGTGTATGCATAGGATCTCACTTGAAGATGTAATAAATATAATGAGGCAACCCCTCAATCTTTTGATCTTTGGTGTTGTGGAAAAGAAGATCACATGCCCATTCAACACTTTTACTTATCAAAGATTCTTCTTTGATCCTGGAATAAAAGGTGAAGGCACTAATAAAAATTTCAAGTTCAATGCACATTACCCAAAGCTACTCCATGAGAGTCCCACGTTGGAAGAAGAAACTATAGAAGATATCTCATTGGGAAAGACTACTTATGCGATCATCTATCCACCTTGACTCCTCGGGTGTGTTCTTTCCTCTCTCCTCGCTCTTATTTTATGCTTGTTTCTTTCATTGAGGATAATGTGTGTTTTAAGTATGGGGGAGGGAATCATTTATTTGTTTTGTTTTCTTTGCTTTTGTTCTTTGTTTTCTTGTTTTATTTTCAGTTATAAAAAATATAAAAAAATATGCATCTTTTTGAAAGTTTTGGGTTATAGATTAATATGAGGTTAGTTGTGGAGACTTGGGAAAAGTTCACAAGATCGGTATCGTCTTAACACTATAAGTCTCGTGCATATGGAAGTTAATTTGAATTTTTATTATGACGTAGCCTTGAATTCTCATCTTTTAATGGCTCTTGAGTAGTTTATTTCAGCAGTCAGCACCATCTCACACGCACTCTACACAGGGAAGCCGATGAAAATAAGTGAGTGATTCAAGTTTTATTTGAAAAAAAAATAAAGAAAAAGGAATGCATCTTCTAAGTTTGGTAACCCTCACCCGATCACTTAACCCAACGGCCATAGAACCTACAAAAAAATTTTGATAATAAGACTCGTTGTTAGTTGGTTCAGCGGTTTCTGGTGCTGAACTTGGTAGGGCGGATTACGGTCTGATCCACCGCAACTACAACCGAGTAAGCAAAGAGTTATGCCATGTAAGTACCAGAACCCCATACAAAAAGGATCAGAGTCACTAACCGGCCGCCTTACTATGAGTGTATGGAGATAACGGGCTTAATGTGATTGCGCCCGAATGAAAAAGAGCAAAAAGGAGGATGAGTAAGTTAGGCTTTGGCATAATAATATGATTCGAATTAGTTTGTATATTGAAGAGACAAGATTAGTGTTCCTACGATATCCTTAGTGTGCAAGATTAGTACTTATTGATACAATCTTAACCGAAGAAGAGTTTGTAGCCTATAATGAGTAGTTGATGATGTTGTTGTGTTTTATTTTATTTTATTTTTCTCGGAGTGCAAAAGTTCAAGTGTGGGGGAATTTGATCAGTGCATTTTGATGCACATTCTTCCATGATTGTACTTATGCATTTTCATGGTTTGTTTAACTTATTTTTGTATTTTATAGTATTTTTTATTTTAGTTTATTTCTACTCTTATTTGATTTTCGCACTTTATTTTCAGCATTAGCAGTCTGCACGAATAAATTCATAAGTTGAGCTACGGAAGTCGGAATGAGGCATTCTACCAGTTGTTGGAAAGATAAGAGAAAGAACTATGATTTTCATTCAGAAGTCAAGAGCTGAATCGGACTGTAGTAGGGCCATAAAATTCGTTGAAGTTGCAGTATTTTATATTTAAGTTTTGGGTCATTTGTTTTGGGCTTAGGTTATGTTTTCGACCCAGTTGAGTTACGAACCGAATCCTTGTCCTTGCTATACCTAGCAGCCACTACAGTAACTCCGTTTTTACCTTTTCATTATTCAGAGAAAAAATACATTTCGCTTTTACACTTAAATGGAGAACTAATCATCCAGAGTTGATCTACTGTAATCGTGTTCCGATGCTTTGAGGTTTTTAACTTATCAATTCAATTTCATTTCTCTTTCAATTCTATTTTATGAAATTGCATTTGCTTAATTTGTTATTTCATGGAATGTCTTGATTAAATTCGTATGATTGTATTCCTAATCTTTGATCATTGTTTACGTCGCTTAGTCGTTAAATCATGTTTTATATCGTGTTTGCTTAATTCACGATTGTATTAATCCATTTGCTTAATTCGGAATAGGAATTCAATCTATTTTATATCTATTGTGCATGTCAATTGGTATTGAAATTGAATAGAGGTCGGAGCCGCTTAGGGAATTGGTAAGGTAAAAACCAATGATTAGCAGGAACCTGAAAACAGTAGATCGACTTATTTTTATAATCACTTATTTTAATCACTTATTTCATGTTATCAATCGATCCTAAAACCAACCCCCATTTGATTTCTATTAGTTAATAATAAAATCAAGAATCCTTGTGATACGACTCGAGCCATTATCGTTATACTGCATTTTACAAAATACTTGTTTTTAATCCGCCCGCGACAGCGGATCAGTAAGTTTGGACCAAATTGGATGGTCCAAAACATGTGAAATCACATTACATGGCATCGCTAGTTTTATAATGTGCTTAATATTCATAACTTGATTTTTTGCTTGCTTTAACATGTATTATTGTTACTAATGTGCTCATGAGGTTTGCTAGTGCAGAATAGAACAATCACATGGGTCCTATGCAGTTAGAATCGTGAACCACCATTATCACACCGGTCCACCTTTTTTGCACCATATCTCAAAAACCATGGAGGTTTAGGCCACAAAATGCCTCCATTGAATCTGCAACCTTTGATTTAGGGGGATAGGGTGTTTCTGGATTGTTAATTCTGTCTATTTTGCAGGTTTGATGGAAGAAGGTCGCCGAAGAAGACGACCGAAGCTAGGGCTCCGACGTCTCTCCGGTACAGGGAGCTTATTTAAAATATATATTTATGTATTGATTTATATAAATGGATGTATATCCACCCCAGTGGCGGAAACGCGCACGCTAAGTCACTTCTCTCCCAGGTTATAGGTTTGATCCCCGGTTTTGCCAAATTTCTCATATTTTCATATATTTTTTGCAGGTTTATTATATAATGCATTGATCTTGTTATCTATCACCAACAGGCGCTTGGCTTGGTGGTAAGCTATGCGTGGAGAATGCTTGAGGGCGTGGATTCAACAGCCACCCCTATCCTTTGGTTTATTTTCTATGTATCTCACTCTTTTTCACCCCTTTTCTTTAAAACCTTTTTCAAACACATTTATTTAACAAACCCTAATTTAATTTTAGGTTTTTAATCTAATTTTAGGATTTTAATTTAATTTTAGGTTTTATTGAATTAACCCTGATTTGATTTTTTTAGGTTTTCTCGATTAAATTAATATCGACTTAGATTTTAGGGTTTCGATTAATTTAATTAACTAACCTTTTTTTAATTAATTAAAATCAACCTGGATTTTAGGGTTTGCTTAATTTAATTACCTAACTTTTTTTTATTAATTAAAATCAATTAGACTTTAAGTTGAATATCAAAACTTTTTCGTCATGCAATCACCAAAACAAATTTTCCATTTTCTCTTTTTATACAATCTTCGCTTGCTTTATTATTTTCGCATTAGTTTTTCCCAATTATGTATCTGCTATGGTTTATAATAGTTTAAATTAGGGCTTTACTTTCTTTTTTTCCCCATTTTTATTATCTGTACCCCTTCTCCCGAAGTCCTGTAATAGCATAGGATCTTTATTTCCCGTACTTTACTTTCCGCACCTATACTATGTATGCCTGTATGTATATAACTGTATGAAAACTAGGCATGTATGGCAAGATCTAAAAGCAATCATAGCTAACCCTAATCAAGATAAAATAACTGAATTGAATCATTCTTAACATACGCATCTCTAGGGTAACCCCACTCATTACCTCAGAAAATAGTCATGTTCCTGAAACATAGGGATACCCTTAGCAAAGACCCTTGGTTAAAATCATCATAAAGATCATAGTTCCGCGATGTCCCTCGAGTTTCCTACGAGAAATGATCTTGTCCCTCGATGTTGCCTATGAATATATGATAACAGTCCTTTCGAATTGCTAAGGTATCCCTATGTGTTGCCTTTTTTAACCATAACAACGATCCTACGCCCGTCCCTTCACATCCAATAGATGGGGCTTCCTACTAACTAATGGTAGGATAACACTATCTAAAGGAGGAGGAAAATAACACAAAAGATCTTTGAGTAGGTAGATATCTCATAATTGCTTGCTCACACAAAAAAACAGAATAAAACATCTTTTTCACAAACACTTTCTCTGAAATATTTTCAAAAAACAAACATTTTGTACGCATTCTTAACTGATATAAGAATCACTACAAAGTTTCCATACTTATGCATTTTTCAAAATATTTTTAAACACATACACACAAAGAATTTTAAAACAAAGTGAGCTAAGCGATTAAGATCCCATAGATAACTACAGAAGGGTGTTAACGCCTTCCCTTTTCATAATCTACCCCCCGAACTCAGAAAAATCTAGAAGGTCTTTCCTGTTATTTTTACCCTTTCCTTATTGGATAAAAGAAAAGTCAATTGCAACTCTTTCTATCTGTAACATTTGTGATAAAATGCAAACCAAGTCAGTTCTCCCGCCGTATTACAGAACTTGTGACTCTGCTAGAGAAAACTAAAAAGTGGGATTACCTTTAGAGCTAGATCACTTTTAATGCTTTACTTGTTTGCTTTAATAGCTTTATAATCTGGGGGCATTTTAGGTAAGTAGCAATAGATCATGAAAACTATATGACATATACCGATATGGTTGAAGTGATGTAACGTTAGTGCGACACATTGGTTTGTACTGGTGTCCCTCGAGTCAGTCGGGGAGAATACTATGTTGTCGCGTGGTGTCATAAGCCTAACTGAACTTAGAACCTTAATTGACCCAACTTAGCCATTAGAAGGTAGTGAGATATCTGGCTTTGGTGTAGTCCTAAGTTGGTTAATACTCGATATTACACTCATTAAGATTCGACTCTCGAGTTCTATTTGGTGCCAAGTCAGTTGCCGTGCTAGATGAAACTTGTGGGAAAAATCAGTGATATTGAGATCCCTAGAACCTAGTTACTTATTTAGGACATATTGAGAAAACTAAACTTTAAGAGGATACTTACCTACAAGCCCCATGAAATCCTTAAACCTAAGGCTTGTGCGTGCTTTGCTTGTATTTGATTATCTATTTAAACATGGCATCATGACATCATAACATCATAACATCATATCATGACTAACCATTTCAAGGATCTAGGGGATTTATCTTTGTTTTGTGTTACAGGGTAATGACTTCTAGTCGTAGGAATATCACCCGGATCAACTTCGTAAGGATACCTTCAAAGATTGAGGAATTAGTCTCAAAGGTTCCCGACAATTCTCAATTCACTAAGAGACATGGTCGCCTACTCAATTTGGTCACTACTAGTTTCTAGGAAGACATGATGAGCGTTCTTTTCCAATTCTTTAATTTGAAGCATCATTATTTTACCTTTCTGGATTATCAATTGGTGCCTACAATGGAATAGTTCTCTAAGTTGCTCGAAGTTCCTATTCTTGATCAGATACCCTTCACCAGTCTAGAGCAAGCTCCAAAACCTGAAGACATTGCAGTAGCCTTACACCTGAAACAATTAGACATTGTATCTAATTGGGAAACAAGGAATGGAGTCAAGGGTTTCTCTCCTAAATTTCTGATAGAGAGGGCTCAGAGATTTCTAGATGCCATGAATTTTTCGTGCTTTTGAAGATATTTAGGCCTTGTTGATTTATGGGTTGGTACTTGTGATACGGTGGCAGAACCGACTATTATACTGGTTTTGGATTTTGTATTCCCAAATGTTGCGGTAAGCAAGAGTCGCCACCTGCTTTTATTTTATCCAACAAAGGAAAGGGTGAAAAGAACAGAAAAAGACCTTTTTCGAGAGTTTCTGAGTAAGGGGGTAGATTATGGAAAGGGAAGGTGTTAACACCCTTTCCATCTGTGGTTTTCCACGGGCTCTTAGGTACTTGCTCATTTTTAAATTTGCTTTCGTGTTTGTGTGATTTTAAAAGTTTGTTTTCTTTATACTAACTCTTGTATTAGTCCTCAAGAGTGTTGATAAAGCATTTTTTGAAAAAAAATTGTTTTGAAAGTGTAGTGTGAAAAATGGTTTTTGAGCAAGTACTTAACAGCTATCTACCTACTCGAAAAAGGTGTTATTTTCCTCTTTTCCCTAAGATTGTGCTATCCCACTATTAGTGAGTAGGTAGTCCTATCATTGGATGTTAAGGGACTATCGAAGGGACGTACAGTCATAAAGGAAACATGTGGAGACACTTTAGCAGTTTTGAATAGGGACTAGATCATTTACCGAAAGACAACTGTAGGGTCATCGAGGGACTATGATCTTTTGATTTACGGGTCTTTGCTAAAGCGTCCCGTTTCGAGGGACATGACTGTTTTTTTGAAGGCAACCGAAGTGGGAGATATCCTAGAAGTGAGCATGTGCAAGTGTGTTGAGATTCAATTATTTTTTTATCTTTTTGTTAGGTTAGCTAATGTTTTAATTTACAGCCTTTCCATGCAAGCCTATTTACTAACAGTAATATTGTACAAGAAATATAAAGTACAAAAAATAAAAGCAAAAACGCAAAACCTACGCTATTACAATTCTTTGGGACAGTTACATAAAAAAAAGGGTACAAGAAATAAAATGCATAATTTTAAACCTAGACTATTACATCCCATAATCAGTTACATTATTTATATAAAATGCGAAAAAATAATAATGCGCAAAAGGTTAGAAACTAGTTCTAAAAACCTAAGGCAATAAGAAATCTTTTTTTGTTTATTTTTTATTTAAGAGAAAAAATAAATTAGTTTTCCTAAAGTCTATTTAGAAAATGAACTAAACTTTTTTTGGGGTTTTTTTTTATATCTATGAAAAGAAATATTAAAATTAAAGTAAGTCCTAAATTCTAGTTTACTTTTAATTTTGAAAGAAAACGGTTAAAGTTAATTAATTAATTAATTTTAGAAACTAATTACTTAATAAAAAAACTAAATCCTAATTTTTTGTGATTTTAATTGTTTGTTGATTAAAAACAAAGTAGTGAAAAGGATAAACTAAATGGAAAAAAGCAGTAAAAAGGAAAAGAGTAATCTGCAGGATGTAGACCTGGATCGAAAGGCCTAAGGATGCCTTTTGATCAAAGTGAAAAGGATGGTCGAAAATTCCCGAGAGACTGCATCTCTGGGGTATTCAATCTGGATATCTCATCCTTCAATCAGGGATACTGGATCTGCAAGGAATTCGTTAGAAAAAGAACAAAAATGTATGACCTAAGTGTCAAACCCGGGTCTTTCGATTCCCTCTCCAATCGAAGGAATCTGAAATTATTTCGCACCAAAAATCCTGAGATTCAAATCTGGGTTTAAAAATGGCAGAAGGGTCCTGTGTCACCTAGTTCGAAGCCTACTTCTTCGAAGCCCTAAACAGTGTTCCTGCAAAATGAACAAATTTTAGAGATCCAGGGGGACTTTACCCCCCCTGATTCGAATCCCTCCCTAATTCGAATCTCTCTCCAACTCGAATCTGGGTTTGTTTGGCCTGGAACTTCCCAAGTGTGATTCTAAGGAAAAAACTCAGATTGTGCCCTAGAGATGGCACGATCTCATCCCTGCACTTTAGCTTGCATACAACACAAATATTGTAATGTATATCTAAATGGTATGAAGATGCAGTTTGGTTCTGCAAACCCTTACCAGTCGAAGGTGGCTCCGAGCATGGAAATGTTTACTGGGGAGTTGGTGTGGACTCCTGGAGAGGGGACCTACAAAGGTGTTTCGACTAGGAGGATTTTGGAATTTTTGAGCAACATTATGTGTGTAATCTCTTCGTGTGAAAAATGTCTCTCTACGTGTGAGTCTCCTTCATCTCCTCTCCTTTTTTTAATTTGTGTTTGACATCTTGTATTTATAAATGGTGGAGGAGACAAGGAAATAGGGAAAGAATCATGGCATTGAAGACCAACCATTAAACATGGCCTTGAAAACAGAATCAGAGACATTAAAATATTGCCACTTTGAGATATATCGTGCCATTTTGGAATCCTGAGTGAACCTGGACAGGTCAATTTGGCGCCTTGCTCAAATTTGAAACTATTCAGAGTTTCCTTCTTCAGAGCCCCTTCGATCAACCCTTGTTCTTGTGATGATTCTAAGTCCTGATTCGAATTGCACAGAACTTCCCTTATCAGAACATTTGTTTCCTTCGAAGGCTCTAAATTCTAATTCGAATTGCACAAACTTCATTATCATGGCTCCTTCGATTAAGTCTCAAGCTTTACTCTCTTTGATGGCTTTGTACTTGACCAATGAAGCATTATCTTATTGAATGGTTAAAGTGTTATTTTGCTCTCTACGATGGCTCTGCATCCTGATTCGAATTGCTTATATTCTTAACATCAGAGTTTCTTCGTTTGAACCATGGTCTGCAGGAATTCGAAAGGCTCAGAGTTGTCCTTATCAGAGTTCCTTCGATTTTGTCTCCAATCTGCATGAATTCGAGTGGCCCATGATTAGAGCTTCTGGAAACCTCTCAGTTTTTGCTATTTTTGATCTCATTTTCTCTAACTTGGACAATCGAAATGTCACCCTATTGATATTCCATCGAAGCATCACTTGGTTGACATGCCTGTCAAAATACAATTTGTATGCCCTTACGAAAGACAACCTTACTTAAGATGTCCATTGAAGCTGCCTTGTTTAAGATGCCCATCGAAAGACCCTTTGGCATGCCAATCGAAAGACCTTTTGCGGATGCCAATCGAAGGGCACTTTGTAGATGCCAATCGAAGGACACTTAACCATCATTCAAAAATTTTCCTTTTCTTTAGGAAAATGTTTGTAACCACCCATGCAAGAGAAAATCTTGGAAAAACATGAGAGGGTAAATTTTGGGGTACAACGGCTGCCCCTGTTCAATCTTCTTAAACCTGAAGATTTAGATTGGCTTGTCTGTCTTTCGTGATCTAAAGGTGGAAGATGATTGAACACTAGAGTGTCCAGAAATTTGCACCCGATGATGTGATGGTTATTTGTGTAGGAAGCAGGCTTAAAGATGCCATTTGGAGAATATGACGGAGAGTCATCAGAGATGGGCTTAAAGATGCCATCCAGAGTAGATGATGACTTCATAAGAGGTCTCTTTGTGGGGATCCCTGTTCCTGTTGTATGAGGAGGAGTCCGCTGAGGAATATTGATCTCTATCTTGGGAAATAGAGTCTAGGAGCTTCAGTTATCCATTACTATACTGGGGAGTTATCTCTTGACTGGAGAGATGAAAGCAAGTTGTTATCTGGTCAAAATCCAGGGTTCACAACAAATTGCTGAGGATAATAAGGTTGACTGTCATCCGGTCGTATTCCAGGCTTCACAACGACTTATCGGGGAATATGAAATTGACTGCTATCTGGTCAGTTCCAGGCTTCGCAGTAATTGTAGACATTGAACTGTTATCTGGTCGTATCCAGGCTTCAGTATTCTTAACTGGATAAGAATCAAAAAATCTTAGTTTCGATTTAACTAAACCAAAGAAAGGTCTTGAATTATCTTTAATTGGATAAAGAATCATAAAATCTTAGTGTCAATTTAATTGAACCAGTAGAGGTCTTGAGTTATCTTTAACTGGAATAGAATTAGAGAAATCTTAGGGTTAATTTAACTGAACCAATAGAGGTCTTGAGTTATCTTTAACTGGAATAGAATCAGAGAAATCTTAGGGCCGATTTTACTGAACCAGGGAAAGTATCCACCTAAAATGAATCAGAATAAATCATTGGTCAATTTAAACTGAACCAGTAGAGGTCTTAAGTCATCTTTAACTGGAATAGAATCAGAGAAATCTTAGGGTCGATTCAACTGAACCAGAGAAAGTGTCTACCAGAAAAGAATCAGAATAAAATCATTGGTCGATTTAAACTGAACCAATAGAGGTATTGAATTATCTTCAACTGGATAAGAATCAGAAAAATCTTAGGGTCGATTTGACTGAACCATAGAAAGTATCCACCGAAAATGAATCAAAATAAATCATTGGTCGATTTAAACTGAACCAGTGGGGGTCTTGAATATGATCTTCTTAAGAAAATGCTGGAATAGCCCTTCGTCAGAGGTAACCTTTGAAAATATTGTCACATCATATAAGTAGTTAATGGTGTTTGTTGATTGATCTTTCCTGAAAGGTAAAGAGTTAGTCATATGCAATGTCATGATGTATGAAATGCATTGTGTAATGACGTTCTCAAAATAAATGAGATTGTGCTGTAATCAATATGTATGCGCATGCCATGATGTATGAGTATGAAATGCTGTTGCAAAATTTCCTAGTCTGGGAAAATAAATCCCTGACTGCTGCTGGAGAGTACTGGGAAGTTAAATCCCGGACTGCTGTTTGGTAGATAAGGAAAGCAATTCTTTCATTTCTGCTGGGAATTATGAACTAAGATGATTTTCTGGGGATTTCCTCCTTCCGTTTGAGGGTACTTCTCTTGGGGATCTTTGACTTCTGCTTGAGAATGCTCCGCTGGGGAGAAGATGCTCTGTTGGAAAATCTTACCAATATAGAGAAATAAACTCTATTGGAGGATGAACTTCCGCAACTAGGGAAATAAACTTTAACAAGGGTGAGGCTTTATATTCTGTTTGAGATTATAAAACTTAGTTGGGGAACATGGATTTCAGCTCTTTGAGGGAACTTTTCTGGAGGAGCTAATTCCTGCTTGGGGGTGAAGAAGTCAAAACTTTGGTTGTTTTCACTCTGCGGGGACATAGACATCACTATGACGTATGCTGAGGATGTAGCGGTGACTTTGCAGTAGGACGCCTCTGCCTTTGTACTTGCTGGAGAACATAACTACGGGGACTACAAATGGATTTTTGGACTTTGTCCCGTTTCTTAAAGTCATTAGTAACTGTCTTTCTATTTTTTATGCAAGTATTTATAAACAGTAACCATATTCAAATGCATGTGTCAAATATAATCACTGGATGGTTTTTGCAAAACAAAACATAAAAACGAAAAATTTTGTACTTTCAAAGAAATGCTTTGTATTGATTTTGAATTTTTTTCCTATAATAGCCATTTTTTGTACAAAGAGACTGGCATTCTAGTAGGAGAATGTCGTGGTGAAAATGAAAACTATACAAAATAGTGTACAAAGAGAAAAAAACTATGTGTAATAATCCCATTGAGTTTCAATTCTTCCATTGCCCTTATGTCCTTGAGTGTCTCATCACTTTGCTACTTGTCCAAAGTTGACTGGATTGATTAGTATCCTTTGAGCTTGATAGTTGATACCGAAGTCTGGTTGTAAGGTGATCCAACGGGACATAGTTATACGCTTTTAAATCCCTAAATTTTTCCTAGACCTCCCTTTCGAGTTTTCTGTCCACTAGGATACCCCTTTTTGCCCAAGCCGCCTTTTCAAGTTTTTGACTTGCCGGGTGTACATATTTTTTTTGTGTTTATCCCTAATTTTTCCCTGAACCCTTTTGGTTCGCCGGGATGCCCTTATTTTTTCCTAGGCCAGTCAACCTAGTGGGTCTTTATTAATGTCTAGTATATTTTAACTATGTCCGCGTTCACAGGGTGAGGAAGGTCGTCACCGTCCATAGTGGTTAAGATCATGGCTCCACCAGAAAATATGTTCTTGATTACAAATATCCCTTCGTATGTGGGAGTCCATTTTCCCCTGGGATCACCTTGTGGCGTAATGATGCGCTTGATTACTAGATCACCAACTTGATATACCTGATGTCCGACCTTCTTGTTAAAAGCCTTGATCATATGCTTCTGGTATATCTTACCATGACAAACAGACGTGAGCCTTTTTTTCATCAATCAGGTCCAGTTGGTCAAGTCGGGTCTGAATCCATTCATCTTCGTTCAAGTCTTCATCCTTCATGATTCTCAAAGAAGGGATCTGGACCTCAATAGGTAGGACAACCTCCATACCATACACTAGAGAGAAAGGTGTTGCTCCTGTTGACGTCCGTGCTAAGGTGTGGTAACCATGAAAAGCAAATGGTAATATCTCATGTCAGTCTTTATATGTCACCGTCATCTTCTGTATGATCTTTTTAATGTTCTTATTAGTAGCCTCTATAACGCCATTCATCTTCGATCGGTAAGGAGAAGAGTTATGATGTTGGATCTTGAATTACATACAGAGTTCGGTGATCATAGTGTTGTTGAGATTTGTACCATTATCTATAATGATTCTTCCAGGGATGCGATACTGACAGATAAGGTTATGCTTGATGAATCGTGCCACAAAATGCTTGGTAACAGAAGCAAATGAGGCAGCCTCAACCCACTTTGTGAAGTATTCAATGGCGACTAGGATGAAACAATGCTTGTTTGAAGTGGTAGGTCTAATTTCTCCGATCATATCAATGCCCCACATTGCAAAGGGCCAGGGAGAAGTCAAGACATTCAAGGGAACCATAGGCACATGTACTTTGTCAGCATAGATCTGGCATTTGTGACATGTTCAAGAATGCTGATAACAGTCTGCTTCTATAGTGGACCAATAGTACTGCCTGTAGGATCTTTTTAGCCATGGTGTGTCCACTAGAATGGGTTCTAAAGGTACCTTCATGTAAATCAGCCATAATCTTTTTCGCTTCATTCTTGTCTACACACTGAAGCAAAGTAGAATTGTATTTGTGCTTGTAGAGGATTCCATTACTAAGGAAGAACTTTGCAGAGAACCTTCTCAGAAATTTCTTATCATTGACAGATGCCCCCTCAGGGTATTCTCGAGCTTCGAGATACCTTTTCACTTTGTGGAACCAAGGTTTATCCATTACTCCTTCAGTGTCGATCTCATAGTAGTAAGCTGGTTCATCCAATCTCTCAATAGTGATATGAGGAGCTTCGTTGTCCCATATGACCTTGAACATGGATGGCATAGTAGTTATCGCTTCCGCTAACTGATTCTCTTCTCGTGGAAAATGTTCAAAAGTGACTTCTTCAAAGTGTGTAAGCAATGTCAATACATGCTCTCAGTAAGGGATGAGATTAGGGTGCTTCGTATCCCACTCTCCTTTGATTTGACTTATTACCAAGGTTAAATCTCCAAAAACACTCAATAACTTGATTCTTAGTGAAGAAGTGAAAAACACAAGAAGGGGGGGTTGAATTGAAACTTAAAAAAACAAATTCAATAGACTTAATATTTTTATCCTGGTTCTCTTGATCTAAAACTACTTTATTCCACCCGCCAAGTTGATTTCGCCTCTCTCCAACGAGGACTTAATCCACTAATCAAACAGATTATAAAACTACTTTGACAACTGCCAAAGTCTTCTTGATTATGACCACAACCCGATTTATCTCAAGGAACAATAACTTAATCAAAGAACAATTAAATGTGTACTATATGTTTTTCGTTACAAAAATTGTATCACTACTGTGATGTATTACACAATTTAAGTATATGAAAGAATGTGAATATTTGCATCTTTTTGAGATGTATGAGCAGTCGTTGGTGAAAATCGTAAATGATTTATCCTTTGAGCTTGTTTATATATGCATGGAAATATGTCCGAAATAAAACGTGATAATGGACACTCAATGCACTTTCCATACTGATAAGATTCTTGTCTGAATGAAACTGTTGCATATGATACTGTTTTAATTGAAACGTAACGCTTCAGAACTTGGGAATTTTGCATGTTGCTTTACTTCAGAACTTTGATGACTCAGAGATATGAGGATTTGTTGACGCGTTAGACTTATGTTCAGAATCAGAGTATCTTTTACTTTAGCGCAGATTCTGATCATCATTCTTTAGAACATTCTGATTTGCTCAGCTTGAAAGCTTCTGTGGCTTAACTTCTGATGTTGTTCAGCCAGAACTTCTGTATAAAATACAACACAAATTTAGAGTGCATATTTGTTCTTTGTGTTTGTTATCATCAAAACTCTAATTAAGGGTTGTAGAATCAAACTATGTTCTTACAATCTCCCCCCTTTTTATGATGACAAAAACTAGGATTTTCAATAAAAAAATATAGAACAAAAAGCTTAAGAGAGTCTCCCCCTGAGTTGAGTACTCAGATAGAGATGAGTTACTTCCCTGAAGTTCCTTCTCGTTAGAGATTTTGATGCATCTCCTTCTGTCCTTATCAGAATATGTTCATGTTCATGCTTTCAGAAAAAAATAGAAGTTAAGAATTCAGAATGTTTGAGACTTTGTCCTGGTATACTGTTATTGAAAATATCTTACGTTCTCCCCCTTTTTGTCAGGTATCAAAAAGCAATATAATCAGAGTCAAAAAGATTATTTGTATTGAAAACAGAATGCAATGTCATTTTTCAGAAACAAAGAGGATAAGATGAAGAATACAGGATATAAGTTAAAGAAAATCTAAGATAGAGAGGGAATTCGTTTGAACAACGCTTCCAGCAAGCTCTTAATCTGAGTGCTTGATTCTTCCTGCTTTCCCAGAATATCTTTGATTTCTTTTGTTGCATCTTCTTGTTTGTACAATATATCCCTGATCTCTTTGTTTGTGTCTTCTTGCTTATCCAGCCTAGCGTGGATTAAAGCATTCTCCTTCTTCAACTCTTCCAGAGTTTGCATGACTAGAGACGTAGTTGGTGTATCTTCAAGGGTTGCATGTCATTTAGAACACTTTGCAGCCTCTTCTGATTGAACAACTTCTTCTGTTGCAATTTCCTTTTCTGGAGTAGTAGCCAGAGGGTGACTATCAGAATCTGGTTCAGTGGCTTCTAAAGGTTGGTGCTCTTTCCAGTGAGCATTTTCCAGTAGAAGAATTTCTTTCTTGTCTCAGTGACTTAGAACTTGATCTTTGAAGGCTTTCAGCTGATCACTGAAGTTTTGATGAGCCATCTCATAGCTCAATTCTTCCAGCCTCTGGGATTCAGAGTTGAACCATTTTCTGAATCTATCCCACAGAGAATCAGAAGCAGCAGGATTAGAATTCTCTGGACTTGCTTGCTTCAAAGAAGTAACCCATTCCTGTATTTCTGTTTCAAAAATCAACAAGTTCTTACCAACATCTGATTTGGTTAAGGTTGGTTTGGGTTTGGGAATTGCAATTTTATTTGAGGTGGAAGCTAGATGGTCCAGCCCTTCTAGATCAATGACAATTCTGAGATGATCAGCTGGACGGTTAATAGGTGAGGGTAGAAGAATTAGAAATCAGGATTGGTGAGTGAGGAGTGTTTGGTGGTGTGGAATTATATGGTGAAGGTATTTCTGGAATATCATGAATGGAGAGAGGTAAATGAACCATAAGAGGTTTTGTTATTCCAGGAATTGGGGTAGTGGTATCAGAGTCTGAAAGGGAGTCTTCTGATTGGTTTGCGGTAGCGTGTTGATTTTCTTGTTTAGGTGTTTCAGAATTTGGATTTTCAGATTGAGGAGTGAGAGTGTTTTCATTTTCTGGTTGGGGTGAGTTGAGGTTTTGATGTTCTGGTTGAGAAGAGTGTGGTTGTGGATTTTATGGTTGTTGAAACTGAATATTTAGATTTTCTGGGATTGGTGAGTGAAAGTCTTGATCAAACAGTTCAATATCAAAGAGAACTCTTACAAGTTCTGGTTGATTTTGTTCTGGATTTGGATTGGGGGAGTGAGGTTCATTTAAGAAATTTCCAAGATTTACAGATGGATTAAACTCTATGTCAAAATCCTCAAATGTTTGTGGTGAGGGATTTTCTGTTGGTTGATGGGGAATGGTTTCAGATGTTGGAACAACTATTGATTCTACAACAGAAACAAAAGATGTGTTACCTTTATTTTTTGCAGCTTTGGGTGTCCTCTGAGAGGATCCTTCTCCTGCTGCCTTCCTCTTTCTGGATTTCTTTAGCACAACCTCTGGATCTGGCTTGTGCAGGTCACGGATGTTGATTTCTGGAATAGTCCCATCTTCCTTGCAAGCTTCAAGGTATCTGACCACAATCTCTGGAGAAGCATCTATCTCAGAGAATAGTGGAAAATCCTTCAGATGGATTCTCCTAGATGTGATGACCTCATGAGAAGCAATTGTTGGTTCCTTCTTAATGCTTTCAATAATATTCATTTTCTTCAGATTCTTGGCATTCAGTGGTCTCTCAGCAATTGCTTCCAGAGTGCTGATCTCTTGAGCCTCTGTCAGATGTTCTATCAACCTGTTTTTCGTCAGAATATCTGAAATCAATCTTCCCAGAGGAATCCAATCCCTCTTAGTTCTTTCTTCTTATCTTGTCTCTTTCACACTTGTTCTCAGATGGTTGAAGAGCAAATGTGGAAGATTTATTTTGGTCTTCTTTGCAATGAAGTATAACAGAAACTGCTAATCAATGTTGATGTAATCAGGGGAGCTTGTAGGCTTCCTATGATTGATACATCCCAGAATGATCCTAGCCCAGATTCTGTAATAATCTTTCAAGTTTATGATCTTGTTGGATGGTTGTCCAGAAGTGAAAATGACCCTAGCAATGGATTTTAGGTCAGAACACTTATCAGCCATATCAATGCATCTGACTCCGCCGCCATTGTATCCAATGAGTTTCCCAATCAAGTCTTCTGTAATCACTATCTTCTTCCCCATAACATATGATGTGACCTGGTGGTTGGATGAAGTAGCATGAATCCAAAACTCTTTAACAAGAATGGGAAAAGTTGGACCCAATAGACGATCAAAGTATTTGTTCCATCCCTGTGTAGTTACATCTTCATACAGATCAAACCCGTTTTCCTATAAACTCTCAAAGTCGATGATCAGTTCACATAGAACTTCATGGTTGTCGACCAAAGTGAGCAGTGTTCTAATGGGATCCTCATACTGTTCTATTGACGAAGAATCAGGAGCACTGTTGAGATTCTTGAGGCTTGATGAGGATTCCATTGTTCACACGGATTCTTTAAAGAAAACTGATAGAAAGGGTTTTTGAAAAACTAGAGCAAGAGAGAATATTGAAAGCAATAAAACGTGAATGAAATAGTAAATTGAGTTTTATAAACACTTTTGAAAACATAATCAGTAAGAAAGAGAAAATAAGTAATGATTATACTGAATTAATGAAACCTGAAATTAGGGGATTTCGTGAGATGTTGAACAGTTACCAATGGCAAGTGTCTCAATACATCCAATCAGAGCCTTGGACCCTTCAGAATTTGAACGTGTGTTCAGCCTCAGAAGGTAACTTGTGAGAGGATGACAGATGTTTGATGGTGTGAACTGCACGCCTCTATCCTTGAAATGAAAAGTTTAGATCTTCATAGATAGATTCTGAGGCAACTGTACTCCTAACTTCTGAAGACAAGTTTAACAGATGTTCACAGAAAACAATAGAATTCTGAGGGTTAGAATATGCAAGTAAAACATTTTATTCTGGACACAATTTCATGCTGAGATGTTTCAGAATGAAATTGAATCTATCTTCAGAGAGGGGTTTTGTAAACACATCAGCCCATTGATGGTCTGTGTCAATAAATTTTAAAGTGAGAATTCCTTTCTGAATATAATCCCTAATAAAATGATATTTTATTTCTATATGCTTATCCCTAGAATGCAAAATGGGGTTTCTGGATAGACATATGGCAGAAGTATTATCACAGAAGATAGGGATGTTACTCTCAAATATGTTGAAGTCTTCAAGCTGACTTTTCATCTAGAGCATTTGTGTGCTACATCCGGCAGTTGTTATGTATTCAGCTTCCGATGTTGACAACGCAATTGTGGATTATCTCTTGCTGGTCCATTAGATTAGATTGTCTCCCAGAAACTAGCACCTTTCAGAAGTGCTTTTACGCTCTACTCTGTCTCCAGCAAAGTCAGCATCACAGTATCCTACTAAGTTGTATTCATTAGATTTTCTATAAAAACAAACCCAGGTTAGTAGTACCTTTCAGATGCTTGAAAATTCGCTTAATTGCTATTAAGTGAGATTCTCTAGGATCTGATTGGAATCTAGCACATAAAAAACCGTTGGATAAAATATCAGGCCTTGAAGCCGTCAGATAAAGGAGAGAGCCAATCATACCTCTGTAAATTTTATGTTCTACCTTTTTACTTACCTCTTCCTTTTCCAGAATGCACGTGGGATACATTGGAGTCTTTGAGGGCTTACATTCTGAGAGGTCAATTTTCTTCAGAAGTTCTCTGAAGTATTTGCTCTGGTGAATGCAAGTTCCTTCTAGAGTCTGGTTTATCTGAATGCCCAGAAAGAATTTAAGTTCCCCCATTAAGCTCATCTCAAACTCTGCATGCATGCACTTAGCAAATTCCCTTCCCAAAGAAGGTTTAGTAGATCCAAAAATAATTTCATCTATGTAAATTTGACAAACTAAAATGTCATTCTTAAATGTCTTACAGAACAGGGTTGTGTCCACTTTCCCTTTGGTGAATTCCTTTTCTAACAGAAAGTTACTTAGCCTTTCATACCAAGCTTTGGGAGCTTGTTTCAGACCATAGAGTGACTTCTTTAGTTTTAAAACATATTATGGGTGTTTGGAATTTTCAAACCCAGGGGGTTGGTGCACATATACCTCTTCATCAATGTAACCATTTAAGAATGCACTTTTGACATCCATCTGATACAGGGTGATGCCATTATTTACAGCAAAAGAGATTAAGAGTCTGATAGATTCTAACCTAGAGACTGGAGTAAAGGTTTTTGTATAGTCTATCCCCTCTTGCTGACTATAACCTTGTGCCACCAGCCGTGCCTTGTTTCTTATGACTTCTCCTTGCTCATTCAGTTTGTTTCTGAACACCCACTTGTGACATTTCCTTCTGAAGTTGTTGGAGCGTCTCTGCTGGGGACTTATGATGAGTTGTCTTCAGCACCTGTGAATTCAACTTCTATATCTGCAAAAGATTCATTCTGCTTTGACTTTTGAGGGTCAAGCTTATCATCAAATCTAACACTGATTGACTCTTGAACAATCTGTGTTTCTGTATTGTATACTTTGTACCCTCTTGAGCGTTCATAGTATCCTAACATAATACACTTTTATGCTTTAGAGTCAAACTTGTTCAGATGATCTTTAGTATTCAGAATAAAACATGTACATCCAAAAGGATAGAAATAAGAAATGTTGGGCTTTATGTTCTTCCACAATTCATATGGAGTCTTTTCCAGAATAGGTCTTATAGAAATTCTATTCTAAATATAACACATTATGTTAATTGCTTCTACCCAGAAGATCTTAGCAATGTTAGTTTCATTGATCATGGTTCTGGCCATTTCTTGCAATGTTTTGTTCTTTCGTTCTACAACTCCATTTTGTTGGGGAATTCTAGGACAAGAGAAGTCACGTGAAATGCCTTTTTCATTAAAAAATGTTTCAAATTTTTTATTTTCAAATTCTCCACCATGACCACTTTTGACTTTTCATTCTGAACTTGGTTACAGAAAGCAACAAACACAGAATGTGACTCGTCCTTGTGTCTTAAGAACTTTACCCATGTCCATCTGCTATAGTCATCTACGATCACTAACCCATACTTCTTTCCACTAACAGACGCAGTTTTCACTGGTCCAAATAAGTCTATGTGCAGAAGTTCTAATGGCCTAGAGGTGGAAACAACATTTTTAGCTTTAAAAGTAGGTTTTGCAAATTTTCCTTTCTGACATGCTTCACACAGAGCATCTGAGCTGAACTTCAGATTAGGAAGTCCTCTGACCAGATTGAGTTTGTTAATCTGAGATATTCTTCTCATACTAACATGCCCCAATCTTCTATGCCAGACCCATTGCTTGTTGTTAACAGGGAGAAGGCATTTTACATTCTGACTTTTTAGTTCAGGAAGTTTTATCTTATAAATGTTGTTTTTCCTCTTTCCATTAAACAGGATAGTTCCATCTTTCTGACTAACAGCTTTGCATGAATTTTGATTAAGGATTATATCATAACCATTATCACTTAATTGACTTATGGTTAACATGTTATGCATCAATCCATCAACTAAAAGAACATTATTAATAGAAGGAAGATTACCATTAACTACTGTTCCAGAGCCAATGATCTTCCTTCTTTGGTTGCCTTCAAAGCCCACGTAGCCTCCAGGTTTAAGTTCCAGGCTTTGGAACATATGCTTTCTTCCCTCTATGTGTCGAGAGCATCCAGAGTCCAGGTATCATGACTGGTGTTTTAGCCTTGCTGCTAAAGATATCTGCTACATATATAATTTTGTCCTTAGGTACCCATATCTTTTTGGGTCTTGGTTTGTTTGTTTTACCAAAATTCTGTTTCAATTTTGGTTTGGCAGAATAATCATTGCTAGTGTATTTCAGGTCATGTGTGTGCCCATGTGTGAAGTGTGATTTTAGTGGTGTGCATTTTATTACTAGGTCCATGACTTTCTTAGGTGGAGATACCTTACCTTGGTATCCTATTCCTTTTCTGCTATTCCTGCTAACTCCATAGTTCATTGAAGCCATCTTGCTTCTATCTATGTTTTTAGGCAGAAACTTCTGAAAGTTGTGATCATATTCTTTTATGATTTTATCAGTGCTATTGGGAGCCTCTGAGTTTATTGCTTTCTGAGAGTTTTGTAAATCAATTTCTAGTTTTGAAATCTTTTCTTTTAGCTCAAAATTTTCTAATCTTAGACTCACAGTTTCTTTAGAGTCAAAGATAAGATCCCTTTTTAGGTTCTTGAATTTGACTCTGATGTGCTGATATCTTTCCAGAATCTCATTCAGGCTTTCTGCTAGTTCAGCTTTAGTGAAATTAATAGTAAAATCAGGAAATACCTCTTCTGTGTCTGATTCTGAGTCTGACTGAGATGCTTCGCTTTATTCTGCCACATTAGCCATAAGAGAAATGTTAGCTCTTTCATCATCTGATTCTGAGTCTGCGTCAGAAGTATCTGAGTCATCCCATGTTGCCATGAGACTTTTCTTCTTCTCCTTGAAGAACTTCTTTTTGGGCTTCTCCTTCTAAAGCCTTGGACAATCACTTTTGTAGTGCCCCTGTTCATTGCACTCATAGCAGATGATGTCTTTGTTGTTTGACTTCTTGTGACTAGATGAAGCTTCAGATCTTCTGTGTCTAGAGGAGGACTCAGACTTTCTGTATCTGGAGGAAGATTCATTCTGATTCCCTGACCTTCTGGAATTCTTGAATTTTCTTTGCCTCTGCTTCCACAGCTGATTTACCCTTCTGGAGAGAAGAGATAGTTCGTCTTCTTCTGATGAGGATCCATCAGATATTTCTTCCATAGCCTGCAAAACCTTAGAATCAAGTTTTTTGTTAGATTTTGATACTAAAGGCTTACCTTGCTTCTGAGGCTCGTCATCTTCTAGCTCTATTCATGGCTTTTGAGGGAGCTAACAAGTTCCTCCAGAGATATCTTGTTGAGATCTTTAGCCAGCTTAAACGCGGTGACCATTAGCCTCCATTGCTTTAGTAGACTTCTGATGATCTTCTTTACATGATCAGCAGTAGAATACCCTTTGTCAAGAACTCTCAGCCCAACAACAAGAATCTGGAATCTTGAGAACATCGCTTCTATGGATTCACTGTCTTCCATCTTGAAAGCTTCGTATTTCTGAATGAGCGCAAGGGCCTTGGTTTCTTTAACTTGTATGTTGCCTTCATGCATCATTCTCAGAGAGTCAAACATGTTTTTGGCTGTCTCTCTGTTTGAGATCTTCTCATAAACTGAGTATGAGATGGCACTGAGAAGTATTGTTCTGGCTTTATGATGGTTTCTGAAATCACGCTTTTGCTGGTCAAACATTCTTTTTCTATCTATCTTCTGACTACTTTCATCCACTGGATGTGTGTATCCATCAATTACCATGTCCCATAGATCAGCATCATGAGCCATAAATAAGCTCTCAATTATGTCTTTCTAGTAGTCAAAATGTTCTCCATCAAAGACTGGAGGTTTGCCGCTGATTCTGTCCTTGTTATCATGATAGTCATTGCTGATGTTTTGGCTTGGTCCCACCATAGTGTTTTTCTAAAGCTTGGATCTTGTACTGACACGGTTAAGTGTATGAACTCAGAACCAGGCGCTCTGATGCCAATTGAAGAAGTGAAAAACACAAGAAGAGGGGGGTTTAATTGAAACTTAAAAAAACAAATGCAATAGACTCAAGATTTTTATCCTGGTTCGCTTGATCTCAAACTACTCCAGTCCACCCGCTAAGGTGATTTTGCCTCTCTCCAACGAGGACTTAATCCACTAATTAAACAGATTACAAAACTACTTTGACAACTTCCAAAGTCTTATTGAGTATGACCACAACCAGTTTTTTCTCAAGGAATAATAACTTAATCAAAGAACAATTAACTGTGTACTATATGTTTTTCATTACAAAAACTGTATCACTACTGTGATGTATTACACAATTTGAGTATATGAAAGAATATGAATATTTGCAGCTTTTTGAGATGTATGAGCAGTCGTTGGTGAAAATCGTAAATGATTTATCCTTTGAGCTTGTTTATATAGGCGTGGAAATCTGTCCAAAATAAAACGTGATAATGGACAATCAATGCATTTTCCATACTGAGAAGATTCTTCTCTGAATGAAGTCGTTGCATATGATACTATTTTAATTGAAATGTAATGCTTCAGAGCTTGGGAATCTTGCATGCTGCTTTACTTCAGAACTTTGATGACTCAGAGATATGAGGATCTGTTGACGCGTTAGACTTCTGTTCAAAATCAGAGCATCTTTTACTTTAGCACAGATTCTGATCATCATTCTTCAGAACATTCTAATTTGCTCAGCTTGAAAGCTTCTGTGGCTTAACTTATGATGTCGTTTCAGTCAGAACTTCTGTATAAAATACAACATAAATTTAGAGTGTATATTTGTTCTTTGTGTTTGTTATCATCAAAACTCTAATTAAGGGTTGTAGAATCAAACTATGTTCTAACACTTAAGTCAATTGTAGCTTTGAGACCCATGATGCATGCTTCATACTCAGCCATATTATTGGTACAGTTGAAACATAGTCTGGAGATGAAAGGAGTATGACAGCCCTCGGGAGATATGATTACAACACCGATGCCATTTCCAAGCGCGTTGGAAGCTCCGTCAAAAACCATAGTCTGTCGGGATCCTTTCTCAGGTCCTTCGTTCGGTCCAGGTTCTTCACAATCAGTCACTAACATGATATTCTCATCCGGGAATTCAAAGTTCATGGATTGGTATTCTTCCACAGCATGATGAGTCAAATGATCAGCTAATACACTTCCCTTGATTTCTTTCTGGGTTGTATATTGAATATCGTATTCGGTCAGGATCATTTGCCATCTCGCTATTCTTCTGGAGAGAGCGGGCTTATCGAAGATGTACTTGATAGGATCCATCTTAGATATTAATAAAGTAGTGTGGGTCAACATATATTGTCTCAGTCGGCGAGCAGCCCATGCCAAAGCGCAGCAAGTTTTCTCGAGCAGTGAGTATCTTGTTTCACAATCGGTAAACTTTTTGCTAAGGTAGTATATTGCATGCTCTTTTCGACCAGACTCGTCATGCTGCCCCAACACATACCCCATTGAATTATCTAATACTGTTAAGTACATTATTAAAGGTCTTCCTTCAATCGGAGGCATCATAATTAGAGGCTCTTGAAGGTATTCCTTGATTCTATCAAAGGCAGTCTGGAATTTATCATTCCACTTTACCACTTGATCTTTCTTCAGGAGTTTGAAGATTGGCTCACAAGTAGCAGTTGGACGGGAAATGGACCTAGCAATGTAGTTTAGGCGTCCTAAGAAACCTCTAACCTCCTTCTCAGTGCGAGAAGCCGGCATTTCTTGTATAGATTTTACCTTTGCATGGTCTACTTGAATACCCTTGTCGCTGACAATGAAACCTAGGAGCTTACCAGACCTTACCCCAAAGGTGCACTTGTTCGGATTTGATCTTAACTTGTATGTCTTCAACCTATCAAACAAATTTTGCAAGTGATCAAGGTGCTCTTCTTCCATTTGAGATCTGGCTATCATGTCGTCAACATAGACCTCTATCTCATGGTGAATCATATCATAGAACAAAGCTACCATAGCTCGCTGATAGGTTGCCCCAGCATTCTTCAACCCAAATGATATCACTTTGTAGTAGAAAGTGCCCCACTGCGTGACGAAGGTTGTCTTCTCCATGTATTCGGGTTCCATCTTGATCTTATTGTAACCAGAGAATCCGTATGTGATACGGTGGGAGAACTGACTGTTTTTGGAATGCTGGTTTGCGTTTTGCGTTTGTTTTCGCAAAATGTCGCGGTAAGCAAGAGTCGCCACCGACTTTTATTTTATCCAACCAGAAAAGGAAAAAAGCACAGAAAAATTCCTTTTTTGATATTTTCTAGGTACTGGAGGTAGATTATAGAAAGGGAAGGTATTAGCATCCTTTTTATCCGTAGTTATCTACGGGCTCTTAGGTACTTGCTCATCATTTTCAAAATTGTTTTCTTTGTGCTTGTGGGTTTTGAAAAGTTTTTGTTTTAACTTCGATTTAACTCTTGCTTATGTCCTCAAGAGTGTAATGAAGTGTTTTTGAAAACTTTGTTTGTAAAAGTGTAAGTGTGAAAAATTTGTTTGGATGAGCAAGTATCTAAGAACTATCTACCTACTCGAAAAAGGAATCGTTCTATGCTAATTTCCTTTAGACAATGCTATCCCACTATTGGTGAGTAGGTAGCACCGCCGTTGGAGTTTGAGGGTCAATTCGAATAGGGACATATAGTCACTAAAGCAATGTTAAGATGCCTTAGCGGTAACCCTAATGTCTTAGATCATTTGTTTGAGGCAACAATATCCGAGGCAACCATTTCGAGGCGACTATGATCTTTTAGACAAAAGGAAGGCCTCTAAAACGACCTATACTCAATGATCGTGTACAAAGGCAACCAAGTGGGGTATACCCTAAGAGTGCGCATGTGCGAGTGTGTCGTTTCAGTTATTTTTATCTTTGCACATGTTAAGGATGATCTAATTTGATTTTAAGATTAAACATTCAGTCTTGTCATGCAAACCCTATTATCAAACATCTAGCAGTTATAATTTGCAGAATAAAATGCGGAAATTAAAACTAATTCTTACAAGGCGTCGGGTATTTACATCGCCAAAAGCAACCCTTTGAAAATAAAATAAAGCGGTGAAATAAATAAAATGTCCTAATTAATTATTATAAACCATAAGCAGATACATTAATTGGATAAAGAAAATAAAGCGCGACGTGAAATTAAATCGAATGCGAATTAGGGTTTTGACCCTTTTTAAAAGAAAATACTTTTTTTGTTGTTTTTATTTTAAGGAAAGAAATTAAATCCTAAATTAAATACTAAATTAATTATTAAATTAATTAATTAATTATAAAAAAGTTGACATATTTTTGGAATTTTGATTATTTAAGAAAGAAATTAAAATAATTAAATTATGTTAAAACCTAATGATTTCTAATTGATTTTATTTATTTACAAAAATAAATTAAAGTTTCCTAGAATTAAAAACCTAATTAATTAATTAAAATCTATTAAATAAAAATAAAGTTATGAATTTTATTGGATAAAAAAAAAATTTATGATTTTTTGATAAAAAAGAAAATTTGTTTTTGGTTAGTAAATTAATTAAATAAAATAAAGCAATTAAATTAAATAAATAAAGTGTGAGAAAGAGAAATTGGGCCTGATTATGGAAGTGTCCATAGCAAATCTGTTGGCCCATTAATGAAAATCCATTTGACTTTTTGATCCAGCGTAGGCGCGTTGACTGGCTTATGGTGTGCCCTTGAAACTTGACCACCAGATCTGGCCATCTGGCCATCTGGCGCTTTGATAGTGAGTGTCCATGGGGGAAATCTAGCCCATGCATGCACATGATCTCCTGAAAAATATCAAGAAAATGCAATTTGCTGGAGGCAGGGATCGAACCCTTGACCTCCAGCCTTTTGGTCTTTGAACGCTTATGTGGCCACCACTAGGCCAAGTTGTTGCTTTTGTTATTATAATACAAATGAAATATAATATATGAAAACAAAGTCAATTTCCAGAAAAAATTATTAAAAAAAGCGCGCAAACATTTGAATGGGCAAATGGACGGATGACACCTCATCGTCCCTGTCCTCTAAGAACTGTAATTTTACCTGCGGATTTTTATCTGCATCTAAAAGCGCAGCTTCATTCCAAAATCCTCCTCAGGCTATGAAAATGATTTCTAAGGCCATGGTTGAACTCGTCATCCTCTTCTAATCATAACCATGGCCATCATGTGGGCTAATTGTACCTGAAGCGAAAAACCCCAAAAACACGAACAAAACCCTAATAATGGTGGATTTTGCTACAGGTCAGATAAACAAAATCAAATGATGCCAAAAGCTTGTAAATGATATGGTGATCACAAATATGCAACTAGTTTTTATTATAGATGCAAGAATAATACAAATCGAAATCAAGAATGGGGCGGATCCATGACAGACTTACAGCGCTATAGGAAGCTTGAAAACGCGTGGTTTGGATTGGTTTAGCTTCTGGAGATGGCCAGCAAACGATTGAGACACTTCCCAAGCCCTAAAACGACCTCTAACCTTGATTTCGATCCCACATGTTTTCCTTGTTTTTGCAAGTTTTGTTGTGCCTCTAGAATTGCTCTCTAACCCTTATTTTTGCCTGCACACGACCTTTATGTATTGCTCAGTGTATTAGGGTAACAAACTTTGTCCAAATCTTCCTACATTGATGATTGAATATTTGATTTGATCTTCTTTTACAACCTTCCAATTTTGGCTTGATTTCAATCTTTTTGTACCCTTATGCCTTGATACGAATTGGGAATGGTTTGCTAGCTGTGATTAAAGCCTGAAACAGTCAAAAAAACCATTGGTATCAATGCTTTGGATTTTATTTGATTTTATTTGATTTAAATCAAATTAATTCAAATAAAAATCAAAATAATTAATAAAACTGTGATATGGACACATGGCTAAATCTAGAGCACGTGTCCAATAATGCAAACTCAAAACAAGTGAAAAAGAATGGGCCCATTTGGCAAAATTTGAATTTTTGGGGATAGTTGACTTTTAGCAATTTTGCAAAAAAGTCTAACTTCAACAATGCATAACTTCTTCAATTTTGAACTTTTGGAGGTGTTCTTGTACTTTTAGAAAGTTTGAGATGTCCTCTAACCAACCCTTTTGGTTTCATCTTAATTTTATATTCCATGCTCAAGTTAGAAGCTTTGACAAAAAATGTGTTTTTGTTAACTTTCAAAAATGACCTATAATGTCAAAATTCATAACTTCTTGTGAGTGCATATTTTGATCTTGGGATATGAATATGGATTGTAGATAATTGCATCCTCTTCAAAATGAGCTTTGGATGGGTCATTTCTCATAAAGTATGAGAAAGTTATGCTTGGTCAAAGTTGGGTTGACTTTTCCTACAAACCCTAATTTAGCAACTTTTGAATCTTGATGAATCTTGAGAAATCCTTGATGAATCATGATCAACCCTTTATCAAATGATGAAATATCCTTCAAAATGATAATTTTGACAAAAAATCTTGAAGTTTGACTGTATGTGGGTCACAGTTGAATTTTGCCCTAGCACAGTCGACTTTTGGGACCTTTGAGCAATTGACTGAGCAAACTTCCTCTGCAAGGCCTGAAACTTGACATGGATGATCTTGATAAAATATTAGGATATTGGTGAGCACTTGGGGTCACTTGGACTCAAGGATCTTGATGCAACACAAAACCCTAATTTGAGTAGACTACCTTAGGAGAGAGCTTGTCTGGCCAACCCTTGGACTACTTTGTGCAACTTGGAGATTTTTCTTGCAATGTTTTGAGAAATATGGGAGGGAAAATTTTGGGGTACAATAGCTGCCCCTGTTCAATCTTCTTAAACCTGAGGATGTAGATTGGCTTTCGTGCCTTTCGTGATCCGAAGGTGGAAGAGGATTGAACACTAGAGTGCCCAGAAATTTGCACTCGCATGAAGTGATAATTGATTTGTGATGTAGGGAATGGGCTTACAGATTCCATTTAGAGGAGTGTCGATCGCATAAGAGATTCCTTAGCGAGAGCTTGCATACCTTCTGTTGAGGAAGATTCCGCTGGGGAAGCCTGATCTTCGTTGAGATTTAGGAACTTGCATGTACTTCAACTGAGAAAACATCTCTGTTGAGTTTTAAGAACTTGTCTGTAATTCAACTGGAGGGAAACATCTTCGTCGATATTTAAGAACTCGCCCATAATTAAACTGAGAAAACTTCTCTACTGAGATTTAGGAACTCGTCTGTAATTCAACAGAGGAACTTTGTCGAGATTTAGGACCTTGTCTGTAATTCAACTGAGAAAAACTCTGTTGAGATTTAAGAACTCGTCCGTAATTCAACTGGAGGGAAACATCTTCGTCGAGATTTAAGAACTTGCCTGTACTTCAACTGAGAAAACATCTCTGCTGAGATTTAGGAACTTGTCTGTAATTCAACGGAGGAACTTTGTCGAGATTTAGGAACTCGTTTGTACTTCAACTGAGAAAACATCTCTGTTGAGTTTTAAGAACTCGTCCGTAATTCAACTGGGGAAACATCTTCTTCGAGATTTAAGAACTCGCCCGTAATTCAACTGAGAAAACTTCTCTGCTGAGATTTAGGAACCTGTATGTACTTCAACGGAGGAACATTATGTCGAGATTTAGGAACTCGTATGTACTTCAACTGAGAAAAACTCTGTTGAGATTTAAGAACTCATCCGTAATTCAACTGGGGAAACATCTTCGTCGAGATTTAAGAACTCGCCCGTAATTCAACTGAGAAACTTATCTGCTGAGATTTAGGAACCTGTCTGTAATTCAACGAAGGAAAACTTTGTCGAGATTTAGGAACTTGTCTGTACTTCAACTGGGAAAACATCTCTGCTGAGTTTTAAGAACTCGTCCGTAATTCAACTAGGGAAACATCTTCGTCGAGATTTAAGAACTCGCTCGTAATTCAATTGAGAAAACTTCTCTGCTGAGATTTATGAACCTGTCTGTACTTCAACAGAGGAACACTATGTCGAGATTTAGGAACTCGTCTGTAATTCAACTGAGAAAAACTCTGTTGAGATTTAAGAACTTGTCAGTAATTCGACTGGAGGGAAACATCTTCGTCGAGATTTAAGAACTCGCCCGTAATTCAACTAAGAAAACTTCTCTGCTGAGATTTAGGAACTCGTCTGTAATTCAACGGAGGAATACTTTTGTCGAGATTTAGGACCTTGTCTGTAATTCAACTGAGAAAAACTCTGTTGAGATTTAAGAACTTGTCAGTAATTCAACTGGAGGCAAACATCTTCGTCCAGATTTAAGAACTCGCCCGTAATTCAACTGAGAAAACTTCTCTGCTAAGATTTAGGAACTCGTCTGTAATTCAACGGAGGAATACTTTTGTCGAGATTTAGGACCTTGTTTGTAATTCAACTGAGAAAAACTTTGTTGAGATTTAAGAACTTGTCAGTAATTCGACTGGAGGGAAACATCTTCGTCGAGATTTAAGAACTCGCCCGTAATTCAACTGAGAAAACTTCTCTGCTGAGATTTAGGAACTCGTCTGTAATTCAACGGAGGAATACTTTTGTCGAGATTTAGGACCATGTCTGTAATTCAACTGAGAAAAACTCTGTTGAGATTTAAGAACTTGTTAGTAATTCGACTGGGGAAAAAGC
The DNA here is from genome assembly GCA_948472305.1 of Vicia faba. NCBI lineage: Eukaryota > Viridiplantae > Streptophyta > Magnoliopsida > Fabales > Fabaceae > Vicia > Vicia faba. Next base: position 1,514,491,609 of record OX451737.1, on the reverse strand, counting down.
TTCAGAACTTTGAATTTTGTGAGAACTTAACCCATCCTTCCTGAAAGGCAGAGATTAGTTGTATGTAATGCATGATATGTATCAGGCAATGATGTTCTCAAGATAAATGAGATTGTGTTGTATGATGCGCATATGCATGTGTCATGATGTATGGAAATGTAATGTTTTTAGCTGGGGAAAATAAATCTCAGATAGCTGTTGGAGAAAAGAGTTGAATTATTCGTTTCCGCTAGGGATAGCGAATAAAGATGATTGTGAGAATAAACCTGCAGGAGAGGAAAACTCCGTTGGGGAATAAACTGATGAGGAGATTAGTCTGTGGGAAAGAGATGCTCTGTAGAGGATTCCACTTATGACTTCTGTTGGGGGATGAATTACCGTTACTGGTGATACTGAATCCTGTTGGGGATTCGTGTTTCTGTTGGTGAAAGGAATGAACTCCGCTGGGGATGATTTTTTCAATAGCGACCTTACTGGGGATAACCTTTTAGGCTCTACTGGGGACAATCTTCTAGAGTCTACTGAGGATGATTCTCCAAACTTCACTAGGGAAACTTTTTCAGACTACACTGGGGAAACTTTCCAAACTCCACTGGGGATATTTCATACTCCACCGGGGATGATAAGACTTTTTGATGCTGATGATAGATAAACTCTGCTTGGGGAGAATATTACTAATTCATTCATGGCTGTGAGTCTCAGTTGGGGAGAGTTAACATTACTACCTTTTCTTACTCTGTGGGGAGTTAAAGTATTTCAGCCATATTTTTCAGCTGAATTTATCCTTGTACCTGGTGGACAGAGCAACTGTGGAAGATTTATTTTGGTCTTCTTTGCAATGAAGTATAACAGAAACTGCTAATCAATGTTGATGTAATCAGGGGAGCTTGTAGGCTTCCTATGATTGATACATCCCAGAATGATCCTAGCCCAGATTCTGTAATAATCTTTCAAGTTTATGATCTTGTTGGATGGTTGTCCAGAAGTGAAAATGACCCTAGCAATGGATTTTAGGTCAGAACACTTATCAGCCATATCAATGCATCTGACTCCGCCGCCATTGTATCCAATGAGTTTCCCAATCAAGTCTTCTGTAATCACTATCTTCTTCCCCATAACATATGATGTGACCTGGTGGTTGGATGAAGTAGCATGAATCCAAAACTCTTTAACAAGAATGGGAAAAGTTGGACCCAATAGACGATCAAAGTATTTGTTCCATCCCTGTGTAGTTACATCTTCATACAGATCAAACCCGTTTTCCTGTAAACTCTCAAAGTCGATGATCAGTTCACATAGAACTTCATGGTTGTCGACCAAAGTGAGCAGTGTTCTAATGGGATCCTCATACTGTTCTGTTGACGAAGAATCAGGAGCACTGTTGAGATTCTTGAGGCTTGATGAGGATTCCATTGTTCACACGGATTCTTTAAAGAAAACTGATAGAAAGGGTTTTTGAAAAACTAGAGCAAGAGAGAATATTGAAAGCAGTAAAACGTGAATGAAATAGTAAATTGAGTTTTATAAACACTTTTGAAAACATAATCAGTAAGAAAGAGAAAATAAGTAATGATTATACTGAATTAATGAAACCTGAAATTAGGGGATTTCGTGAGATGTTGAACAGTTACCAATGGCAAGTGTCTCAATGCATCCAATCAGAGCCTTGGACCCTTCAGAATTTGAACGTGTGTTCAGCCTCAGAAGGTAACTTGTGAGAGGATGACAGATGTTTGATGGTGTGAACTGCACGCCTCTATCCTTGAAATGAAAAGTTTAGATCTTCATAGATAGATTCTGAGGCAACTGTACTCCTAACTTCTGAAGACAAGTTTAACAGATGTTCACAGAAAACAATAGAATTCTGAGGGTTAGAATATGCAAGTAAAACATTTTATTCTGGACACAATTTCATGCTGAGATGTTTTAGAATGAAATTGAATCTATCTTCAGAGAGGGGTTTTGTAAACACATCAGCCCATTGATGGTCTGTGTCAATAAATTTTAAAGTGAGAATTCCTTTCTGAATATAATCCCTAATAAAATGATATTTTATTTCTATATGCTTATCCCTAGAATGCAAAATGGGGTTTCTGGATAGACATATGGCAGAAGTATTATCACAGAAGATAGGGATGTTACTCTCAAATATGTTGAAGTCTTCAAGCTGACTTTTCATCTAGAGCATTTGTGTGCTACATCCGGCAGTTGTTATGTATTCAGCTTCCGATGTTGACAACGCAATTGTGGATTATCTCTTGCTGGTCCATTAGATTAGATTGTCTCCCAGAAACTAGCACCTTTCAGAAGTGCTTTTACGCTCTACTCTGTCTCCAGCAAAGTCAGCATCACAGTATCCTACTAAGTTGTATTCATTAGATTTTCTATAAAAACAAACCCAGGTTAGTAGTACCTTTCAGATGCTTGAAAATTCGCTTAATTGCTATTAAGTGAGATTCTCTAGGATCTGATTGGAATCTAGCACATAAAAAACCGTTGGATAAAATATCAGGCCTTGAAGCCGTCAGATAAAGGAGAGAGCCAATCATACCTCTGTAAATTTTATGTTCTACCTTTTTACTTACCTCTTCCTTTTCCAGAATGCACGTGGGATACATTGGAGTCTTTGAGGGCTTACATTCTGAGAGGTCAATTTTCTTCAGAAGTTCTCTGAAGTATTTGCTCTGGTGAATGCAAGTTCCTTCTAGAGTCTGGTTTATCTGAATGCCCAGAAAGAATTTAAGTTCCCCCATTAAGCTCATCTCAAACTCTGCATGCATGCACTTAGCAAATTCCCTTCCCAAAGAAGGTTTAGTAGATCCAAAAATAATTTCATCTATGTAAATTTGACAAACTAAAATGTCATTCTTAAATGTCTTACAGAACAGGGTTGTGTCCACTTTCCCTTTGGTGAATTCCTTTTCTAACAGAAAGTTACTTAGCCTTTCATACCAAGCTTTGGGAGCTTGTTTCAGACCATAGAGTGACTTCTTTAGTTTTAAAACATATTATGGGTGTTTGGAATTTTCAAACCCAGGGGGTTGGTGCACATATACCTCTTCATCAATGTAACCATTTAAGAATGCACTTTTGACATCCATCTGATACAGGGTGATGCCATTATTTACAGCAAAAGAGATTAAGAGTCTGATAGATTCTAACCTAGAGACTGGAGTAAAGGTTTTTGTATAGTCTATCCCCTCTTGCTGACTATAACCTTGTGCCACCAGCCGTGCCTTGTTTCTTATGACTTCTCCTTGCTCATTCAGTTTGTTTCTGAACACCCACTTGTGACATTTCCTTCTGAAGTTGTTGGAGCGTCTCTGCTGGGGACTTATGATGAGTTGTCTTCAGCACCTGTGAATTCAACTTCTATATCTGCAAAAGATTCATTCTGCTTTGACTTTTGAGGGTCAAGCTTATCATCAAATCTAACACTGATTGACTCTTGAACAATCTGTGTTTCTGTATTGTATACTTTGTACCCTCTTGAGCGTTCATAGTATCCTAACATAATACACTTTTATGCTTTAGAGTCAAACTTGTTCAGATGATCTTTAGTATTCAGAATAAAACATGTACATCCAAAAGGATAGAAATAAGAAATGTTGGGCTTTATGTTCTTCCACAATTCATATGGAGTCTTTTCCAGAATAGGTCTTATAGAAATTCTATTCTAAATATAACACATTATGTTAATTGCTTCTACCCAGAAGATCTTAGCAATGTTAGTTTCATTGATCATGGTTCTGGCCATTTCTTGCAATGTTTTGTTCTTTCGTTCTACAACTCCATTTTGTTGGGGAATTCTAGGACAAGAGAAGTCACGTGAAATGCCTTTTTCATTAAAAAATGTTTCAAATTTTTTATTTTCAAATTCTCCACCATGACCACTTTTGACTTTTCATTCTGAACTTGGTTACAGAAAGCAACAAACACAGAATGTGACTCGTCCTTGTGTCTTAAGAACTTTACCCATGTCCATCTGCTATAGTCATCTACGATCACTAACCCATACTTCTTTCCACTAACAGACGCAGTTTTCACTGGTCCAAATAAGTCTATGTGCAGAAGTTCTAATGGCCTAGAGGTGGAAACAACATTTTTAGCTTTAAAAGTAGGTTTTGCAAATTTTCCTTTCTGACATGCTTCACACAGAGCATCTGAGCTGAACTTCAGATTAGGAAGTCCTCTGACCAGATTGAGTTTGTTAATCTGAGATATTCTTCTCATACTAACATGCCCCAATCTTCTATGCCAGACCCATTGCTTGTTGTTAACAGGGAGAAGGCATTTTACATTCTGACTTTTTAGTTCAGGAAGTTTTATCTTATAAATGTTGTTTTTCCTCTTTCCATTAAACAGGATAGTTCCATCTTTCTGACTAACAGCTTTGCATGAATTTTGATTAAGGATTATATCATAACCATTATCACTTAATTGACTTATGGTTAACAGGTTATGCATCAATCCATCAACTAAAAGAACATTATTAATAGAAGGAAGATTACCATTAACTACTGTTCCAGAGCCAATGATCTTCCTTCTTTGGTTGCCTTCAAAGCCCACGTAGCCTCCAGGTTTAAGTTCCAGGCTTTGGAACATATGCTTTCTTCCCTCTATGTGTCGAGAGCATCCAGAGTCCAGGTATCATGACTGGTGTTTTAGCCTTGCTGCTAAAGATATCTGCTACATATATAATTTTGTCCTTAGGTACCCATATCTTTTTGGGTCTTGGTTTGTTTGTTTTACCAAAATTCTGTTTCAATTTTGGTTTGGCAGAATAATCATTGCTAGTGTATTTCAGGTCATGTGTGTGCCCATGTGTGAAGTGTGATTTTAGTGGTGTGCATTTTATTACTAGGTCCATGACTTTCTTAGGTGGAGATACCTTACCTTGGTATCCTATTCCTTTTCTGCTATTCCTGCTAACTCCATAGTTCATTGAAGCCATCTTGCTTCTATCTATGTTTTTAGGCAGAAACTTCTGAAAGTTGTGATCATATTCTTTTATGATTTTATCAGTGCTATTGGGAGCCTCTGAGTTTATTGCTTTCTGAGAGTTTTGTAAATCAATTTCTAGTTTTGAAATCTTTTCTTTTAGCTCAAAATTTTCTAATCTTAGACTCACAGTTTCTTTAGAGTCAAAGATAAGATCCCTTTTTAGGTTCTTGAATTTGACTCTGATGTGCTGATATCTTTCCAGAATCTCATTCAGGCTTTCTGCTAGTTCAGCTTTAGTGAAATTAATAGTAAAATCAGGAAATACCTCTTCTGTGTCTGATTCTGAGTCTGACTGAGATGCTTCGCTTTATTCTGCCACATTAGCCATAAGAGAAATGTTGGCTCTTTCATCATCTGATTCTGAGTCTGCGTCAGAAGTATCTGAGTCATCCCATGTTGCCATGAGACTTTTCTTCTTCTCCTTGAAGAACTTCTTTTTGGGCTTCTCCTTCTAAAGCCTTGGACAATCACTTTTGTAGTGCCCCTGTTCATTGCACTCATAGCAGATGATGTCTTTGTTGTTTGACTTCTTGTGACTAGATGAAGCTTCAGATCTTCTGTGTCTAGAGGAGGACTCAGACTTTCTGTATCTGGAGGAAGATTCATTCTGATTCCCTGACCTTCTGGAATTCTTGAATTTTCTTTGCCTCTGCTTCCACAGCTGATTTACCCTTCTGGAGAGAAGAGATAGTTCGTCTTCTTCTGATGAGGATCCATCAGATATTTCTTCCATAGCCTGCAAAACCTTAGAATCAAGTTTTTTGTTAGATTTTGATACTAAAGGCTTACCTTGCTTCTGAGGCTCGTCATCTTCTAGCTCTATTCATGGCTTTTGAGGGAGCTAACAAGTTCCTCCAGAGATATCTTGTTGAGATCTTTAGCCAGCTTAAACGCGGTGACCATTAGCCTCCATTGCTTTGGTAGACTTCTGATGATCTTCTTTACATGATCAGCAGTAGAATACCCTTTGTCAAGAACTCTCAGCCCAACAACAAGAATCTGGAATCTTGAGAACATCGCTTCTATGGATTCACTGTCTTCCATCTTGAAAGCTTCGTATTTCTGAATGAGCGCAAGGGCCTTGGTTTCTTTAACTTGTATGTTGCCTTCATGCATCATTCTCAGAGAGTCAAACATGTTTTTGGCTGTCTCTCTGTTTGAGATCTTCTCATAAACTGAGTATGAGATGGCACTGAGAAGTATTGTTCTGGCTTTATGATGGTTTCTGAAATCACGCTTTTGCTGGTCAAACATTCTTTTTCTATCTATCTTCTGACTACTTTCATCCACTGGATGTGTGTATCCATCAATTACCATGTCCTATAGATCAGCATCATGAGCCATAAATAAGCTCTCAATTATGTCTTTCTAGTAGTCAAAATGTTCTCCATCAAAGACTGGAGGTTTGCCGCTGATTCTGTCCTTGTTATCATGATAGTCATTGCTGATGTTTTGGCTTGGTCCCACCATAGTGTTTTTCTAAAGCTTGGATCTTGTACTGACACGGTTAAGTGTATGAACTCAGAACCAGGCGCTCTGATGCCAATTGAAGAAGTGAAAAACACAAGAAGAGGGGGGTTTAATTGAAACTTAAAAAAACAAATGCAATAGACTCAAGATTTTTATCCTGGTTCGCTTGATCTCAAACTACTCCAGTCCACCCGCTAAGGTGATTTTGCCTCTCTCCAACGAGGACTTAATCCACTAATTAAACAGATTACAAAACTACTTTGACAACTTCCAAAGTCTTATTGAGTATGACCACAACCAGTTTTTTCTCAAGGAATAATAACTTAATCAAAGAACAATTAACTGTGTACTATATGTTTTTCATTACAAAAACTGTATCACTACTGTGATGTATTACACAATTTGAGTATATGAAAGAATATGAATATTTGCAGCTTTTTGAGATGTATGAGCAGTCGTTGGTGAAAATCGTAAATGATTTATCCTTTGAGCTTGTTTATATAGGCGTGGAAATATGTCCAAAATAAAACGTGATAATGGACAATCAATGCATTTTCCATACTGAGAAGATTCTTCTCTGAATGAAGTCGTTGCATATGATACTATTTTAATTGAAATGTAATGCTTCAGAGCTTGGGAATCTTGCATGCTGCTTTACTTCAGAACTTTGATGACTCAGAGATATGAGGATCTGTTGACGCGTTAGACTTCTGTTCAAAATCAGAGCATCTTTTACTTTAGCACAGATTCTGATCATCATTCTTCAGAACATTCTAATTTGCTCAGCTTGAAAGCTTCTGTGGCTTAACTTATGATGTCGTTTCAGTCAGAACTTCTGTATAAAATACAACATAAATTTAGAGTGTATATTTGTTCTTTGTGTTTGTTATCATCAAAACTCTAATTAAGGGTTGTAGAATCAAACTATGTTCTAACACTTAAGTCAATTGTAGCTTTGAGACCCATGATGCATGCTTCATACTCAGCCATATTATTGGTACAGTTGAAACATAGTCTGGAGATGAAAGGAGTATGACAGCCCTCGGGAGATATGATTACAACACCGATGCCATTTCCAAGCGCGTTGGAAGCTCCGTCAAAAACCATAGTCTGTCGGGATCCTTTCTCAGGTCCTTCGTTCGGTCCAGGTTCTTCACAATCAGTCACTAACATGATATTCTCATCCGGGAATTCAAAGTTCATGGATTGGTATTCTTCCACAGCATGATGAGTCAAATGATCAGCTAATACACTTCCCTTGATTTCTTTCTGGGTTGTATATTGAATATCGTATTCGGTCAGGATCATTTGCCATCTCGCTATTCTTCTGGAGAGAGCGGGCTTATCGAAGATGTACTTGATAGGATCCATCTTAGATATTAATAAAGTAGTGTGGGTCAACATATACTGTCTCAGTCGGCGAGCAGCCCATGCCAAAGCGCAGCAAGTTTTCTCGAGCAGTGAGTATCTTGTTTCACAATCGGTAAACTTTTTGCTAAGGTAGTATATTGCATGCTCTTTTCGACCAGACTCGTCATGCTGCCCCAACACATACCCCATTGAATTATCTAATACTGTTAAGTACATTATTAAAGGTCTTCCTTCAATCGGAGGCATCATAATTAGAGGCTCTTGAAGGTATTCCTTGATTCTATCAAAGGCAGTCTGGAATTTATCATTCCACTTTACCACTTGATCTTTCTTCAGGAGTTTGAAGATTGGCTCACAAGTAGCAGTTGGACGGGAAATGGACCTAGCAATGTAGTTTAGGCGTCCTAAGAAACCTCTAACCTCCTTCTCAGTGCGAGAAGCCGGCATTTCTTGTATAGATTTTACCTTTGCATGGTCTACTTGAATACCCTTGTCGCTGACAATGAAACCTGGGAGCTTACCAGACCTTACCCCAAAGGTGCACTTGTTCGGATTTGATCTTAACTTGTATGTCTTCAACCTATCAAACAAATTTTGCAAGTGATCAAGGTGCTCTTCTTCCATTTGAGATCTGGCTATCATGTCGTCAACATAGACCTCTATCTCATGGTGAATCATATCATAGAACAAAGCTACCATAGCTCGCTGATAGGTTGCCCCAGCATTCTTCAACCCAAATGACATCACTTTGTAGTAGAAAGTGCCCCACTGCGTGACGAAGGTTGTCTTCTCCATGTATTCGGGTTCCATCTTGATCTTATTGTAACCAGAGAATCCGTATGTGATACGGTGGGAGAACTGACTGTTTTTAGAATGCTGGTTTGCGTTTTGCGTTTGTTTTCGCAAAATGTCGCGGTAAGCAAGAGTCGCCACCGACTTTTATTTTATCCAACCAGGAAAGGAAAAAAGCACAGAAAAATTCCTTTTTTGATATTTTCTAGGTACTGGAGGTAGATTATAGAAAGGGAAGGTATTAGCATCCTTTTTATCCGTAGTTATCTACGGGCTCTTAGGTACTTGCTCATCATTTTCAAAATTGTTTTCTTTGTGCTTGTGGGTTTTGAAAAGTTTTTGTTTTAACTTCGATTTAACTCTTGCTTATGTCCTCAAGAGTGTAATGAAGTGTTTTTGAAAACTTTGTTTGTAAAAGTGTAAGTGTGAAAAATTTGTTTGGATGAGCAAGTATCTAAGAACTATCTACCTACTCGAAAAAGGAATCGTTCTATGCTAATTTCCTTTAGACAATGCTATCCCACTATTGGTGAGTAGGTAGCACCGCCGTTGGAGTTTGAGGGTCAATTCGAATAGGGACATATAGTCACTAAAGCAATGTTAAGATGCCTTAGCGGTAACCCTAATGTCTTAGATCATTTGTTTGAGGCAACAATATCCGAGGCAACCATTTCGAGGCGACTATGATCTTTTAGACAAAAGGACGGCCTCTAAAACGACCTATACTCAATGACCGTGTACAAAGGCAACCAAGTGGGGTATACCCTAAGAGTGCGCATGTGCGAGTGTGTCGTTTCAGTTATTTTTATCTTTGCACATGTTAAGGATGGTCTAATTTGATTTTAAGATTAAACATTCAGTCTTGTCATGCAAACCCTATTATCAAACATCTAGCAGTTATAATTTGCAGAATAAAATGCGGAAATTAAAACTAATTCTTACAAGGCGTCGGGTATTTACATCGCCAAAAGCAACCCTTTGAAAATAAAATAAAGCGGTGAAATAAATAAAATGTCCTAATTAATTATTATAAACCATAAGCAGATACATTAATTGGATAAAGAAAATAAAGCGCGACGTGAAATTAAATCGAATGCGAATTAGGGTTTTGACCCTTTTTAAAAGAAAATACTTTTTTTGTTGTTTTTATTTTAAGGAAAGAAATTAAATCCTAAATTAAATACTAAATTAATTATTAAATTAATTAATTAATTATAAAAAAGTTGACATATTTTTGGAATTTTGATTATTTAAGAAAGAAATTAAAATAATTAAATTATGTTAAAACCTAATGATTTCTAATTGATTTTATTTATTTACAAAAATAAATTAAAGTTTCCTAGAATTAAAAACCTAATTAATTAATTAAAATCTATTAAATAAAAATAAAGTTATGAATTTTATTGGATAAAAAAAAAATTTATGATTTTTTGATAAAAAAGAAAATTTGTTTTTGGTTAGTAAATTAATTAAATAAAATAAAGCAATTAAATTAAATAAATAAAGTGTGAGAAAGAGAAATTGGGCCTGATTATGGAAGTGTCCATAGCAAATCTGTTGGCCCATTAATGAAAATCCATTTGACTTTTTGATCCAGCGTAGGCGCGTTGACTGGCTTATGGTGTGCCCTTGAAACTTGACCACCAGATCTGGCCATCTGGCCATCTGGCGCTTTGATAGTGAGTGTCCATGGGGGAAATCTAGCCCATGCGTGCACATGATCTCCTGAAAAATATCAAGAAAATGCAATTTGCTGGAGGCAGGGATCGAACCCTTGACCTCCAGCCTTTTGGTCTTTGAACGCTTATGTGGCCACCACTAGGCGAAGTTGTTGCTTCTGTTATTATAATACAAATGAAATATAATATATGAAAACAAAGTCAATTGCCAGAAAAAATTATTAAAAAAAGCGCGCAAACATTTGAATGGGCAAATGGACGGATGACACCTCATCGTCCCTGTCCTCTAAGAACTGTAATTTTACCTGCGGATTTTTATCTGCATCTAAAAGCGCAGCTTCATTCCAAAATCCTCCTCAGGCTATGAAAATGATTTCTAAGGCCATGGTTGAACTCGTCATCCTCTTCTAATCATAACCATGGCCATCATGTGGGCTAATTGTACCTGAAGCGAAAAACCCCAAAAACACGAACAAAACCCTAATAATGGTGGATTTTGCTACAGGTCAGATAAACAAAATCAAATGATGCCAAAAGCTTGTAAATGATATGGTGATCACAAATATGCAACTAGTTTTTATTATAGATGCAAGAATAATACAAATCGAAATCAAGAATGGGGCGGATCCATGACAGACTTACAGCGCTATAGGAAGCTTGAAAACGCGTGGTTTGGATTGGTTTAGCTTCTGGAGATGGCCAGCAAACGATTGAGACACTTCCCAAGCCCTAAAACGACCTCTAACCTTGATTTCGATCCCACATGTTTTCCTTGTTTTTGCAAGTTTTGTTGTGCCTCTAGAATTGCTCTCTAACCCTTATTTTTGCCTGCACACGACCTTTATGTATTGCTCAGTGTATTAGGGTAACAAACTTTGTCCAAATCTTCCTACATTGATGATTGAATATTTGATTTGATCTTCTTTTACAACCTTCCAATTTTGGCTTGATTTCAATCTTTTTGTACCCTTATGCCTTGATACGAATTGGGAATGGTTTGCTAGCTGTGATTAAAGCCTGAAACAGTCAAAAAAACCATTGGTATCAATGCTTTGGATTTTATTTGATTTTATTTGATTTAAATCAAATTAATTCAAATAAAAATCAAAATAATTAATAAAACTGTGATATGGACACATGGATAAATCTAGAGCACGTGTCCAATAATGCAAACTCAAAACAAGTGAAAAAGAATGGGCCCATTTGGCAAAATTTGAATTTTTGGGGATAGTTGACTTTTAGCAATTTTGCAAAAAAGTCTAACTTCAACAATGCATAACTTCTTCAATTTTGAACTTTTGGAGGTGTTCTTGTACTTTTAGAAAGTTTGAGATGTCCTCTAACCAACCCTTTTGGTTTCATCTCAATTTGATATTCCATGCTCAAGTTAGAAGCTTTGACAAAAAATGTGTTTTTGTTAACTTTCAAAAATGACCTATAATGTCAAAATTCATAACTTCTTGTGAGTGCATATTTTGATCTTGGGATATGAATATGGATTGTAGATAATTGCATCCTCTTCAAAATGAGCTTTGGATGGGTCATTTCTCATAAAGTATGAGAAAGTTATGCTTGGTCAAAGTTGGGTTGACTTTTCCTACAAACCCTAATTTAGCAACTTTTGAATCTTGATGAATCTTGAGAAATCCTTGATGAATCATGATCAACCCTTTATCAAATGATGAAATATCCTTCAAAATGAGAATTTTGACAAAAAATCTTGAAGTTTGACTATATGTGGGTCACAGTTGACTTTTGCCCTAGCACAGTCGACTTTTGGGACCTTTGAGCAATTGACTGAGCAAACTTCCTCTGCAAGGCCTGAAACTTGACATGGATGATCTTGATAAAATATTAGGATATTGGTGAGCACTTGGGGTCACTTGGACTCAAGGATCTTGATGCAACACAAAACCCTAATTTGAGTAGACTACCTTAGGAGAGAGCTTGTCTGGCCAACCCTTGGACTACTTTGTGCAACTTGGAGATTTTTCTTGCAATGTTTTGAGAAATATGGGAGGGAAAATTTTGGGGTACAATAGCTGCCCCTGTTCAATCTTCTTAAACCTGAGGATGTAGATTGGCTTTCGTGCCTTTCGTGATCCGAAGGTGGAAGAGGATTGAACACTAGAGTGCCCAGAAATTTGCACTCGCATGAAGTGATAATTGCTTTGTGATGTAGGGAATGGGCTTACAGATTCCATTTAGAGGAGTGTCGATCGCATAAGAGATTCCTTAGCGAGAGCTTGCATACCTTCTGTTGAGGAAGATTCCGCTGGGGAAGCCTGATCTTCGTTGAGATTTAGGAACTTGCATGTACTTCAACTGAGAAAACATCTCTGTTGAGTTTTAAGAACTTGTCCGTAATTCAACTGGAGGGAAACATCTTCGTCGATATTTAAGAACTCGCCCATAATTAAACTGAGAAAACTTCTCTACTGAGATTTAGGAACTCGTCTGTAATTCAACAGAGGAACTTTGTCGAGATTTAGGACCTTGTCTGTAATTCAACTGAGAAAAACTCTGTTGAGATTTAAGAACTCGTCCGTAATTCAACTGGAGGGAAACATCTTCGTCGAGATTTAAGAACTTGCCTGTACTTCAACTGAGAAAACATCTCTGCTGAGATTTAGGAACTTGTCTGTAATTCAACGGAGGAACTTTGTCGAGATTTAGGAACTCGTCTGTACTTCAACTGAGAAAACATCTCTGTTGAGTTTTAAGAACTCGTCCGTAATTCAACTGGGGAAACATCTTCTTCGAGATTTAAGAACTCGCCCGTAATTCAACTGAGAAAACTTCTCTGCTGAGATTTAGGAACCTGTATGTACTTCAACGGAGGAACATTATGTCGAGATTTAGGAACTCGTATGTACTTCAACTGAGAAAAACTCTGTTGAGATTTAAGAACTCATCCGTAATTCAACTGGGGAAACATCTTCGTCGAGATTTAAGAACTCGCCCGTAATTCAACTGAGAAACTTATCTGCTGAGATTTAGGAACCTGTCTGTAATTCAACGAAGGAAAACTTTGTCGAGATTTAGGAACTTGTCTGTACTTCAACTGGGAAAACATCTCTGCTGAGTTTTAAGAACTCGTCCGTAATTCAACTAGGGAAACATCTTCGTCGAGATTTAAGAACTCGCTCGTAATTCAATTGAGAAAACTTCTCTGCTGAGATTTAGGAACCTGTCTGTACTTCAACAGAGGAACACTATGTCGAGATTTAGGAACTCGTCTGTAATTCAACTGAGAAAAACTCTGTTGAGATTTAAGAACTTGTCAGTAATTCGACTGGAGGGAAACATCTTCGTCGAGATTTAAGAACTCGCCCGTAATTCAACTGAGAAAACTTCTCTGCTGAGATTTAGGAACTCGTCTGTAATTCAACGGAGGAATACTTTTGTCGAGATTTAGGACCTTGTCTGTAATTCAACTGAGAAAAACTCTGTTGAGATTTAAGAACTTGTCAGTAATTCAACTGGAGGCAAACATCTTCGTCCAGATTTAAGAACTCGCCCGTAATTCAACTGAGAAAACTTCTCTGCTAAGATTTAGGAACTCGTCTGTAATTCAACGGAGGAATACTTTTGTCGAGATTTAGGACCTTGTTTGTAATTCAACTGAGAAAAACTTTGTTGAGATTTAAGAACTTGTCAGTAATTCGACTGGAGGGAAACATCTTCGTCGAGATTTAAGAACTCGCCCGTAATTCAACTGAGAAAACTTCTCTGCTGAGATTTAGGAACTCGTCTGTAATTCAACGGAGGAATACTTTTGTCGAGATTTAGGACCATGTCTGTAATTCAACTGAGAAAAACTCTGTTGAGATTTAAGAACTTGTTAGTAATTCGACTGGGGAAAAAGCTTCAGAACTTTGAATTTTGTGAGAACTTAACCCATCCTTCCTGAAAGGCAGAGATTAGTTGTATGTAATGCATGATATGTATCAGGCAATGATGTTCTCAAGATAAATGAGATTGTGTTGTATGATGCGCATATGCATGTGTCATGATGTATGGAAATGTAATGTTTTTAGCTGGGGAAAATAAATCTCAGATAGCTGTTGGAGAAAAGAGTTGAATTATTCGTTTCCGCTAGGGATAGCGAATAAAGATGATTGTGAGAATAAACCTGCAGGAGAGGAAAACTCCGTTGGGGAATAAACTGATGAGGAGATTAGTCTGTGGGAAAGAGATGCTCTGTAGAGGATTCCACTTATGACTTCTGTTGGGGGATGAATTACCGTTACTGGTGATACTGAATCCTGTTGGGGATTCGTGTTTCTGTTGGTGAAAGGAATGAACTCCGCTGGGGATGATTTTTTCAATAGCGACCTTACTGGGGATAACCTTTTAGGCTCTACTGGGGACAATCTTCTAGAGTCTACTGAGGATGATTCTCCAAACTTCACTAGGGAAACTTTTTCAGACTACACTGGGGAAACTTTCCAAACTCCACTGGGGATATTTCATACTCCACCGGGGATGATAAGACTTTTTGATGCTGATGATAGATAAACTCTGCTTGGGGAGAATATTACTAATTCATTCATGGCTGTGAGTCTCAGTTGGGGAGAGTTAACATTACTACCTTTTCTTACTCTGTGGGGAGTTAAAGTATTTCAGCCATATTTTTCAGCTGAATTTATCCTTGTACCTGGTGGACAGAGCAACTGTAAAGCTTGGACAAATCTTATTTGCCCCTGTTTCTGATATTACAAGTAACTGTCTTTTGTTTCGTATGTAAATATTCATAAGCAGCAATTAATGTCAAATGCATATATCAAAAATGAACATTGGACGTTCTTTGCAAAACAAAACAGATAAAGGAAAAACAGTTTGAAATTTCTTTGAAAATGAATTGTATTGACTTTGAAGTTTGGCCTGTAAATAGGCGTTTTTTGTACAAGAGGCTGACGTCCTAGTAAGAGAACGCCGTCGAACAAATAGAATTTATACAATTTGTGAAAAACAAAATAGCTATGTGAACAATCCCACTGGGTTCCAACTCTGCTATTGCCTTTATGTCCTCGAGCATCTCATCACTTTGCTACTTGGTTGAAGGTAGATCAAATTGTGTGGTGTCGTCCGAGCTTGATAGTCGATACCGAAGTCTGGTTGCAAGGTGATCCATGAGACATAGTGTTACGCTTTAATCCCTTACTTTTGCCTGGACCGCCCTTGCGGGTTTTCAGTCCACCGGGATACCCTTTTTTGCCCAAGCCGCCTTTTCAGGTTTTCGACTTGCCGGGTGTACAGTTTTTTTCATTTTCATCCCTTATTTTTGCCCGAACCCTTTTGGTTCGCCGGGAAGCCCTTGTTTTTTCCTAGGCCAATTAACCTAGCGGGTCTTTGATCATGCGTAGTATTTTTTCACTATGTCTGCATTGACGGGGTGAGGAAGGTCGTCACCATCCATGGTGGTTAGAATCATAGCTCCTCCTGAGAAAATGTTCTTAACCATAAATGGCCCTTCGTAAGTAGGGGTCCATTTGCCCCTGGGATCACCTTGAGGTAAGATAATGCGCTTGATCACCAGATCCCCAACTTGATACTCTTGTCGTCTGACTTTCTTGTTAAACGCCTTGATCATCCGTTTTTTGTATGTCTGACCATGACAAATAGCAGTAAGTCTCTTTTCGTCGATTAAGTTCAGCTGATCAAGCCGGGTCTGAATCCAGTCATCTTCGCTCAAACCTGCATCCTTCATAATCCGAAGAGAGGGTATCTGAACTTCGATGGGCAAGACGGCTTCCATGCCATAAACCAAGGAATAGGGTGTTGCCCCTGTTGACGTCCGCGCTGAGGTACGGTACCCATGAAGAGCAAATGGTAACATATCATGCCAGTCTTTGTATGTCACCGTCATCTTCTGCACAATCTTTTTAATGTTCTTATTAGCCGCTTCTACAACCCCATTCATCTTTGGCCGGTATGGATAAGAGTTGTGATGATGTATCTTGAACTGCTTGCAGAGCTCGGTGATCATCTTATTGTTGAGATTTGTACCATTGTCCGTAATGATCCTCTCTGGTACACCATATCGGCAAATCAGATTATGCCGAATAAACCATGCCGCGACGTTCTTGGTTACTGTAGAAAAGGAAGCTGCTTCAACCCACTTCATAAAGTAATCAATAGCTACCAAGATGAAACGATGCTCGTTGGACGTAGTAGGTCTGATCTCACCAATCATGTCGATGCCCCACATTGCAAAAGGCCAAGGAGCTGTCAAGATGTTCACATCTTTGTCATCAATAGGGTAGTGTGAGTCAGCATATACTATCTTAGCCAGAGAACAACCCATGCCAAAGCGTAGCAAGTTCTCTCGAGCAGTGAGTGTCGGATATCACAGTCGGTAAACTTTTCACTAAGGTAGTAAATAGCATGCTCTTTTCGGCCAGACTCGTCATGCTGCCCCAGCACACACCTCATTGAATTGTCAAGTACTGTCAAGTATAAGATCAACGGTCTTCCTTCCACTGGAGGCATCATAATTGGTGGTTTTTGTAAGTTGCATGGCTCTTTCTTCCTATAGTAACAGTCTAGCAAGCTCCTCAGGCACTTCATGATCGTCCTCACCTTTGTCCTCGGCTTGGTTGATCGGACTTTCGAAGTCATAACTGACAGTAGCAGAGTCATTATCAATGGGATCCAGAGTGGATGTGGATCATGATATGTGAGTGTGTGTAAAATAGCTATTTGCAAGATAAAAAAAGAAAAACAAGGAGCGCAAAATTTGTAATGCAAGAAAATGTTCAATGCTTTTATTAATGATATATAGAAATGACACATATAAAGCCCTCACAAACAAAACCACGGTGTCTCGGGTAAGGCACCGGGCCGTAAAGTTTAAAAATTGTCTGTTACAAATTCAAAACAAAAGTCTCATTATTGGGTAATATAAGAAATTGGCATGGAATCCTTCGCTGTCCAATTGCTCAGGCCACCGTCGGTAGTTGGGTAAATCCGGCTATCAATATCAAACTCTTCATCATCATCATCCCCGATAGCATTCACTCCCGCGTCATGTTTTGGCATAGGAGCCGTTATGACATTAGGCTTTCTTGGCGCTTCGAACTCAATCTCCTTAGCGTCAATCAGATCCTGTACCTTATTCTTTAGGACCCAGCAATCATTCGTATCATGCCCCGGGCTATCGGAGTGAAAAGCACAGCGGGCGTTTGGATTATACATTGGTGATGTGGTGTTGGGATTCTTTAGGGCCTCCTTCGGAATCACCAGATTGGTCTTTAACAACTGCGGCAGAATCTGAGACAGGGTCATATGAAGCTGAGTGAATTGTCTTCGCGGCCTCTCGGCTCTTGGTTGATTGTTGCGTTGTGTGGCAACAATTGGTCTTGATATGACAACCGCATTAACTGCTTGGCGGCGCTCAGGTCTATTATGGCTCTTTGAACTGTAAATAGTGTTGGATTCCTTCTTAAAAGGCTTCTTTTCAGTACTTGATGAAGCACCCTTATGTATCTTGCCGCTCTTAATACCGGCCTCAACTCTTTCCCCAATCATGATTAACTCAGTAAAACCTGACGATGAACTTCTAATCAAATGGTTGAAAAACGGACCAGACAGGGTCCCCAGAAACATATCCACCAACTCTCTGTCAGCCAACGGGGGTTGTACTCTTCCAGTAAGGTCCCTCCATTTCTGAGCGTAGTCTATGAAACCTTCGATCGCACCCATAGACATACCCTGAAGTTAGGTACGCGTGGGAGCGAGGTCGGCATTGTATTGGTACTGCTTGTAAAAAGCAGCAGCAAGGTCTTCCCAATTACGGATACTAGCTCCTTCCAGCTGGTAAAACCATTCAAGTTGAGTCCCTGAGAGACTATATTGAAAGAAGTGGATCCAGAGGTTCTTATCAGTAGTGTGTGGCTGGATCTTTCTAACATACGAGCGGAGGTGCAACTTTGGACAAGAAACCCCGTCGTATTTAGAAAAGATTTGTGCTTTAAACTTGTGGGGAATCACCACCCCAGATGACAAACCCAAATCTCCGAAGTCCAAACCAGACACTTTCTGGACCTCCATCGCACTTAGTCGGTCTTCAAGCTGT
The DNA here is from genome assembly GCA_948472305.1 of Vicia faba. Taxonomy (NCBI): domain Eukaryota; kingdom Viridiplantae; phylum Streptophyta; class Magnoliopsida; order Fabales; family Fabaceae; genus Vicia; species Vicia faba. The sequence goes on along the minus strand of OX451737.1, from coordinate 1,514,473,213 downwards.
TTATACATATCCTCAGCCGGAGGATACTGGTCTTCATTAAAGTCAGTCTCGTTGTCTGAAACCACAGGGCTAGGAGCCCTCCTTTCTTCCTGATTCTCTCCCCCTCCAGATGAGTGAGTCAAATCAACCTCTTCTCGCAAATTGTTTCCAAATCTGCGACCCATATTCAGTAGGATCGTCTTCTTCTTCTTCTTCTTCTTATCCTTCAAGATAAGAGTCTTCAGATCTTGCTGACCCTTAGCCAAGTTCATGAACATTTCCTGGAACTGAGCATTTTGAGCTTGTAGAGCCTTGATAGCCTGATCAGTTGATGTTTCAGCAGACATGATGCTGAAATAAACAGCGAAGAAGACAAGAGACCTGTAAGGGTACCTGTAATGTGGTGCATGGAATGAAATGCGTATGATATGATTTCAAAGACGTCGAGAGATTCAAATTTGTAAACCAAAATGAAACACACTTTTATTAGATAAACTTGAAACAATGTTTGATAAATGCCCTTAAGGCGTTACAAAGGGAAAAACTGAAAAGTAAATCAAAACTAGAAATATCAAAGAGACATAAGCGCTCCCATGGTCGTTTCCTGTTGGTGCTGACATAGTCGTTGAGGACCTTCTCATTCTCCAGTTGTCTTGTCAGCTTCAGGATCTTCCGCTCCTGCTCGTGATACTTTTCTCTGTAAGTATCCCGCTCTTCTCTCAATTGCATCCAAGACCTCTTTAATGCCCCAATGTCAGTAGGCATGTACGGGTGGAGGATGGTAGGAGGAACCCCTTCTTCATCAGCAATCTCAATAATCACAGGCAAGACAGCTTCGTACGGCATTCCCAGCTTTTGAGCACGTGTACGAACCCATCGTAGATATGGTTCCATCGGAAGAGAGGTCTTCATCCCTAACTCATGCGGATCAGACCTGTGTACCCTGTTCCAAGCTCGTATGAACCTGCGGAGATGCTCCTCACTATCCCCTTGGAAGTCAAAGACAATGCTCGGCATTAGCAACTCATGAGGTCCGTCCCTCCTAGCTCGCCCAAACTGACGTAAGGCCAAACAAGGATTATAGGTAATCCCTCCTCGAATTCTAAGTAGTGGAACATTGGGGTATTCCCCACAGCGATCAATAATAGCTACTTCTTCCATGTATTTAGTGCTCCAGATAATGTCAGTGTGAGCGAGAGACATAATCCTGTAGGCCTAACTCATGCCTTCCTTGTTCTTCAAAACTGATTTAGGGAGGTGAGAAATAAACCACCTCGCCAGCAATGGTGCACAACACATAAGGGTTCCCCGTTTTCGAGCAGTATGGGCATAAAGAGAGTGCAGAATGTCACCCAAGAGAGTGGGCACCGGATTACGGGACATGAAAATCTTCACCGCATTCACGTCGACGAAAGAATCTGAGTTAGGAAACAAAACCAAACCATAAATGAGAAGAGCCAGGATATCCTCGAATGCTTGAAAATCCAAACTGTCCCAAAACTGATTAACCCGATCAACCAAGAACTTATCCAAGAAGCCCTTTGTCCCACTTCGAGTTTCCCAGTTAGACATTACCTCAGCCTTTGTCAGATGGAGGGCTGAAGCAATCTCTTTCGGACTAAGGACTTTCTCCCAACCTGTAAACGGGGTCTGCTCTAGAATAGAGATACCAAGTATATCAGAGAACTCCTCCAGAGTAGGGACCAACTGGTAGTCCGAAAAAGTGAAGCAGTGGTATAATGGATCAAAGAACTGGAACAAAACACTCATCATCTGTTCATCCAATCTGGAAGTGACCAAACCAAGGAGGTGACCATGTCTTCTGATAAAGGAGGAAGTGTCAGGAACCTTGGAAACCAAATCTCTAAGATGAGTGGGGATCTGTACAAAGCTGATCCGAATAGTGTTTCTACGCATAGAGGCCATGACCTACAAAACAGAACAAAGATGAATCCCCTCTATCTTTGAAATGGGTTAGTCCAATGCAATATGCATGCAATGTCATGATGCATGATGTCATGATAGAAACACATCACAAGTATTCACATATAGCAAACATGGTAAGGGCAAACAAGTCACACAGATAGCCCTTAGATTTCAGGCTGGCATGGAGTTTAGGTATTACCCTCTTTTAGTTTAGTTGGTTCAAACCTGTCCTAGTAATAATAATCGGGTTCTAGAGGATCTCAATATCACTGACCACCCTCGATCGGTCATAATTACAGTTTGGCAACCTTTTCTTGCGGCCGGAATCATCGTGAGAGTTTGGTCTCAATGAGTGTAGCATACTGCTACTGTTCTATGGCCAAGTTGGTCAATTATAGGTTCTAAGGTCAGTTGGTGCTTAATGACCCCTTAGAAGATCCATATTATCCTTGTTCCACCACAAGGGATATCGGTACAAACTAAAGTGCCACACCAACGTAGCTACTGCTTCAACCGTATCGGTCTATGTCGTACAGTTCCCTCACAGTCTATTGCTACTTACCTAAAAGGTATCCCCCAGATCCGGGTTAGGATCTATAGTAACTCCGATACAAGTCCACAAAGATAAAGCATACAAATCAAGCAATTGAAAACATTATGATGAACTATTCCTAAGGTACACCCCACTTATAAATTTCCCCAGCAGAGTCGCCAGTTCTGTGAACGGTGGGAGAACTGACTGTTTTTGGAATGCTGGTTTGCGTTTTGCGTTTGTTTTTGCAAAATGTCGCGGTAAGCAAGAGTCGCCACCGACTTTTATTTTATCCAACCAGGAAAGGAAAAAAGCACAGAAAAATTCCTTTTTTGAGATTTTCTAGGTACGAGGGGTTAGATTATAGAAAGGAAAGGTATTAGCACCATTTCTATCTGTAGTTATCTACGGGCTCTTAGGTACTTGCTCATCATTTTCAAAATTGTTTTCTTTGTGCTTGTGGGTTTTGAAAAGTTTTTGTTTTAACTTCGATTTAACTCTTGCTTCTGTCCTCAAGAGTGTAATGAAGTGTTTTTGAAAACTTTGTTTGTAAAAGTGTAAGTGTGAAAAATTTGTTTGGATGAGCAAGTATCTAAGAACTATCTACCTACTCGAAAAAGGAATCGTTCTATGCTAATTTCCTTTAGACAATGCTATCCCACTATTGGTGAGTAGGTAGCACTGTCGTTGGAGTTTGAGGGTCAATTCAAATAGGGACATACAGTCACTAAAGCAATGTTAGGATGCCTTAGCGGTAACCTAATGTCTTAGATCATTTATTTGAGGCAACAATACCCGAGGCAACCATTTCGAGGCGACTATGATCTTTTAGACAAAAGGATGACCTCTAAAACGACCTATACTCAATGACCGTGTACGATGGCAACCAAGTGGGGTATACCCTAAGAGTGCGCATGTGCGAGTGTGTCGTTTCGGTTATTTTTATCTTTGCACATGTTAAGGGTGATCTAATTTGATTTTAAGATTAAACATTCAGTCTTGTCATGCAAACCCTATTATCAAACATCTAGCAGTTATAATTTGCAGAATTAAAATGCGGAAATTAAAACTAATTATTACAAGGCGTCGGGTATTTACATCGCCAAAAGCAACCCTTTGAAAATAAAATAAAGCGGTGAAATAAATAAAATGTCCTAATTAATTATTACAAACCATAAACAGATACATTAATTGGATAAAGAAAATAAAGCGCGACGCGAAATTAAATCGAATGTGAATTAGGGTTTTGACCCTTTTTAAAAGAAAATACTTTTTTTTGTTGTTTTTATTTTAAGGAAAGAAATTAAATCCTAAATTAAATACTAAATTAATTATTAAATTAATTAATTAATTAAAAAAAGTTGACATATTTTTGGAATTTTGATTATTTAAGAAAGAAATTAAAATAATTAAATTATGTTAAAACCTAATGATTTCTAATTGATTTTAGTTATTTACAAAAATAAATTAAAGTTTCCTAGAATTAAAAACCTAATTAATTAATTAAAATTTATTAAAGAAAAATAAAGTTCTGAATTTTATTGGATAAAAAAAACATTTTTATGATTTTTTGATAAAAAAGAAAAATTGTTTTTGGTTAGTAAATTAATTAAATAAAATAAAGCAATTAAATTAAATAAATAAAGTGTGAGAAAGAGAAATTGGGCCTGATTATGGAGGTGTCCATAGCAAATCTGTTGGCCCATTAATGAAAATCCATTTGACTTTTTGATCCAGCGTAGGCGCGTTGACTGGCTTATGGTGTGCCCTTGAAACTTGACCACCAGATCTGGCCATCTGGCCATCTGGCGCTTTGATAGTGAGTGTCCATGGTGGAAATCTATCCCATACGTGCGCATGATCTCCTGAAAAATATCAAGAAAATGCAATTTGCTGGAGGCAGGGATCGAACCTCTGACCTCCAGCCTTTTGGTCTTTGAACGCTTATGTGGCCACCACTAGGCCAAGTTGTTGCTCTTGTTATTATAATACAAATGAAATATAATATATGAAAACAAAGTCAATTTCCAGAAAGAAAAAAAAAGCGTGCAAACGTTTGAATGAGCAAATGGACGGATGACACCTCATCATCCCTGTCCTCTAAGAATTGCAATTTTACCTGCGGATTTTTATCCGCAGATAAAAGCGCAGCTTCATTCCAAAATCCTCCTCAGACTATGAAAATGATTTCTAAGGCCATGGTTGAACTCATCATCCTCTTCTGATCATAACCATGGCCATCATGTGGGCTAATTGTACCTGAAGCGAAAAACCCCAAAAACACGAACAAAACCCTAATAATGGTGGATTTTGCTACAGGTCAGATAAACAAAATCAAATGATGCCAAAAGCTTGTAAATGATGTGGTGATCACAAATATGCAATTAGTTTTTTTTATAGATGCAAGAATAATACTAATCGAAATCAAGAATGAGGCGGATCTGTGAGGGACTTACAGCGCTCTAGGAAGCTTGAAAACGCGTGGTTTGGATTGGTTTAGCTTCTGGAGATGGCCAGCAAACGATTGAGACACTTCCCAAGCCCTGAAACGACCTCTAACCTTGATTTCGATCCCACACTTTTTCCTTGTTTTTGCAAGTTTTGTTCTGCCTCTATAATTGCTCTCTAACCCTTATTCTTGCCTGCACACGACCTTTATGTATTGCTCAGTGTATTAGGGTAACAAACTTTGTCCAAATCTTCCTACATTGATGATTGAATATTTGATTTGATCTTCTTTTACAACCTTCCAATTTTGGCTTGATTTCAATCTTTTTGTACCCTTATGCCTTGATACGAATTGGGAATGGTTTGTTAGCTGTGATTAAAGCCTGAAACAGTCAAAAAATCCATTGGTATCAATGCTTTGGATTTTATTTGATTTTATTTGATTAAAATCAAATTAATTCAAATAAAAATCAAAATAATTAATAAAAATGTGATATGGACACATGGCTAAATATAGAGCACGTGGGCAATAATTCAAACTCAAAACAAGTGAAAAAGAATGGGCCCATTTGGCAAAATTTGAATTTTTGGGGATAATTGACTTTTGGCAATTTTGCAAAAAAGTCCAACTTCAAAAATGCATAACTTCTTCAATTTTGAACTTTTTGAGTTGTTCTTTGACTTTTTAGAAATCTTGAGATGTCCTCTAACCAACCCTTTTGGTTTCATATCAATTTTATATTCCATGCTCAAGTTAGAAGCTTTTACAAAAAAAGGTGTTTTTGTTGACTTTCAAAAATGACCTATAATGTCAAAATTCATAACTTCTTGTGAGAGAATATTTTTATCTTGGGATATGAAGATGTATTGTAGGGAATTGCATCCTATTAGAAATGAGCTTTGGATGGGTCATTTCTCATAAAGTATGAGAAAGTTATGCTTGGTCAAAGTTTGGTTGACTTTTCCTACAAACCCTAATTTAGCAACTTTTAAATCTTGATGAATCTTGAGCAATCCTTGATTAATCATGATCAACCCTTGATAAAATGATGAAATATCCTTCAAAATGAGAATGTTGACAAAAAATATTGAAGTTTGACTGTATGTGGGTCACAGTTGACTTTTGCCCTAGCACAGTCGACTTTTGGGACCTTTGAGCAATTGACTGAGCAAACTTCCTCTGCAAGGCTTGAAACTTGACATGGATGATCTTGATAACATATTAGTATATTGGTGAGCACTTGGGGTCACTTGTACTCAAGGATCTTGATGCAAAACAAAACCCTAATTTGAGTATACTGCCTTAGGAGAGAGCTTGTCTGGCCAACCCTTGGACTACTTTGAGCAACTTGGAGATTTTTCTTGCAATGTTTTGAGAAATATGGGAGGGCAAATTTTGGGGTACAACACCGTCCGTGAAGGAGAATACCTTATGTTGTGCGGTATTGTCAACCAGAACATTAATGTGGGGAAGCGGAAAGTCATCCTTAGGGCTTGCCCTGTTCAAGTCTCTGTAGTCCACACACATATGTACCTTGCCGTCTTTCTTAGGCATCGGAACTACGTTAGCAACCCATTATGGATAAGAGGAGACAACTAAGAACCTAACATTGAAATGTTTCATAACGTTGGCTTTGATCTTCTCTGACATTTTAGGGCGCATACAATGGACCTTCTGCTTCACTGGAGGGCAATCTACTTTAGTTGGTAGACGATGAACCACAATATCAGTGTCAAGTCCTGGCATGTCTTTGTATGACCAGGCAAAGATCTCAACATAATCATGCAACATCTGAATCAATCGATGTTTGACACTAAGCTCCAAATTTTCACCTATCTTGACTTCTTTTCTGTCCTCTTCTATACCCAGATTCACTGTCTCAACTGGCTCTTCATGAGGCTGTATAGCCCTTTCTTCCTGTTGTAACAGTTTGGCAAGTTCTCCTGGTACCTCACAATTTCCCTCACCTTCGTCCTCGACTTGGTTGATTGGATTTTCAAAGTCATAACCGGAAATAGAAGAACCACTATCAATGGGATCCAGAGTGCATATGTGTTGTACCCCAAAATTTGCCCTCCCATTTTCACACAAGACATACTCCTAGAGGTCCTCAATGGCTCAAGTTGACTAAGGATTGACCGGACAAATCCTCCTCTTAAGACAATAAGCCTCAAACTAGAGTCTCACTCCTCATAAAGATGTTTGAGTTCCAAGGGTCCCAAATGGTCTCCATTTCCATAATATGTCCTCAAGATCATCCATGCCAAGTTTCATGCCTTGCACAACAAGTTTGCTCAGTTAACTGCTCAAATGCCTGCAAATCAACTGTACTAGGTCAAAAGTCAATTGTGGCCCAAATATAGCCAAACTTTAAGATTTTTGGTCAACATCAACATTTTGAAGTGATATCCATCATTTTATCAAGGGTTGATCATGATTCCTCAAGAAATGCTCCCAACTCATCAAAAGTCAAAAATTGCAAATTAGGGTTTCTATAGGAAAAGTCAACCAAACTTTGACCAGGCATAACTTTCTCATACTTTATCCAAAAATTTCCAACCAAGGCTCATTTTGAATAGAATCCAATTCCCTACAACTCGTCTTCAGACCTCAAGGTCAAGAAATGCCTTAATCAAAATATGCAAATTCATATGTTATAGGTCATTTCAAAAAGTCAACAAAAACACCTTTTGGGTCAAAGCTTCTTACATGAACATGGAAGATCCAATTGAGATAAAACCAAAGAGGTTGCTTAGGGGACATCCTAAGCTTTCTAAAAAGTCCAAGAATACCCTCTTAGGGTCAAAATTGAGAGAGAGATATACATTGTCAAAGCTGGCCATTTTTGGAAATTTGCACAAAGTCAACCATGCCCAAAAATGCATTTTTCTTCAAATGGGCCTAACTTTTTATGCTTGCAACACACTCCTAACATGGTCCACGACCCATGAACCACTCCATGCCTCATTCACTTATTTATTTAATTTATTTTGATTTTATTTATTTAAAATTCAAATTAAATCAAAAATAAATCAAATAAATGGGATAAGATTTGTTTTGGCATTGATTGAATATCTCATGAGCTGTCAAATAAAGAACAAAATCGTGCAAGCTCAAAACAAGAGGAAATCTTCAAATGTGGAAAGATTGGAATAAAAAATTCATGACCATTATATCTTGGATTCTTTCTAATTCTAATGACCTAGATTGATTCTACTACATATAACAAAGCATTTGCAACCCTAAGGACAACATTACATGCGCAGCCTGCCTCCCACAAAGGAAGAAGAGATTTCAAATTTTGTCAAAAAAGTGTTGATCACATATCCCTCCATAGGCCTTTTCAAGCAATTTCAAGGACACAACAGCACTCCTGGACATTCACTGAAGCTATCCCACTCATTCCCAAGGCTTGAAACCTGCAGAATCGCGCCCACCCTTCATCACGGTTCGCATATCCTCTCAATTTTGATTTCTTTGATTCTGCCATCATAAACAGGTTTTGATTATATATCTATGCTTGCTATCATGTTTACAATGTGATAGAATGCTTTGATTGGAGTTTGAATGTAGGTACGGGCATCTGCCATGGCTAGGGTTCCGGAGCTCTAATTTGGGGACCTTAGTTAGAGGCAAAATTATGCCAAATTAAGGGTTTATTCGTGCTCAGGGGATTATTTCCAATCGATCCATGCCCTTGGTTGGGATTTATTTTGCTTGTGCTGCATTTTTGAATTTTACGGGTTTGTAGCCATGCACAAGAACTGTCACTATAGCCTATAGTGACGAATCTGTCTGTAGGTAAAAGCCCAGTCCCTAAAGTGACAGTTCCAGGGAGAAGACAATTAGGTGGCAGACTCCCATTGGGAGATTTGAATTTGCGTGTGTTTCTGGACATAATAGCTTGTTTATATTATATTTTATTTGTTTAAATATATTCATGACTAACAATTCAGCACAAATGGTAAAGGCCTGCGCGTGTGAGAGGAAGGACCTGGGTTCGATCCCAGGTCTAGACATTTTTCATATTTTCTGATTTTCTTGTTTCAGATCCAGGGTGCTTCATAGACAGGATTTCACCATACACCTCAAAATCTCATACCTTGGATCATCCACTGATCATATCCAACATACAGCCAACTAAGAGCATTGTAGACCCTCCAAAGGTGATCCCTATTGGATCATGCGCAGGCAGAAGGGCCATCAATTTTGAGCTTTGCAAAATTCAGAATCACACCCCCCAGATTGCTATTCCTAGCAGGCCCATTTTATTTTTTGCTTTAATTTCTTTATTACTTTTTTTTTGTTTTAATCATTTATTCTAATTGTCTTAAAAAACCATTTTTTTAATTAAATCATAAAATCAAGAAATCACAAAAAATGTTAGAATTAGTTTTCTTTTTATTAAAATTAATTTTGTTTAAAAATAAATTAATTTAATTAGGGTAACTTGATTTGTTTTCCTTAATTAAAATTAATTAGAAATTGGGACTAATTTGTAAAATTCAATTTTAATCTATTTTCTTAAATAAAAATACAAAAAATATTTTCTTTAATTAAGTAGATTCTATAGGATATTTAATCCATTCCCATGTCATTCCTCGCGTGCGTTTACTTATTTATTTTTCCAATTATTGTATCTGATTACAGGTTTGTAATAGTTTTTAACTAGGATTTATTTTACTGCTTTTATTTACTGTTGAATCCCAAGTTTGGATATGTAACCCCCTCCCCAAAGCCTTGTAATAGCTAGATTTAAGATTCTCGCATTTTATTTTTCACTACTATTAACTGTTAGATGAATGATCATAGGATTGAATGGAAAGATTAAATGATTAAAACAGTAGAACACCCTAACTGTGCAAAGATAAATAAACTGAAATCAAACACTTGCACATGCTCACCCCTAGGGTATCTCCCTCTTTGATTACCTCAAAAATATGATTAATATTCTCGAACGTGAGAATTCTTAGTGACTGTCCTCTAATTCAGAGATCACAAGTCCCTCTCGAAGGTTTCCTCGGTAAAACAAAATGTGATCTTAGAACTTTAGGACAATTACTAAGAGATCTTGCCCTGTTGCCTTAAGTGACTGTAATTGTCCCTCTCGATTGTCCCTCAAACTCCAACGATGGAGCTACCTACTCCTTAACAGTAGGATAGCACTATCTAAAGGAAATAAGAAAATGAACAGTCTTTTTCGAGTAGGTAGAAACTCTTAAGTACTTGCTCAAAACAACCAGTTTTTTTCACACTTACACTTTTCGAATAAAGTTTTCAAAAATGCTTTATCACACTCTTGAGGACTGACACAAGGGTTACCATAAAGTGAAACTCCGCAGTAAGGCATTTTCAAGACACACACAAAAGTAATTTCAAAATGAGCAAGTACCTAAGAGCCCATGGAAAACCATGGATAGAAAGGGTGCTAACACATTCCCTTTCTATAATCTACCCCTCGTACTCAAAAACATCTCGAAAAAGGTTTTTTCTGTTATTTTTCCCTTTTCCTTTGTTGGATAAAATAAAAGACGATGGCGACTTTTTCTTACCGTACATTTATGAACAAAAAATGCAAAACCAGTAGTAACAAAAAATAGTCAGTTTTGCCACTGTATTACAAAACTGACGACTCTGCTGGGGACAAATAAAAAAATGGGGTTTACCTTAGGATCTAGGTCATTTTAAATTGCTTCTCTGGCTTGTCTTGTTTGATTTACTTTTAAGGGTATCTGTTTGGGTTGTTTGGATCCTAAACCCGGATCGGGAAATTCCTTTTAGGTAAGTAGCAATAAACTGTGAGGGACTTGTGTGGGGTATACCGACACGGTTGAAACAGTAGCTACGTTGATGCGGTACTTTGGTGTGTATCAATAGCCCTTGAGTAATCAAGGAGAATACGGGGACGCTGCGTGGTATCATAAAGCGTCAACTGACCTTAGCACCTTAATTGACCAAATTGGCTTTTTAGGACATAGTGAGATAGTTTTCTTTGGTGTAAACCCAAAGTCGGTTGATACTCGATGCTACACTCATTGAGGTTTGACTCTTGAGTTTTGTTTGGTGGCAAGTCAATTGTCTATCGGAATGAAATTTGGGGGAAAGATCGGTGATATTGAGATCCCTTAGAACCCGGTTACTATATTTAAGACAGGTTGAACCAACACAACTTCGAGAGGGTATCACCTTAAAACTCATGCAAGCCTTAAACCTAAGGTCTTTGTGTGATTTGCTTGTGTTTGCTATATCTGCTATATTTGAGCATAATCATGACATCATAACATAGCATATCATACTAACCATTTCAAGGATTCTTAGGATTTATTTTTGTCTTGTTTTGTAGGACATGGCCCTCGCCTGCAGATTCACTATCCAAGTCAGTCTGGTAAAGATACCTCCTCAGCTTAAGGAGTTATTATCAAGGGTTCCTGAAAGCTCTCCCTTCACTGAAAGACATGGTCGACTTCTGAGCTTGGTCACCTCAAACCCTGATGAAGAAATGTTAAAAGTTCTCTTTCAATTCTTTGACCCTCTATATCACTGCTTCACTTTTCTGGATTATCAGTTAGTGCCTACTATGGAGGAGTTTTCTTTGTTACTGGGGGTTCTTATCCTTAACAAGGTACCTTTCAATGGTATGGAAAGAGACCCTAAACCTGAACATATTTCTAAAGCTCTATCCTTACAACGGTTTGACGTAGTAGCAAATTGGGAAACCAGGAGAGGTGTCAAGGGTTTTTTGGCTAAGTTCTTGTTTGAGAAAGCTCATCATTTTTGGGATACCCTGGATTTACAAGATTTTGAAGAGGTGTTATCCCTTCTCATCTATGGGTTGGTACTGTTTCCTAATTCATACCAGCTCATAGACGTGAATGCGGTTAAGGTTTTCCTGTCATGCAATTTGGTACCTACTCTGCTTGGAGATATCCTACATTCTCTGCATACTCGCACTATAAAGAAAAGAGGGACCCTTCTGTGTTGCACTCCTCTTTTGACTAGGTGGTTTATTTCGCACCTACCTCGATCTGTCTAGAAGAATGAATAGGGTTTGAGATGGTCTCATAGGCTAATGACTCTTACACATTTAGGTATTCATTGGTGTCTGATCAGTGCATTTTGATGCACATTCTTCCATGATTATACTTATGCATTTTCATGGTTTGTTTAGCTTATTTTTGTATTTTATAGTGTTTTTCTATTTTAGTTTATTTCTACTCTTATTTGATTTTCGCACTTTATTTTCAGCATTAGCAGTCTGCGCAAATAAATTCATAACTTGAGCTACAGGAGTCAGAATGAGGCGTGCTACCAGTCGTTGGAAAGCTAAGAGAAAGAGCTACGATTTTTATTCAAAAGTCAAGAGCTGAATCGGACTGTAGCAGGGCCATAAAATTCGTTGAAGTTGCAGCATTTTATATTTAAGTTTTGGGTCATTTGTTTTGGGCCTGGGTTATGTTTTCGACCCAGTTGGGTTATGAACCAAATCCTTGTCCTTGCTATACCTAGCAGCCGCTACAATAATTTCGTTTTTACCTTTTCATTATTCAGAGGAAAAAACTTTGACTTGTACGCTTGAATGAAGAACTAATCATCCAGAGTTGATCTACTGTAATCGCGTTCCGATGCTTTGAGGTTTTTAATTTATCAATTCATTTTCGTTTCTCTTTCAATTCTATTTTATAAAATTGTATTTGCTTAATCTATTATTTCATGGAATGTCTTGATTAAATTTGTATGATTGTATTCCTAATCTTTAATCGTTATTTACGTCGCTTAGTCGTTAAATCGCGTTCTATATCGTGTTTGTTTAATTCACGATTATATTAATCCGTTTGCTTAATTCAGAATGGGAATTCAATCTATTTTATATCTATTGCACTTGTCAATTGATATTAAAATTGAATAGAGGTTTAAGCCGCTTAGGAAATTTATAAGGTAAAAACCAATGATTAGCAGGAACCTGAAAACAGTAGATCGACTTATTTTATAATCACTTATTTTAATCATTTATTGCGTGTTATGAATCGATCTTAAAACCAACCCCCCATTCGATTTCTATTAGTTAATAATAAAATCAAGAATCCTTGCGATACGACTCGAGCCATTGCCGCTATACTGCATTTTACAAAATACTCGTTTTTGATCCGTCTGCGATAGCAGATCAAATTGGCGCCGTTGCCGGGGATTCTTGTTGTTATTAATTAATATTTTAGTCATAGGTATAGTGTTCTTGTTTTTTTTTCCGTTGATTTTCAGGGTTGCAATTTCGGTTGCAGTACAGTTTTTCAGTCTACCAGGTAAGTTTGAAACCTACTATTTCGATTTGCTCCGAATTTTTTTCAAAAGTTCAAAAATAAATCGATGAACAGTACTCCTTTAGAATAAAATTCTAAAAGATTTCAGCCCTCAAAATCGCAAATTCCTCTTTTTTCTATTTTTAAATAATTGTTTACTGTTTTCATAGTGTCGAAAAAATCCAGAAAAATTCTTAAAATTCTTATTTTGCTTCATTAGATTATACTTGGTGTTTTTGTATTTTTTTTGAATTTATTTTAATCGTTTTCCTTCTTTCTATTTGTTTTTGTCTATTTCGGACAAAGTTGGTATTTATGTGTTTATTGATAACATGGATGAAAAAAGAACTTTGAGGCAGTTGGTTGTCCCTGATGTGAACTATAATTGTTTACATATTAACTATCCTACAACTGATGCACCTTTTGAATTGAAATCTGATTTAATACATTGGTTTTGCAGGTGAGGATCCGCATAAGCATATGAAGGAATTCCAGGTTGTGTGCTCAGAACCTTCTGAACCTTCGCTAGAGGACATTGTCAAACAAATGGCTGCAAATAATCTCAAGTATGAACAACAAATAGATTCTACTCTCCAGACTTTGCAAACGCAGATTGGACAACTTGCCTCTTTGATGAATATCATGCAACAAGCTCAAGGATCTAACCAACAATCCTTGGAAGAGAATTCTGTTTTTCCAATAGAGTTGCTTTCTGAGACTGTTGATGATACTTGTACTGATTTATTTGCAGCTGATTTTCCATCATTATCTGATTTTGATGATGTTTACTCTTGTTGTGTTTGTACTAATATTAAAATTTTCTCTGTTTATGCTGAAATTGAGGCCGCCTTGCAAGTTGACATTCTTACTGCAGATGAGGTTGTAAATGAAGTTGTTCATGTGGATGAAGCTCTCGACACTTTGGCTGCCCGAAACAAATCATCCATCGAACAACCACCTTCCCGAGAGCTGAAACTAATTCCTGAAAATCTTAAATATGCTTATTTAGAGATGAATGAAAAACTTCCGATTATACTTTCTTCTAAACTTTATTTTGATCAAGAAAGTAAATTTTTGAAGGTATTGAAGAATCATAAGAAAGGAATTGGATGGATCTTGAATGATATTTATGATACTAGTCCGTCCATGTGTATGTATAGGATCTCAATTAAAGATGTAACAAATATAATGAGACAACCCCTCAATCTTTTGATCTTTGGTGTTGTGGAAAAGAAGATCATGTGCCCATTCAACACTTTTACTTATCAAAGATTCTTCTTTGATCCTGGAATAAAAGGTGAAGGCACTAATAAAAAATTTAAGTTCAATGCACATTACCTAAAGCTACTCCATGAGAGTCCCACGTTGGAAGAAGAAACTATAGAAGAGATCTCGTTGGGAAAGGCTACTTATGCGATCACCTATCCGCCTTGACTTCTCGGGTGTGTTCTTTCCTCTCTCTCCTCTCTCTTATTTTATGCTTGTTTCTTTCAATAAGGACAATGTGTGTTTTAAGTGTGGGGGAGAGAATTATTTATTTATTTTGTTTTCTTTGCTTTTGTTCGTTGTTTTATTTTCAGTTATAAAAAAATATATACATCTTTTTGAAAGTTTTGGGTTATAGATTAATATGAGGTTAGTTGTGGAGACTTTGGAAAAGTTCACAAGATCGATATCATCTTAACACTGTAAGTCTCATGCATATGGAAGTTAATTTGAATTTTTATTATGACGTAGCCTTGAATTCTCATCTTTTAATAGCTCTTGAGTAGTTTATTTCAGCAGTCAACACCATCTCACACGCACTCTACACAGGGAAGCCGATGAAAATAAGTGAGTGATTCAAGTTTTATTTGGAAAAAAAAGGAAAGAAAAAGGAATGCGCCTTCTAAGTTTGGTGACTCTCACCCGGTCACTTAACCCAACGGTCATAGAACCTACAAAAAAGAGTTGATAATAAGACTCGTTGTTAGTTGGTTCAGCGGTTTCTGGTGCTGAACTAGGTAGGGAGGATTACGGTCCGATCCCCCGCAACTACTACCTAGTAAGCAAAGGGTTATGACACATAAGTACCAGAACCCCGTGCAAAAAGGATCAGAGTCACTAACCGGTCGCCTTGCTATGAGTGTGTGGAGATAATGAGCTTAATGTGATTGTGCCTGAATAAAAAAGAGCAAAAAGGAGGATGAGTAAGTTAGGCTTTGGCATAATAATATGATTCGAATTGGTTTGCTTATTCAAGAGACAAGATTAGTGTTCCTACGATATCCTTAGTGTGCAAGATTAGTACTTATTGATGCAATCTTAACCAAAGAAGAGTTCGTAGCCTAGAATGAGTAGTTGATGATGCTGTTGTGTTTCTTTTGATTTTATTTTTCTCGGAGTGCAAAAGTTCAAGTGTGGGGGAATTTCATCAGTGCATTTTGATGCATATTCTTCCATGATTGTACTTATGCATTTTCATGGTCTGTTTAGCTTATTTCTATATTTTATAGTGTTTTTCTATTTTAGTTTATTTATACTCTTATTTGATTTTCGCACTTTATTTTCAGCATTAGCAGTCTGCACGAATAAATTCATAACTTGAGCTACAGGAGTCAGAATGAGGCGTGCTACCAGTCGTTGGAAAGCTAAGAGAAAGAGCTATGATTTTTATTGAGAAGTCGAGAGCTGAATCGTAGTGTAGCAGGGCTATAAATTTCGTTGAAGTTGTAGCATTTTATATTTAAGTTTTTGGTCATTTGTTTTGGGTCTGGGTTATGTTTTTGACCCAGTTGGGTTATGAACCAAATCCTTGTCCTTGCTATACCTAGCAGCCACTACAATAATTTTGTTTTTACCTTTTCATTATTCAGAAAAAAAACTTTGACTTGTACGCTTGAATGAAGAACTAATCATCCAGAGTTGATCTACTGTAATCGCGTTCCGATGCTTTGAGGTTTTTAATTTATCAATTCACTTTCGTTTCTCTTTCAATTCTATTTTATGAAATTGTATTTGCTTAATCTATTATTTCATGGAATGTCTTGATTAAATTCGTATGATTGTATTCCTAATCTTTAATCGTTGTTTACGTCGCTTAGTTGTTAAATCGCGTTCTATATCGTGTTTGCTTAATTCACGATTATATTAATCCGTTTGCTTAATTCGGAATGGGAATTCAATCTATTTTATATCTATTGCGCTTGTCAATTGGTATTGAAATTGAATAGAGGTCGAAGCCGCTTAGGGAATTGATAAGGTAAAAACCAATGATTAGCAGGAACCTGAAAACAGTAGATCGACTTATTTTTATAATCACTTATTTTAATCATTTATTGCGTGTTATGAATCGATCCTAAAACAACCCCCCATTCGATTTCTATTAGTTAATAATAAAATCAAGAATCCTTGTTATACGACTCGAGCCATTGTCGTTATAATGCATTTTACAAAATACTCGTTTTTGATCCGTCTGCGACAGCGGATCAGTGTCCTCGATCCTCGGAGAATGTTACCATCATTAATCGATGCGTAGAATTCCCTAACATCCTTATCTTAGGCATTAGAGGAGGAATCACTTACAATCCTTGTTTGGCACTACGACAATTTGGATATGCAAGAAGGGATGGTCCTCATGATACACTTATCCAAGGAATCGCCTTCGACTATGAGAATGATGCTCAGGGTTACCGTAAAAGGTTCATGCGAGCTTGCGGCATGGTACATAGAGTTGATAGCAAGACAATGAGACACAATAATTCCATCCCTCTTGAGCCTTATCTCAAATGGGTACGAGCATGTGCTCAAATTCTTATGATGCCTTACCCCGTCATCCTACCTATGATTATGGAACCAGCTACTGAAGGAGACATTCCTTATCTTGTTCTTCATCCTGACATGCCAACTGATCATGAGGAGTTACAAAAATCTTGTGTTCAACTTAAGGAGGAGCGGGATACATTTGAAGCTCAATTATACGCCAGCGAGAAGAAAGTCCTGGAACTCACTAGGCTACTTCATGAAGAGAGGAATATAAAAGCCTACATTGCACCAAAGAGGATGCGCTTATGCGAAACCTAATTTTCTTTTTGCTTTAAGTTTTATTTTGTTTGATTGTAAGCCTAAAAGGGCACTTTTTGTAACAATTCTAACTTATTAATACAATTAACGTGTGTTTCTTTTGTTTAAGCAAATTTGAGTCTTTATGAATCCTTGAAATCATTGCATACGCATATCATCCATGACATTGCATAAACATGTTTCAAAGTAGGATTCTCATCTTGTTCGCTGTTTATTTCAGCAATAATGACTTCTGAACAAAGTATCAAGGATCTCCAGGCACAAAATTCCAAATTTCAGCAAATGTTTGTAGCTTTGGCTAAAGGGTAGGAAGATCTGAAGGCCCTTATTCTGAAAGATAGAAAGAAGAAGGCGAAGAAGACCGCTGGTGTGGTAAACCTGGGAAAAAGATTCAAGGGACTGTTGAAGCAAATGGTTGATCTGACCTCTTCATCTAAGGAATCCAAGAGGGTGAGACAAAGGAGGAAGACCCTAGCCCAGGGGAATCTGATAATGACACTGATTACAATGAAGAGCAGTATCCTCCGGCTGTCGAAAGGTACAAACAACTAGGGGATCATCTTAATGCAATAGAGATCCAAAAAGTACCAGGGCTGGATTTTGAAGAGTTAGGTTTGGTATCTAGGGTTGTCATCCCACAGAAGTTCAAGGTTCCGGTATTTGCAAAGTATGATGGGGTTTCTTGTCCCAAGCTTTATCTCTGTTCTTATGTGAGGAAGATTCATCCTCACACTGCTGATAGGAACTTGTGGGTCCATTTCTTTCAAGACAGTCTGTCTGGGACTCAGCTTGAGTGGTTCTATTAGCTGGAGGGAATCAATGTCCGCAACTGGGAAGATCTGGCTGCTGCTTTTTATAAGCAGTATAAATATAACACGGACCTTGCTCCTACCCGTACTCAACTCTAGAGTATGTCTATGGGTGCAAGCGAAGGTTTTAAGGACTACGCTCAGAAGTGGAGAGATTTGGAAGGGAGAGTCCAATCGCCTTTGTCTGATAAGGAGTTGGTGGACATGTTTCTTGGTACGCTATATGGTTTGTTCTTTAATCACTTGATTGGTAGCTCCTCGGCTGGTTTTACTGAGCTGATATTGACTGGAGAAAGGGTAGAAGCTGGGATCCGAAGTGGCAAGATCCAAAAAGACACCTCTTCAAGTACAGTGAAAAAGCCATTCATGGGTAAGAAAGAGGTCAATTCTATTTACAATCCAAGAAGTCAAAATATAACCGAGCATCGTCCAACGGTAGGGGCTGTGATGATACCTAGGCCTGTGGCTACTCAACAATGAAACAATCAGCCAAGGGTAGAAAGACCTCAAAGGCAGTTCACCCGGATCAATAAGACGTTGTATGAGGTTTTATCCCATCTGTTAAAATCTAATTTGGAAACCTTAAGGGAGGCTCCCAAGAATCCCAACACCACATCTCCTCGTTACAATCCAAACGCTCGGTATGCTTACCATTCTGAGAGTCTAGGCCATGATATAAATGAATGTTGGGCTCTGAAGAATAAGATACAAGATCTGATCGAAGCAAAGGAGATTGAGTTTAATGCTCATGAGATGCCTAATGTCATAACTGCTCCCATGCCCAAGCACAACCGTGGTGTTAATGTCATTGATACTGATCTACTTGTTACTTTTGTTGATGAAGTTTCTACTCCTCTCATGACCGTCAAGAAGAATTTGTTGCTAGCCGGTTTATTTTCGGGCTATGGTGAAGGTTGCCACATGTGTTTATATCTGTCTTCTGGTTGTTATTTGCTGAAGGCATGTGTTCAATGCCTGATGGATAACAAAGAGATTTTGTTCGAAAAGACTCTGGTTCCAACTGTTCTACATGAAGATGTTGCTATCATAACCATTTTTGCCAATCCTTCCAAGGTCTCCTCCAAAAGACCTGTTAGGATTACATATGCTCCAAGAATTGCTCCATTAATAATCACTTTTCCTGGCCCTGTACCATACTCCTCGGACCAAGCTGTTCCTTGTAATTATGGTGCTGACGTTTACTACCATGGCGTCAAGCAGGATTTATTAACCATTAGAGACGAAAAAACTGAAGAGGCTGATCCCGATATCAGTAACATTATCGGGACCAGCAATGTTACTCGAAGTGGAAGGGTTTTATCTCCCGAGATCTCCCCGAAGATTGTTTCTAAGCCTGTTGTTATTCCATTTGTTGTTCTGTCTAGTACTTCTGCTACTACTCCCATCCTTACTCCAGTTGTTACCTTTGCTGATGAGTCATCTGGGACTCGGGGAAAAGAAATTGTAGGTGAGCCTTCCCAGAAGGGGGTACCTAGAGAAGTTATTTTGGAACCCTATAAACAAGAAATGGAGGAGATTTTAAAGATAATCAATAAGAGCGACTACAATATGGTCGAACAACTGGGGCAGACCCCTTCGAAGATATCAATGTTGGCTCTGCTATTGTGTTACGAGGCCCATGCAAAGGCTTTGGTTACATTTCTCAAGATTGCGCATGTGCCGCAAGAAACCTCGACTGACCAATTCAAGGATTGTGTGGCCAATGTGACTGCTGATAATGGGTTGGGTTTTTCTGATGCTGATTTGACACCCAAGGGGAGAAAGCATAATGATGCTCTACGTGTCTCGATCGAATGCAGGGGCACCATTATGGCCCATGTGCTAGTGGACACTGGATCGTCACTGAATGTTCTTCCCAAGAAGGCTCTTGATAGGCTAGATCGTGAAGGTTTGACCTTAAAGCCCAGTAACATTATGGTGAGGGCTTTCGACAGTTCAAAAAGAATGGTGCACGGGGAGGTGGACATCCCTGTCAAAGTGGGTTCCCAGACCTTTGAATCCACCTTCTACGTGATGGATATCAGGCCATCTTATTCTTGTTTGTTGAGTCGTCCTTGGATCCATGAAGCTGGAGCCGTTACGTCTACGCTGCACCAAATGTTGAAGTATCCAGTGAAGGGAAAGATTGTCACCGTGCATGGTGAAGAGGAGTACATGGTAAGCCATCTGAACTCTTTCAAGCATGTGGAAATGGACGGTGAGTTCATAGAGACCCCTTGTCAAAATTTTGAAGAGGTTCCCCTGAATATGGCATCAACCGAGACTATTACCAATGTGCCAAAGATCACCAGACCTCCTTTGAAGATGGCTTCTCTCAAGGACGCCAGAGCAATAGTTAAAGAAGGTGGGTGTACCATTTAGGGATAACTCCCTAATTTTCCTTACAAAACTGACAAATTTGGTTTGGGCTTTACTTCAGGAGCTCAAAGGGTTGTTCGACGTGCTCGGGCTGGAGGACCTCCCCTACACATTAGCAATCATGGGGTCAATGCTATAGAAGACGATGATGAGGATTCTGATATTGACAGTTGGATTTACCATACTACCAACGGTGGACCTAGTAACTGGACGGCCGGAGATTTTGTGTCGATTACTTTTATTCAGTAGTAATTGTCTTGCTTATTTTTCAGATTTGTAATAAACAATATAAACTCTATGGCCTTGTGTCTTACCCGAGGCACAATGTTTTATTTGTGAGGGTTATTATATGTCATTATCATATGTCATCAATAAAACATTGGATATTTTTGCATACAAATTTTGCGCTCTCTGTTTTTATTTTCTGCTTTTTACTTTATCAATATAGCTATGCTCTTACACACACTCACATATCAAACTGCAGATCCATATCCACTCTGGATCCCATTTATAACAGTTTTGCCATTGCCAGTTATAACTTCGAAAATCCGATCAACCAAGCCGAGGACGAAGGTGAGGAAGATTGTGAGATACCTGGAGAACTTGCTAGACTGTTACAACAGGAAGATAGGGCTATAGAGCCTCATGAATAGCCAGTTGAGACAATAAACTTGGGCACAGAGGTAGACAGAAAAGAAGTCAAGATTGGCGCAAATATGGGGATTAATGTCAAACAGCGGTTGATACAAATGTTGCATGACTATGTCGAGATCATTGCCTGGTCATATTAGGACATGCCAGGAATGGATACATATATTGTGGTTCACCGACTACCAACTAAAGAAGATTGCCCTCCGGTAAAGCAGAAGGTCTGTCGCATGCGCCCTGAAATGTCACAGAAGATCAAAGCAGAGGTTATGAAGCAATTCAACACTGGGTTCTTAGCTGTCACTTCTTACCCCCAATGGGTTGCCAACGTGGTTCTGGTGCCTAAAAAAGACGGTAAGGTATGTATGTGTGTGGAGTACAGAGATCTGAACAGGGCAAGCCCCAAAGATGACTTTTCGCTCCCCCACATTGACGTCCTGGTTGACAACACCGTGCAACACAAGATATTTTCCTTCATGGATGGTTTCTCTGGTTACAATCAGATCAAGATGGCACCCGAAGATATGGAGAAGACAACCTTCATCACTCAATGGGCCACTTTCTACTACAAAGTGGTGTCGTTTGGATTAAAGGATGCAGGGGTAACCTATCAGCGAGCCATGGTCGCCTTATTTCATGACATGATTCACCATGAGATAGAGGTATACGTAGATGACATGATAGCCAGGTCTCAAACCGAGGAAGAGCACCTTGATCATTTACAAAAGTTGTTTGATAGGTTGAAGACATACAAGCTGAGGTTGAATCCGAACAAGTGCACCTTCGAGGTAAGGTCTAGCAAGCTACTGGGTTTCATTGTCAGTGACAAGGGCATTCAGGTGGACCCTGAAAAAGTAAAGTCTATACAAGAGATGCCGGCTCCTCGCACTGAGAAGGAGGTCAAAGGCTTTTTGGGACGCCTAAACTACATTGCCAGTTTCATTTCCCATCTAACTGCTACTTGTGAGCCAATCTTCAAACTCCCGAAGAAAGATCAAGTGGTAAAATTGAATGATGAATGCTAGACTAATTTTGAAAGAATCAAGGAATACCTTCAAGAACCACCAATTATGATGCCTCCGATCAAAGGAAGACCTTTGATAATGTACTTAACAATGTTAGATAATTCAATGGGGTGTGTGTTGGGGCAGCATGACGAGTCTGGTCGAAAAGAGCATGCAATATACTACCTTAGAAAAAAATTTACCAACTGTGAGAAAAGATACTCACTGCTCGAGAAAAATTGTTGCGCTTTGGCATGGGTTGCTCGCTGACTGAGACAGTATATGTTGACCCACACTACTTTGCTGATATCTAAGATGGATTCGATCAAGTACATCTTCGAGAATCCCGCTCTCTTCGGAATAATAGCAAGATGGCAAATGATCTTAACCGATTACGATATACAATACACGACCTATAAAGCAATCAAGGGAAGTGTATTAGCTGATCATTTGGCTTATCAGGCCGTGGATGACTACCAGTCCTTGAATTTTGAGTTCCCGGACGAGAATATTATGCTAGTGACTGACTATGAAGAACCTAGATCGGATGAAGGACCTGAAGGAGGATCCCGATGGACTATGGTTTTTGACGGAGCCTCGAAGGTAATGGCATTGGTGATGTAATCATATCCCCCGAGGGCTGTCATACTCCTTTCATTTCCAGACTATGTTTCAACTGTACCAACAACATGGCGGAGTATGAAGCATGCATCATGGGTCTCAAAGATGCTATTGACCTGAGGATCAAGTTCTTAAATGTTTTCGTGGATTCAGCCTTGGTGATAAGTCATATCAAAGGAGAGTGGGACACGAAGCACCCGAATCTCATCCCGTACAAAGAGCACTTGCTGACATTGCTTCCACACTTTGAGGAGGTAACCTTTGAACATTTTCCACGAGAAGAGAGTCAGTTAACGGACACGCTAGCTACCATGTGCTTTATGTTCAAAGTCAGGTGGGACAACGACGCCCCTCGAATCACTATTGAAAGGCTGGATGAACCGGCATACTGCTACGAGATCGACACAGAAGGAGTAGTAGACAAACCTTGGTTCTATGAGGTGAATAGATATCTTGAGGCTCAAGAGTATCCTGGGGAGCATCTGTCAATGATAAGAAGTTTCTGAGAAGGTTCACCGCGAAATTCTTCCTCAGTAATGGAATCCTCTACAAGCGCAACCATGACTCTACTTTACTTTGGTGCATGGACAAGAGCGAAGCGGAGAGGATTATGACAGATCTACACGAAGGTACCTTCGGAACCCATTCAAGTGGACATACCATGGCTAAAAAGATCCTACAGGCAGGATATTATTGGTCCATTATAGAAGCAGACTGCTACCAGCATTCCCGAACTTGTCACAAATGCCAGATCTATGTTGATAAGGTGCATGTACCTCCGGTTATGTTGAATGTCTTGACGGCTCCTTGGCCCTTTGCAATCTGGGGCATTGACATGATCAGAGAGATTAGACCTACCACTTCCAATGGGCATCGCTTCATCCTGGTGACCATTGATTACTTCACGAAGTGGGTTGAAGCTGCCTCTTTTGCTACTGTTACCAAGAATGTCGTGGCACGGTTTATCAAGTATACATGATCTGTCGGTACAGTATGCCAGAGAGGATCATCACTGACAATGGTACAAATCTCAACAATACGATGATCACCGAACTTTGTAAACAGTTCAAGATCCAGCATCATAATTCTTCCCCTTACCGGCCGAAGATGAATGGTGCTGTGGAGGATGCTAACAAAAACATTAAGAAAATCATACAGAAGATGACAATGACATACAAAGACTGGAATGAGATGTTACCATTTTCTCTTCATGGGTACTGCACCTCCGCACGAACATCGACAGGGGCTACACCATATTCTCTACTATACGACATGGAGGTTGTCCTGCCTATCGAGGTCCAGATCCCTTCTCTGAGAATCATGAAGGATGCAGGTCTGAATGAAGATGATTGGATCTTGACTCGACTTGATCAACTGAATCTGATCGATGAAAAGAGACTTACTGCTATCTGTCAGGGTCAAATGTATCAAAAGCGGATGATCAAGGCTTTCAACAAAAAGGTCAGACGCCAAGTATATTAAGTCGGGGATCTAGTGATCAAGCGCATCAAACTGCCGCAAGGTGATCCCATGGGCAAATGGACTCCCACATACGAAGGTCCATTTGTGATCAAAAGCATTTTTTTCTGGTGGAGCCATGATTCTGACCACCATGGACGGTGACGACCTTCCTCACCCTGTCAATGCAGACATAGTGAAAAGATACTACGCATGATTAAAGATCCACTAGGTTGACTGGCCTAGGAAAGAATAGGGCTTCCCGACGAACCAAAAGGGTTCGGGAAAAATTAGGGATGAAAACAAAAAAATCTGTATACCTAGCAAGTCGAAAACCTGAAAAGGCAGCTTGGGCAAAAAAGGGTATCCCGGTGGACAGAAAACCCGAAAGGGCGGTCCAGGCAAAAGTTAGGGATTTAAAGCGTATCACTATGTCCCATTGGATCACCTTGCGAAAAGACTTCAGCATCGTCTATCAAGCTCAAAACGGCGCCAATCAATCCAGTCAGCTTCGGACAAGCAGCAAAATGATGAGACGCTCGAAGACATAACGGCAATAGCAGAATTGAAACTCAATGGGATTATTACACATAGTTGTTTTCTTATATTTTTACACAATATTGTATAGCTTTCACTTTCATGGAGGAGTTCTCTTAATAGAGTGTCATCCTCCTTGTACAAAAATGCATGTTATAGGTCAACTTCGAAATTAATACAAGTCATTTTTACAAAACCATTTGTTTTCCTTTTTCTGTTTTTTATTGCAAAAACGTCCAATGATTTATTCTTGACATAGTCATTTGAATATAATTTCTATTCACAAATATTTGCATAAGAAACAGAAAGACAATTGCTTATAACTTAAGAAACAGGGGCAAAAACTAAAAAAAACCATGTCAATCCCGACAGCTACTCCTTCCGGCAGTTACAGGGGCAGGTACAATTTTGAAATGAAGTCACCATTACATGCGACCCTGTGACGTCTATGCTCCCCACAGATAAGAGGCAACCAAAGCTTTGACATCAGCTTCCCTAAACAGGAGCTACTTTCCCCGGCAAAGCTCCTTCAGAGAGCCGACGTCTATATTCCCCAGCTGAATTTTATAATCGCAAGCAGTCTATAAACTTTTCTCCCAAGCAGAGTTTATTTCTATGAATACAGAAGCTCAATCCCCAATAGAGTTTATCTCTCTAACTACGGAAGTTCATCTCCCCGCGGAGTTTATTTCTCCAAATCAGCAAAATCTTCCCACAAAGCATCTCCTCTCGCAAGCAGAGCTATTCCCCCGCAGAGTTATTCTCAAGCAGAGTCTCTCCCCGGCAGAATATTCATAAACAAGGAGAAAATCCCTAGTATAGTCATCTCCATTCACCATCCCCAACGGAAATGAAGAACTCAGCTTCCTAATACTTTTCAGCAGCAATCTGAGATTTACTTTCCCCGACTAAGAAATACTGCAATAGCATCCCATGTTCATACATCATGGCATGCGCATACATATTGCATACAATACAATCTCATTTATTTTGCGAACATCATCACAATGAATTTCATACATCATGCCATTGCATACGACTAACTCTTTACCTTTCAGGAAAGGACCAAATCAGCAAGCTACGTCTAACCAAGGACTATTCCAGGATTTTCCTCAAAAAGATAATCCTAAGATCTCTCTACTTACTATGCCGGTAGAAGAGATTCCAAGACTCTCGTCTGGGTTAATTGAATCTCTAATAAGATTCTCTTGATAGCTATGCCAGCCAAAGTTAACCTAAGATCTCCCTGCTCACTATGCCGGTAGAAGAGACTCAAAGACTTTCGTCTGGGTTAGTTGAATCGCTACCAAGATCCTCCTGATTACTATGCCAGTCAAAGTTATCCCAAGATCTCTCTGCTCACTATGTCAGTAGAAGAGACTCCAAGACTTTTGTCTGGGTTAGTTGAATCGCTACCAAGACTCTCCTGATTACTATGCCAGTCAAGGTCATCCCAAGATCTCTCTGCTCACTATGCCGGTGGAAGAGGCTCCAAGACTTTCGTCTGGGTCATTTGAATCGCTACTAAGATCCTCCTGATTACTATGTTAGTCAAAGTTATCCCAACATCTCTCTCCTCACTATGCCGGTAGAAGAGACTCCAGGACTTTCGTTTGGGTCAGTTGAATCACTACCAAGATCCTCCTGATTACTATGTCAGTCAAAGTTATCTCAAGATCTCTCTGCTCACTATGCCGGTAGAAGAGACTCTAAGACTTTCATCTGGGTCAGTTGAATCTCTACCAAGATTCTCCTGATTACTATTCCATTCAAGGTCATCCCAAGATCTCTCCGCTCACTATGTCGGTGGAAGAGACTCCAAGACGTTCGTCTGGGTCAGTTGAATCGCTACTAAGATCCTCCTGATTACTATGCCAATCAAAGTTATCCCAAGATCTCTCTGCTTACTATACCGGTACAAGAGACTCCAAGACTTTCGTATGGGTCAGTTGAATTGCTACCAAGATCCTCCTGATTACTATTCCAGTCAAAGTTATCCCAAGATCTCTCTGCTCACTATGCCAGTAGAAGAGACTCCAAGACTTTTGTTTGGGTCAGTTGAATCACTACCAAGATTCTCTTGATTACTATACCAATCAAGGTCATCCCGTGATCTTTCCCCTCACTATACCGGTGGAAGAGACTCCAATACTTTCGTCTGGGTCAGTTGAATCGCTACTAAGATCCTCCTTATTACTATGCCAGTCAAAGTTATCCCAAGATCTCTCTGCTCACTATGCCGGTAAAGGAGACTCCAAGACTTTCGTCTGGGTCGGTTGAATCGCTACCAAGATCCTCCTGATTACTATGCCAGTCAAAGTTATCCCAAGATCTCTCTGCTTATAATGCCGGTAGAAGAGATTCCAAGACTTTCATCTGGGTCAGTTGAATTGCTACTAAGATCCTCCTGATTACTATGCCACTCAAAGTTAACCTAAGATTTTCTCTGGATTAGTCAAATCGATACTAAGATTTCTATTCCAGATAAAGAAGCTATGAAGCCCGGAAACTGACCGGATAATAGTCAATCAACAATTCAAGACACTGTGAAGCCCAGATCCTGACCGAATAACAGTTTAATCTCATTTCCTCAGTAAGTCGCTGTGAAGCCTGGGATACGACCAGATAGCAGTCAACCTTATTATCCTCAACAAGTTACTGTGAAGCCTGGATCCTGACCAGATAGTAGTTCACTTCCGTCTCTTCAATCAAGAGATGAATCCCCAGTAGAGTAATGGACAAAATGAAGCTCCTAGACTCTATTCCCGAAGACAGAGACCAACATTCCCCAGCGAAGGCCTCCATAACAACAGGAACAGGAATTCTCACAAAGGAATATCTCACGAAATCATCATTATTTTGGATGGCATCTTTAAGCCCATCTCTGAAGAATCTCCGTCACATTATTTGGATGGCATCTGTAAGCCCATTCTCGGTGTCATCAACCGTCAGTTTTACTTCATGCGAGTGCAAATTTCTGGGCACTCTAGTGTTCAATCATCTTCCACCCTCAGATCATGAAAGGCAGACAAGCCAATCTAAATCCTCTGGTTTAAGAAGATTGAACAGGGGCAGATGTTGTACCCCAAAATTTTCCCTCCCATTTTCACACAAGGCATACTCCTAGAGGTCCTCAATGGCTCAAGTTGACTAAGGATTGACCGGACAAATCCTCCTCTTAAGACAATAAGCCTCAAACTAGGGTTTCACTCCTCATCAATATGTTTGAGTTCCAAGGGTCCCAAATGGTCTCCATTTCCCTAATATTTCCTCAATATCATCCATGCAAAGTTTCATGCCTTGCACAACAAGTTTGCTCAGTCAGCTCCTCAAATGCCTAAAAATCAACTATACTAGGTCAAAAGTCAACTGTGGCCCAAATACAGCCAAACTTCATGATTTTTGGTCAAAATCAACATTTTGAAGTGATATCCATCATTTGATCAAGGGTTGATCATTATTACCCAAGAAATGCTCCCAACTCATCAAAAGTAAAAAATTACAAATTAGGGTTTTTATAGGAAAAGTCAACCAAACTTTGACCAGGCATAACTTTCTCATACTTTATCATATATTTTCCAAAAAAGGCTCATTTTGTAGAGAATCCAATTCCCTACAACTCCTCTTCATCCCTCAAGGTCAAGAAATGCCTCAATCAAAAGATACAAGTTCATACATTATAGGTCATTTCAAAAAGTCAACAAAAACACATTTTCGGTCAAAGCTTCTTACATGAACATGGAAGATCCAATTGAGATGAAACTAAAGAGGTTGCTTAGGGGACATCCTAAGATTTCTAAAAAGTCCAATAACACCCTCTTAGGGTCAAAATTGAGAGAGATATACATTGTCAAAGTTGGCCATTTTTGGAAATTTGCACAAAGTGAACCATGCCCAAAAATGCATTTTTCTTCAAATGGGCCTAACTTTTTATGCTTGCAACACACTCCTAACATGTTCCATGACCCATGAACTACTCCATGCCTCATTCACTTATTTATTTAATTTATTTTGATTTTATTTATTTAAAATTCAAATAAAATCAAATTAAATCAAAAATAAATCAAATAAATGGGATAAGATTTGTTTTGGCATTGATTGAATATCTCATGAGCTGTCAAATGAAGAACAAAATTGTGCAAGCTCAAAATAATAGGAAATTTTCAAATGTGGAAAGATTGGAATCAAAAATTCATGACCATTATATCTTGGATTCTTTTTAATTCTAATGACCTAGATTGATTCTACTACATATAACAAAGCATTTGCAACCCTAAGGACAACATTACATGCGCAACCTGCCTCCCACAAAGGAAGAAGAGAATTCAAATTTTGTCAAAAAAGTGTTGATCACATATCCCTCCATAGGCCGTTTCAAGAAATTCCAAGGACACAACAACACTCCTGGACATTCACTGAAGTTATCCTACTCATTCCCAAGGCTTGAAACCTGCAGAATCGCGCCCACCCTTCATCACGGTTTGCACATCCTCTCAATTTCGATTTCTTTGATTCTGGCATCATAAACATGTTTTGATTATATATCTATGCTTGTTATCATGTTTACAACGTGCTGGAGTACTTTGATTGGAGTTTGAATGCAAGTACGGGCATCTACCATAGCTAGGGCTCTGGAGCTCCAATTTGGGGAACCTTAGTTAGAGGCAAAATTAGGCAAAATTAAGGGTTTATTCGTGCTCAGGGGATTATTTCCAATCGATCCATGCCCTTGGTTGGGATTTATTTTGCTTGTGGTGCATTTTTGAGTTTTACGGCTTTGTAGCCACGCACAAGAACTGTCACTATAGCCTATAGTAACGAATCTGTTTGTAGGTAATAGCCCAGTCCATATGGTAACAATTCCAGGGAGAAGATAATTAGGTGGCAGACTCCCATTGGGAGATTCAAATTTGCGCGCGTTTCTGGACATAATAGCTTGTTTATATTATATTTTATTTATTTAAATATATTCATGACTAACAATTAAGCACAGATGGTAAAGGCAAGCGCGTGTGAGAGGAAGGACCTGGGTTCGATCCACGGTCCAGACATTTTTCATATTTTCTGATTTTTCTTGTTTCAGATCCAGCGTGCTTCATAGCCAGGATTTCACCATACACCTCAAATTCTCATACCTTGGATCATCCACTGATCAAATCCAACATACAGCCAGCTAGGAGCATGGTGGACCCTCCAAAGGTGATCCCCATTGGATCATGCACAGGCAGAAGAGCCATTAATTTTGGGCTTTGCAAAATTCAGAATCACACCCCCCAGATTGATATTCCTAGCAGGCCCATTTTATTTTTTGCTTTAATTTATTTATTACTTTTTTTATTGTTTTAATTATTTATTCTAATTGTCTTAAAAAACCATTTTTTTAAATTAAATCATAAAATCAAGAAATCACAAAAAATGTTAGAATTAGTTTTCTTTTTATTAAAATTAATTTTGTTTAAAAATAAATTAATTTAATTAGGGTAACTTGATTTGTTTTCCTTAATTAAAATTAATTAGAAATTAGGACTAATTTGCAAAATTCAATTTTACTTTATTTTCTTAAATAAAAATACAAAAAATATTTTCTTTAATTAAGTAGATTCTATAGGATATTTAATCTATTCCCGTGTCATTCCTCGCGCGCGTTTACCTATTTATTTTTGCCAATTATTGTATCTGATTACTGGTTTGTAATAGTTTTTAACTAGGATTTATTTTACTGCTTTTATTTACTGTTGAATCCCAAGTTTGGATATGTAACCCCCTCCCAAAGCCTTGTAATAGCTAGGTTTAAGATTCTCACTTTTTTTCACTACTATTAACTGTTAGATGAATGATCATAAGATTGAATGGAAAAACTAAATGATTAAAACAGTAGAACACCCTAACTGTGTAAAGATAAATAAACTGAAATCAAACACTTGCACATGCTCACCCCTAGGGTATCTCCCACTTCGGTTGCCTCAGAAATACGGTCACTATTCTCGAACATGAGAATTCTTAGTGACTGTCCTCCAATTCAGAGATCGCAAGTCCCTCTCGAAGGTTGCCTCGGTAAAACAAAATGCGATCTTAGAACATTAGGACAGTTACTAAGAGATCTTTCCATGTTGCCTTAAGTGACTGTAATCATCCCTTTCGATTGTCCCTCAAACTCCAACGATGGAGCTACCTAGTCCTTAATAGTAGGATAGCACTATCTAAAGGAAATAAGAAAACGAACAGTCTTTTTCGAGTAGGTAGAAACTCTTAAGTACTTTCTCAAAATAACCATTTTTTTTCACACTTACACTTTTCGAACAGAGTTTTCAAAAACGCTTTATCACACTCTTGAGGACTGACACAAGGGTTACCATAAAGTGAAACTCTGCACTAAGGCATTTTCAAAGCTTTTCAAAACACACACAAAAGTAATTTCAAAATGAGCAAGTACATAAGAGCCCATGGAAAACCATGGATAGAAAGGGTGCTAACACCTTCCCTTTCTATAATCTACCCCTCGTACTTAGAAACATCTCGAAATAGGTTTTTTCTGTTCTTTTTCCATTTTCCTTTGTTGGATAAAATAAAAGACGGCGGCGACTTTTGCTTACCACACATTTGCGAACAAAAAATGCAAAACCAGTAGTAACAAAAAATAGTCAGTTCTGCCACCGTATTATAATATGGATCTGCAGTTTGATGCGTGAGTATGTGTAAGAGCATAGATGTATTAATAAAGTAAAAAGCATAATAGAAAGACAGAGAGCGTAAAATTTGTATGCAAAAACGTCCAATGCTTTATTAATGACATATGACATTGAAAAATGATAACCCTCACAAATAAACCATTGTGCCCTGGGTAAGACACAAGGCCATAGAGTTTATATTGTTCATTTATTACATATCTAGAAAAACAAAAAGACAATTACTCCTGAATAAAAGTAATCGACACAAAGTATTTAGCTGTCTAGTTACTGGGTCCATCGTTGGTAGTAGGAAAGATCCAACTGTCTATGTCATAGTCACCATCACTGTCTTCTAAAGCGTTGATCCCATGATTGTTGATGCGTAGGGGAGGTCCTCTAGCGCGAGCACGACAAACAGCCCTTTGAGCCCTTAAAGAGAAACCCAAACCAAACTTACCAGATTTGTATGGAATGTCACGGAGTTGGCCCCAAATGGTACACCCACCTTCTTCAATTACTGCTTTGGCATCCTTGAGAGAAGCCATTTTCAAGGGAGGTCTGGTGATCTTTGGCACACTGGTAACAGTCTCGGTTGCAGCCATGGTCTGAGGCACCTCTTCTAAATTATGACAAGGAGTCTTGATGAAATCGCCGTCCATTTCGACATACCTGAAAGAGTTTAGGTGGCTTACCATATACTCCTCCTCACCATGTACTGTGACAATCTTTCCCCTCATTAGGTACTTCAACATCTGATGCAGAGTAGAAGTAACAGCTCCAGCCCCATGGATCCAAGGGCGTCCCAACAAGCAGGAGTAAGATGGTCGGATGTCCATCACGTAGAAGGTGGAGTCAAAGGTCTGAGAACCAACTTTGATAGGGATGTCCACCTCCCCGTGCACCATTCTTTTTGAACCATTGAAAGCCCTCACCACAATGTTACTGGGCTTCATAGTCAAACCTTCGCAGTCTAATCTGTCAAGAGCCTTCTTGGGTAGAACATTTAGCAATGAACCAGTATCTACTAAAACATGGGCCAAAGTGGTGCCCCTACATTCGATGGAGACATGCAGCGCATCATTGTGTTTTCTTCCCTTGGGTGTCAAATCAGCATCAGAAAAACCCAGTCCATTATCAGCGGTCAAACTAGCCACACAATCTTCGAATTGATCAGCGGCAGTTTCCTGCGGCACATGAGCAGTCTTGAGGAATTTTACCAAAGCCTTTGCATGAGCTTCGAAGTAGAACAGTAAGGCCAACATTTAAATCTTAGAAGGGGTCTGCCCCAGCTGTTCGACCATATTGTAGTTGCTCCTTTTAATTATTTTCAAGATTTCTTCCATTTCTTTCTTAGAAACCTCCGGAATGGATTCTGAATGCGCCTTCGTCTGAACATGCTCAACCAATATCTCTTTGCCCTGAGTCTCGACCTACTCGGTGACAGGGGTGGCAACAGGGTTAATCACAGTAGTTCTAGTGGCAGTATTAGTAGGAGCAACAACAGAAATGATCACAGGAATAGTAACGACTTTAGGAGGAGAAATCTCGGGAGAGAACACTCTTCCGCTTCTTGTTATTTTACTGGTCCTAACGATATTGCCGACGTCAGGATCAGTACTTCCAATAACTTTATCTTCAGTAGCCAACATGTCTTACTTGACGCCATGGTAATAGACATCAGCCCCGTAATTCCAGGGAACAACTTTGTCCGAGGAATATGGTATTGGCCCTGGAATAGTGATGATCAGGGGAGCCAACTTTGGAGCAGATGTAATCCTGACGGGTCTTTTGGTGGAGACCCTGGGAGGATTGGCGGAAATGGTTATAATTAAAACATCTTTACATGAAACAGTTGTGACGGGAGTCTTCTCAAATAGAATCTCTTTGTCATCCATCATGCATTAAACACCTGCTTTCAACAAAAAGCAACCAGTTGGTAGAGATAAACATAAGTGGCAACCTTCACCACAACCCGGAAATAAACTGGCTCGCAACAGATTCCACTTAATAGTCATGAGAGGAGTAACAAGTTCCTCAATATAAGTAACAAATATATCATTGCCAACATCATTAACACCATGGTCGTGCTTGGGCGTGGGAGCATTTATAACATTAGGAGTTTTCGAATCATCGAATTCAATCTCCTTTGCCTCGATCAGATCCTGCACCTTGTTCTTTAAAGCCCAGCAGTTGTTTGTATCATGGCCTAGAATTTTAGAATGGTAGGTGCACCGATCCTTTGGATTATAGTGAGGAGAGGAAGTATTAGGATTCTTCAGAGCTTCCCTCAAAGTTACCAGATTAGATTTCAGTAAGTGGGGTAAAACTTGAGACAAAGTCATATTGATCTAGGTAAACTGTCTCATAGGCCTCTCTGCTCTGGGCTGATTGTTCTGTTGTTGAGTAGCTATAGGCTTGGATATCATTATAGCCCCTACCATTGGACGACATTCGATTCTTACCCGATTTCTTTGACTGTAAGCAGCATTGACCTCTTTTTTCCCACAAAAGGTCTATTTCCTACACTTAAGGAGGTATCTTTTTGAATCTTGCCGCTTCTAATACCAGCTTCCACTCTTTCTCTGGTTAGGATCAGCTCAGTAAAACCAGCCGAGGAGCTTCAAATCAGATGATTGAAAAATGGACCAGATAGAGTACCCAAAAACATGTCCACTAACTCCCTATCCGACAGAGGAGGTTGGACTCTTCCTGCTAGGTCTCTCCACTCCTGGGCGTAGTCTTTAAAGCCCTCGCTTGAACCCATGGACATACTTTGGAGTTGTGTACGGGTCAGAGTAAGGCCTGCATTATATTGGTACTACTTATAGAAAGCAGCAGCCAGGTCTTCCCAGTTACGGATATTGGTTCCCTCCAACTGAACCACTCTAGCTGAGTCCCGGATAGGCTGTCTTGGAAGAAGTGGACCCATAAATCCCTGTCAGTGGTGTGAGGATGAATCTTCCTCACATAAGATCAGAGATGCATCTTGGGACATGAGACCCCGTCATACTTAGCAAACACTGAAGCCTTAAACTTCTTCAGGATGACAACCCCAGAAACCAAACCCAACTCTTCAAAATCCAGCCCAGGTACCTTCTAGATTTTCATTGCATTTAGACGATCCTCCAATTGTTTCTATTTATCATCAGCAGGATGATACTGCTCCTCATTATAGTCAGATTCATCATCAGATTCCCTCGGGCTGAGGTCTTTTTCTGTTGTCTCCCCTTCCTGATTGTCTCCTTCTTTTGATCAAGTTACTAGTTCTTACGCTCGCCGCACTGGTCCTCTGATCCTTCTTCCTAAATTTACTACATCAGATGGTTTCTTTGGCTTCTTCTTTTTGTCCATCAGTATGATAGCTTTCAGATCTTCTTGCCCTTTAGCTAGAGCCACGATCATTTGCTAGAACTGAGCATTTTGTGCTTGGAGATCCTTGATGTTTTGTTCAAGAGCCATTTCTTTACTTACTGAAATAAACAACGAAGAAGATAAGAACCATGCTTTGAAACCTGCTTATGCAGTGAGATGTATGATATGCTTATGCAATGTTTTCAAGGACCTTATTGGATTTAAGCTCTTTTAAACAAAACAGGGAACAAAACCCTTTATTAGTAAGTTTTTAAAGAAACAAAATATTACACAGGGATAAACATTTAAAGGAAATTCTAAACTCCTAAGTCTCCCATGGGCGTTTCCTCTTGGTGTTGAGGTAGGTATTGAGATTCTTCTCTTCGTGAAGCTGATTTGTTAATTCCAGCACCTTCTTCTCACTTGCATAGAATTGAGCCTCAAAAGTATCTCGTTCTTCCTTGAGCTGGGTCCAATACTTTTGCAACTCTTCGAAGTTGGTTGGCATATCAGGATGGAGAATAATGCGAGACTCGTCCCCTTGAACAACAGGTTCCAAGATCTCTGGTGAGATGGCATCGTATGGCATCATAAGACTTTGGGATCGAGCTCGCACCCATTTGAGGTAAGGTTCCAAAGGGATGGAGTTCTTGCGCCCCAAAGTCTTACTATCAGTCTTCTTAATAATGCCCCAAGCGCGGATGAACCTCTGACGATAATTTTGCAAATCATTTGAGTAGTTGAGCACAATAACCTAGATGAGCATATCCGGTGGACCATCTCTCCATGCATAGCCAACCCGACGTAGTGCTAAAGAAGGATTGTAGGTGATGCCTCCCATAATGCCCAGGAGTGGCACATTAGGAAATTCTCCGCATCATTCAATAAAAGAGATGTCTTCTTGAGAGTGAGGACACCAACGAATGTCAGAGTGAGAGAGAAACATTAATCTTTGACTCCACCTTAATCCTAAATCATTCTGCATTGTTGACCGAGGAAGGTGGGAAATAAACCACCTATATAGAAGAGGGGTGCAACACATGAGAGTTCCTCGCTTCTTCAGAGTGCGAGTATGGAGAGAATGTAGGATATCCCCGAGCAATGTAGGAACCGGATTGTGAGCAAGGAAAATGTTGATGGCATTCACATCTATAAATTGATCTGAGTTAGGAAACAAGACCAACCCATGGATCAAGAGAGATAAAACATCTTCAAAGGCATGGTAACTCATAGCATCTAGGAAAATATGAGCTTTCTCCATTAGAAATTTTGTAAGAAGGCCCTTAACTCCGCTTCTTCTTTCCCAATGGGATTCAATATCAGATGGCTTCAAGTGCAAAGCTATGGCAACATCTTCAGCAGCTGGATCTTGTTCTAAACCAGTGAAAGGTACTCTCTCCAATATAGGTAAACCAAGTAGCTTATAGAATTCTTCCAGTGTAGGTAGCAGTTCATAATCGGGAAATGTGAAGCAATGGTGTTCGGGATCAAAGAATTGGAATAGAACACTCATCAAAACTTCGTCAAATCCGGTGGTAACCAAGTTGAACAAATGACCATGTCTTGTGTTGAATGATGAGTATTAGGGAACTTTCAAGACCAATTCCTTGAGATTGGGAGGGATTTCTATGAAGTTAATCCGGATGGTTTTTCTACGACCTGGATTCATATCCTACAAAACAGCAAAGAGGTAAATCCAACAGGCCCTTGAAATGGTTAGTATATATGAATGTTATGATGTTTATGATGTCATGATTATGCTTAAATCACAGATAAACACAAGCAAATCACACAATATACCTTAGGTTTAAAGGCTTGTATGAGGTTTTAAAGTAAGTATCCTCTTGAATGTTCAGTTGGCTCAACATGTCCTATTAATAGTAATCGGGTTCTAAGGAGTCTCAATATCATTGACCTTCCCAAAAGGAGTTGTTTCAGCTCACGCACCGAAGTATTACAGCCAAAAAATCCTGAAAGTCCAGTCTTAATGAGTGTAGTATCGAGTATCAACCAATCTTCGGTCGAAACCAAAGTCGGCTATCTAACTAATTCCTAGTGGCTAGGATGAATCAATTAAAGGTTCTAAAGGTCAATTAGCGCTTAGTGACACTATGAGGAAGCATAATGTTATCCATGACTTACTCAAGGAACATTATTACAATCCAAAGTATCGCGCTAACGTAGCCACCACATCGTCCATATCGGTCTACGCCATACAACCTCCATGATTCATTGTTATTGACCTAATAAGGTGCCCCAGATTCGGGTGTAGGATCTTTACAAGAATACCCCAACAAACCCTCAAATATAAAGCAAGCAAACACACAATAAAGCATTTAAAATGGTGAACTAAAACTCTAAGGTAACCCCACTTTTTTAAACAGTCCCCAGCAGAGTCGCCAATTCTGTGATACGGTGGCAGAACCGACTGTTATGCTGGTTTTGCATTTTGTATTCGTAAATGTTGTGGTAAGCAAGAGTCGACACCGACTTTTCTTTTATCCAACAAAGGAAAGGGTGAAAAGAACAGAAAAAGACCTTTTTCAAGAGTTTCTGAGTAAGAGGGTAGATTATGGAAAGGGAAGGTGTTAGCACCCTTTCCATCTGTGGTTTTCCACGGGCTCTTAGGTACTTGCTCATTTTTAAAGTTGCTTTCGCGTTTGTGTTTTTAGAAAAGTTTGTTTGCTTTATGCTAACTGTTATCGGTGGAAATAGAACTGACTGTTTTGGAATGCTGGTTCGCGAAATGTCGCGGTAAGCAAGAGTCGCCACCGTCTTTTATTTTCTCCAACAAGGAAAGGACAAAAGCACAGCAAAATTCCTTTTCGAGATGTCTCTCGGTTCGGGAGGTAGATTATAGAAAGGGAAGGTGTTATCACCCTTTCTATCTGTGGTTATCCACGGGCTCTTAGGTACTTGCTCACTATGTTTTCAAAATGTTTTTGCTTTTCTTGTGTTTGTGGGTTTGAAAAAGAGTTTTGTTTGAAAACTTCGATTTAACTCTTGTATCTGTCCTCAAGAGTGTATGAAGTGTTGTTTGAAAACTTTTGTCAGAAAAGTGTAGGTGCGAAAAGTTGTTTTTCTTTTGAAAGAGCAAGTATCTAAGAACCTCTACCTACTCAAAGAAATTAAGCTGTGTAAATGTCCTTTAGACAGTACTATCCCACTATTGAGAAGTAGGTAGCACCGTCGTTGGAGTTTGTCGGGTCAATTCGATTATAGGGACATGTGGTCACCAAAGCAATAGTAGGACACATTAGCGGTAACCCTAATGTCCTAGATCCTTTTTTATCCGAGGCAACCGTTTCGAGGCAACTTTTTTATCTTTAGACAGGAGGGCGACCTCTAAAACACCCTATACTCAATGACCACGTCGAGGCAACCAAGTGAAGCGTACCCTATGAGTGGCATGTACGAGTGTGTCAGGTTTCAATTAATGTTATCTTTGTACATGTTATGGTGAGCTACGATTGATTTTAATTTTAAGATAAGTCTTGTCATGCATAATTAACAGTTAATAATTTGCGGAAAATAAATTGCCGAAAGTGAATCTACGCTATTACAAGGCGTCGGGTATTTACATCGCCAAAAACATAACCCTTGAAAATAAATGCGAGAAAATAAAGAAAGCGATAAAAGCCCTAATTATCTATTACATTCTCGGAACAGATACATAAATAATGATCAAAAATTAATATACGCGCAAAGAAATTGAATCGGGAAAAGTCCTTAGGGTTTTGACCCTTTTTGAGAAAAGAATGGAATTTGGTCCCTTTTGCAATTAATTAACATTAAACCTAATTTACTAATTAATTATTTAATTAAAAGAAAAAGTATTTTTTTTATGTTTTTTAGGTCTTAATGAAAATAAAATAAAATAAAAGAAATTAAAAGCCAAGAAAACCCTAATTCTAAATTTGTTTTATTTATTGTAAAAAAAAAAGGTCAAAATTAAGCCTAATTAAACTAAGTTAATTTGTTAGTATTTATTTACAAAATAATAATTAATAGTGAAATTAATAAATAATAAAAATAAATAATATTTACATTTTTTAGTCATCTGAATTTATTATGAAAAATAATTATGTGAGTTAATTAAATAATAATAATAATAATTAATAATAATAATTAGTAAAAGAAAATAAAAAGAAAATTATGAAAGAACCAGGGGGTGATGGGCCAAATATGGAGGTCTGCTTGGCAATCTGAGGCCCATTATTCTCCAGCCACGTTTGACTTTGGAGGATTGTCCACGTGCAGCTTTGACTTGGGGTATGGTGTTCCCTCATCTTGACCATTGGATTAATGGTTGTGGCCACTTGGCATGCTGAGGCGTGAGGGACATGATGTTCATCCTTTGGAAGCCTGCATAGGATCTTGTTAAGAAAAATAAGAAACAATTATTTGGGTGGACCTGGGAATCGAACCTAGATCCCAATGATTACCAGCCACCTCACTATCCACTGAGCCATGCGCCTGCATTTGTTAGTATAATGAACAATGAAATTAATATATAAAAACAACAATTATGTTGGACAAAACAAAAATTACGCGCGCTATTTGAATGGGCTAACCATATGCTAACACGTATTGTCTTCTTCCTTATGTCTGCAAAAAAAAACAAATTAGATAGCGGGGGTTTTTAACCCCCACAACCTACATCAACGAAAAATAGCGATTAGCTCCCTGCTTAACATAAATGTTTCGCGAGTATATCATTGTGTTCGTCTGAGTCTCCTGAGTTCAACCATATGCATTAGGGGTCTCAATTTTGCCTGGGTAATAAAGCCCTAATCTGAGAGCTCAAGAACCCTAGATTTCGTTAATGGCGTTTTACAATTCTGGGCATTATAATGCAATTAAACCACACCATCAGCTTCCTATGAGTTCAAGCAATACAAAACAAACACAAAATCATGTTAATGATGCATGAGATAAGCAATTCAATTCTAGAAGAAAAAAAACGCAAACCGTTAAACTGTTCTTGACGATTTTGATAGCTTTAAGGCTTAGTTTTGATTGCAATATGTCCCTGAGAGTTCCAGCAATGTATTAGAAACCAACAATTGCTTTGAATCGTGCTGGAACCTGGAAAACAGTTTTGAGTTTTCTTTGATTTTTTCCAATATGGTTATGGCCTTTTCTGCAACAATTTTCACGTCTAATGCATTAGGTTTAGCTTGAGTACTTATAGTAGAACGGAATTAGGTTAAATTCTTGACAAGAAATCCATGGAATAATGGTTTGTATATTTGATTGAAAATCAAATATTTTTCAATCTTTTTGATTGGAAAAACTTGCCAAACTGGGAGATTCTTGTCCCCTTGATGTGCACACGAATTTTCCAGCTTGTCTTGAGCTTGTTTGCTTCACAAAAGATTGAAAAAACCATATCTTTGTATTTCCTACATTTTAAATTAATTAAATGAATTAAAATCAATTAAAAATCCAATTAATTAATAAAAAATAATAAAATAAATAAATTTAAGCTTGATGGGTCGTCCATAGGCCTTGGATAAAGTTTCAAGAAGAAATTTGAGGCCCATTAGCAAAAATAAGGTGTTTTGGGCAAAGTTGACTTTTGCAAATTCACAAAAATTTCCCAACTTTTCCAATGCATATCTTGCTCAATTTTGATCATATGAGCATGTTCTTGGACATTTTGGAAAGATCTTGAAGTCCTATAACCAATACCTTTGGTCCCATGTCATTTGGATTTACCAATCTCAAGTTATGGTCTTTGACTTAAAGTGCCTTTTTGTTGACTTTTGAAATTGACCTATAATGTAGAAATTGATAACTTTTTGTGAGAGCATTTATTGGACTTGGAATGTGAAGATGAGTTGTAGGAAATGTCATCCCCTTCAAAATGAGAATTGGATGGGATTTTTCTGATGAACCATGAAAAAGTTATGCCTTGGTCAAGATACAGTTGACTTTTCTGCTGTTCAAAAATAGTAACTTTTTGCATCTTGATGATTTTTGAGCTATCCTTGTGGAATCATGATCAAGAATTGATCAAATGATGATTGCGTACTCAAAATAAGATGTTGACCAAAAATTCCGACCTTTGACTGTAAAATGACCATTTTACCCCTGCAGTTGATTGTGAAGCAAATAGAGCTTTTGACTGTGCAATTTGACATTGTGAGTCTTGAAACTTGACATGTAGATGTTTGACAATGTATATAGGACTATGAGTCAAGAATGAGAGTGTAAGCATGCAAGTGATTACTTGAAATTCAGGGTACAAGTTCAAGTTTATTCACAAAGATTGTTTGAGTTCAAGCTACAAAAAAGCAAGAGAATTCCTCATTCTAAAAGAAGGCATTCCTCATGATTTTGCAAGCAAAGTCCTTTTATTCAAGAGGCAATTTCAACTTCATTCAATTTTCAAGACATTATTCAAAGTTTGATTCAAGTCTCATTCAATTATGTTCAAATTGTGCAAGATTCCTTCAAGGTTCTTTTCAAAAGTGGTGCATTATATTGATTCAAGATTCAAAATTTCAAATTCACTTTGCAATTCAACATTCAATCAAGAGTTTCCAATATCCATGTCAAGTTCAAAACTTCAAGTGTCATTCAAGTTTGTAAGACAAAATGAAAAGGTTCATCATTCCATTACATTCTTGGAAGATTACATAAAACGGAAATTAAAATATAAGTTCATTCAAGATCGA
The DNA here is from genome assembly GCA_948472305.1 of Vicia faba. NCBI lineage: Eukaryota > Viridiplantae > Streptophyta > Magnoliopsida > Fabales > Fabaceae > Vicia > Vicia faba. The sequence continues at coordinate 1,514,431,813 of OX451737.1, read as the reverse complement.
TTACAAGTTAATATCACCATCATTAAAATGATCGAGACACATAGAAAATGACATTACAAAACCCATGCTAAATTGTTTCTAAGCTTTCAAAAAAACAGTTCCATATGTGCTTCCAAACATAACTCCACTTTGCTTGCTATATCCATAAACTCCCGCCATGTGCCAAAGATAGCCAAACCGGTCTAGAAAATTCAATAATTTCAGCCTTGCACTTCATTAAACAGCCTATATCAAATAACCAAACAAAATCCAAATTGGACCCTGCATAATCAAAAATAAACTGTCTATCCAAATTGAGCCTCTTAATTGTTTTCTAACCGACTAACTGTAATAGAAGATAAATAAATAAAAAATAACTAGCAGGTCATAATAGCTTTTCTTCAACTAACTTGCCTGATGGTGTAAACAACTTTTAGAACAGAATATTATCAAATTTTCCAGCTCAGTTAATCTACTTCCAAGAGAACCCAGTTCACAAATTAACTAACAGAATCCAATAACCAACTTTTAAACTCCCTATTTTCCAAACTAACTACTATCAATTTCGATCTCCTCCATCAATCTATAACTGGAATTTAGAGAGCCAAGGATTGAGATCTCATTACCTCTAACAAGCTTCACTAACAGAAAACAATTTGACAATAAACTTCTACAACAACCAAAGTAGAAAGTAAACTTCTAACTGCATTCACAACTAACTGCCTAACAACCTAGTACAATACCTAATCGTCTTCCAACTAACTCCTATAACAGAGTCTCATCTAACCATTGGAGGGAAATCATTCCTCTTTCTCTCTCGGAAAATATCTTTACTTTCATCATCTTCAATCCTCTCCCCTATAAAACATCATCATCACTGCATCAATCTCTGCTTCATCATCGCAAACGCGTTCGCAGCTGCAACTGATTCAACATCAACGAATCAATATCAGCACCAAGATTCTGCTTCCATGAAGAATATCGCATAGTAGTATGTTTCAGCCTACGTGTCAACACCATATCATCACCATAATAAAAACACAGTGATTCAGAGAAATATGAAGAAGATTCAAAATCAGAAGAAGGAGGATCGAAGCAAAAGTGTATACTTGATTCTTTTTGTGGAGCTTTCTTTGGATTTCTCAACTTCGGCATCACTGTTGAAGGAGCATCAGACTTCTCTCTGGTAGGTAACCCGTAAATTCCCCCAATCTTTAATCTATTCCCTTTTTTTTTGCACCGTCTAAGTGGATTGAAGTAAGAAGATCCAATCGCGAGCTCGTTTGCAATTTGTGTTCTTCACGTGGTTTAGTAATAATTAATGTTGAACGATGGTGAGATGATAAAGATGAAAGGCGCGTTGAAGGATAAAAGACGGAGATCCATGAAGTTGTACTCGGACATAACTTGAGTGCGATGTTGAAACGGAAACAAATATGATGATGGCGAGTCAATTACGATCGAGGCGGAGTCAGAACAGAGTTGGTCGTGGTGTCGCCAGAAGAAACCTCCGGAGAAGAGGAGGTTGTCCATCGATGTTCGCGTTTGAGAGAAAGGAGGAAGTTCTTGTATGAGAAGTTGAACCGTCACTCACGTTCAACCCTAATTTCGTTATAATTTCCCCTTTCATTTTCTCTTTGTTGTGATTTTAATTCAATTTGAAAATCCATAATAAGAATCTGATAAGAAATATTGTGGATTGGATTAAAAATCTGGACCGAGTTACTCTCCCACAAGCCCATTAACATCACTTTTTTGCACAATTAATATTTGAAGTACAAAGAAAAACACCATTCTAAATTCTCCACGTGGGCTTGGCGTTTTTTCTGGATATACACCATTCCTCTGGGCTATCGCAACGTATATATCCCCCCTTTTAACCTGTTACTATTTTTTTGGAGCACGGATAATTGAACAAAAAAATGTCACTGGGATTTTTATTGAATGGTCTCAGCGCCTAGTTCACCACATTGTACCCTTGATCCTTACCCCCCCCCCCCCCCTGACTTTTCTAATCTTTTTTAGCTTTTCTTTTAGTTTAAGTTTCTTCCAATTTTCTTAATAAAAATAGTGATAAAAAATATACATATAATAAAACAATAAAAAATAAATAGAATTTAGGATTTTTTTTATAAGAAACTACAAAATCAATAAAAAAAATTAGGCTTTTTATTTGAGTTTAGGAAATTAATTCCTAATTTTTTGATTACTTGAGACTTGCGATTCACCTTTGCTTGTTGAGTTGAGTCTTATGCAGGTTCATTGTTTGATATGCGGACATGTTTGAGTTTCCGATTGTGATTTATTTTCACATCGATGATGCTTCGACACCTATTTCGAATATTCGATCTCTGACTATTTGTTTGTTGATGCCAGCTCGCGTGAAGTATTCCGGGTTTCTTTGCTTTTGTTGCGCTTTTTGCGGACATTATCGTTCGTTTGGTATTATACTGCTTCCAAGTTATATTTCTGCATTTATCACCTTCTAGATATCATGAGAAGTAGGAAATAAAGAGCGTGCGCTCAAAGTCGCTGTTTAAAGACCTGTAGTAGGCATTTCGCGCTTCATTTTTTATATGTGTCGTGTTTGTGTTTGTTTCCTTGGTGGTTGATCAATGATTTACTCAATTTAGAAATTGAGATCACGACTTCGCTCTCAGTGCATGCTCCCTATAGGATTTTATCGCTTTCCTTTATTTCTTATTGATCGATGAGTCACTCAATTTAGAAATTGAGATCACGACTTCACTCTTATTGTATGTTCCCCATAAGATAGTTTTGTTAGACTTTCCTTGGGACGCTAACCTAGATGGGATCACTCATTGTATGATAACATTAGGTTAGATTTAGGTTATTCTCCCTTTAGACTTTTCTTTCCCATTTTGCATTGGCATTAAAACAAAAACGTCTTTTTCTTGCAAACTTAAAGACACTTAAAGATTACTGATGAGAGTCATACCTTTGTTGAGTATGGGAAATGATAAGCGAGTTTCTTCTCGATCTTATTGTTCCTCCTTTCTAAGACTTGGTGTGGTTCAAGTCTCAAAGACTTACTTCATGAATAAGTAGATAAATGGCTAATATCTCTCTCTTGAGATTAACTAGCTGTTATCTGCAGCAAAAAACACCAACCAACACAAACTCTTTTGCCCTTGGGATTTTCTTTCAAAAATGTTTCCAAAAGGACATGTTAAGTTACTTCGTGCCGACGCGTAAGTCTCCAAAGGCCGAGTTGTGGCAGAAGGAGAGATTAATATTGTTCATTAAAAAATACAAACAAACAAAATATGTGAGCCGAACTACAATGCTCTGATTCCTTAAAAGGGATACGTAGGCATCTGGTCACGAGGCTTAGCCGAGCGAAAATTTGTAAATATTTCATTCTTTTCCCCGTGTTTTCTTTGTATGCATTCCATCTTAGTTTATAACTCTTAAGCATTAGATTGAACACACATTTTGATTAGAATAACGAGAGTGGATCCCGTAGAGTACTATGGACGTGTGGGGTGCTAATACCTTCCCCATGTGTAATCAACTCCCTTACCCAATCTCTCGGTCGCAAGACCTTGATTTCCACCTTTAGATTTTTCTTCGATGATTTTCCTTTCCCTTTTATATGGGATAAATAAATACTCGATGGCGACTTCATTGATTTTATTGCTACAGAAAAATGGCGACTTCACTGGGGACAATGTCGACCAATTACTGGTCCATCTCGTGAGTCAATCCTAGCTCCCGTTTTTTTCTTAGGGTGTTTATCATTATTTCTTTTATGGTTTATTCATTTGTATATATTTGGGCATATGTATGCACTGCATTTTATTGCTTTCCATATATTGTTATTTCTGATGTGTTGTACTTTGTTTCTTTGTTGGATGGGTGTTACTATTGAGGTGAAAGGCCCAATACCCAGGCCAGATTGCACTAGGACACTAGGAATAGAGTGGGTGCATGATGGCTATAGGACATGGTCCAATTAGTGCAGTCATGTCATATACCACACTCGGATGAGTTTCAAATGGATTACTATCAACACCTACGTCTGTGGGTAAGGCGGTAGTATTTTCAGGCGGACCCGTGATTTTGAGTTACCTTTGACCTACCCTGACCTAGTCTTTACCCGTGAGTGAGGAGGGAATAATATTTACAGGTACAGATGGTGACTATATATATGTTCCGCTGGTGACTTTGGTTCTTGGAATTCTGAATTGGTCCAGACTTTTGATCTTATTACACGTGACAGTGGTTCTATTATCAGTTCAGCAACTATTCAGTACCGCAGAATCTTTGATCCCATATGTTTGCATACATAGCTTGTTAATATAATTATCAGCATACATGTTTTTTGTTTCCAAACATTACTTCCTTGATTCCAATTGTTAAGACAAAAAATAAACATAAAAAAATGATATATAATAAATACATGAAAAAATATATAATAATATTGTGGCTTAATAACGGGAATCAGAGTGTATAGACTTTTGGAAATAAGGATAGGGCATTTGTATTGCATGTCATGCACCATGTACATTTAATTATGCATTTCATGAGTTTCCCAGAAGCCTTACTCAAGGTCCTTTGGTCTTCAGAAACAAGTTGTCTCATCAGTACAACACTCGTGCTAAGGGAAGACGGAAAACATTAAGCAAGAGATCTTTGAACTCCGTAAAGAGGTAACTACTTTGAAGGCTGATATGGAATATCTATCTGCTTTGGTTAAAACTTTGGTTGCCTCCCAAGTCAATCCTTCTAGGAAGGAATAAGAGATGGCAAAAGTATTCACAGAAACTCTGAAATAATTCTGTTGTACCCCAAAATTTTCTCTCTCATTTATCAAATATTTTTCTCACAAAGATCTCTCTTGGTTCAAGACTGCACTAGGGTTGATCAGCTCAAGACACCTCCTTAAGCACTGATGACCCAAATTAGGGTTTGATATTGAACAAGGATAATTGGACTCTAAATGCTTCATATGACTTTCATGGATCATTATGTACCCCCAAAATTACTCATGTCAAGTTTCAAGCCTCAGATCACATTTTTGCTCAGTCAATTGAGCAGTTGACTTAAAAATAAGTTGTATTGGGGAAAAAGTCAACTATGGCCAATTTACATCCAAACTTCATAATTTTTTATCCACATCAATATTATAAACTCATATATATCATTTGGTCAAGTTTGGACCATAATTCCTCAAGAAATTTGATCAAATCATCAAAAGGGCAGAATGGTCAAAATTAGGGTTTTGACTGAGAAAGGGCAATTTTTGATTTTTGACTTAGCAATTGGTCAATTGGTTTGAAGCATGACCTCAAAATTTCAATTGCACCATTTTTACTTAATGGCATGACTCAAAATATTGCTCAAGATTAATTGGATTGATAGTGGATTTTCAGTCAATTGATCAAAAGTCTGCTGTACACTGAAAAGTCAAACTTTGACTTTTTAGTCAAAATCAAGTGTCAAAAATCATAATTCATCAAAACATGTCAAAATATGAAACTTGTTCATCAAGAAATCAAAAATCCAAGATTTCATTTTGAAAAGTCAAAGTTTTCAAACTTAGAAATTTTTCTAAGTATTGAAAACTTCATGTTTTTTTACAACTTTGAGCCAATTTTTCACCATGATGCAAGATGATTCAAAAGAAACTTTCAACATGAAAGTTGTAGATATCCATGAGATCTACAATATTGCTTTACACAACTTCTCCTATAAATACTTGGATTTTAAGTTATAAATTCATGAAGTCATGGCATTTTTGAATAAACACTTAGAGAAATTTTCAGCAGTTTTGGTCAGGATTTTATCCCAACTTCTTGGCATTTTTTCACATAGTTATAAGATGATTTTGTCAAAATGGCAAATATGAAACTTATAGAGGGTGTTTCAAGCTTTCCAAAACATTCAAGATCTTGAATTTATCATATTTGAGCTAGGAGATTCAAGGGCCTGAAGTTGGGCATTCATTCTTGAATTACAAGCCATTTTTGTTGAAGAACACATAATCCAATTAGCATGATGTGCTGCATAATCTTACTTTGAAGGCCTTATGACTTTAAAATCTTACCATAATTTAATGCTTACACAAACTTTTAAGCTATGGTCCATTTGGTTTAAGCATTGTCCAAGTGATCTTTCCATTTTTGGCACAAAGGCACCATTGCCATTCTTGCAAAGTTCACTTTAATTATAAAGTCAATTTCTTGAACCTCTAACTTGTTGTTATAATTAGACTCGACTTCTACAAGTCAGAACAAATATGTTTGAAGTGATCAACCACTTTAGATAGCTTGGTACAAGCATTGGAAACATGTTCTTCACGCTTGCTTCATGTACAATCTAACCTAGTCACAACATGTGATCCAAAATATGAGTTTGTTCAACTCTCAAACCTTCTTTATAAATAGAGAGACCAATCACAAGAGAAAGAGGCCAGAAAAAAGTAGAAGGAGAAACTAACACTCAAAATCATTTTTGCTGTCAAAAAAACCAGATTTTTCCATAAAACCTCCATTTTTGAGCTTTGAAGTTCAAATCTTTGAATCTCATACCTTGAAAGTTTTCTCCAAACAAACCATCCAAACACTTCACATACACCATATAGAAGTTGTTCAAACATAAGAATAACTTCTGTAACATCATTATCACCATCTTCCAAATTCAAAAACATACATTGCAACTTGACTTGGTTGGAGCGGTTCAACCATTTTCAGTATAAAAGGAAGGTTAGAGGTACTTCAAGAAGGTTCAGAGGAGCTTGATCAATCACCACTTTACACTCGGAAACATCCGTACATGTTCTAAAGCTTCCGCTTCAAGAGGTAAACTTTCTCAAACTGTGATATCATTGTTCATACATCATTTACTTTTGCGCTCAAAAGATATAACAAGACAGATCAAAGAGAAAAAACTAACAAAAAACCAGATCAGAGGCTGACACTGGTTCCCGTGTCACACGACACGGCCTGTGTCAGCTTAGTTGGGTTGAAAAACATAGTAAAATGCAGGGACAGAGGCTGACACGGGTGCCCGTGTCACACGACACGGTCCGTGTCAATGTTACTGGTGCGTACACGAGCAAAACAAGATGGACAGGGGCTGACAAGGGCACCCGTGTCACGTGACACGGCCGTGTCAGATTGGCTGTGAAATTCTGGCTGCAGATACTCAATGTCACGTTCAATGTTATGACACCGTATCTGACTTTCTATAAGACAGTAAATACAAAAACAGTAAAGAACACAGTCAATTGTTTACCCAGTTCAGTGTGCAATAACACCTACTCTGGGGGCTACCAAGCCAGGGAGGAAATCCACTATAAGAGATATTAATTCAGGAATAAACCAACCAGTTTATCTCCTTCACTTAAGACCTACCCAATGCAACTTCAATCTAAGTACAACTTAAACCTGAGTTCCTACTCACTCCCCCTCAATCACAGCAGTGATACATAAAACAATTTGACTAATGAATTGTTGAAGACACTCTTCAAAACATACACTTGATTATGCTTCACAGCTTTTTAATCAAGCAACACAAACACTCTTGCTTCACAGCTTTGAGTGATACACAAACCTAACTTGACTCTGCTTCACAGCTTTAGTCAAGAGACATACAAACACTCTTGCTTCAAAGCTTTGAGTGCTACACAACCCTTACAATTAAAAACCTATTCCAAGTCACTTATCACAATGATAATTGCTTGGATTACAATAGTTAAAACTATACAGCTTCTAAATGATCTTCTGTCAAAAAAGGGATTGCCTTCAAAACAGCAGCCCTGTTGAATATATAGCAGCTGCAACTTCAGTTAGGGTTTCCACAAAAAGCTAGGGTTAATTCCGTTTGACCTTAAGACTAGGTCACAGGACTTTATCAACCAGGTTAGGGTTGAGCTAGGTTAACCCAAAGAAAACGCAGGATTCTGTTCTGGAAGGACTGAGTCATTTTCCTGAAAAAAAACTCAGAATTAACCAAACTGCAAACCAGTTAGTTCAGAACAGGATGTCTTAACATTTGTTATGACATCTGAATTCCTGCTTACTGATTTTGGTAAATGTGATCATTTTGCAAAATGCTCAGATACACACTTATAAACATCAGTACCTGTATGACAATATTTTTCTGCAAAGGTACCTAATGAATCAGTACATACTAAACTAGAATGTTATGACATCAGTCATGACATTCACACATACACTTGGGTTTTACCAAAAATGCAAGCCAATAACTAAACAACTACAAACTCCCCCTTTGGCAGATTTTTGGCTAAAGACCCTAAGCAATCAGAGATAGATAGCAGCAGAAAGAAATGACTGCAGAAAAATAGAATGTCTAATTAAGTACCAAAATATATCTCCCCCTCTTTAGCCACAAATGGGCCAAAGATACATGTTCTTAAAAGTTATACAGTCATCCAGAAAAAGTAATGAGAGCAGAACTAAAAACTGAACACACTTCCAAACTCTACCAGGTACCAGCACCAACTCCACCAATCAACAACTCCACCAACCTTTAAGCACTGTCATCAGACTCAGAGGATTCGGGCTTCTTCCTTTTTTTGTGAGCAATGTCAGCATTCTTCTCTTTGTCTGATGTCTCAACATCCTTAGAGACATCTGGATTTGTTTCAGCATTTGAACTTTCTTGATTCAAAGGAACAGAAATGCCAGGAACTGAGTGGTTCTCGTTCAGAATTCTTGAAACAATTTTAGCTATTGCTTGACTAACATAGGCTGACCCTTCCCTATTTGCAATTTCAGGGGGAACTGAAGAAGAAGGATGAGATGGATTACCAGAGGCAGAAGCTTGGGACCTTCCTGCATGTCTTGTTCTCAACTCTTTGACCTTGGTGGGGTTAGTTCCCACTTTTCTAAGAGAAGAGATCTCCAGGACTTCAGAGTCCAGACAAGAAGAGATTGTCCTAGAATCTTGATCAGAGGAAGAGGTTGAAATAGTCGTATTGGATGATGATGGTGTTTGAGACATTTTGACAGTCTTAGAGGACCAACAGCAACTGAAGAGAAAATTCTGATTGAGAGACTGGGTTTTGATGAGGAGACGAGAGGGGAAGGAAGAAAAGGAGTGTCTATTCAACTTCTTAAAAGAATTGAAGGAAATGGGAAAATATAATTTTAACCCAATCAGAACAAGCATAACTCCTTTAACCCTTGTTTTAAGTAAAATTAATTGCTACAATTCCTCATGTTGGCAAATACCCAACTTACCCCTCAAGTTTTCAAATTGATTTGCATCAAGAGCCTTGGTAAAAATGTCAGCCAGCTGTAGCTCAGTGGCAACATGTTCCAATTTGATTGTCTTCTCTTCTACAAGGTCTTTGATAAAGTGATGTCTTATGTCAATATGTTTGGTCCTACTATGCTGAATGGGATTCTTGGAAATGTTGATTGTACTCAGATTGTCACAGTACAATGTCATAACATCTTGAGTGACATTATACTCAGTAAGCATCTGTTTCATCCAGATCATTTGAGAACAGCTACTACCAGCTGCAATGTATTCAGCTTCAGCAGTTGAGAGAGACACACAATTCTGTTTCTTGCTGAACCAGGAAACCAGATTATTTCCCAAGAAGAAACATCCTCCAGAGGTGCTTTTTCTATCATCAGCACTACCAGCCCAATCAGCATCACAGTAACCAGTCAGATTTGGTTCACAGCCATGAGAATATAGCAACCCATAGTTATAAGTTCCACTCACATACTTCAAAATTCTCTTCACTTGATTGATGTGACTGACTTTGGGATCAGCTTGGTATCTTGCACAAACTCCAACTGCAAAGGCAATATCAGGTCTGCTGGCAGTTAAGTACAACAAGCTTCCTATCATGCTTCTGTACAGACTTTGATCCACCTTAACCCCACTTGAATCTTTGGAAAGCTTTAAATGAGTAGGAGCAGGAGTCCTTTTGTGACTGGCATTCTCCATACCAAACTTATTTACAATGTTCTTAGCATACTTGCTTTGAGATAAGAAGATTGAGTCCTCCATCTGTGAGACTTGCAGTCCAAGAAAATAAGTTAGTTCTCCCATGAGACTCATTTCGAATTCAGCCTGCATCTGTTCAGCAAAATGTTTAACCATAGGTTCTGACATTCCTCCAAACACTATGTCATCAACATATATTTGGGCAACCATCAACTTCCCTCCTTCAGTTTTGACAAAGAGTGTTTTGTCCAAGCCTCCTTTTCTGTATCCTTTGTCTGAGAGAAACTTTGTTAACCTGTCATACCATGCTCTAGGAGCTTGTTTCAGGCCATATAGAGCTTTTCTCAATTTGTAGACATGATCAGGGTGGTTTGGATCCACAAAGCCTTTAGGCTGTTCCACATAAGCTTCCTCATTCAAGTACCCATTTAGAAAGGCACTTTTCACATCCATCTGGAATAGCTTGAACTTCAGAAGACAAGCAATTGACAATAGGAGTCTGATTGATTCCAGCCTGGCTACAGGTGCAAAGGTTTCATCAAAATCAACCCCTTCAACCTGAGTGTACCCTTGAGCAACAAGTCTTGCCTTATTCCTGGTGACAACTCCTTCAGCATCTGATTTGTTCTTGAAAATCCATTTTGTGCCAATGATGTTAGTTCCTTCAGGTCTAGGAACCAGTTCCCAAACTTCATGTTGCTTGAATTGGTTCAGTTCATCTTGCATTGCACCAATCCAGTATTCATCAGTTAAAGCTTCCTTGACATTTCTTGGTTCCATTTTGGACACAAAACAAGAGTTTGAGATGATTTCTCTAGATCTTGTAATGACTCCACTGTTGGGATCTCCTATGATGAGCTCTTTTGGATGATCCTTCTGAATTCTGATGGAAGGGATCTTGCTAGCTTCCTTTGATTCAGATTCTGTTGTGGTGGTGTTGGGTAGATCATTATGTTGGGTTGGAGACTCAAAGAATGTCTCAACATTACAAGGGACATCTATTTCTTCATGATAATCATCAATTATAACATTTATTGATTCCATCATGACTTTGGTCCTGGAATTGAATACTCTATAAGCTCTGCTGTTTGAGGAGTATCCTAGAAATATGCCTTCATCACTTTTAGGGTCCAGTTTTCTTCTTTGTTCACGATCTGCCAGAATATAGCATTTGCTGCCAAACACATGGAAGTACTTCACATTTGGTTTTCTTCCTTTCCAGAGTTCATATATGGTGGATGAGGTTCCCTTTCTCAAGGTGACCCTGTTATGGACATAGCAGGCTGTATTCATAGCTTCAGCCCAAAAATACATAGGAAGTCTTTTGGCATGTATCATTGCTCTGGCAGATTCCTGTATGGTCCTGTTTTTTCTTTCCACAACTCCATTTTGCTGAGGAGTTATAGGAGAAGAAAATTCATGACTAATTCCTTCTGAGGAACAGAAATCATCAAACTTGCTGTTTTCAAATTCCTTGCCATGATCACTTCTGATTCTGACAATACACCCTTCCTTTTCTCTTTGAATTTTTTTGCACAATTCTTTAAAAACTTCAAATACATCAGATTTTTCCCTAATGAAGTTAATCCAGGTGAATCTGGAAAAATCATCCACAACCACATAGGCATATCTTTTTCCACCAAGACTCTCCACTTGCATTGGTCCCATCAAATCCATATGAAGAAGTTCTAGAACCTTAGAGGTGGTCAGATGTCTTGACTTTGGATGTGACATTCTAGTCTGCTTACCAACCTAACATTCACCACAAACTCTTCCTTCATCAACTTGCAGTCTTGGAATCCCTCTGACTGCCTCCATGGAGATAATCCTTTTCATACCTCTTAGATGAAGATGGCCAAGTTTTTGGTGCCACAGTTTCACCTCTTTTTCTTCTTTTTCAATGGAACACACAGAGGAGAAATTAGTGTTCTCAGGCTCCCACAAGTAACAGTTGTCTTTAGATCTGACTCCTTTCATTACAGTTTCTTGCTTTTCATTAATTACAAGACATTCAGATTTTGAGAAATTGACCTTGAATCCTAGATCACACAATTGACTGATACTAATGAGATTAGCAGTCAGCCCTTTTACCAGCAGTACTTCATTCAGACTTGGAACTCCAGGGCAGTCCAAATCACCAACTCCTTTGATTTCACCTTTAGCACCATCTCCAAAGGTCACAAAACTGGTGGTGTGAGGCTTAACATTATTGAGGAGGTTCTTGATTCCAGTCATGTGTCTGGAACATCCACTGTCAAAGTACCAGTCTTCCTTTGCAGAGACCCTCAGGGAAGTGTGGGCTATCAGGGCAGTAGCCTTTTTCTTCCATTTAGGAGCATGTGGTACCTTTTTAGACTTAGGTTTGACACCTGAGTTCTGATTAGGGTATCCATGCAATCTGAAGCAGAAGGGCTTTATGTGGCCATATCTCCCACAATGATGACATCTCTATCTTTGGTACTTTTTCTTCATATGTCTCTGTTCCTGATGTTGAGAGTTATGTTGAGACATCTGTTTTGACATTTGCTTATCAGGCCTGATCTTCTTATCTGTACCAGATTTCTTTGCTTCCATAAATCCTAGTCCAGATTTATTTCCCACATTTTGTCCAACCTGAAGGATCTCTTCCAATTTGTCTGTTCCATTAGTCAACATCTTGACAGATTTGGTCATTTGATTCAGTTGTGAGTTCAGCAATTGAACTTCCCCTTCTAGATGACTTATAGTTTCAAGGTTTGCCCTTTTTTCAGCCTCCAGCTTTATGATGAGTTTTGCTTGTTTCTCATTCTGCACACAGACTTCAGCACTTCTGATACACAATTTCTTGTAGGTATCAGCCAGTTCTTCAAATGTCACTTCTTCATCACTAGTGTCACTTTCAGAGGTACAAACACTAGTTAGAGCAGTAACTAGTTTGGCAGATTCTTCTTCAGAATTACTTTCTGAATCACAGTCAGACCAAGTAACAGTCATTCCTTTCTTTTGTTTCTTAAGAAAGGTAGGACATTCAGCTCGAATATGCCCATATCCTTCATAGCCATGGCATTGAATACCTCTGCCTTGGTTTCCCTTCTCTTCTGACCTTGGTCTTCTGCTGGAACTGTCAATGTCAGAGGGAATGTTATGAACATTAGACCTTGACTTTGGATCTATTCTTTTGATGAGTTTGTTGAACTGTCTTCCAAGCATGGCTATAGCTTCTGAAATATTTTCTTCTTCATCCTCCTTGTTTTCAACATCAGTGTTGGATACAAGTGCTATGCTCTTGTTCTTCTTGTCACCATTATCAGTGATCCCCATCTCAAAAGTCTGAAGAGACCCAATAAGTTCATCCACTTTCAACTTGCTGATGTCCCGGGCTTCCTCTATGGCAGTTACCTTCATTGCAAATCTTTTAGGCAAGGATCTGAGAATCTTTCTCACCAATTTTTCTTCTGCCATTTTTTCTCCCAGTGCTCCTGAGGTGTTGGCAATCTCCAAGATGTTCATGTGAAAGTCATGAATGGTTTCATCTTCCATCATTTTTAGATTCTCAAACTTGGTAGTCAACATCTGAAGCCTTGACATTTTCACTTTGGAAGTGCCCTCATGGGTAGTTTTCAGAGTGTCCCAAACTTCCTTGGCCAGTTCATATTGATGTACTAGTCTGAAAATGTTTCTATCAATTCCATTGAACACGGCATTTAAGGCTTTGGAATTTCCCAGGGCTAACTCATCTTCTTCTTTACTCCAATCTTCCTCAGGCTTCAAACTGATTGTCCCATCTTTCTCAGTTATGGTGGGATGGATCCATCCTTTGTCAGCAGCTCTCCAAGCCTTTTTGTCCAGAGATTTTAAGAAGGCAATCATACGAGGTTTCTAGTAGTCATAATTAGTTCCATCCATAATGGGTGGTCTATTTCCAAAAACTCCTTCTTTGTCCATAGTGCCAGAAAGTGATATCCCTAGATCTCACCCAGTAATACAGGCAGGGTGCCTGCTCTGATGCCAATTGAAATTCTGGCTGCAGATACTCAATGTCACGTTCAATGTTATGACACCGTATCTGACTTTCTATAAGACAGTAAATACAAAAACAATAAAGAACACAGTCAATTGTTTACCCAGTTCAGTGTGCAATAACACCTACTCTGGGGGCTACCAAGCCAGGGAGGAAATCCACTATAAGAGATATTAATTCAGGAATAAACCAACCAGTTTATCTCCTTCACTTAAGACCTACCCAATGCAACTTCAATCTAAGTACAACTTAAACCTGAGTTCCTACTCACTCCCCCTCAATCACAGCAGTGATACATAAAACAATTTGACTAATGAATTGTTGAAGACACTCTTCAAAACATACACTTGATTATGCTTCACAGCTTTTTAATCAAGCAACACAAACACTCTTGCTTCACAGCTTTGAGTGATACACAAACCTAACTTGACTCTGCTTCACAGCTTTAGTCAAGAGACATACAAACACTCTTGCTTCAAAGCTTTGAGTGCTACACAACCCTTACAATTAAAAACCTATTCCAAGTCACTTATCACAATGATAATTGCTTGGATTACAATAGTTAAAACTATACAGCTTCTAAATGATCTTCTGTCAAAAAAGGGATTGCCTTCAAAACAGCAGCCCTGTTGAATATATAGCAGCTGCAACTTCAGTTAGGGTTTCCACAAAAAGCTAGGGTTAATTCTGTTTGACCTTAAGACTAGGTCACAGGACTTTATCAACCAGGTTAGGGTTGAGCTAGGTTAACCCAAAGAAAACGCAGGATTCTGTTCTGGAAAGACTGAGTCATTTTCCTGAAAAAAACTCAGAATTAACCAAACTGCAAACCTGTTAGTTCAGAACAAGATGTCTTAACATTTGTTATGACATATGAATTCCTGCTTACTGATTTTGGTAAATGTGATCATTTTGCAAAATGCTCAGATACACACTTATAAACATCAGTACCTGTATGACAATATTTTTCTGCAAAGGTACCTAATGAATCAGTACATACTAAACTAGAATGTTATGACATCAGTCATGACATTCACACATACACTTGGGTTTTACCAAAAATGCAAGCCAATAACTAAACAACTACAGGCTGGAACCAAAAAATGCAGAAAAGTTATGGACAGGTCCTGACACGGGTGCCCGTGTCCACTGACACGGCCCGTGTCAGCTCGGGCACCAAATTTCTTGATTTTGGAGATTTTTAGGTTATTTTGGACATATTGCATTGCTTGGAAATGACCTAACTTTATAAAACCTTTTTGTTCAAATGAAACCTCAAAAATACTTTTCTAAACAATTAACTTAGACTTAGGTTTTTCTTCAATGAAATTAATTACAAAACCTTTTTTCTACAAAAAAAAACCCTAAAAAGCAATTTTCTCACTTTACATCTTCTTGCATATTTTATTTTTGCATTATAAATTATGTAATTGTCAAAGCCTTGTAATAGTATTTATGGTTTAATTTTCTTGCAATCCCTATTTGTAAATTTGTATACCCCATCCCCATAATGATGTAATAGCATAGTAATTTTACTTTCCGCAATTTATCGCTTTCATATCAATGCCAGTAAATTAGGGTTTGTATGGAAAGATAAAATCAATGTTTAGAGAACCCTAATTCAAGATAAGCAATGCATGTAAATAAAACACACTTGCACACTTGCACACTTGCACCCCTAGGGTTAACTCCACTTGTTACCTTACAAAAATGGCCATGTTATGCATGTGGGATATCTTAGAAAAAGCAATAAAAAATACAAGATCATAGTCCCTCGATGACTCTATCAATGTTGCCTTTCAAAATGATCTTAGTCCCTAAAGGAAATGCTAAGATACCTTGCAACATTGCTAATCATGGTTATACGATGACCCACTCCCGTCCCATTTACATCCAAAAATAGGGTTACTTACCAAATCAATGTTAAGATAACAATGTCAAAGGAAAAAGGAAATGAACATGAAAGACTTTTGAGTATGTAGAATGTTCCTAGTTACTTGCTCAATTTTCAAAACCCAAACATCCTTGATATTTTCTAAATACCCATATTTTCAAAACATCTTTCAAACCTGAAAACATTTTCAAAAGATCAAACACTTTGTATACATTCTTACGAACAAGAATCATTACAAAGTTTGCCTAAATGATGGCATCTTTACAAAATACTTTCAAAAACCACAAAAAGCACATTTTCAAACAAAAGCAAGTGATCTAGCAAGTAACTAAGAGCCCATGGAAAACCATGGATGAAAAGGGTGCTAATACCTTCCCTTTTCATAATCTACCCCCCGAACTCAAGAAATAATCTCAAAGGTCTTTCCTGTGCTTTTTCGCCTTTCCTTTTGGATAAAAGAAAAGTCGGTGGCTACTCTTGCTAACCGCAACATTTGCGATAAAACGCAAAACACCCAAGTAAGTTCTCCCACCGTATCACACATTCTTTCACGAGAAGTTGATAGTCAATGCACCCGGTGAGTTCCCAGAAAAGGCGAATGTGGGAGTGCTTCTAGAAGAGGATGTCCGAAAGGAATGTTTGTCTGAAGACAGTGGCACAACTAGTGGTGTGAAAAAGTTTGATAATAACTTTGCCAAGAAGAGAACCAGAGGAAGAAACAATCATCGTCAGAGTCATCATGTTTCTTCTGTCATCCATGTGTTCAATTTACCTCTTGTCGCTCCAGTTTGTCATCAGAATCAGCAAGTCCCTGATAAGAAGAAAGCCCAGTTTGATCCAATTCCAATGACTTATACATAGTTGTTTCCTATCTTAATGCGGAGGAATTTGGTTCAGACCCAACCTCCACCAAAGATACCTTGGTACTACAAAGCTGATTTGACTTGTGCCTTTCATCAGGGAGCCCCTGGGAATTGTATCGAACAATGTTATCCATTGAAAGCTAAAGTCCAGAAATTAGTTAGGAGTGGTATTTTGTCACTTAAAGATACTTGTCTTGAGGTTCAAGCCAAGTCTTTTCCGAAGAATAAACGTGATTGAAGAATGCCCTGGATTTTAAGGATGATTAGTCTTCTCATGTTTACTAGCAATTTTATTGATTTCTCACTTGTAACTTTTCTTGTTAATCATTGCACTGTTTGCATGTAAGAACTTTTTTACATTCGAATGATTATCTTAATACAATTAATATGTTTGTCTTGAAGAAATCCATTCATTTCACTCGTATTTATTTTTAATTTTGAATTGCTTTTTGCATTATGATACCAACTTGTTATCCATTCTCTTGTCTAGACATAGATTGGAGGAAGGATGATGAATTTAAAACGCAAACTTTTAGGTTATATGCTTTTGAATAAAACCATGTTGGCGATATACAAGCATTGTTTCAAATTCCCAAACACCGGAGATATAAGGGAGTGAAACCCTCGTCAACCCCTTTGAGCCTTGAAGTAAGAGTTTCTTCTTATTCAGAAAAAAACCCTCATTTTTAACCCGGGCAGGGTAGTGTTCAGTTAATTTGAATGAGTGTTCGGAACTCATTAGAAATACACATCTAAGGATACAACAATGGTTATCCTTTAAAAGGTTGAGGAAACTCAAAATTGAAATGGCTAACCTTCATTAATCATGAGTGTGCGTCAATTGACGATACCCCAATGAGTATCTCTCGCACATCAGGAAGTCAGTAGACGATGATACAACAATGGTTATCCCTCATCTTCCAAGAAATAGGGAAGTCACAATTCTTCCAAAAAGTCAAAAATGACTCGAAGTCACGCGACGTGTTCAAAAGGAAAGAAAGGGTAATGTAAAAATGAATGACAAAATGAAATGAATAAGAATTGATTAAAGAAAGAGACAAAAAGCCCTGCTAAGTCGAAACTTGAAAAAACAAGTCGCTTAGGCAAAAGTCAGGGCATTCTGTGATACAGTGGTAGAACTGGACTGTTTTAGGAAAATGCTGGTTTGCGTTTTGCGTTTGTGTTCGCAAAATGTCATGGTAAGCAAGAGTTGCCACCGACTTTTATTTTATCCAACTGGAAAGGAAAAAAGCACAGAAAAATTCCTTTTTTCGAGATTTTGAGTACGGGAGGTAGATTATAGAAATGGAAGGTATTAACACCCTTTTTGTTCGTAGTTTTCTACGGGCTCTTAGGTACTTGCTCATCATTTTGAAAATTGCTTTCGTGTTTGTGTGTTTTGAAAAGTTTTTGTTTTACTTCGTTTTAACCCTTGCTTCTATCTTCAAGAGTGTTACGAAGTGTTTTTGAAAAACTTTGTTTGAAAAGAGTGTAAGTGTGAAAAAGTTTATTTTGAGCAAGTACCTACTAGCATCTACCTACTCGAAAAAGGAATGTTTCTGTGCTTTTTTCCTTTCCAGTTGGATAAAATAAAAGTCAGTGGCGACTCTTGCTTACCGCGACATTTTGCGAACACAAACGTAAAACACAAACCAGCATTTTCCTAAAACAGTCCGGTTCTGCCACCGTATCACAGAACTGGCGACTCTGCTGGGGATACATAAGTGGGATGTACCTTAGGATTAGTTCATCATAAATTGCTTCTCTTGTTTGTTTTGGTTACTTTATTGTTAAAGGGTTTTGTATCGGGAGTTACTATAGATCCTAACCCAGATCTGGGGAACACCTTTTAGGTAAGTAGCAATAAACTGTGAGGGAACTGTACAGCATAGACCGATACGGTTGAAGCAGTAGCTATGTTGATGTGGCACATTGGTTGGTACTGGTATCCCTTGTGGAGAAAGGAGGAGAATACAGGGCTGCTATGTGTGTCGTTAAGCATTAACTGACCTTAGAACCTTTAATTGACCAACTTGGCTAGTAGGAAGTAGTGAGATAGCCGGCCTCGGTGTAAAGCTGAGAACTGGTTGATACTCGATGCTACACTCATTGAGACCATACTCTCGAGATAGTTCCGGCCGCAAGAAAAGATTGCGTGAGCTGAAACCATGACCGATGGAGGATGGTCAGTGATATTGAGAACCTCTAGAACCTGGTTACTATTACTAGGACAGGTTGAAACCAACTGAATGTCAAGAGGGTAATACCTTTGACCCCATGCAAGCCTTAAACTTAAGGGCTTTTGTGTGACTTGTTTGCCTTTGCCATGTCTGTTATCTGTTATACATGTTGTTTGTTTTTATCATGACATCATGCATCATAACATAGCATGCATACTTCATTATACTAACCATTTCAAAGACCGAGGGGATTTATCTTTATTCTGTTTTGCAGATTATGGCTTCCATGCGCAGAAACACCATCCGAGTTAACTTTGTGCAAATACCTGCTCAACTCAAAGAGTTAGCCTCAAAAGTGTCTGAGACTTCTTCGTTCATTAGGAGACATGGTCAGCTTCTTATCTTGGTTACTTCAAAGTTTGATGAGCAGATGATGAGTGTGCTTTTTCAGTTCTTCGATCCTGCACATCATTGTTTCACCTTCCCAGATTATCAGCTAGTTCCCACTTTGGAAGAGTTTTCTCACTTACTGGGCATATCCATCCTTGAGCAGATGCCCTTCAAAGGTTTGGAAGAAACTCCTAGACCAGAAGATATTGCTTCAGCTCTGCATCTGATACGGGCTGATGTAATATCCAACTGGGAGACAAGAAGCGGGGTTGAAGGTTTCTTAGCTAAGTTTCTGATAGATCAAGCTCAACTATTCTGGGATAACTTGGATTTTCAGGCTTTTGAAGACATCTTGGCTCTCCTTATCTACGGTTTGGTGCTCTTCCCGAATCCATATTCTTTCATAGATGTGAATGCGGTCAAGATCTTCCTGTCTCACAACCCTGTGCCTACTCTACTGGGTGATATCTTGCACGCCATCTACACTCGTACTGTGCGTAGAAGAGGGACCCTCATGTGTTGCATGCCTTTGCTGGCGAGGTGGTTTCTTTCGCACCTCCCCAAGTCTGTGTTGAAGAATGAGGAAGGTTTAGGGTGGTATTACAAGATAATGTCCCTTGCCCATACATACATTCTTTGGAGTACCAAGGCTATGGAAAGCACTGTTGTCATTGATTGATGTGGGGGATAACCTAATGTCCCGTTGCTTGGAATCAGAGGGGGAATAATCTACGGTCCTTGTTTAGCTTTACGATAGTTTGGTCGCGCTCGGAGAGACGGTCCTCATGAGCTACTTCTTACAGATATTGCCTTTGACTACAAGGAGGATGTTGACAAGCATCGCCGAAGGTTTATACGAGCCTGGGGCATGGTGAACAGATATGACCCTCAAGAGCTAGGACCAAGGACTTCTCTCCCTATGCATTCCTATCTCCAGTGGGTCCGAGCTCGAACCCAGAAGCTTGGAATGCCTTATGAAGTTGTGTTGCCAGTTATTGTGGAGCCTACCAATGAAGAGGGCATTCCTTATACAGTATTTTATCCCTACATGCCCACTGATCTTGGGGCATTGAAGAGATCCTGGATTCAGCTGAAAGAGGAGAGGGATACCTACCTGGAAAAGTATCATGAGCAAGAAAGGAAGATCTTGAAGCTCACCAGGCAACTCGAGAATGAAAGAACGATCAATGACTATGTCAGCACGAATGGGAAGCGTCCATGGGATTTATGATTTTGCTTTTTCTAGTTTAGATTTGTTTTCCGCTTATTTCTTTGTAACGCCTTAAAGGCATTGTTAAACATTTTTACAAGTTAATCTAATAAAGTTTATTTTATTTTTGGTTTGCAAATTTAAATATCCCAAAGTCTTTGAAATCATTACATATGCATCCCATTATCATGCACACCATTACAGGTACCATTACAGGTTTCTCATCTTCTTCGTTGTTTATTTCAGCAGTTATGTCTTATGATTAAGCTATCAAAGATCTTCAGGCACAAAACGCCCAATTCCAAGAGATGTTATTGAGCTTGGCTAAAGGGCAAGAGGATTTGAAAGCTCTCATTCTGAAAGAGAAAGAGAAAGAGAAGAAGAAGAAGAAGAAGAAGAAGAAGAAGAAGAAGAAGAAGAAGAAGAAGAAGAAGAAGAAGGTCGTTCTTCTGAGTATGGGTAAAAGGTTCGGGGATAGGTTGAAACAACAAGCTGATCTATCCCTTTCATCCAAGGAAGGGGAGAACCAAGAAGAAGAAAAGGGCCCCAGTCCTGCCATTTCTGATGATGACACTGATTATGATGAAGAGCAATATCCTCCTGCTGAGGATAGGTACAAACAACTTGAAGACCGTCTGAATGATATGGAGATTCAGAAGATCCCTGGTTTGGATTTTGGAGAGCTGGGACTGGTATCGGGATTGGTGATCCCTCATAAGTTCAAAGCTCCTATTTTGCCAAGTATGATGGAGTATCCTGTCTAAAACTCCATCTCCGCTCGTACGTCCGGAAAATTCAACCTCACACTACTGATAGAAACTTGTGGGTACATTTCTTTCAAGATAGTCTGTCAGGGACTCAGCTTGAATGGTTTTATCAATTGGAAGGAGCTAATGTCTGAAACTGGGAGGACCTTGCTGTTGCTTTCTATAGGCAGTACCAATATAACGCTGACCTTGCTCCCACTCGTACTCAACTTTAGGGTATGTCTATGGGTGCAAGCGAAGGCTTTAAGGACTATGCTCATAAGTGGAGAGATTTAGCTGGAAGAGTCCAACCCCATTTGTCTGATAGGGAGTTGGTTGACATGTTTCTAGGGACGTTATCTGGTCCATTTTTCAATCATCTGATCGACAGTTCGTCATCTGGGTTTACTGAGTTGATCTTGACTGGGGAGAGAGTAGAAGCTGGTATACGAAGTGGTAAGATACAGAAGGATACTTCATCAAGTGCAATAAAGAAGCCTTTCACTGGTAAGAAAGAAGCTAGTGTAGTTTATGGCTCGAAGGGCCAAAGCAGACCTGAACATCGTCAAGCAGTAAACGCGGTAGTGATATCAAAACCCACAATTGCTCCACAACACAACAATCAGCAAAGGGTGGAAAGACCACATAGACGGTTCACTCGGCTCAATATGACCTTGTCTCAAATTCTACCATAATTATTGAAGACCAACCTGGTAACTTTGAGGGAAGCCCCGAAGGATCCCAACACCACATCTTCGCTATATAACCCAAATGCCCGTTGCGCCTATCATTCTGATGGCCCTGGTCATGATACAAACAATTGTTGGACCTTGAAGAATAAGGTGCAAGATTTGATCGAAGCCAAAGAGATTGAGTTTGACGCTCCGGAGAAACCCAACGTCATAACTGCTCCTATGCCCAAACATGGTCATGGAGTGAATGTTGTGGACGATGCTTTATTTGTGACCTCCGTGGAAGAAATTTCTACTCCTTTGATGACAGTAAAGAAGAATCTATTGTTGGCCAGTTTATTTTCGGGCTGTGGCGAAGGTTGCCACGTGTGTGCAATTCTGCTTGTTGGTTACCACTTATTGAAATCAGGTGTTCAACGCCTGATGGATAATAGAGAGATCATGTTCAAAAAGACTATGATTTCGTTGGTTCCAATTCAAGATGTTGCCATCATAACCATTTCCATAAATCCTTCCAAGGCTTCCTCGAGAAAGCCTGTTAGGATTACACCCGTCCCAAGAATTGCTCCGTTAATAATTATTATCCCCGGTCCTATCCCATACACTTCGGATAAGGCTGTCCCGTGGCACTATGGGGCCGATGTGTATTACCATGGAGTTAAACAAGACTTGAAAAGTGAAGAAGCTAATGTCAGCAATATTGTCGGGTCTAGCAAGGTCACCAGAAGCGGAAGACTCTTTTCTCCTGAGATTTCCCCTCCAACTATTCACAAACTTGTTGTCATTCCATCTGCCAATACATCAACTACTATCCCAGTTCCTATTCCAGTTATCACCCCTATCGCCGAGTCATCTGAAGATTATCAAGAAAAGCGACTACAACGTAGTTGAACAGTTGGGGCAGACCCCGTCAAAAATCTCCATGTTGTCCTTATTATTGTGTTCGGAAGCCCATGCAACGGCTTTAATTGCTTTCCTCAAAACTGCGCATGTGCCGCAGGAAACTTCGGTTGATCAATTCAAAGACTGCGTAGCTAGTTTGACTACCGACAACGGGCTGGGTTTCTCAAACGCATATCTGACTGCTAAAGGAAAAAATCATAATGATGCTCTACACGTCTCGATAGAGTGTAGGGGCACTATTATGGCCCATGTATTGGTGGATACTGGGTCCTCATTGAATGTTCTGCCAAATAAGGCATTAGACCGTCTGGAATGTGAAGGTTTGATTCTAAAACCGAGCAATATCGTGGTCAGGGCTTTCGACGGGTCAAAAAGGATGGTGCACGGGGAAGTGAACGTCCCTGTTAAAGTCGGCTCTCAGACTTTCACATCTAATTTCTACGTGATGGATATCCGACCATCATATTCTTGCCTGCTGGGTCGCCCTTGGATTCATAAGGCTGGGGCAGTGACTTCAACGCTCCATCAGATGTTGAAATATCCGGTAAAGGGGAAGATCGTCATGGTACAAGGTGAAGAGGAGTACATGGTGAGTCATCTTAATTACTTTCGCTATATGGAGATGGATGGGGAGTTCATCGAAACCCCGTGTCAGAACTTTGAAGAGGTCCCCCAGACTTTGGCGTCGACTGAAGTTGTCGCTAACAAACCTCCGATGAAGATGGCTTCCCTCAAGGATGCCAGGGATGTAATTGAAAAATGTGGGTATGCAAATTGGGGTCAACTCCCTGATTTCACACACAAGACTGACAAGTTTGGTTTGGGCTTTACTACAGGGGCTCAAAGGGCTGTTAGGTGCGCGTGGATTGGAAGACCTCCTCTGCATATCAGTAATCCGGGAGTTAATGTGATTGAAGATGGTGAAGAAGATTCAGACATTGACAGTTGGATCTATCCTACAACCAATGGAGGATTGAACAATTGGATGGATAAATACTTCATACATGTTTCCTTTATTTCACAGTAATTGACTTTTGTTTTGAAGTTTGTAATAAACAGTTTGAAACTTTATGGCCCGGTGCCTTACCCGAGGCGCCTTAGCTTTGCTTGTGAGGGCTTATTACTTGTCATTTTATATATCATCAATAAAACATTGGACGTTTCTTGCATTACAAATTTTGCGCTCCTTGTTTTTATTTTCTGTCTCTCACTTTATCAAAACAACTATGCTCTTACACACACTCATGTATCATAATGCAGATCCATATCCACTCTGGATCCCATCGATAACAACTCTGCTACTTCCAGTTATGACTTTGAAAATCCGATCAACCAAGCTGAAGACGAAGGTGAGGATGATTGTGAGGTACCTGGAGAACTTGCTAGACTGTTACTACAGGAAGAAAGGGCCATACAGCCTCATGAAGAGCCAGTTTAGTCAGTGAATTTGGGTACAAAGGAAGACATGAAAGAGGTTAAGATAGGTGTGAATCTGGAGCCTAGTGTTAAGCAACGGTTGATACAGATGCTACGCGACTATGTTGAGATCTTCGCCTGGTCTTATGAAGATATACCTGGTTTAGACACTGATATTGTGGTACACCGCCTGCCGACTAAAGAAGACTGTCCTCCGATAAAACAGAAGGTTCGCCGTATGCGCCCTGAGATGTCTTAGAAAATCAAAGTCGAGGTCATGAAACAGTTTGACGCCAGATTTTTAGTTGTTACTTCTTACCCGCAGTGGGTTGCCAACATTGTTTCGGTGCCTAAGAAGGATGGTAAGGTACGGATGTGTGTGGACTATAGAGATCTGAATAGGGCGAGCCCCAAAGATGATTTCCCACTTCCTCACATCGATGTTCTGGTCGACAACACCGTGCAGCATAAGATCTTTTCCTTTATGGATGGTTTTTCTGGTTACAATCAGATTAAGATGGCTCCTGAGGACATGGAGAAGACAACCTTTGTTACACAGTGGGGCACATTTTGCTACAAGGTAATGCCTTTCGGGTTGAAGAATGCGGGGGCAACTTATCAGCGCGCCATAGTCGCTTTGTTCCACGACACGATTCACCATGAGATTGAGGTTTATGTTGATGACATGATCGTAAGGTCCCAGACTGAGGAAGAACACCTTGACCATCTCCAGAAACTGTTTGACAGGTTGAAGATGTACAAGCTAAGGTTGAACCCGAACAAGTGCACCTTTGGGGTAAGGTCTGGTAAGCTGCTGGGTTTCGTCGTCAATGATAAGGGTATTCAGGTGGACCCTGCAAAGGTAAAAGCTATACAGGAGATGCCAGCTCCCCGCATAGAAAAGGAATCTTTTTGGGACGTTTGAATTACATCGCCCGATTCATTTCACACCTGACTGCTACTTGTGAGCCAATCTTCAAGCTGTTGAAGAAAGATCAAGTGGTAAAATGGAATGATGAATGTCAGACCGCTTTCGAAAGAATCAAGGAATACCTCCAAGAACCACCTATTCTGATGCCTCCAGTTGAAGGAAGACCTTTGATCTTATACTTGACAGTACTGGATAATTCAATAGGGTGCGTGTTGGGGCAGTATGACGAGTCTGGCCGAAAAGAGCACGTTATTTACTACCTTAGCAAAAAGTTTATCGACTGTGAGACCCGATACTCACTGCTCGAGAAAACTTGCTGCACTTTGGCATGGGCTGCTCGCCGGCTGAGACAGTATATGCTGACTCACACCACTTTATTGATATCAAAGATGGACCCAATCAAGTATATCTTCGAGAAGCCTGCCTTGTCCGGAAGAATAGCAAGATGGCATATGATCTTAACCGAGTACGACATCCAATACACAACCCAAAAAGCAATCAAGGGGAGTGTATTGGCGGATCATTTGGCGCATCAGGCCGTGGATGACTACCAATCCATGAATTTCAAGTTCCCATATGAGAATATCATGTTGGTGACTGACTGTGAAAAACCTGGACCAGATGAAGGACCTGAGGAAGGATCCCGATGGTCTATGTATTTCGATGGAGCCTCAAATGCGTTGGGTAATGGCATCGGTGTTGTGATTATATCTCCCGAGGGCTGTCATACTTCGTTCACCGCCCGATTATGTTTTAACTACACCAACAATATAGCAGAGTATGAAGCATGCATCATGGGTCTTCGAGCTGCTATTGACCTAAGGATTATGTTCTTGAGTGTATTCGGAGATTCTGCTCTAGTGATCAGTCAGATCAAAGGCGAGTGGGATACAAAGCACCCAAATCTTATTCCTTACAAAAAGTATGTATTGACGCTGCTCCCGCACTTCGAGGAGATAACCTTTGAACGCTTTCCAAGAGAGGAGAACCAGTTGGCGGACGCATTAGCTACCATGTCTTCTATGTTCCAAGTCAGGTGGGACAATGAAGCTCCCCATATTACCATTGAACGGTTGGACAAACCCGCACATTGTTGTGACATCGAAACTGAGGAGGTAGCAGATAAACCCTGGTTTCATGAGGTAAAGAGGTATCTTAAGGCTCAAGAATACCCCGAGGGTGCATCTATTAATGATAAGAAATTCTTGAGAAGGTTCGCTGCTAAGTTCTTCATTAGTAATGGGATTCTTTATAAGCGTAACCATGATTCAACCTTACTGCGATGTGTGGATAAAAGCGAGGCAAAAAGGATCATGACAGAGTTACATGAAGGTATCTTCGGAACTCATTCCAGTGGACATACCATGGCGAAGAAAATCCTACGGGCAGGATATTATTGGTCTACTATGTTAGCCGATTGTTATCAGCACTCTCGGACCTGTCACAAGTGCCAAGTCTATGCTGATAAGGTGCATGTACCTCCAGTTCCTCTGAATGTTTTGACAGCTCCTTGTCCTTTTGCAATGTGGGGCATCAACATGATCGGCGAGATCAGACCTACTGCATCCAACGGGCATCGTTTTATTCTGGTAGCTATTGATTATTTCATGAAGTGGGTTGAGGCAGCTTCCTTTGCTACAATAACCAAGAACGTCGTGGCGCGGTTTATCCGGCACAATCTGATCTATCGATATGGTGTACTAGAGAGGATCGTTACGAACAATGGTACAAATCTCAACAATACAATAATCACCGAGCTCTGCAAACAGTTTAGGATACAACATCATAACTTTTCTCCATACCGGCCGAAGATGAATGGGGCTGTTGAAGCAGCTAATAAGAACATCAAGAAGATTGTGCAGAAGATGACGATGATATACAAAGACTGACATGAGATGTTACCATTTGCTCTTCATGGTTATCGTACTTCGGCAAGGACCTCAACAGGGGCAACACCTTATTCCTTGGTGTATGGCATGGAGGAAGTCTTACCCATTGAGGTCTAGATACCCTCTCTTTGGATTATGAAGGATGCAAGTTTGAGCGAAGACGACTGGATCCAGACCCGCCTTGATCAACTGAATTTAATCAGTGAAAAGAGGCTTACTGCTATTTGTCATGGTCAGACATATCAAAAGCGAATGATCAAGGCTTTTAACAAGAAAGTCAGACGACAAGAGTATCAAGTCGGGGATCTGGCAATCAAACGCATCATACTGCCGCAGGGTGATTCCAGGGGCAAATGGACCCCCCACGTACGAAGGGCTATTTGTGGTTAAGAACATTTTCTTGGGAGGAGCCATGATTCTAACCACCATGGATGGTGACGACCTTCCTCACCCCGTCAATGCAAACATAGTGAAAAAATACTACACATAATCAAAGACCCGCTAGGTTGATTGGCCTAGGCAAAAATAAGGGCTTCCCGGCGAACCAAAAGGGTTCAGGAAAAAGTAAGGGATGAAAATGAAAAAAAAATGTACACCCGATAAGTCAAAAACCTGAAAATGCGGCTAGGGCAAAAAAGGGTATCCCGGTGGACTGAAAACCCGAAAGGGCGGTCCAGGCAAAAATTAGGGATTGAAGTGTAACACTATATCTCATTGGATCATCTTGCGACCAGACTTCGGTATCGACTATCAAGCTCGGACGACACCAATCAATCTGATCTACCTTCAACCGAATAGCAAAGTGATGAGACGCTCGAAGATATAAAGACAATAGCAGAGTTGGAACCCAATGGGATTGTTCACATAGCTGTTTTTATTTCTTTTACACACAAATTGTATAAATCATGTCTTTCGGCGGTGTTCTCTTACTAGGACGCCAGCCTCTTGTACAAAATGCCTATTACAGGCTAACTTCAAAAATAAATACAATTCATTTTCACAAAGAAATTTCAAAATTGTTTTTCTTTTTCTGTTTTGTTTTGCAAGAACGTCCAATGATTCATTTTTTGATATATGCATCTGGAAATAATTGTTGCTCATAAATATTTGCATACGAAACAAAAGACAATTGCTCGTAATTCCATGAACAGGGGCAAACAAGAAGTGTCCAAGCCTTACAGTTGCTCTATCCACCATGTACAAGGATAAAACCAACTTGAGAATATGACTAAAGGTACATGCATTCCCCGCAGAGTAGGAAGTACTCAAAAACAGTGGTGACAACTCTCTCCAGCCGAAGTTCATAATCGCGAATAAGTCGGCAAAATTCTCCCCAAGCAGAGTTTATCTATCACCAACAATAGAAGATTATCCCCAGTGGAATTTATTTCTTCCACAGACAGAAACTCAATCCCAGACAGGGTTTCTTATCACCAGCAACGGTAATTCATCCTTAGCCGAGGTTATTTCTCCAAATCAACAGATCCTCTAGGAGAGTATCTCTCTTCCCTAGAGTCTCTCTCTCGCCAATTTATTCTCAAATCATCTTCGGTCATTACCCCCAGCGAGAACGAGGAACTCAACTCCTTGTATTCTCCAGCAGCAGGCCGGGATTTATTTTCCCCAACTAGAGAACATCACAAGAACATTGCATATCCATACATCATGGCATGTGCATACGCATCATACACACAGTCTCATTTATTTTTAGAGCATCATTACTCGATACATTTCATACATCATGACATTACATACGACTAACTCTTTACCATTTCCGGGAAAGAAACAATCAAATTCTCACAAGTTTTCTCTGGTTCAGTCAAATCGGTGCTAAGATTTTTATTCCAGTTCAAGCTATGAAGCCCGGATCCGACCGGATAATATCTTGATTTCTCCAAATACTACAAAGCCTGGAATCGACCAGATAGTGGTATATCCCAAATTCAAAGCTATGAAGCCCAGAAATCGACCGGAAAATAGTTAGATCCCCAACAAGTTACTGTGAAGCCTAGAAATCGACCAGATAGCAGTACAAGACACCATGAAGCCTGGAATCGACCAGATAGTGGTAAACACAAGTTGTGAAGCCCGGAAATCAACCGGGAAACAACTTAACAATGTATTGTGAAGCCTGGAAATTGACCAGATAGCAATACAAGATACCATGAAGCCTGGAATCGACCAGATAATGGTATAAGACACTGTGAAACCTGGATTACAACCAGATAACAACAAAGAATACTACGAAGCCTGGAATCGACCAGATAGTGGTATATCTTTAATGCAAAAAAAGTTAGAATTAAACCTAAATTAAAAATAATATAAAATTAAATTTGATAAAATAAAATAAAACCTAAATTCTAAATTTGTGAAATTTGATTTTTTTATGATTTTTTTGTTGGTAAAAAAATGGGTAATTTTGGTGTTGATAAAAAAAAAAGCAGAATAACTAAAAAAAGGTAAATTAGAGAAAAATAAGAAATAACCCAAGGGCCTGCTATCAGCGGCTCTGATCAGAGGATGATGGTCCAGAGGATGGTGATCAGAGGATGATGGTCCAGAGGATGGTGGTCCAGAGGATGGTGGTCCAGAGGATGGTGATCAGAGGATGATGGTCCAGAGGATGATGGTCCAGAGGATGGTGATCAGAGGATGATGGTACTGGGCTTGTTCCTGGCTGGTGGATCCAGTAGATCATGACCAGAGGATACTTGATATGGTCCTGGTTGATGGGTCCAGAAGATGATCCTCAGAAAGTGCAGGCGCTGGATCTGGTGAATACAAAGGGGAAACATGCCAAAAGCTCACGCCTGGGATCGGATCCAGAATCATGAGCTTCTGACTTCCTTCTTCTGACCAATTGTGATGGGTGTTAGTTTATCAATATAATATAAACAAACAAATAGATCAGAACTACAGGATTTTGGCCAGAATAAACGCGCCAGAATTTAAATCGGCCAGTAAAGTTGTGACACGCCATCATCTTCTTCCCTGGATCTGTCGTTTAAAACTCTGAACATTTACCTACAGACATGGTTTTGTAGCTATAACCCTGTGCATTTCAAAAATTGCATACAAGCAATGTAAATAAAATTCAAGATCATGGATCAACTGGGTTCGACCCGCTGATCACAATGGTCTCCTCCATTAGGGCCAATTGTTCTTGTATGAAAAATCCCTAAAAACGAAACATGAACCCTAGCCATGGCATCTTGATATATAGTCGATAAAAATGCAATTAAATATAACCATTAGCTTGCAAACATCTCAAGGATTATGAATATACCAATAAAACATGCTAAATATGCCAGAATTATGACATTCGAATTCAAGAAAATATGGAAACCGTGTGAAACTTACAGCGCAATTCTGAGTGTGAGGAAGCTTGCTAGTGGTTGAAACACGTTCCTGGGATATCTAGCAAACGATTGGTATGCTAAGAATGGCCTGAGACAGCCTGAATCTTGGAAATCAGTTTGAAATTTTCTTGAGTTTTTTTGCAATTCTGATTTCTGTTTTACACGCCTCCAAATTTTGTTTTTTTGATCTGCCATCCTTCCTTATGTATCCAAGAATGAATTAGGGTTGCAATTTGGTTTCAAATCTTCTCCAATAATGATCATTGATTCAAGATTTGATCCCTTGTGCAAATCTTTCCAAATTGAGAAAATTCAATATTTTTGTGTCCAAATGAAGCTTGCACGATTTGATCTCCCTTCCAGTTGTATAGTAGACCTAAACATGCACAAAATCTCAAGCTTTGATTAGTTTTTGATATTTTCATGATTTTATTTTGATTTTATTTGATTTAATTGAAATAAAATCCAAATAAATGACAAAAATAAAAGAATGACAAATGGGAAAGATCATGGGTCGTAGGTCATGTTACAAACTCAATGCAAGCATAAAAAGTTGGGCCCATTTGACAAAAATTGCAATTTTGCAAAAAAGTCAACTTTGCCAATGCATAACTCCTTCAATTTAGACCCTAGAGATATGCTCTTGGACTTTTTAGAAAGCTTAGGATGTCCTCTAAGCATCCCCTTTGGTCTCATCTCAATTGAGTCTTCCTTGTTCATGTATGAAGCTTTGACAAAAAAAGGTGTTTTTGTTGACTTTTCAAAATGACCTATAATGTCAAAATACAAATCTTTTTGTGAGTGTATATTTTGAACTTTGGAGCTGAAGATGAATTGTAGGGAATTACATCTTCTTCAAAATGAGCTTTGGATGGGTCATTTTTGATGAAGTATGAGAAAGTTATGCTTGGTCAAAGTTGAGTTGACTTTTCCTGTAAAACCCTAATTTAGCAACTTTTGGGTTTTGATGAATTGAGCAATCCTTGAGGAATCATGATCAAACCTTGATCAAATGATGAATAATACTTAAAAATAAGGATGTTGACCAAAAGTCTTGAAGCTTGACTGTATGTGGGCCACAATGGACTTTTGCCCTAACATAGTCGATTTTCAAGCCTTTGAGCAATTGACTGAGCAAACTTCCTCTGCAAGGCTTGAAACTTGACATGGATGATCTCGAGAACATATTAGGACAATGGTGATCATTTGGGATCCTTTGGACTCAAGTACCTTGATGCAAACTGAAACCCTAATTTGAGGTAGACTGCCTTGGGAGAGGGTTTGTCTGGTCAACCCTTGGACTTCCTTTAGCAACTTGAGGACCTCACTTGAAATGTTTTGAGAAATATGAGAGGGAAAATTTTGGGGTACAACACATTCTGCTGGGCTTTATAATCAAATTCAAAAAGAATTTGTCCAGACAAAAGTTAGGGAAAATGATGGAAAGCCTGAAAGGCGAAAAAGGATTACAAAATGGATATCCTTAGCAAAAGAAATATGTTGCATGGTTATACACCGAAAGTAAAAATTAGTGATTGTTGTGATACGGTGGGAGAACTGACTTGGGTGTTTTTGCGTTTGTGTTCGCAAATGTTGCGGTTGAGCAAGAGTCGCCACCGACTTTTCTTTTATCCAAAAGGAAAGGTGAAAAAGCACAGGAAAGACCTTTAGAGATGTTTTCTTGAGTTCGGGGGTAGATTATGAAAAAGGAAGGTATTAGCACCCTTTTCATCCATGGTTTTCCATGGGCTCTTAGTTACTCGCTAGATCATTTGCTTTTGTTTGAAATTATGCTTTGTGTGGTTTTTGAAAATATTTTGAAAATGTGACTTTGTAATGATTCTCGTTTCTATAAGAATGTGTATAAAGTTTTGTTTTGAAAATAGTTCAAAGAGGTGTTTGTGGGATGTGTTTTTGAAAGTTATTTTGAAAAGGGTTTTCTTTGTAATGGCTCTCGTTTCTATAAGAACGCGTATAAAGTGTTATCTTTTGAAAGTGTTTCAAATGGAAGTGTGAGTGTATAAAATGTTTTTGTTGTGAGCAAGAGAGCAACTAAGAGAGAATCTACCTACTCAAAAGGTCTTAGATGTGCTTTTTCCTCCTCCTTTAGATGTTGCTATCTTACCATTGTTTTGGTAAGAAGCCCCATCGTTGGATATGAAGGGAAGGATGTTGGGACGTTTTGTACAGTCATAGAAAGCAATGTTGCAAGATATCTTAGCATTTTTATTTTAGGGACTAAGATCATTTGTAAGGCAACTTTGAATAGCGTCATCGAGGGACTATGATCTTGTATTTCGATTGGTTTTGCTAAGACACCCCGCATGCGTAACATGACCACTTTTAGGCAACAAGTGAAGTTAACCTTAAGGGTGCTAGTGTGCAAGTGTGTTTGATTACATGCATTTTAGTCTTGATTAGGGTGATCTATTTGTTGATTTTATCTGGCCATACACACCCTAATTACTAGCATTTATATTCGAAAGTGATAAATTGCAGAAATGTAAAGTCCTACGCTATTACAATATTTGGGGGATGGGGGTACATATTTACGAATGGGGATTGCAAATAAAATTAAATCCTAAATTATTATTACAACCATATCGAATGGATAAGAATGTACAAAAGATGTAAAATGGACTTATTTTATTTTAAGAAAATATTTTTTATCTTTTTTTTTAAGAAATAAAATAAAGCATGTAAAAAAATGTTTTTGGTGTCTTTTTTATTAATGAAAAAGAAAGTAATAGCAAAAATAGTGAGAAAAAGAAAAATAGAATCAACGTATTGCTGACTAAAGGAGGTCAGAAGTTCTAACTCTGGCCTGCTGCAAAACAGATATCCTGTTAGTGAAAAAAATGGGTGAAGTCAGAAGTTCTGGGTCCACTGGGAACAAGGTAGTTTTCATAAGTTCTGATACCACCGGTAATAAAGTATATTTAAGACGTTCTTATACCACTGGAAGAACCTAGTCTCCCTCTTCATGCTAGTCAGAATATCTACAACTTGGTCATTTCTCAATAAAACAGAAGATGTGCTTATGACAGTCATAGCAGGTGTCATAGTGTTTCAGAAACAAGAAATATCAGAACTATAAATCAGAGGCAAGTACGAATTTGCTAATCCTAATTCTAAGTTCTAATTTCTTCAAGAAGTTCTAAACTGATTTATTCCCTACTTAGGCAGGCAGATGCATGAGATCTCAGAATATGTACAACATCTACATTGCATTTTTGAACATGCAAATCTGGTAATGCTTAAGTAATATGGTGAGAGTCAGCAAAAGCTTACCTTGCAACTGGAAGAGATTCTGTGAACCAGAGTTAACCTTAACTCTGATGATGTTCTGAGCAGCTTCTTCACGTACTCAGCAGGCTGGAAGTTTTCAACTTCTGGAACAACAAATGGGTGATATTCTGATTTCTTTGAGGTGGAGGTGGATGGAGAGTGTATAGCAGTATGAACATATAAGTTAGGATAACTTCTAATATGTGAATCAACAACTGTTTGGATGGTTTTAGTCAAGAAGCACTTGAGGACAAATGAAGTTTGAATGCAAGGAATCAAAAGTTAACAGTTTTTGTATGTTGTGTTTATAGTTTTTGGAACTCTTGGAATTTTGGCAGGGGTTCAAGGATTTTCTTTTCTCAAATTTTCGACCCTTTCACGGTTTCAAATTTAGTTCAATTTATAGGCAAGGATTTAGTAGCTTGAAGAAATCAAAGGTACAACCATCATATGCTAGGCACTTGTTCTTGAAGCAAGTTCAAACAAGTATGGTTCAAGGCACAAAGTAAGGTGGTTCGCAGCTTTTAACCACGCCTAAGCTGGATTTGTAAGCATGAATCAAGGAAAAGTACCCTCAGAAGCAAAAGCGAAGCATGGGCCCAGCATATACTTTGTACAAAATCTGCTTTTCAAGGACAACAAAGGTACTTTTATGCCACACGTGGGGAAATCCTTTGGATAAAGACTCAAAAGTGATTGTGAGCATTAAATGAGCATTAAATGATGATGATATTTATCAAATCATAAATCCTTCCATGTGAAACTCTGCCTCATTGTTTGATTATGGGTCAGAAGTTCAGCTTCAACATCATTTAGAGTGAACATCCAACTTCTGATCTTTGTATCTTCTGGCTCCAACATGTTCTGAAGGAGCCCTCAGACTTTTTGGGAAGCTTGCAGCACACCTTGTAACCTTCTTTGAATTACCCTGGAAAACTCTGACTAATCCTTTGTGAAAACCTGCCCAGAAGTTCTGACCAAACTCTGCCTTGAGAGTATCCAGAATTTGCTGAGTGTTATGGTGATAATCTGGTCAGAAGATCAGAAATGTAACCTCTAAATGCTGAAGGGGCATGTTCTGACCGAAGCGTTGAACATAGCCTCCATATGCTGAAGAATCATGTTCTGACTGAAGCATCATGTTCTTAACCGTGTTTGCAACTTCTGACTGCACTTGCATAGAGCCTGGCTCAGAAGTTCTGAAGTATCATATTCTCTAGACACTTAGAAAATTTCCTAAACGTTTAGAAAATTTGATTTTCAAAGTAACTTCTGACTTTTGATTTTTGATGAACCAATTTCATGCCTTAATGAAATATGATTCTTGGAACTTGATTTTTAATTCAAAAGTCATAGTTTGACTCATTTGGTGTGCAAATGACCATTTTGCCCTTATGAGTGATTTTCTTGAAAAGTTGTAATTCAAGACTTGGAATTTGATAGAAACAGACCTGAGAGTCCAGGATGATCCTTTGAGAAATGGGAGGGCAAATTTTGGGGTACAACAACTGTCATATCCAAAGAAAACCTCGGTTGGTTCCTCAACCGTCTCGAAATTTCTTTTGAGAGATGAATGTTCGGGTCGAGTTAATTGAACTCAGGACTAGGGAACATAATGAAGGGGGTGGGAACCAAATAATTTTGAGCCTTAAAATCCATTTTTTCTAAAAACCGTGAACCAGGCCACGTTATAACCCTCAAAAGTCCTAATTGAAACATGGTTTATTTCGAAAGCGTATTTCAATGAGATAGCGTTTTATGACTCCCATGAGTTTTGTTAAATTTTTATGTTGATATCATATGCTTTTGTCATCTTTTATACAAAAAAAATCAATTTTGTATCCTGCCTAGTGATTCACTCACAAGGTTTTGCGAAATCTTTTCAATAAAATATTCAAGACTTATATAATTGTTGCATTATAATTATCATTCTTAGAATAAATATTGTCCTGCTTGTAAGACCACTGCTTGATATCAAAGAAGCTTACATTTGAGTATCAATAAAAGGGCATGTATCTAAGTTGTCGAGCAAAGAAGATGCAACATTCATCTAATCTATGGCAGTTACGTCGAGATTCGACGAATCTCAGGGAACATTTTTGGTCAGGAAAATTATCTTAAAAGCATACATCCAAGGGCAAGTTGTGAAAAATATCTCGACCAGCACAATAAACCGGGGACACCAAATTTTTTTTCAAGGGAATTTCTAGATTTTTGTCAAGGCAATTACTATGTTCTTCCCCAAGCCGAAGATCTTCCTCGAGCAGGACTGCTTCTCATGATTTTCCCTGTAGAGGTGTGCATGGTTCCCTCTACGGTAGCTGATCAGTTAGTGGGTTTCCTCCAGGCTGTGGTGTGGTATTGGGTTTGCAATCTTATTTTCTTCCCCAGTTAAGTCTTGGTTCAGACTTTCTTCGAGTTGTTATTTGATGTTGGGTTTGTAATCTCATTCTCCCCAATCAAGTCTTGATTCGGATTTCTTCGATTGAGTGTGATTTCTTTCCGTGGTCGGATTGTGATCAAGCAAAGGTTGCAAAGTTACAAAGCATGTGCTTAATTGTTGAATTCTTTCTCCCTTTGTGTTGAGAAGTAATGCAAAATCTCTAGCAGGATATTACGCCCTCCAGTTACGACTTTGCTGTTATGGCGTGCCTCCAAGCAACCAGACAAGGGCAATATACCTTCTAATAAGTCTTGAGATAAGCATTTACTCCTTGGGTTTTCTCTCTCCATGTGCTGAGTTTGATTTAAAATCCCCGTGAGATGACCTATTACCGTGATGTTAATTTCTTAATTCTCCATATGAGTCGAGGATGAGTGTGGACTTTGTGATCATAAAGGGGAAATTTGGGAGGAAATGTTATTTATTGCACGTTAGAGATATTACGTATTATAGTAAACTTTATACATGTATAATAGGGAAACTTAACCAAGAGAATGTGCCGCTAATTATTGACCTCTAGATATTTGTGGCTTTAGTCTTCCTATGTACCTACCTTATATAATTGTCAATATTAGAATCATTTATGTCGTACATAGTGGAAGGCTATGTGTTGGCCTCAATCGCGTTCTTAACACCTTTGTCTTCTCTGTCGCGCTATAAGGCTTTGTGTATCCTCTAAACTCTGACCATATTGACACATAACGTTACTGGGTCCTGTGAACATTAGTATATTTCATCTTCAAGTGGACTGGAGAGGCCACCACATCTAATGTTATTGCGAAATGTCTGCATGTGATGTAGTTTTAGTTGCTCTTACAAGAGATACCTAAAAACTACAAATCAATTGTTCTGGTACCTCTCCCGTCTTCAAGTGTGACTATCAATTTTATCTATCCCTAGGGGCGAGTTAACCTGTCGTTGAAGGCTTATAAGTCAGATACTTAGTACAATAAGAACTTTTCCTTCACTAGTTTGAGCTTATAAAAAATATTTGCATACATGATATCATACAAGACTCTTATATACGAGGATTCTAGAAACATCTAAGTTGCTCATGATTGCTATTATTAATAGGGGAACTATTTCATTTAGGATCCCATACACCTTTTCACTGTCGCAAAACTCGAGGATAGGTCTTTCCAACTTCCATTCAGAGACTGCCTTTCCTTTTTTGCTCACTACTATTAACTCGAAATTCTTCTCTTAATGGTGCCTTTGGACGAGTTCCTTGGTCTAAGAAGGCCTATAGTAATGGATGTGATGTACTGACACTTTCCTTTTCAGTCTTTTTACTCTTCGTTGCTGCCATCTTTCTTCTCTATAATTTTGGCTACAACATCTATAGTTTTATTAGGGGACTCTTTTCCATGCGAGGGATCACTTCTTGCTATCTTTCTTTCTGATTGATCATATTTTCGCCTGTATTCTTAGTTGTATCAGGTGAGTCTCCCCTTCTTTATCAGATCCTCGTTTGCGTCCTTCAAATGGATGCGTTCATTGGTGTTGTGACCATGACTCTTATTGAAATCACAATACCTTATTTTGTCATTTCGGGCGGATTCCTTGGTCGAGTAGAGGTTTTTTATTCCGGCTTCCTTGATGTTGGTATTCATACAATTCTTTAAAAGTTTCTCTAGTAAAATGTTTAAAGGTGTATGCAATGATTGTTTTGTCCTACCGGTTCCCAACCAATTTCCCAGGTGTTCGACTCCCCGACCATTTTCAACCTCTCAAACCAAAAGTTCTTCCTCATAATTAATATAGGATTGTGTCATAACTAAAATATTATTTGTGTTACATGCCCCTTATAACCCTAACTTCTAGCAGAACATATACAATCTAATCTTAGTCTATTTTTTTTAATATCCAACACTTTAATATGTAATTTGTTCCCCTCACTTGCATGCTACTTTGGTGAATCGATTGATGTACTACCGTATGATCTCCTTCTTCTTCAGCTGGATCCCACTGAGAACGACCATAGTAGTGAATTGAGCGACAAAATAGTCACGTTACTCCCTCTATGAGTTTATGCTTTTTTCTATGAGCGCTTCAAACCATGTCATTGTGACTCCTTTGAGGATTAAACAAACAATTTGCATTTTACAATCCCCACACGCAATAATAATTGAGTCTAGTATTTACTTGTTAGAGCCGCCACCAATGTTAAAAACTCATTTATAGCCTTATTAGAAGATATGTTAAGAGTACAAGAGTATTATATGTTAATATCATAGTTATTTTTATCATTAATTTTCTTTATTAATTCTTTTTAATAAAAACAACATCCAAGAAAAAATAATGATTTTTGAATAAAACACTTTATTTGCAAATGTTTAAAAACATGAGTTGGGAAAGCTGGGCCGATTTACAGAAAGCCCAACCCAATATGTTACATGGATCGATCCAAGTTTACCCTAGTTTTCAGCATTCATATATATATTCAAGGGTCTCCTTCTTCCCTCTCCTTCTGATACTTGCGCAGGCACTGCATAGTTAGGGTTTGTTGTTTTCTTCCTCTCCATCACTCATCATGGGTCGCTTGCACTCCAAAGGGTATGTATGATGCTTCAGATTTCTCTCGTTTTCAAATTTCTTGTTCTCTAACGATTTTTTGTTCCTATCCTTCGTTCAGTAAGGGTATTTCCAGTTCAGCTCTTCCATACAAGAGGACTGCTCCTTCTTGGCTCAAGATCTCTTCCCAGGATGTATGAAATCGAAACCCATTTTAATAATTTATTTTGTTATTTTTCTGAATTTTTATTTGGTTTCATCTTAAGTCCTGCAGAATTGTGTCTTTCTGGTTGTTATCTCGAAATCTGATTATTTACTGAAAATCTAGCTCTGTTGTACTGTTATGATTTATTTGTAATTTAGAGTTTGTTAATGTGTGTATGTCTTACTTTGATGTTCAATTTAGGGTTTTCTATGATTCATTGGGTAACCTAGGTTTTTGGGAAGGTTATTGTATACAAAATATAGGAGTTTTTCTTGTATACACAGTTTGAAGCATTTGTTTTTCTTGTAATTCTAATTGGATTATGCTTGGAAAACAGTAGTAGCTTGAAGTAAAAATTTATTTTTTAACCAACTCTATTGTTCAATTTATTAAGCCTAGGCAATGTATTTGGCAATCTATCTGTTATTCTGCCATCTTACATGGTAGTTTGATGTTAGTTTTGATCTTACATGGAAGTAATGTTTGTGTGAATTCTGTTGCTGATGTCTGATATTCTTGATTGTAAAGGTTGATGAAACCATCTGCAAGTTTGCCAAGAAAGGTTTAACTCCATCCCAAATTGGTGTTATTCTTCGTGACTCCCATGGAATTGCCCAGGTTAAGAGTGTAACTGGAAGCAAGATTCTCCGCATTTTGAAGGCTCATGGTATTATCCACACATTTTTTGATTAGTATAACTTAACCATTTGGTGTTTTCAAATTGATGACTGAGTTATTCTTTAATGTCTTTTTTATTAGGTCTTGCTCCTGAAATTCCTGAAGATCTGTATCACTTGATCAAGAAGGCTGTCTCCATCAGGAAGCATTTGGAGAGGAACAGGAAGGATAAGGATTCGAAGTTCAGGCTCATTTTGGTTGAGAGCAGGATCCATCGTCTTGCTCGTTACTACAAGAAGACAAAGAAGCTTCCACCAGTATGGAAATAGTAGGTTTTCAGTCTTTAATCCTTCAGTTTTTAGAGATTCATAAAGCTGATTGATTTAGTAGAACACATCATTAATTTGCATGGTTTAACAATATATTGTTGTGTTTCATCTCATTTCTAATACTTGTTTTGTTTACAACTATTGCATCTTTATCTTGGTTCATTTATTATATGTATCTTAGAAGTTTAACTGTGTTCTGTTTCATCTTATTGCTCACTAATTCTTGTTTGATTTACATCTATTGCAGTGAATCAACAACTGCCAGTACCCTTGTTGCTTAAGAGAAGATTGGAGAATGAATTAGTTTGTTGAGATTTTGAAATTTTGGGTTATTTCAAGTTTTTGTTGAGACTCATTTATGATGTTGGATTTTCTTCCTTTATTTGATATACTCCTTTTCTCTACTCAATAATTGTTTTTAATTTGGTGTTGCGGTAAAAAAATTGATATTTAAGTGACTCGGTATAAGATCTAATTAGTGCCATATAATCTATAAGTTAATTAGTCAAATAATTAGTCTTGATTTCCCTGTTGTGTTTTATTATTCAAATGAAGATTCTTTGCTGTAGTATTCAAAAGGTTTTCAAAGTCAGTTTTCATAATGTGATGATAAATGAGTTTTAGAAAACATGAGTTGCGGACTGATTTGGAAAATGTACTTCAATAATAGAAATTTTCTTACTTAAAATTTTGCCTATTAGAATAAATTGTTTTAAAATGGTTTGATATTAGAGATTTTGTAATGTTGGGGAACTTACAATGCGCCAATTAATTCAACTCCATTTCTAGCTTTCTACATAATTCAACACTTAAGCTTAATATGTGACATGTATTGAGATAATCATGTGCACTAATTTGATAGTAAGAGAAACACTTGTGATGAGTGAGAAGTGGACGACATGTGTTCTCTATCTGCTCAGTTTTTTCTTTGTCTAGAATCAACTGCACTATTTAGTGGCAAAAATCTAGAATTGTATGGTTTTAGGATGGTAATGATAATTCAAAATATTTTTATGGTGTGATTTCAAGTAAGAGAAGAAATAATCTTAAGCATAAAAGTAAGTGGCCTGAGAGAGGATGGGGTCGAGAATGTTAGGGAAGCTATGTTTATAAGCATATTGAATCAATTTTTAAGGATATGTTACGGAAGCTATGTTTATAAGCATTTTGAATCAATTTTTAGGGATATGTTAGGGAAGCTATGTTTATAAGCATTTTGAATCAATTTTTAAGGATATGTTAGGGAGGCTATGTTTATAAGCATTTTGAATCAATTTTTAAGGATATGTTAGGGAAGCTATGTTTATAAGCATTTTGAATCAATTTTTAAGGATATGTTAGGGAAGCTATGTTTATAAGCATTTTGAATCAATTTTTAAGGATATGTTTATTTCAGTTTTAGAAAAATGATTTTTTATTTTATTTTTGAAAATAGATTTTACAAAACTATTTATTATAAGTTTTTTTATATTCGTCTTTTTCAAATTGAAATATTAATTTTGACATCGTATAATATAAACATATATTATTGAAGACTAAAACATAATTAAAATTTTAATTTTAAAAAAAAAATTGTATTAAAAAAAAAGATTTTTATATGAATCTATTTGTAGTTTCAAAATTAAGTGATCTTTTTAGAAATTTTGATATTTAAAATTTTTTTTAATAAAAAGATAAAATATCTAAAATAACATTTTAAAAATAACTATTCAAATTAAATTTTTATTTGAAGTTTTATAAAAATAAAATTATATATATATATATATCCTTATAATAAAATAAAAAATTGAACGGTAAAGAAAGAAGCAGTTTTGTATCATGTATTAACTGGTGGATAAATTAAGAAGCAGTTTTTTTATAATAAAAGCTTAATATTAGACCATTTACAATGGTTGAAAAACTCAACACCCACTTTTTCAACTCCCAACACTCCACATCATTTTCTCTTTCTTCCACCTAATAACTCAACACTCATTCAACTTTTACCCTCTCCAATGGTTTTTCACTCAACATCCTACCCCACCACTTTTTATTTTCATATTCTTATTTAAATTTTATTTTTATTTTTATGATTAGCAGAATTTGGTTAAATGTTGGGATTTAAATTTTACTTTTTATTTTCATATTCTTATTTAATTTTATTATTTTCATGTTGGGATTTTGGTTAAATGGAAAATTAGCAGAATTTTGAGTGTTAAAATGATTATTGGGATCCATTTCACTAAAAAAAACACTTAACTTCAAAATAAACACTAATAATAAAATTAAGATAGTGAAAAACTTAGTTTTTTTTCTGTGTCCAAATCAAATGAACCAAGTCTCTATTTATAGAGAAAAAAAAATCATGAATTTTGGTAAAAAAAAAAAAAAATTAATTTGCAACGAAATAATTGAGTTCAAAGTATTAAATGGATAAAAATCTGGTCAGCCAATCAAGCACAGCCACGTGGCAGCTTCAATTGTGTTGAGTTTTCTCAACACCTCTCTCTTCCAACACACACTCAACACCTCTCTCAACACCCATTGGAGGAGATTTTGCATGTTGAGTTCAAACTCAACATACCCATTGCACATGGTCTTATAGGAGTATTATAGGATACATAAAAGTTATTTGGACACTTAAAGCAACACTTACACCATATAAAGATACGATTTTAATTTTTTATTATTAAATTCTCTCTCATCTTTTCTAATCAAAAGAAAAAAGTAAAGATATTTGAATGTATTTACATATGTTGTTTGACATAGGTGTCCATTTTGTATGTCCAAATAACAAGACTTTATAGGATATAAATTAGTACGATGCTTAAATGGAAAGCATGTCTATATTAAACAGTAATCATAATGGTATAGAAGGACCAAAACTGACATCTTGCAAACTATAGATTTATAGAAAATGACATCTTTTAATGCATCTCTTAAATCATCAGCGAGCAATATCGCTTTTGTAGTTCACCAAAACCATATTCTATAATGAGTGAGAGAGAATGTGGTTTTGGTGAGCTACAAAAGTGATATTATTCGCTGATGATTTAAGAGATGTATTAAAAGATGTCATTTTTGTTGGACTTGAGTTTCCTTCCTATGCGGAGAAAGACCTAAATATTAATAGTCCATTTGTCTCACTTATATAAGTGGATAATGTCAATTTAGGCTTAAGAGATATAGAGAAAAATAAGGATTCAAAAAGAGAGAAAAATAGAGAGAAATTCATTCCCGGTTTTTTCTGCAGCAATCTCACTAAAACAACGATCCCCAACTCGTTCACCGTCCGTTCAAGCTGAAATTTGGTGGGATTGTTTGCCACACATATATTTAACTATAGACCGTTGGGATCTCACTGAAGCTACAAATTTAGGAAAATTTTCAGCTTTTTGATTCTTATTTGTAAGTTAGTTTGCTTTGTGATTTACAATTGTTATCACTATTTTGTGAATTACTTTAAGAATCTCTTGTAACCTCAATTGATTATAGTGGAGCTATTTTCTTTGATATGAACGAATCGTGGTTTTTACTCTCATGTTGAGGGGTTTTCCACGTTAAAAATATTAGTATTCTTTTGTTCCTTTATTGCTCGATTGCCGTCTTATATTTGTTGTTGATCTTCAAGGTTCCTACAAGTTTGAGAAATATTATATCCGTTGTGATTGTTCTATTATTCTATCTTAATTTCCCATCAGAATGGCACAAGAGCTCTTGGTAAAGGGCTATTTTACTTGTTTGAGTGATGAAGTCAAATACAAAGATGAATATGGTATTGTTGAGTGGTTCTAATTACCATTTATGGAAGGGTAAGATGAAAGACTTACTATTTATGAAGAAATTTCATTTATCAGTTTTTAGTTTCGTAAAGCCGAATTCTGTGTCTGATGAAGAATGAGAGTTTGAATATCAACAGGTATGTGGTTTTATTTGATAATATGTAGAAGATAATGTTTAATCATAATGCTAATGGCACACATGCAAAAACTTTGTGAGAGAAGATAGAGTCCATGTATGC
This sequence comes from Vicia faba, assembly GCA_948472305.1. Classification (NCBI taxonomy): domain Eukaryota; kingdom Viridiplantae; phylum Streptophyta; class Magnoliopsida; order Fabales; family Fabaceae; genus Vicia; species Vicia faba. Next base: position 1,514,388,013 of record OX451737.1, on the reverse strand, counting down.
CTCTAAATCAGGTAATAATAAATTATTCTTATTGAATAGCTTCACAAGTATGAAGTATAAGAAGAGGACTTCTATTTCAGATCACTTGAGTGAATCTCAATGGCTCCTTGATTAGATGTCAGAAATGAGTATCAAATTTAGTGATGAACTTTTGGGACTATTTCTATTGCTATCTTTACCAAAGTCTTGGGAGACGTTTCGAGTTTCTATTACAAGTTCTGCTCCTAAAGGTGTTGTTTATTTGGAAACGACTAAGGGTGATATTCTTAATGAGGAGATGAGAAGGAAGGCATAAGGTTTTTCATATTAATCCGAGGTGCTTGTCACTGAAAATAGGGGGAGAAGTCATAAAAAGGAACCAAAGGGTGGTACAAAGAATAGCAGAAGCAAGTCCAAACCACGATACAAGAATATGGAGTGTCATTATTGTCACAAAACAAGACACATACAGAAGTATTATTATCAGTGGAAAAGGGATAACAAAGGCAAGAAAGGTAAGTCTAAACAAAGAGATCATGATGATGATCGTGTTACTACTGCTACTTATAATGATCTTGTTATTCTACATGAGTATATTAATCTCGTATCATACGAGAGCATGCGGATAGTTGACAGTGGTGCATTGCATGTTACACGAAGGAAGAATTTCTTCATATCTTATACTTCTGGTAATTTTGGAGTGTTGAAGATGGGTAATGATGGTGTATCTAAGGTAATTGGTGTTGGTGATGTTTGGTTATAAACCAACATGGGAGTGAAATTGTTGCTTAGAGGTGTCAAACATGCTCTGGATGTCCGCTTTAGTTTGAGCTATGTGCATATGCTTGATGATTGTGGTTATGACAATCACTTTGGTTCTGGAAAGTGGAAACTTAACAAAGGTAACTTGGTTGTGGCTAGAGGGGAAATTTTTTCTAAATTGTATCGGGCAAAAGCTTTGGTTGTTAGGGACAGTGTGAATACTATCGACATGGAATCATCTTTGTGGCATCGAAGGCTTAGTCATATTAGTAAAAAGGACTGAATGTTTTATCCAAAAAGGATGTTATTCCTGGTTTAAAGAATTCATATTTGGATAAGTGTTCTCATTGCATGTCTAGTAAATAAATTAGAGTATCTTTAATGAGACATCCTCCCTCAAGAAAGTCAAAGTTGCTTCAATTGGTACATTCTGAAGTTTGTGGTTCATTAATGGTAAAATCTTTTAGTGGTGCACTTTATTTTGTTACCTTTATTGATAATAGTTCCAGGAAACTATGGGTTTATGTCTTGAAGACAAAATCCCAAGTGTTGGAGAAGTTCAAAAATTCCATGCTTCGATAGAGAGACGGACAAACAATAAGCTGAAATATATTCGTTATTATAATGGTGGTGAGTATTATGGACCATTTGATTCCTATTGCAAGCAACACAATATTGCACATGAAAAGACTCCTCATAAAACTCCTCAATTGAATGCTTTAGTAGAGAGGATGAATCTAACACTAATTGAGAGAGTAAGGTGTATTCCCTCTGAAGTTAAGTTGCCAAATCATTATTGGGGTGAGGAACTTTACACGGCGGTGCATGTTCTTAATCTTACTCCCACAGTTTCTTTGAACAGTGAAGTTCCAGAAAATATTTGGTTTGGAAAGAATGTTGAGTATCATCATTTGAGAGTCTTTGGTTGTAAGGATTTTGTGCATATTCTAAAGGATGAAAGATCCAAGTTGGATGCAAAGTCAAAACAATGTATATTTATTGTCTATGGGTAAGATGAGTTTGGTTATAGGTTGTATGATCCTGTAGGGGAGAAGCTTATCCAAAGCCGCAATGTAGTATTCATGGAAGACTAAAATATTGAAGACATTGATAAGGTAGAAAATACTACACCCAAGAAAGATACCAATTTGTCTAATGTTAATCCAATTCGGTTAATTAATCCTAATCTAGAGGCTATTGGCGGTGATGATCATAATGGTGATCTATATGATTATGTTGATGATCAACAACTTGGAGATGAGATAAATATTCCAACTAATTATGATGATGATGATGAAGGGGAAAATGATATGACACATGATGAGAATTTTGGTGAAGCTCGAGAATCATCTCAAGTTCAACTTAGGTACGCACAGACAACCTCCTACAAGGTATAATTCTGATGACTATGTAACCTTGACTGATGAGGGTGAACCCAAGTGTTTTCAAGATGCCATGGAAAGTGATGAAAATTAAAATTTGTTGGATGCAATGTATGACGAGATAAAATCATTGCATGATAATCACACTTATGATTTAGTGAAGTTTCCTAAAGATAAAAGGAATTTGGAAAATAGGTGAATTTATAGAGTTAAACATGAGAGCAATTCTAAGTCTCCAAGATATAAAGCTAGATTAGTGGTGAAAGGTTTTTGTCAAAGTAAGGGTGTTGATTTTAATGAGTTTTTCTCACCTATTTTAAAGATGTCATCAATCCGGAATGTGTTGAGTTTAGTTGCTACTCTTGATTTAGAGGTTGAGCAAATGGACGTGAAAACGACTTTCCTTCATGGTGATTTGGAGGAAGAGATTAACATGAAACAACCCGGTGGTTTTCAAGTTAAAGGAAAAGAAAATCATGTTTGTATATTGAGAAATAGTCTATATGTGTTGAAGCAAGCTCCAAGGCAATGGTACAAGAAGTTTGAGTATGTTATGTGCGATCAAGGATGCCAAAAGACTACTTCAGATCATTGCGTCTTTGTTAGAAAATTTTCTAATGATGAATTTATTATCCTGTTGTTATATGTTGATGATATGCTTATTATAGTGAAAATATTTTTAACAATAACAGGTTAAAGAAGCAGTTGGGAGAGTCATTTTCCATGAAAGACATGAGAGCATCTAAACAGATTCTTGGCATTAGAATCATGCGTGACAGAAAAGAGAAGAAACTTTGGATGTCACAAGAACGTTATATCTAAAGAGTGCTACAAATATTCCAAATGGAAAGTTCTAAAGTGTTTGATGTATGCAATGGTGTGTACAAGACCAAATATAATACATGATGTTGGTACACGTTGTACCCCAAAATTTTCCCTCTCATTTCTCAAGGAATTTCTCACAAAGGATTCTAAAAAATTCAAGCTTACACAAGTACAATTGGATTTTTCAACATCAAGCTAAAGAGGAAACTGTTAAAGAGGGCAAAGCAGATGAAAATATTCTTTTTGACAAAATTGAAGGAAAAACAAGTTCCCTTCGATTTTACATCCTTCGATTGGGCACTTTGGCTCCTTCGATGTAAGCTTTGGTTGCACCCTTCGTTTGGGAACTGGACTTCTTTTGGCCAAGTTCATTTCCTGCTTCGTTGGGGCACTGGACTTCTTTGGGAAAGTTTATTTCCTGCTTCGTTTGGGTACTGGACTTCGTTTGAACATTTTATTCTCTTCGTGCAAATCTTTCGTTTGGCCATATAGCCTCTTTCCTGCATGTTAGCCAAAATTTACAAGGAAGAATTCCCCACCATGCTAGCATGCACAAGGACAAAGTCACCCTTTGAAACAACTTGTTGCAAGCTTCGACAGGGAAACACTTATCTTCAACTAGCTTCAATCCATAAGGCAAAGAGCCTCTTGATTGATGTCCTTCGATTCAGGAGGCAAAGGCCTCTTTTCTGGTCTCCTTCGATTGCACATTTTGCTTCCTGCATGCCTCTTTCGTTTGGGGCATGTGGCCCTCCTTTGTTGCAAGCTTCGATTGCACATTTTGCCTCCTGCATGCATTCTTCGTTTGGGGCATGTAGCCCTCCTTTGTTGCAAGCTTCGGTTGTGCCCTTTATCCTCTGTATGCATTCTTCATTTGGGGCGTGCGAATCCTTCAGTACAAGTTTTTGGTTACACCTTTCGTTTGAGCATGAGGTTTCTTTCATGCAAGCCTTCGTTTGAGCAAATATCTCTTGCATGTTTGCATAAAGTCACAAAACAGGGACCCCTTACATACACCCTTTCGTTTGGCCATATGACCCCTTGCAGGCAAGTTTGAGTGGGCAGTATCTCCCTTGAAAATAGTTTGCTTCAACACACAAATTCTACACTATGCCACTGTCTCATACGGAAGAAGTATCATGGTGGCACATTTAAAGGAGTTTCCAGAAATGCCTGGATGTCCCAATCGAATGACATGTTTTGTTGATCCACTCTAGGAGCATGTATTTGGACCATTCGAAGGAACCCACAAAAGGCTTGGTCGAAGGATACCCATATGAGCCCTTCGAATGACACTTTGATTTGAAAAAAGGAAATGTTGTTGAGGAGTCTGGTCGAAGGATATGGCTAGGGGGTCAAAACAAAAGGTTGAGATGCCCAAAGGTAATTGCTGACCAAGTCCCATACGCTGCCAAGTTCAGGCCTGATACACTGACCATAAAACTCCAAAACTGCTGCACAACAGTCCTGCAACACTGCCTTATTTCTAGCACCAATTTGGCATACGAATACCGCCTCTTGAAAGCTACAAACACATCATGCCTTTTTTGTTTAAACTTTTTATTTTACCTCCTAAAACATCATCCAAAGCCATCTATAAATATGAGCCTCCACCACACATCTTAGGGACCCCTGGATAGTTGCAAGAAAACCCTTGTTGTGAGAAATTCCTCAAAACTCTCAAACACCATCCAACGTTTTTCTTAAAATATTCCAAACACTTCTAAAAACTCAGACCCCTTTGCACACTAAGTGAATCTTTCGATTCACTCCCCAAGTGAATCTTTCGATTCACTCCCCAAGTGACCAGAGAGCTAACCTACGACCCACTCCCCCAACCACAATATAAAAATCTTTTGATTCACTCCCTTACCTAGTAACCTTCGATTCACTCACATACCCTTCCTTCGATTCAGTGACTACTCAAGCAAGGTAATAGCTGGACTAGTCTCAAGAAGGCCCCAACAAACTTCCATTCACCACCAAGGAAGACACTTGCATTTTCCTTCAATTTAAGAACTTCAAGAGGTAAGTTCTCTTTAAACTTGGAACTATTTCATTTAAATATCCCGTGCACATGCCAATAAAGAAAAAATGTAGATATTTCATATAGAGAGATTGACCATGTTTTAACCTTTGATTCTGAATGCCCATGTGTTGAAAATCTCAACTCTGACTAGTTAGGCTTTGGACTTTGAGACCCAATAATTTTGTGCTAACCTCTGGCTTGTAGCTTTTGAAAGTTACACTTGAATGTGCATTTTAAAAGTTTAAAACAGGTTCACCATATCCTTCGATTGGCTAAGCATTCAAGCCTTTCGAATCTCAACGTGAGAACCTAGCATTCCTGCAGTCGAAGGAGGCAGCCAGGAGCCTGAAGCAAAGAGTGCACCTCACGTTGACCCCATGCCTCAAACGAAGGAAGTATCCAGTAGGATGCCCACACTGACTGCCAAGTCTCAAACGAAAGAAGCAGCCAGAAGGATGGTCACGCTGCCTTTCAGGTACCAATCGAAATAAGCAGGAAAAGGGTGAAATCAAAAGACCTGACTTTGCTGACTCCAGGCCCAAATCGAAGGAAACTAAGAAGTGCAGAATCAAAGAGTGTGGCTGCCTGTATCGAAAAAGCTCATTTTTCTTTCTTTATTTTATTTTTGTCTTTATATTTTCTTGCTATTCAATATGTTTGTAATAGTGTATGATTTATTTTTCTGCATTTTTATTACTTTTGTACAAGTATTAGTAATAAGGATGTATGACAAGATAAAACCAACAAGTAGATAACCTAAAATTCAAAGATAAAATGCATGCAATCAAACACACTATTCACACACATGCACCCTTAGGGTAATCTCACTTGTTGTCTCAGAAAAATAGTTATGTCCCTCGAATATGGACGTTTTATCAAAGACCCTCGATAAAAGATCGTAGTCCCTCGATGACCCTTAATGTTTCCTTCGGTAAATGATCTAGTTCCTAAACAAAAATTGCTAAAACGTCTCATAGGTTGCATTCTATGACTATACAAATGTCCCATGTCCATCTATTCACATCCAATGATGGGGCTTTTTACCAAATCAATGGTAAGATAACAACATCTAAAGGAAGAGGAAAAGAACATATACCTTTTGAGTAGGTAGGATGCTCCTAGTTGCTCGCTTGCTCACAACAAAAACACTTTATACACTAACACTTTAATTTGAAACATTTTTTAAAAGACAAAAACTTTTTGTACGCGTTCTTATAGAAACGAGAACCATTAGAAAGACACTTTTCAAAATACTTTCAAAACCCACATCACAAGCACATTTTCAAACAAAATCAAGTGATATAGCAAGCAACTAAGAGCCGATAGATAACTACGGATGAAGGGTGCTAACACCTCCCCTTTTCATAACCTACCCCCCGAACTCAAAAAAATAATCTCACAGGTCTTTCCTGTTCTTTTCTCCCTTTCCTTATTGGATAAAAGAAAAGTCGGTGACGACTCTTGCTATTCGCAACAATTACGATCAAACGCAAAACACCAAGTCAATTCTCCCACCGTATTATAGTACAGTCAATAGACTTTTGTCAAATCCAGGTAGAGAGTATTGAAATACTGTAAAATGAATTTTAAGATATCCTCGCGATACTACTTCTATGAGGCTTTGATTTGGAGGAGATAAGCCTACTATAGTAGGATACTTTGACTCTGATATGGCTGGAGACATTGGTTCCAGAAAGTCTACTTCGGGCTAAATGATTAAATTTGTAGGGGGAGGTGTGGCTTGACATCCAGATTGTAAAAGTGTGTAGCATTGTCTACTATAAAGGCTGAGTTTAGCCATTACCGAAGCATGCAAAGAGTTACTTTGTTGAATAATTTTTTGCAGGAGATTGGTTTTGTTCAAGACAAATATGTGTTATTTGTTGATAGTCAAATCACTATTTATCTTGGTAAGAATTCGATTTTTCATAATAGGTCCAAACATATTGATGTGAGATATCATTGGATACGTGATGTTTTGGATGCTAAGTCACTGAAGTTAGATAAGGTTCATACAAATTATAATAGTTTTGATATGATGACTAAAACATTACCAAGAGGGATGTTTGAAGCTTATTGTGATATCGCCGGTTTGGCAATTTCCTCCACATAGTTGTGAGGGGGAGACTTGTTGGGCTTGCGTTCCCTTCTTATGTGGAGAAAGACCTAAATTTTAATAGTCCATTTGTCTCACTTATATAAGTGGAGAATGTCAATTTAGGGTTAAGAGAGATAGAGAAAAATAAGGATTCAAAAAGAGAGAAAAGAGGAGAGAAACGCATTCCCATTTTTTCTGCAGTAGTCTCACTAAAACGACGATCCCCAATTCGTTCACCATGGGATCGAGTTGAAATTTGATGGACTTGTTCGCAACACATATATCTAACTTTTGATCGTTGTTATCGTTAAAAAAAGGTTTGAGTTGAGATATATCGGCTTCACACTGAGTTGAGATATATAGTTTGCTTTGTGATTTGCGGTTGTCATCACTATTTTGTGAATCACTTTAAGACTCTCTTGTAACCTCAATTGATTATTGTGGAGCTATTTTTTTTTGGTCTGGACGAGTCATGGTTTTTACTCTCATATTGAGGGGTTTTCCACGTTAAAAATATCCATGTTCTTTTGTGTCTTTATTGTTTAGTTGCCGTCTTATATTTGTTGTTGATCCTCAAAGTTCCTACAAGTTTGAAAAATATTATATCCAATGCATATTTGTTCTATTATTTTGTCTGAATTTCCTATTAATTTTCTATAAATCTATAGTTTGCAAGATATCACTTTCGATCCTTCTATACCATTATGATTACCGTTTAATATGGACATGCTTTTCATTTAAGCATCGTACTGATTTATATCCTATAAAGTCTTGTTATTTGGACATAAAAAATAGACACACATGTCAAACATCGTATGTAAATACATTCAAATATCTTTGCCCTTTTCTTTTGATTAAAAAAGATGAGAGAGAATTTAATAATAAAAAAATAAAATTACATCTTTATACGGTGTAGGTGTTGCTTTAAGTGTCCAAATAATTTTCATGTATCCTATAATACTCAGCTTGTATCCACAACACAACATTTATTTTCATATTTTTTCTAAGTTTCTGATACATGTATAAATAAATTATTAAATATATATTTTATATGTAATCTATAATATAAATTTATAACTATATATAAAGAGGATACAAGTTTTTGGACTGACTTAATTTTAAGACAAATTTACCCTTAAACTTTCTCTATTAATTTAAAAGTTTATTATAAAAAAATTGCTTCTTAAGTTATCCACCAGCTACTACATGATACAAAACTGTTTCTTACTTTATCGTCCAATTTCTTATTTTATTATAGGGAGAAATCTATTTATATATGATAGTGAATTGGAGAGATTGAAGCGTCTGAACTCTGATGATACTGGTATAGAGAGAGAATGTGGTTTGGTGAGCTACAAAGTGATATTGCTCGTTGCTGATTTAAGAGATGCTTAAAAGATGACATTTTCTATAAATTTAAGTTTGCAAAATATCATTTTCGATCCTTCTATACCATTATGATTACCGTTTAATATGGACATGATTTCCATTTAAGCACCATATTGATTTATATCCTATAGAATCTTGTTATTTGGAAATAAAAAATAGACACCCATGTCAAATAACGTATATAAATACATTCAAATATCTTTGCCCTTTTCTTTTGATTAGAAAAGATGAGAGAGAATTTAATGATAAAAAAATTAAAACCCTATCTTTCTACGGTGTAGGTGTTGTTTTAAGTGTCCAAATAACTTTTTCGTTTCCTATAACATTCTTTGTATCCATAACACAACTTCATTTATTTTCATACTTTTTCCAAGTTTTTGATACATGTATAATAAATTATTAAATATGTATTTTATATGTAACTTACTAAATATATGAATTATTTGATTTATTAAAAAAAAATTATGTTATGGATTTGAACATGAAAAAAGAAGAATGAGAATGAATATACCTTGTTCATCATAGTAACTCACATCTTTACTACATTTCTTATACCTAATACCTTTATCCAACTTTCCATGAAAATGACCACTATGTTAATATCTTACATAACAACCTCCAAATTGCAAAGAAGCACCAAGTGAATAAGGACACACTAACCCTATTTGATTAACAGATCTTCCAACATGCTTTGAGCAATCAAGTGGATGCAAATCATCTCTACATTGGTATAAACCATAAACAGCTCCATATGGTTGTGCTGTTGAGGTTTCATTTCTGATTGCGAAAGAATAGTAAGTGACTTCAGATGATGAGTATGCAATTGAAGATAGAAAGCTGTTGAGGTTGGATTCAAAGGGTGTGTGTGGTTGGTATTTTTCTTGTGAGCAACTTGCATAGATTGTGATGTGAGTTCTTGAAGGGTAGCTATGAGAAGTTGGAAATGAAGATGAAATTGGATTCATGGTATAGAAATCACTTGTGTGATAACAAAGTTCTATTATATGAGTTTAGGAGTGTCTCTCAACAAATTGTAAAGTGGGCAACGATACTAGAATGCAAGTTTTTGGAAAAAGAAGCATCAAATGGAGGTTGATGATGTCAATTTCATGATCGGTGATGTCTTTGGTGTTTCTGAACTCAAAAATAATCCTTTAAGCATTATGAAACTTCAGAAAAAAGGTTCTATTTTATTCATGTTGACTAGTGTGGTCCAATTGTATCTATTTCTAATAGTAAGAAAAAATATGTGATATGTTGGATTGATGATTATTGCCGGAAAGTTTGGTCGTATTTCTTGCGTGCAAAGTTAGAGATATTTTCTATATTCAAAATATTGAAGACATTTATTGAGGAAGAAACAGGTCTTGTAATCAAATGTGGGAGAATTCACCTCTATAGAGTTCAATTAATTATGTAGAGACAAAAGAATTAAAAGAAAACTGAAAACGGTATATGTTTTGTTTTGATTAGGAATCTTGTGTTGCTAATTTTTTTCTCATCTTTTTAAGTGGAATAAACAAGCTTTTTAGTTTAACAAAACATACAACTTGTTGTATCATCTAAATAATGCACGTGAGTAAAAATTTGGTTGCAATTGTGACAGACGCACATGGCAAGGCATTTGTGCAAGAAAAGTATTGTGTCTAGATGGTTTTTGTTTGGTTTGAATTGGTATAAAAAGATTAAACTGGAGGCTAACATGTAGAAGAAACTATTGCTTAATGGATTGTGAACATTGTGGATGGTTGTGATGCGAAAAACAAGGGTGATGTTAAAATTTTAATGGTACCCTCTAAAATAGAAACCATATGAATTATTTATAGGAAGAACATAATATGGTGTCTCTAGTGACTATGGTGTTTCACATGTGTGATTTGTGTGGTGGATGTGATGCAGATTGATAAGTTGTAACTGGGATGAGGGTGGTGGTGAAGGTGAAGAATGAGATTTGAAAAAATCAGGTGGTTTTGGGAAAGTACGTAAAGATCGAACTATGAAAATATCCGGTGGTTTTGGTGGAAAATTTAATGGTTGACAGGTTTCTCTCACACCATCGTGAAAAGACTAAAATGTCTCCAGCGTCCGAAGATGCATCTCCAGACGCACATTATACACACAACTGAAGTAAAAATGGTGAGAACCCCTTATTCTGTAAGAAATAATCCGGAGATGCATCTTTGTATGCTTGAAAGGTTGTTTCAGAGATGCATCTCTGGAATTCTCCTTAGTTCATTGGTCAGTGAGCTTTTTGGAGATGCATCTCTGGAATATGTCTGTTAGATCAAAGCAAATATATGTTGAAACAACAATGGCATAATGGAATTTAAATTAACTTAAAAATGAACACTACATAGATACATTACATAAATTTAACATTACATGTTATTGAAATCAGGTAGTTCAGGACGTTGCAACATTCTTATAATATCGTCAGTTGATCTTTAAATCGTCGCATTCTCTTCAATTAGATCTTTTGTTAAGTAACAGTAAAAGGTACTCCACATCACATTCAATCTTCATTTGTCTTTAGTTCGAGCAATGTGAACTTTATCTTTATTTTGTTGTCTATCGAGGGTGAATGATACTCGAGCTTGACAACTATCTGATTTTCTGCATATTGTAGGAGAGTATTCAATTTGGTTTTCAGATCAATGAGAAGTATGTCCTCACATATCCGAAATTAAAGTGGGGGGTGTTGTGTTATTAAAATACACAAAATCAAAATAGGATATGTATACATCCAGGTTTGTGTAAAGAAAATGGATTGAGAGATCCTATTTATAGAACTTGTAGAGCAATAAGGACCTCACATACATGATCATGTCTGAATGAAACACTTCGGAGATACATCTCCGGATCCGCCTTATTTTTCAAAAAACAAGGGTTGCTCTGGAGATGCAAGTCTAAATTATCTCTTATTTTGTTTTTTTTTTAATTAAATGGGTATCCAAAGATGCATCTCCGGATCCACCCAAACATTATGCAGAAAAATAGAACATAAATATGCAGAGAAGAATTTGAAGAAAAAAATAACACCTAATTTTATAACATTAAGCGATATGTTACTTACAAAAAATATGTGTTACATTGTTATATTAAAATTCAAATGGATCAAAAGTTGAGCCAATACCTAAATCTATTGGTGGCTCAATCTTTAACCTTTCTTTATTTGATTCTCGTTCAATGCCGCTCAACCTGGAGAACTCTTCCATCCTTTCAAGAAAGTGATCTGGCCATGTTTCAGCATCTTGTGTGAAATGTGTCGTCCACTCTAGTGATGTCTTTGGTATAGGACATTCCGGTTTCAAATAAACTTAAGCAAATTTTTGTTTTTTCATAACCAACCAATACACATGATGCTTTGAGATGGATTATGAGGTGACTACTCTGAAGTGGAAAGAATATTTCTGAGAAACAATATAGTGTTAAATCAATACACACCCTATCATAAGCACTTGGTATAAGATGTCTCATTTCCGGAAAACGCATCCATTTGTCAAACGGGGCCGGACCACTAAGACAAAGAAAAAGAGCATTCAGAATTGTATCGTAATTTTATTTGTTCCCATATAGATTTGTGTATGATTCCATATGCATCATTATCTCTTATATAAGATGACGACAAACAAATTGGTGGTCATCTTCTCCCTTACCGAGTAAACCCAAAACATCTCAAAAATCACAGTTGCTGTCACTTTAAATATTTACAATCCACTCGGTGTATTTATGCATAAAAAGCGACATCTCATCAATGAATTTAATTTTTGGTAATGGTGGTGGAGGAGATAGTTTTTTAATGTACGCACCGTTAAAAATACTTTTTTATGATTTTAAAGTCGGAGAATTCAGAAAATGTGAGTCAACATAATCAAAATACGAAGGACATCAACTCATGGAGTTGTTATTTTGAGCCGGTTATACCTTTTATAGGCACCTTTTGTTTTAACCAGTTCGAACGGTGGTTTCAAATCTGTTATTTCTGGATACGCAATCCTCCTAAGTTGGTACTTAATGTGCAATTTCATGATATTATCAGCTTTCATGAATCTCTATTGGATCACTTTACATTCGGTCATGATAAATATATTTGATTTATCATGCTTCCTCACACCATCATCATAAAAATGGAGTTGGGTTCCGTGAGTGCAAACTTAGTCCATACATATTGGTTTTTCATGCTTCAGCTTCTTTAAAATTAAACAAGCAGATGGAAGACCGTAAGTCTTCCTAAGTGTACATCCACACTTTGAGCTATCAGAACCTGTTTTATCCGCTCGTTGACTTCGTGAAAAATAAATTCAACTTCGCCTGAGATACATTACCAATCAACCGTGAGTAAAGGATGTTGTCTTTCAAACAATGTTCTAACACAATAATGCTTTGACCAAAAGATGTGTCTATCTAATTGTGTTGGTTTTGGAGCATTTGTTTCACAGCGTCTCAATCTCGACAAAAATTACCTTTACTGTTTCCTAACCAATTCTTAAGTCTAGTAATGGCATATTCAACTCTGTTACTTGTTGTATTTCCAAACTGTTAAACCTGATCGATTCATGCACAAACAATCTTATCTTTAACCTGAACCTAAATCGTTCCCTCAATATATTTCAACAAATCTAGATATATCACACACACTCTTGAAATACAGAACAAATTTGGCATATAATTCTTTTGTGAAAGAATTTATTATATTATTCCATGCATCCATTATCTTTACAACAACCACACCAGGTTTGACAACTTTACCATCTTTACCTTTGACTTGTTTCGTACCAACTTCAGGTTTTACTCGACTTCTCACATGTTTGATTATGTGATACTTACAAAGTAATTCATAAGAAGTAGGAAAAACTGTTGTAACCAAATTCATCAATGCAGTGTCGTGGTCAGTGATTATAACTCATGGCATTTTTTTGTCCTTCAACATAGTCTTGCATATTTCCAAAGTTCATGTAACGTTGTCCTCTTTTTTCAAATTTTAAAAATGCAAAACTGACTGAATAAGCTATCTCTGTAGAAGTGACATCCAAAATTTCCAATAGTGGAAGTTTATACTTGTTTATTTTGTATGTTGAGTTAGTTATGAGCACGGAAGGAAAGGTGTTGAACAACTTCACGAAATCGGGATGACTATAAAATATATCTCGAACGTGACTTTATCATCACAAACTCGGTACCTTAAAACATAGTTGTCATCTTATAAAAGCTTCAACAATTGATGCATCTCAGATCTTGGTCCTCTTACCTCCTTGTTGTCTCGAGCACGCACATTGTATCTTTGCTTGATAATTGAAACATTTAGAGGTTTTTTTCATTTCAAAGATGCAAGTATGTTTTTTGCTGCCATCATGATTAATGTCATGTTCAAAACAAGTTTCCTCTCCTCAGGAACAAGGTGACATACAATGGTATGACCGGTTAGCTTGTCATCCAAGCCATGATTATGCATATCGAAAATCACATTAAATTTCCATGTCTCATCTACCACATGGTGTTCGCGCAATTTAAATGGACACTCACATTTCCTCGTTCTCGTGTCATCTCATTTCAACTTCCTAATATTTGGTTTGTACGTGTCACTTATTTCGCACACCATTGTTACAAATGCTTGTCTTCTATCAGAACTATTGTCGGACCTTCCAAACAACGCCAAACCCCAATTTTCCAGCCTCTCTACGAACCCATTATAGCATATATTCACGAACAAAAAACACTTCTTTATTTATAAATTATGCATGAACATCTGTAACAACAAGAAGTGTTTCTACATTCGGCCTTAAGATTTTGATGATAACTTTACATGATATCATAAAGAACAATTGTATAATATAATGGTTTCGTTCTAGTGTGTAACTGTTGCTATAATGTTGTAAATATGGACGTGTGGTGTCACCAGGTTCTGAACATAAATACTACTGGAAGAAAACATATGGTTAGTGTTACAGTTGAAGTCAATATTCTGGAATTCATCTCATGTAACGATTCTTAGGAACGTAAGTACAAGAGGTTCTTATTGTGACTTGGTGGTTAATCTTTAGAGGCCTTCTAAAGCTTTGCTTTTGTGTGTTACAAGTTCTGAAGATTATGAAGATGAGGTTCTGCTGAACAATTTCTAATGATCTGAAGAAAAGCAAGTTCTTACAACCAAGTGCTGAAGACTCTGAAGACGAGGTTCTGATAGGACAAGTTCTGAAGACTCCAAGACTTAGGTTCTAAGACTTAAGAGTGATTCTTCTACGACAAGCTTCAAACATTCAAATTATTCGAAGCCTTTGAAGATAAGAAGAAGTTCTAAATGGTTAACGCGTGATGGTGTATAAAAGGTACAAAAAGTGCTATGTGGCCTCTACCCTCTAAGGTGGCGTAAGGACAGTCCTTTTGTAATATACTATGACCACTCTCATTGTGACTGTTGAGAAAAAAAGTTTTATTTTCTGATTACCTTTTTACCCTTTCAACGAATCTCTTTTACAAGCTATAAAAGAAAGATTTGGAAGCTGAAGAAATGTAAGAATTAACATTATAACGAAAAATCTATCGGATTAAATCAAGCTCAATAAAACTACACCAAAGCGCTGTGCAACTCTTTAGAGAAATTTTTTGTATATAGTTTTATAAATAGGCAAGGAGTTGTTGCTTGTATCTTACTGTAAAACACTTAGGTATTTTTGTTTGTACTGAAACGTTTGCGTAATCTGCTTAAAAGAAGCAAACTATAATACACTGAAAGTTCAATAGTTGTTAATTGATTCCTTGAGCGACCAAGTGAAAGTCTGATCTCAAGAAGACTCTTGTTGCGATTTGAGTGAATTTTCAATAAGGATCGACTGACTTATTAGGAGTGTCAATAAGGTTGATCTGACTTATTGTGGGTTGTCTGTAATCGGTTTGGTTATAGTGGATTAAGTCATTGTTGAAGGCAAATCACCCTGCAGGGTGGACTGAAGTAGCTTAGTTAACAGCGAACCAGGATAAAAATAATTATGGTCATTTATTTTTATGTTCTAAGTTAATTTTGTCTTTCATCAACGAAAATATTTAATTTGTTTTGGTGAAACCCAATTCAAACTCTCTTTCTTGTGTTTCTCACACCTTCAACATCTACCTCTACAACGACCGGTCAAGCATCCGGTTTAACATCATCATTCACTTCTTCTGGTTAAACGTCAACATTCACTTTATCCTATTTAACATCATGCTTTACTTCGACTGATTTAACATACACTCAAAATAGCTTTGAAAAACATATACGGGTGCACCATATCTATTACCACCAAAAACAAAAACAAAAACAATGTGAAAATTCAGTCAATCAGGACAATACGGAGATGCACTTCCGAACCACCTATGAATTCTTCCGAATATGCATCTCCAGACTCAACGTTCATTTTTCAGCTTCAAAAATAAATTAATGCAAGAAATGAGGGATGAAAAAAATGATATATACTTGCAATTCCAGCTTGTTTTGCTCCTTTTGAAGTGATGAAATACAAGAACGATGTTTTGGTGGTGAAAGGATGATCGAGAATGAGAGATTTTTTTCAAGGATTTTTTGCAATAATTTCTTTCTTTAGCATGAAGAAGAAGCTCATGCAAAGAGGTGTTTTATCAACCTTCCCGTTGAATATTTTTGGAGATATCTCCAGAAATATCACTGAATCGTTTTCAAAATCAGTTGAGGGAATAATAAAACCACATAAATGAGTGCAATGTGTATTTCGGAGATGCACCTTCGGATACGCTCAAACAGTATACGGAGATGCATCTCCAGACTATTTTTTGAAACTAGGGTGAAATTAAAAAAAAAAGAAAAAAAAAAGAGGATTGGTGTGGTTTTGAGTGCGTCCGGAGATACATCTCCGAATATTTAAAGGACAATATCAAATTTTCAAAGATATAGTATATTCATATAAGACCATTTACAATGGTTGAAAAACTCAACACCCACTTTTTCAACTCCCAACACTCCACATCATTTTCTCTTTCTTCCACCTAATAACTCAACACTCATTCAACTTTTACCCTCTCCAATGGTTTTTCACTCAACACCCTACCCCACCACTTTTTATTTTCATATTCTTATTTAAATTTTATTTTTATTTTTATGATTACATAAAATTACAATTATCGATTAAAATTAAATTAAAATAATAAATACTTAATAATTTATTTTTTAATTTTTTGTAATAAAAACAAAATTTATTTAAATAATTGGATACGATACAAATCATCTTAAATTAATTTAAAATACAACACACAATTAACGTAATTAGTACGTTACAAATAATTTAAAATGCAATACAACACACAAGTAACGTAATTAGTACGATACAAATAATTTAAAATGCAATACAACACACAAATAATTCAATCACGGAACATTCCAAACTTTGTCCATATGTGCTTCACTAGATCGGCTTGCAATTCTTGATGAACATTTGGATCACGGAACTCTGATCTAGCACGCACATGATTTGCAAAAGCGGGTAACACCTCGGTCGAGTATGGTTGTGGTGCACTAGATCCACTTTCCCCAGACTGCTCAAAATCGGTCCAACGTTGAGAATATGAATCTCGTTCATCCTCAACAATCATATTATGTAATATGATGCATGACCTCATGATGATACCCAAATCAGCTATGTCCCACAAGCGAGCTGGTTCACGGATGATTTTAAATCGAGCTTGGAGCACTCCAAATGCACGTTCGATGTCCTTCCGACATCCCTCCTGAAATTTTGCAAATAATTTATCGGGTTCACTTTGAGGAAGTCTAATCAATTTGACGAAAGTTGGATAAGAAGGGTAGATACCATCAGCTAGATAGTATGCCATATTATATGGACGTTGATTCACAAAGAAATTCACACTTGGAGCCTTTCCCTGTTCCACGTCATCAAACACTGGTGACCGGTCTAGAACGTTTATATCGTTCAACGTTCCCGGACATCCAAAAAAGGCATGCCAGATCCATAGGTCATGAGATGCAACTGCTTCAAGAATAACTGTGGTGGTTCCCTTATCCCCTCTAGTAAATTGTCCTTCCCATGCTTTAGGACAATTTTTCCACTCCCAGTGCATGCAGTCAATACTCCCAATCATCCCTGGGAACCCCCGCATTTCACTAACATGCAGTATTCTTTGCAGGTCATCTTGGGTTGGTGCTCTCAGATACACTTGCTCGTACAAGCGTATGATTCCTTTACAGAATCGACGTAAGCACTCCAATGCTGTAGTACCTCCTATTTTGATGTACTCATCGACCGCATCTGCTGCCACACCATATGCTAACATTCGCATTGCTGTGGTACATTTTGCTAAGGGTGATATACCTTCTTTATTGGCTGCATCAACTCGCTGGGTGAAGTAGTTATCACTACTTGAAAGGTCCCCAACGATTCGAAGGAAAACATTTTTTTTCATCTGGTACCGACGACGAAACATTGCATCGTCATATGTAGGCTCATTGGCAAAGTAGTCGTCAATTAGTCTTTGGTTTGCCGCTGCATGATCTCTATTGAGATATTTTCTACTACGAGGTGCATTATCTTCCGATATTTTGTTTCTACGCTCTCTAAATCGATTGACTATATAATTTTCTTCAATTTCACGATTTTGATTGTAGGCTGCGATATCAAAATGATATTGTGATGGATCCATTTTTTGTGATATTGGAGGTAGATTGGATGGGATTTGGGATATTGGTACATAAATGGATGTATGAGTCCCTATATATAAATGGATGTGGGTGGTGGACCACTGACGGATTCGAAATAACTTATTGTATATAGTTAATTATCAGATAAGGAATAGATTCGAATTGGGTGGTGGACCACTGACGGATTCGAAATAATTTATTGTATATAGTTAATTATCAGATAAGGAATAGATTCGAATTGGGTGGTGGACCACTGACGGATTCGAAATAATTTATTGTATATAGTTAATTATCAGATAAGGAATAGATTCGAATTGGGTGGTGGACCACTGACGGATTCGAAATAATTTATTGTATAGAGTTAATTATCAGATAAGGAATAGATTCGAATTGGGTGGTGGACCACTGACGGATTCGAAATAATTTATTGTATAGAGTTAATTATCAGATAAGGAATAATTAAAGCAAACACTACACTGGCATATTGAAACAACAATAATTAAAGCAAACACTACACTGGCATATTGAAACAACAATAATTAAAGCAAACACTACACTGGCATATTGAAACAACAATAATTAAAGCAAACACTACACTGGCATATTGAAACAACAATAATTAAAGCAAACACAACACTGACAAATACTTCATTGAAATTAATTATCAAACAGTTCTGCCTCCAACTTTTTCAACAGCTGGTTCTTCCGGTCATCTAGATGCTCTTCGGAAGTTAGCTTTAGATACATCTTCATTTTCTTGGTTTTAGTCTTCTCCAAGGCTATATTGTTAGCCTGCTGTTGCATCAACGCTATGTTGTCCAATCGTTCAAGCTCTTTCGTCTTGAATTCTTTGTATTCAGCCCATTCTTTGTCCACCACCTCCGAGGCATATTCCTTGCTTTTCTTTTTACCCTTTTTTTTAGCTGCCTCCCTTCCTATAGGACGAGCACTGGATTCTACAGTGTTTGAGCCACATGCATCACTCTCGCGAGATCTCTTAGATCCACTACTTCCTGAGCCAATATTTCCTCCTACTTGACTACCATAACGTGGTTGATCACGGAGAGCGTGCCATTCTTCCATTAAAGTGAATTTAACATTCTTCCCACATGCATATAATTCCTGCGCTTTTGCCAAAACATCATTCTCCGACCAACCACTTCCTTGCATACGCTTAGCGCCATCATAAGCGCCAATCCATTTACCCAACACTTTGTTCATATAATTAAAACGGTTTCGGCATGCAGGTCCATCACGCGGAGGATCGAATGAGCAATGCTCATTACAATACTCAGCAATTTTACCCCAATATGTTTCACCTTTCTGGTTTCTCCCGACAACACTGCTTGTTCCAAATTTAATCCACCCACTAATTAGAACCAAATTTTGTTCAGTGTTCCATGCTGGTTGCTGAGTTTTCCTGCTCTTAGGAGTTGAATCCTCTGAATTCGGACCGACTTCATTAGAAACAATCATGCCACCAATAGTTAGTTGTGTTGAAAACTCGGGAAATTCAGGTACACCACCACTTGGAAAATTTGCATTCGCCATTGTCACATAACCATTAAACGGGGGTGTTTGAGATGGATTTCTCGGCATAGATCCATAATATGTTTGAAAGTTTGGAACAGAGGATGTCTGGTTGAAATTTGGTGGAAAACCAAAATTAGGTATGTTTTGAGGATGTTGGTTGGAAAATTGATTTGGATTTTGATAATAGTTGGGATTTTGATAATTGTTGGGATTTGGAAAATTGTTGGGATTTTGGTTAAATGGAAAATTAGCAGAATTTTGAGTGTTAAAATGATTATTGGGATCCATTTCACTAAAAAAAGACACTTAACTTCAAAATAAACACTAATAATAAAATTAAGATAGTGAAAAACTTAGTTTTTTTTTTGTGTCCAAATCAAATGAACCAAGTCTCTATTTATAGAGAAAAAAAAATCATGAATTTTGGTAAAAAAAAAAATTAATTTGCAACGAAATAATTGAGTTCAAAGTATTAAATGGATAAAAATATGGTCAGCCAATCAAGCACAGCCACGTGGCTGCACTTATCCCTTTTCTCTTTCTCTCTCCGCGTGGATTAAGACCCACTCTCACCCCCAGCGAGTGGGCTACACGCGCCTGGCCCAGACCAATGAGGCGCTGCCACGTCATGCCCTTGGTCAGCTTCAATTGTGTTGAGTTTTCTTAACACCTCTCTCTTCCAACACACACTCAACACCTCTCTCAACACCCATTGGAGGAGATTTTACATGTTGAGTTCAAACTCAACATACCCATTGCACATGGTCTAAGAGTGGAAAGAACATTTCTCTAATGATTTCAGTGGTAGAGACACCTACAATCTAGACATAAAGAGATGATGTGTCGGAGTCATAACCGAATGATTTTAAATCTAAAATATTTTTGAGAAAAAGTTTTAATATAGTGTCATAAATTACTTCATTCTCACTAATTTTAAAGATAACAATTTCTTCTTTGATTTCTTTTGGCTATTTTTCTATAATTTTCTTAACGTATTTTTCTTTTAATTTCTCTTGACTCTTTCAATGAATCAGCGAGCTTGAGAACTTTCCTTACTCTTCAATAAATCTCATTATTCGTATTCTTTTTAAGCTTATGACGTTATTTGGTTATAGATGTGAAAGCGTTCTTATGTTAAATCTTGCTGAAAGGTGTATGGAGGGAGATTACTTGCATATGAAGTATGTGGATTGACTTGGGTGTAGGTGATATGCTTCTGACAATAAAATATTAATAAAGAGGAACGGATGAAGGATAAAATACTCATAGAGCACTGAGATATAGAGGGATGAAAGAATAATAATATGTATGATTGGAGTTGGAATAAACTAGGAAAGAGTTAGAAATTGAAAGAGTTAGAAATTGAAATTTAAGAGTATTAAATGTTAGAAAAATTATCTTGCCACCTCGCATATTTTTATTATTATATTATTGTATAAAGTTTCTGAATTTTAAAAACTACGATTTTATCGGAAATTTTAAAATTATATTGGAAATTTTAAAAAAATATTTAAAATTTTAAAATTTTCGATAAAAATCATAATTTTCAAGAGTTTTTGCCAAAATTTTTAAAATTATATCAGAAATTTTAAAAATTTTGATAAAAACTAATGAAATTTTTTATCCGCAATTTCAAAATGTGAAATTATTTCTTCAATAACCATATTTTTCAAGTTAATTACATAAATAACTAATATTTAAAAATATTTACCTAAATAATCAGGTTTGGAGTTGTAAAATAGTATTGGCGTCATCCCACATGACGTCTATGTGTTAAAATTAGGTGAACACACTCTATGAGATGGTGCCTATAATAGTTTTAAGACATGTCATCTCATATGGCGTCTAGGTGTAGATGTTTTATTTTAATTTTTTATTTATTTTAAATAATATTAAAAATTAACAAAAAAATGATACTATTATATAAATAAAATAACCATTACATTTGAAAAATAAGAAATATATATTTTAATATTTTGAATCACTGTAACGGTCATCGGTTCCGTACCGTAGCGCTCTTCTAACTCGTTGATCCACAACCCTTTGAGTTTCCTGTTGTGTCTGGATCGATGGTGCTCATCTAACACGTTGGCCCGCAATCCTTTGAGGTTCCTATTGTATGGAACGATGACCTTTGTAATACTTCAATGCGATCGGGATCAATGTAATCCACCAGATCACCATATTGTCCCGAATATCCGCTGCCAAAAATTCGGTTGCCCATGTCGTCAAAGCTTTGTCATGGTGGGCTGATGGGTGATTGAAAGTTGATCAACAGTACTGGTCAATTGAATCGGGTTGGAAAAAAGATAATATTTCTCATGGTGTGTTGAAGCCATATGATTATCGGGAGCTACGGTGATGTGATGTTTGCGGGATGAGTGAGTCGTTTGGCACAACGACATAATACGAAGAAAGAAGAAGGGTTGCCCCAATAGCGTGCGTATCAGAATTGAAATGGATGCGGTTGACAAAATGAAAAGCACGTGTAGTAAGTCTGATACATTCAAAATAATTATCTCAATCGTAGAACTACCTATACAACTTAATAATTGTATGGACTCGTTATAATATTTTTTTAAAACCAACTGAACTTTATTTATTTCTTAAACATATTTGTTACAACTACACAAACACAAAAAACATTAAGCATGTTAGTTACAATAAACCGAACGCATATAACAATTACAATTAGTTAACATGTCAGAATATAAGAAATTATAACTGTCAAAACAGTTTCATCTAATCCATACATCATCACCATTACGTCCTGTCATTTTTGATATTTTTCCACCAACATTTAGGTTTTTCAGTCGCAAGTGAGGTGGTCGTTCTTTATCTCTGAATTCTTCTAATGACTTCCTCATCTTGAATATTCTCGTCTAACCATTGACTCAACTCTCTCTTAAGACGCACAGCAGAGAAACAAATATATCCATCCCTTTTGAAAATCATATCACATGCCATAAAGAAGAAATTATAGAGAAAATGAGAAGAGATATTAAAAATGGTGGAGAATGAAATTTTTATTTATAGAAAAGATCATAACACATAAGAGTCATTTCGTATGATTTCTTTTCAGACACATTACACATGAGAGCCACGTAAAGTGGCGCCTAGTTTTTCAGATGTACAGGATCGTGACATATATAAAAAATAACATTGGCGTCATGAGGTTATTTGCGTAAATTAGTGGAAAACATAATTATTTAAGAATTTAAATTGAAAAAGATGATTATTGTGGAAAAAAATTCTCGAAATGTATACGTTTTTACTGAAAATTTCAAAATTTCCAATAAAAATTCATGAATTTTTTTACCATTGATTTTGAAATATATATGCATTTTTACCAAAATTTTCTAAATTTTCAATAAAAACTCATAAATTTCAAAATTTACTATAAAATTCATACGGCAATTTAAAAATGAACTACCAAAATTTTGATTTGTTATCAAAATTTTTGAATGAAATGTTGAACATTTCGTTCGAATAATTTCTTCTATATTTTACTAAGAGCACTTTTGGCTTTAACAAAATATAGGGGTGTCAAGTTTGGCAAATTAAATCCTCGTTGGGATACTAAAATTGTTAAATTATAAAAAGCAGTATATTCTACACTAAAAAGAGAGAAAGCTATCTAATAACAAAGACAATTTTCATTTAATTTTTGATGATTTCTAATGTCCCAATAATAAAATAAAACACTTAAGCTAAAAGAGTCAATTAAACTAAAGTCCAATTTCATTCTCTATCAATATATAAGGAAATGAGCTATAAGATCAAATGGCACTTCAAGTAACATCCCAAAAAACTATAGGCTGGTGTAACAAGTTTATTTATACACCCCTCTTTGTCCAAACATACTTATAAGCCAGTTCAACACCTAAAAGTAATTTTTTGATCTTATCAGTGAAGGAATGAATCGTGACATCAAGTGAGTTTACGCCAAAGTCCACCTTTGGAAGCAGTTAAGCACTTCACCCGGGGGAAAACAAAACCTGTCTTTGGAGGTCTTCCATCAATAAGAGAATTTTCATATATGTCTTTGCACTCTTGTATGACCTGATTAACAAGAATAAAAGTGACAGTTTCAAATTCAATAACCTAAGTTTTTTTTGGAAAAGAGCTTTCAGTTCCCGATAGAGTAAAATGAACTCTAAATTTTATTTACCTCCTTGGCATCCTTCCGAGGAATTCCTTCTCGTAGACCAACAAGTTTCTCAACAACTTCAGGCTACAATGGCATCAAAACACATTCATTAACCAGGTCAACTCAAAGTACATATCACCATACACTTTTAATCATATAAAAAAACTTTTCAATAATTGCTTGTCGAAGTCAGTATTTCATTTCTATTGCATAAAGAACTAAAATCTCTATTTGCAAGGCATAGAATTAAATAAATTGTTTGAATCATATTGGGCATAGTCTTACCGGGCAGTCAGGTTGATGTTCAAGTATATTTGTATAGATGAGTGTGAAAGTATCGAGGCTCTCTGCTGAAGCAAGTTCCCTCAAGTCACTAAGTACACTCACTCTGTTTTCAACTTTCTAATCCAGGATGTTAAGGAAAATAGAGTAAGAAACTTGGAAGCCGATAACAACAGTGACAGAATGTCTAAAAGAGAACTTACAGAAACACTGATATGTTCCCTAAAAAAGTCCATGATGAACTCCTCATCTAGCCTCATCCGTTCAATAGTTTCCTCCTTGATGTAGTTTTTCTGCAATTAAAATGACAAGGGAGACATTCAATTAAGTCAAATGAACAGGAAGCTTTTATGGAAGAATATATGCATAATTTTGCCTTAAATAAGAACTGGCTGTTTTTTTATTGAAAGCATAACCTGTGTTAAAAGACGGTCAACATAAACAACCACTGTTTCCTCTAGGCAAGCTTCAACAAACCTCCTAAAAGACCTTTCTTCAATGTACCTTGAGAATAAGGGAAGTTAAAACTATTAATTTTCCATAATAATCAAAAGAGGAGGGATCAAATTGCAACAAAAGATTTGCATATATTTTCCCTCTTTTGGCTATAATATGTTTATCTTTAATGTGCCTCTGGAAAAATACAGTTTCCCTCTTTTCAAGCAGGTTGAAAATTTTGTTCCCTCACTCAAACTTTGTGATTACACCACAATCACATATTACTTCTTATTTTATCTAAATATCATGATCATATTTGTTCGTAGACCATAAAAGCTTGGTTTCATCCTCTGCGACCTGGCATGTCCCTATTCTGCTAAAGAGTTCCTAAGTTTGAGAATGTAATAATAGTTGTATTCAAAATTTATTTTACTGAACCCACTTCTTTGGTACAACTGGTTTCCACCCCTTTCTGTGGTGAGATCCTTTCTTTCAACGTCTTTTCAACTCTCCCAATCACCTCAACCACCATTGTCGCCAACCGCCTCTTTTCTGATGGCCTTTCTGCAAAGCAACCCCACCACTATGATCGCCTCCTCCAGATTAGTCGTCCCCAAAAGCTCACTGTCAACAATCTCCCCATGCACCTCCACGAACAACTTCAAGTTCCTGCACACAAATCCTATATCAATCAGTATGGCCACATGTCAGACACTCTTCGCGACAAAGTGGCCGCTTTCCTTCAATAGTCCTAGCTCAGTCAATTGCGAACCCAACCGACCACATACGACTGCTTCGTTGTAGCAAGCATTGTTTCAAGAACCATTTCGTCATTGCTTTTAGTATTCTGGTTGTTGTTGCTTGTATACAATGGACTTTGGTGTAAATTTCCACACGTGTTCCAGCCCTTTTTTTGCTGCATCTGCATCTTACAAATATTTTTTGGGATTATAAATCTTTGCTGTTTCTGATTCTGCATTCTGCGTTGGCTTTTTCTTTGGTGTTTGTCATGCAATTTTTTGCTCACTAATTACTTGCTACAAAATTTTTGGAAGGGTTAGAATATGTGAAATATCTTAGAATTTTTTTGATATTATTTGAGTATCTTAGTTTATCTCTTAGGATTAGTTTCTACTTTCAAATATTAAGAGTATCTTAGTTGATCCTTTATAAATATATTAGGGTTTTAGTCTTTTGTATTATGTTACAATCTACTTTTTATACCAGATTTCTGTTTTTTAGTTCTAATCAGTTCTGTCAAATGGTGTAAGAGCTCCCAAGATCCCAGGAGCCCCTCAATGCTAAGCCAATGAATGGAAAAACAAAATCTTGAGGAATTGAGGTTCGTGCATAAATGTTTAAGGATAGTATACGAAGGAGCAATGCCTAGTTTCTGTGATTTGCTGTCTCTCATGTTCTCTTCTTGGCATGGGTTTACTGGTTCTGAGTGTTGGCATGGGTTTACTGGTTCTGAGTGTTGCTTCTGAGTTGCGCCTCTCTGTTTTTGTCCGCTCTTATTTCCAGTCGGTATTGGGTATCATACGCTTCCTGTTTTTGACTGGCCTACCCCAAATTCTAAGATGAAACTTTCAGGATTACCAGTTTCATCATATAGATGCCAGAGCAAAAAACTGACAGAATATGGGACGTGTGGAAGATCTAAGCAAAACCAAATTACTGAGATAAGAAATTCTACTTACATTTTTACATCAGTAAAATAATCGCCAAATGTTGCAACCAAGTATTCAGTAACCTGCCCCTCACTCCATTCTGATATATGCAAATCAAGTGGAAAAAAATTACTGAGATAAGAAAATCCACCCACTCTTTAAAAATTAGTAAAATAATCGTCAAATCCACTCATTCTTATAACATGTCAAATACAAAGATCGTGAATGATTAGATATAAAAGAAAACAATAAATTTACTGTTCTTACATTGAAAATTAGCAATAGAACAGGGTAATGCTGGATAGCAAGGTACAGTAAATCAAAATACACAATTACTTAGCTGAAACCATAAGGAACTAGAAACAATAATCAAAATTTATTAAATAAACTTGTAACAATAGTGCATAGCCTATTATATTGTAATGCTTCAGGAAATGCATTTCTTATTAAAGTAGAAGAATTCGTTAAAGCACAAGAATAGTGTTCAACAATAAGGATATATCTCACCCTTGAAAAAACTATTAGCATACACACACATAGGAAGGAAGCTACGTGATGGTGAAAATTTGATGTACCTTTATGGTATAGTTTGACCAGCAACTCCTGGACACCAGGATCTTCAAATATTACACTTACTGTTTGAAGCACAGCTTCCTATCACCAAGAAGGATATTCAAATTACCAGAATACAATCTTTTACAAAGTTACACGCAACATATACTCATCAAAAAGATAAATGCAATGAACAAACATATTTCTAATATGAATCAGAAGTAACATATTCTCTAAACAAAATAAACACATGGTGATCAGTGAATGAACTGACATATGAGCATAACAGATAGGCATGCTACTGCTTTCCAGCACAAGAGACCGTCAATTAGTTAATTTTAGATCCATACTTTTTGTTAGCCGTTTTGGAGAATGAATCCATGATCCATGTTCAGATATGATATAAAAAGAATATGGGAATCATTGAGCAAATATTGGATTGACTGTCTGATTAACAATGGAAAAAAATGGGCACCAGGAAAATAGAACACATTAGCAAATCAATTAGCCTGTCAGGTTGTCAACATGTAACAATTAGCTTCCTAAAGATCTAAATAAGTTGGTATGGAAGGTAACAATGACCTTTAAATGATGTAGGAAGGTTGGCTGCGCGTATCGAAGAAGATATTGCGCGTCAAAAATCATTTTAATATTTAAGCAGTTTTCTATTTTAATATTTAAGTAATTTCTATTTTATTCGTTTTATTTAATTCTGTTTTGGATTAAAAGGCCCATAAGGCCCATTAGGACTATTTTGTTTTATGTATTTAAAGACCTTTGGCATGACCATAAGGGTTATCTTTCATTATAATAGAATCCAAAGTTTCCATTGTGCTGGTGGACTCCAATTTATCTGAAAGGTTTTGCGCTTGCAACCCTATGTTTTACTATAGGTTTTACGCTTGCAAACCCATTCCTTTATTCTAGGTTTAGCGCTTGCTAATCACTAGGACTTCCTACTGCGTCAGTTGGCATCAGAGCAGGTTTTCTCCCGTTCTTTTTGTAGCTTGACAACTATGACGGATCAACCGATAATCAGAGCAGATCTTGAGGAAATTACCATGGCTTTTATCGCGACTCTAACTGCTTTGACTGAACAAATGGCGAATTTAACAAACCAGGTGAACAACAACAACAATGTAAATCAGCGAAGAGACAAGGGAAGAGAACATGTTAGGGTTCCACGAGATGGAAACAATCATCACCTCATCACGCTGTTATTGCTGACAATTCAAGTTCTGAAGAAGAAGAACAAGACGAAGAAGAGGTCGTTGATCATGGAAATCAACATAATCACGATTATCGAGTGAAGATTGATATTTCATTATTCTATGGAACGATGGGAGTGGAGGAATCCCTGGATTGGTAGATTGGTGTCGACAGGTTCTTCGACATTATGGGCTCCCCCTGAGAACAAGCAAGTCAAGATGGTTGCAATCAGGCTTAAAAGTACTTCAGTTGTCTGGTGGGATAAACTTGTTGTCCAAAGACATAGGTAAAGGAATGGACCAATCAGAACTTGGCGAAGAATGAAACAATCGATGCTGGAGCGGTTTTTACCAGAGGATTATGAACAAATTCTTTATAAGATGTACATCAAGTGTGTCAGGGCAAGAGAATTGTGACTGAATACACAATTGAGTTTTCTGCGATTTTCTGAGCGCAATGAATTGGGAAAATCAGAGAGCCTGAAAGTGGCTCGATACATAAGTGGCCTAAAGGGATCCTTGCAAGAGAAGATGGGTTTACAGACTGTATGGACCATAGCTAAGACATCTAGTTTAGCTTTGAAGGAAGAATTGATGGGAAAATCTCTTTGAAATTTCTCATCTTTTAGAATGTACTTACCCCAGAATAACTCTGAATCAACAGAGGAGAAAGAAAAAAATGCAACTCCCCGAGATTTCAACCCTGGGAATAAAGAGGCTAGCAGCTCTAGCAATGTGCAGTAGCGTAAAACACCAACTCAAAGGCAGAATAATCTATATGCTAGACCCACTATAGGCAGATGTTATCGTTGTAACGGAAGAGGCCACAAATCGAATGTTTGTCCAACAAGGAGAGTCGCTGTTGTTGCGGAAGAAAGGGAGGAAGATAAAGAAAGAGAAGATTTTGCAGTTGAGAGCGATGAATATGTCGATGTTGAGTTTGCAGAGGAAGAATCTGATGAGAGGGTTAATTTTGTGTTGCAGAGAATGTTACTAGCCTCCAAAGATGAAGGGCAGCGCAAAAATTTGTTCAAAACACATTGTTCTATCAAGAACAAAGTGTGTAATCTGATTGTGGATAATGGCAGCACAGAGAATCTGGTGTCGCAGAAATTGGTAGATTATTTGAAATTGTTCACAGAATCCCATGTGAAGCCATACACCCTCAGTTGGATAAGCAAGGGCTCACAAGTTCGAGTAACACTAGTCTGCAGAGTTCCTATCTCCATCGGAAAACATTACAGAGAAGAGGTACTTTGTAATGTTCTTGATATGGATGTTTGTCATATTTTATTTGGTAGACCTTGGCAGTTTGATAATGATATCACTTATCGAGGAAGGGATAATGTGATGATGTTTACATGGGGCACACATAAAATTGCTATGGCTCTTGTTTTGCACTTTGATAAGAATCCAAAATGAAAGAAGTCTAGTTTCTTGGTGATGACACAGAGTGAAAAGGAGCTTGATGAGGCTGTAAAAGAAACTGAATGTTTCTGTCCAGTGGTGATCAAAGGATTGATGAATACTGAAAAGAAGGAAACAACGATTTCAGAAGAAGTGCTAGAGATCCTCAAGGATTTCAAGGAGTTGACTGCAGAGGAATTACCAAATGATTTGCCTCCCATGCGAGATATCCAACATCAAATTGACCTCATCCCGGGGTCTAGCTTACCAAACCTTCCTCACTATCGTATGAGCCCCAAGGAGAATGAGATTTTAAGGGAGCAGATTGAAGATTTGTTGAAGAAGGGATTTATTCGTGAGAGCATGAGTCCATATGCAGTACCAGTCCTTTTAGTCCCTAAGAAAGGAAATCACTGGCGAATGTGTGTTAACAATCGAGCCATTAATAAGATAACTATCAAGTATCGATTCCCAATTCCCCTTTTTGAAGACATGTTTGACGAGTTGGCTGGTTCTAAGGTGTTCTCGGAAATAGATTTGCGTAGTGGCTATCATCATATCAGAATTAGACTTGGAGATGAATGGAAAACAACTTTCAAGAGCAAAGATGGATTGTATGAGTGGTTGGTGATGCCCTTTGGGTTGTCAAATGCCCCCTAGCACCTTCATGCGGTTGATGAATCAGGTTCTACGTCCGTTTACTGGGTTTTTTGTGGTGGTTTATTTTGATGATATTCCGATTTACAGTAAGACAAAGAAAGAACATTTGTAACATGTGAGGCAATTGTTGCAAGTCTTTCAGGAGAACCAGTTGTACATTAATCTGAAAAAATATACATTCAGCACCAACAAGTTACTTTTTCTCGACTTTGTTGTTGGTGAAGAAGGGATTCAGGTTGATGAAGATAAGGCGAGTGCTATAAGGGAGTGGCCTGCACCTAAATCTGTGACAGAGGTTCGTAACTTTCATGGTCTGGCGGCCACCTTTTATAGGCGGTTTATCAAATATTTTAGTACTATCACTGCGCCTATTAAAAAATGTTTGAAGAAAGGAAAGTTTAATTGAGGGTTTGAGCAAGAGCAGAGTTTTACACTAATTAAGGAGAAGCTATGTACCGCACTGGTATTAGCACTTCCCGATTTTGACAAGGTATTCCAAGTTGAATGGCTATCTTTTTAAATGGGATCGATTGTGCATTCCTTGCTCCTCTTTAAGAGAGAAGTTAAATGAGGGAGAAAACTAATAAATATCAAAAAATCTAAAGTAAGTCAAGTTTAAATTTCTTTTCAATCATCTATACTACAATTTAGTCAAATTTTGTAGGCAATATACAACTTACAGTGTAGTGAAAATCTTATCTAATCTATCTAAGGAAACTATGGAAAAACATATCAAGTAATAAATTAATTACAGTCAACAAGTAGGATATAGAAAGTTGCACACTCTTTTATACCTTGGCAACCTCGAGAAACCCCTTACAAGTATCTTCAAAATTAACCTGCAAAGAAACAGAAAATGTATAGAAAGTCAATAAAAAGAATGTTTTAGTGAAATTGCAGGGGACTGATATTCTCTTACTACAAGGATCACAAGGAGCTGATGGACAATACAAGTTTCGATACAAGTCTCAGACAGTGAATGGCAGAGCCCGACAAATAAGGCAGAGCAGTGGGCCCAAAGTTATAGTCTATTCTAGGGAAAATAAATAAAAAACTATTGATTTAATATTCTGTTTCTATGAAGTATAGATTATCTGTTTCTAAGTTATTCTAAGTTTCTGAATTCTGATTATCCAGGATGTTTGTTATTCCTGTTTATTTTACTAGTATAACAGAGAGAATAGGGAACTTGAGAGAAGAGATAGAGTTGAATTTATGTGTTCATTGCAAATGAATTGCTATTGTATGCATTTGATGACATCAGCTATATATAGTTGTGCTTATCCAGTTATCCTACACAAACTGAGTTGGTTACCACAGTCACACATAACATTTTACACATCAGCTAACTACAACAAGCATTAACTTGTTGGCTGACTGCTTATATCCATATTTTCAAAAGTAGGGCCGGTTAAGCCTTGTCCCATTTTTTTAACCATTGGATATCAATTTTTATTATTTTTAGATGTTTTCAATTTACACCTCATAATTCTCCCTTCTTCCCCCACCACCACCCTTTCTTTCTCACCCCCACCCCTGATGCCCCTCGCCTCCACCACACATAACATTTTACACATCAGCTAACTAC
Source organism: Vicia faba (assembly GCA_948472305.1). Lineage (NCBI taxonomy): Eukaryota > Viridiplantae > Streptophyta > Magnoliopsida > Fabales > Fabaceae > Vicia > Vicia faba. Next base: position 1,514,356,400 of record OX451737.1, on the reverse strand, counting down.
AACAAGCATTAACTTGTTGGCTAACTGTGCTTATATCCATATTTTCACAAGTAGGGCCGGTTAAGCCTTGTCCCGTTTTTTTAACCATTGGATATCAATTTTTATTATTTTTTAGATGTTTTCAATTTACACCTCATAATTCTCCCTTCTTCCCCCACCACCACCCTTTCTTTCTCACCCCCACCCCCACCCCTGATGCCCCTCGCCTCCACCACACATAACATTTTACACATCAGCTAACTACAACAAGCATTAACTTGTTGGCTGACTGTGCTTATATACATATTTTCACAAGTAGGGCCGGTTAAGCCTTGTCCCATTTTTTTAACCATTGGATATCAATTTTTATTATTTTTAGATGTTTTCAATTTACACCTCATAACTCTCCCTTCTTCCCCCACCACCACCCTTTCTTTCTCACCCCCACCCCTGATGCCCCTCGCCTCCACCACTATTCATGATGCCCCTCCACCTCGCCGCCCTGACCCGTCCACCTCTCACCCTTCCCCCCTCCGAGTTCTAGCCATAAAAATTCAGGACATTGTTTCCACTTCACTACCATTGTGGTTTCAACAATAGAATTATGTGAGTTTCACTTAAATGAAATAACAAAATAAATAAAATGTCAACAAAGCAATGTTTACAAAAGTAATGAAACCGGAAAAACAACAAACCAAGCTCCTAACCTGCTCTGCATAGTTCTGAGGAAGAGCTTCTATGGTGCTATTACTTAGTTCCATTGCAAGATCATAGCAGCGCAAATTATTGTTTATCTAAGTAAAAACATTAAATTAATGCTATATCAACAGAAAGTACCATTTGGAAACAATCGTGTTAAAAGTATAAGCCTGGTATTGATTAAAAAATACACTAACCATAGCGCATAAAGGTTCCAGACCAATTTCAGAAGCTGGTTCTTGAAGTCTCTTCTTTTCAGCTGCTTGAAAATCAATCATCACCTGTAAAATAACACTGCCATCAAAAACAGAATAACTAACATAAGCACTAAACACAACACATTGTGTTAAAGATGCTAAAACTAATTGTTGTACGAGAAAAATATCTTCCAAATTCTACCAGTTTACGTTGCATTTACCAAGATCATAGTCTACATCGCATAAACTTATGATGCACATCAGTTACTCTTAGAATTTGAGGTTACAGCCAAATTTATCCAACAAAACCAGCTCGTGAGGTCAGGTTTGCCCAAGCAGTTCACGCTTTACAGACCTTATCTTGATTGAGTACATCCAAGTCATACTGAGTTCTCTAGTTAGAGAATCAAAAAATCAATATACATCTAATTCGGTTTCTAGATTCTCAATAGCTTTGAAACTCTATTTTTCTAGGAGATATAGGATCTACACCTCCCCCTCTCAACCCAGCACAGTATAGGTGATGTACCGCTGCAGTGGAGGAAGAAGAATTGGTCGAATAGCTAACCCTATTAGTGGCTGCAGTTGTAGCGATTTCAAAAACGTCAACTCACACCCATGCCCAATGGTCCTTGAGCGCGGATGATGCGGTCAGCCTGACAACAGATCTAGGATAGGTTCTAATACTATCTTAGAATTCAAGTTTAGGCCCAACTCAACTCCACTGAGCCAACTTGCAAATGAGAACTGTCCAAGCATTATAAGCACTACAAATGTCAAATCTCTATGTTCTCTAGGATAAAACCAACCCACTAAACAGAACACTAAAGGAGATGTACCCTTGCAATGAAGATAAAAGGAAGTGGCCCAATAAAAGACCGTCAATGTGGCAGCAAACAAGGGCAGATTTTCCAACTGTAACACTACATCTATATCTTATCTGGCATTACCTGAATGGTTGCCAAGGAAATTCGGTATAACATGACATCAGTGCTATTATCTCGGACAATTTGAACTTGCTCTCCAAGTATCCTGAATAAATCAACAGCAGCTGGAGTGTATAGCTTCCCATCTTCAGTTTTCTTTGGGGGCTGTGTTTTATCTGCTTCCAGAATATTCAAGTACCATTTCTAGAAAACAATAAGAGCAAAGCTTCATGAGATAAAGAAATCATCCAAAAAACATCATAGAATACCAAAGCAAAATGAATAAACAAGAAAGCCAAGATTACCCTTGTTGTAGCTTGCATTCGCTCAACATAAGAATTCATAAGAGGATCCATTGCACCACTCTCAGAGCAGACTTGGGCCAAAGACTCGTCAACACCAAGGCCAATCAGGTTATCTTGGTATTCAACCACCCAACCAGTTACCTACTTGAGAAAAAAAATAAGTATATTTTCACATAAAAGTTCAGGAGGAGAAAAAGAAAATAGAGATGAAAAGAGAAATGCTTATAGTTAAATCTACGTGTAGCAAGGAATTATACCAAAGTACAGTAATGAAATGGAAAAAGTAAAGCTCATTATAATACAATGATAAACGTATTAAATAAATGGTAGACTCAGCCCAAAGATGGTATTGTAAGGAAAGAAGGATATAGATGGAACAGTACGGGGAAACGAAGTAGTTCTGATCAGTTAAAATTTAAGAAGGTAGTTAGTTAGAGGGGGTAGTGAGAATTATTAATAGGAAGTAAAGCTGTAGGGGGAGACCCTTCGATAGCAAGAAACCCTTGGAGGAGAGATATTTTATGTCTTCTTTTCATTTTCAGCCAACAAATACTTTCTTTTTTCTTTTTCTTATTTCTATAGTCAGTTCCGAATACATGACAGTATCACACCATTGTCCGTTATATGAATGAATTGGAAAGCTAGTAAATTCTTCCTAAATGCTAAGAAAAATCATGGTTCGATCACCATTATATAAGGAGAAGATGACATTCCAAGCATGTGAGGAATAGTAAATTGTACATAAATAAAACTACAGTGAAATACCTTTAATATCTCGATATTTGTTAATCCATTGGCCTTGTCACTAAGCAACCTTAGCATCTGAATAAACCTCTCAGTGTACAGATTTACCATTAGTTGGAATATTTCATATCTGCCCAAATTGAAAAAACAGAATTAGAACAGAATATGTACATAAAGAAGCCTCATACAAGCAAAAGCTTCCTTAGATTAAGTAAAATGTATTCAGACAACAAGAGAGCTGCAAAAAAAAAAAAGTAGAAGACCTCTAGAGCTATCTACGAGTACTTGTTGCCTACGTTCACTGGTTGATTATTTGATTTTTCTTTTGGGTCTATTTCTTTAAATATGCGTCTCTTTTTTATCACATGACATAAACCTAGATTCCAATTTTAGGGGTAGAGTAAAAAAGGAAAGTGGCTTTTGCTTAACCAACCAATTAGTAACTTGTAGTTCATGAATCGAATACGAATTATACAAAGTGTTCAATCAGAATTCAATTATTAGCATAGCTGTCTAAGATTAGTTTATGACAGAGTACATAATAAAATAGTCTTTATCTATGGTAGCATCTTCTCTATTTTCCCCTTCTCTGCACTCTTTCTCTCTCTCTTTTTAAAGCACTATTGTATATTAACAAAATTTACTGACCCACAAATATAATTAAATAGATATAAATAATATTAATAATACAAGAGTATTCATTATATTCAACAAATATCACACCTAAAAAGAAAAGAAATTATACAAGGAAGCAAACCAATTCTCATAGCGAGATTATTAATTAGCACTAGGTAGAAATCCTGTCAAGAAGCAGAGAAAAGTATAAAGGCAGTATATTCAAACCTTGGAGGAAAGCAGGGGGCAACATAGTCATAGATATCTCCAAGTTCCTCCCCAATCTATATACCACAAAAGTAACAAGATTGCAGCAGTAATCAGTAACATGGAACAAAACTGGATCTCAATTACCGGAAGCAAAAATGGTAAAACTTAACAATTTACCGAAACATTTACATATTAAATAAACATGAGATCTAGAGAAGAACTATATAATGAGTAATGAATTTGTACCATTAACCAGTTAGTATAATAGACTTCAGTACTTCAAAGAAAATTTTGAAGTACGTGTCAACTCTTAAATACAATTATATTAAGTTAAATTCAAACAGAATTCTGGCATTTTATTTGCATGGCTAACAGCTTCAAACAGGCTCTGAAATCTGGATGGGGTATAGCTAGGGCTGGAAATGAGTTGAGTAGAACCCATCACAGCTCGATAACTGGATCAGCTCGAAAATTGGCTCGAGTCCAACACAAACTTTTTTTAAGCTCAAACTCGACTCGTTTTAAGTTCAAGAATAACTCGGTTCAACTCGTTAGGTTCAACTTGTTAGGGTCAGCCCGTATAGCTTTAAAACTTATAAAAGTAGGGGTACGATAGCCCTATTGAAATAGATTGTCACTTTATAAGGGAAAAGATGAATCAGGTGACATAAATAGTCGATTTGTAAATTTCGATGATCAATTGGAAGATGTTTTCACTAAATTCTTGAGAGGTCATCGAATCAGTTATATGTGTAAAAATCTTGGTGCATACGATTTATATACCCCGAGGGGAGTGTTAAAAATAAAATACAATTGTCTAAATAAGGACGAATAAAATAAAAATGAACTGGTTGGATTCATATAAATTAGGAGTAGAGTATCATTATTTGCATTTATTACTTGAAGCCTACATAAAGAGACTCCGATGTGTAGTTGAAACACACGGTTTCATCTTATGTCTCTCATTTTATATGCTATTCAACAAAAACACTTGTCAACGAATCACCTCTTTCTCAAAACAACCACCTACAATCAATCTTCATTTAATCACCATAGTTATCAATTTAGTTATAACTTCCCTAATTCGCAAGGCTTTCCTTGATAGTATTGTGGCAATCCACACTCAGGCTCTGTGATTATTTATTTCTTTTTTAGTTACAGCATTTATAGGAGGGTTATTTATATTACCCTGATTCTTAGGCCAAGATTGATCTGCAGAATCGACTCTGTATTTTTATTTATTCATTCTCACTGTACGGTTTTCATTAAGTGGAAAATACAGTTCATTTTTCTACTATATTGTATACTGTCAATCAAGGTAGTTAATCCTACTCTTTTGTTTTTCGGTACAAAGTTAATCCCATTCTATGACAGCACTATTGCATGATGGCCACGTATGGCTACATGTGCATTGTGGATTGTTTAATTATGAATGTCACTAATTTGGGTAATTTTATAATCTTAAGGATAGTAGCAATGTTGCCTAATTACCATTCCACAACAGCATTTTTGAGTATACAAAATTAGCTTGCATGATTATCCATCTATCTAAAGAAGAAAACAACAAACAACTGATATAGGCTGGGAGAAAGAGGAATAAAATTAAAAAGTCACTGAAGAAAATGTAAACATCTCAGAAGCTTAAATTCAATCAGTCAACATACCATTCGAGCTTCCTCTAATGCTGCTTTCAGGTCCTCAACGACAAGCTGATACATAAATGAAAACGAAATAAATTGCTTATAATATAATGAAGAGTTATGGAGGTGTGTGTTTGAGACAATCTAACTCTGCAATTCTTGAAGAAGGAGAACTGGAGGTGTAGACTAGTAAGACTTAGTGATTACCTCATTTAGAAGTTTGTTAAATCGTCCTTCAACAGTCTTCCTAATTTGCTCGTAACACTTATCCTTATAGCCTTTCCCCTGAACCTTCAACTTTTGTTGTGTTAAATTTTTCGAAGACATCCCACTTGTAGCTTTTCTGTGATTCGTTAGCATTAACAAAATTAAGTAATGACAAGGAGAGAATTTCCCTCTTTGCAGAACACTCATATGGGGGTAAAAAAATAAACAGATTAGTTTTATCGATAACATTGTATTGGAAAAATGATCCTTGAATTTTCACTCTTTTAATGAACCTGAGAAGACAGTATTAGGTTAGGAAATACCCACAATAAAACTCCAGGCATAAGTGTCATCACAAAACAAGCAGGCAAAATGTTTTCAAACTGCTACAACATACTGATTTGCATTTTAAAATCAAATCACTTTTTAGTGTGTGTAGAAGTAAAATTGCCAGAAAAATCAGGCATTGATTTGTAAAATCTAGAACCTACTATAATGCAAGGGGAAAAAGGGGAACCATCCAAGTGTTAAAGACAAACAGACTAGCAACTCTTGTCTAGGAATAAAGAGAAGGTCAAAGGAAATTTCACCTGACACGATGATGGCAACTATGACAAAAAATTCCAAAGAAAACAGCATCACAACCATCTAACGGCCATCCCAACATGAAGACAGTGGTATAAACAAACAAGAAATTGAAGGGGAAAAATTAAAAAGGGAACAGGGAACAAGACAGGCCAGCAATGATCAGAGAACCAGATAGGATGGACAGAGAGAGCGAATATTGAAAAGATGGAGTAAAAAAACCAGAGTGCTGGATTCACCTGACACAACTTTGACAACTGTGACAGAAGATGTCAAAGAAAACAACAACACTGCAACCATACAAATTGCCAAGAAATATGGCCTAGATACTGCTTATAAACTTGAGCAGCTCACATCATACAAGCTAGTTTTCTGAGGTAAAGTTAAGACTTAAACTCATATTCTAAGATAGTAGCAAAGTATATCCTATATCTGTTTCTGTGTTGTTTGAGCTTGTTATCTATAGATATGACTTAAATAGAGAGCTTAGAAGGATTGAGAAATTCTCCCCTAAGTCGCAGATTTTGTGGTATTCAGTTAGGCTTTAAGCCCAAGTTATTCTATGTCGCAGATTTTGTGGTATTCAGTTAGGCTCAAAGTATATCCTATATCTGTTTCTGTGTTGTTTGAGCTTGTTACCTATAGATATGGCCTAAATAGAGAGCTTAAAAGGATTGAAATTCTCCCCTAACTCGCAGATTTTGTGGTATTCCGTTAGGCTTTAAGCCCAAGTTGTTCTATGTGGCAGTAACTTCCAATTGGCCTCTAAGGTGTAATTGGATGTGAATAATGTTTTCTTGAATGGGGTTTTAGATGAAGAAGTGTATAGGAGTATCCTCAAGGGCTTGAAGCAGATAGATAACAGCCTAGTTTGTAGATTGCATAAGGCTCTCTATGTGACCTTTAACTGGCTGAGGGCAATAAATAACACCCATCAATGTTCACTTACTTTGAATCTTTTTATACCGTTTGCAAGCTTGTATACGTTGATATAATTGTGACAGACAACTCTATTCAGCTCATTCAGCATCTTATCCACCCAATGGCACTTGAATTTTGCTCTCAAGCAAATTGGAGAACTTGACTACTTTATCAGTCCGAATACATTTGCGACTTGCTAGAAAGATCTAACAAGACAGTGGCCAAAAGCATCCTTTCTCCAATGGTTGGAGGTTGCAAATAGCTTATACAGGGAGCAGACCATTGCTCAGATGCTACTAACACGAGATATGAAATCGTTTTTGTTGTCAACTAAGTATGCCAGTTCATGTCCCATTCTCTTACATTTGACAGAGGTCAAAAGAACTTCTTTGCTACTCTAAAATGCAATTCCATACATGGATACCATCTCCAGCCAACATCTACATTTCCTCTGCTTTTAACAGCTTTTTCAGATGCTGAGTGGACATCTGACCCTGATGACAGGTGCTAACTTAAGAATCATGCATATACTTTGGTGCAGACTTAGTCTCTTTGTGGGGAAAAACAAACAAACATTTGTTTCCTAATCAAGTACCGAAGCTCAGTACCACAGTTTAGCAGCCACAACTGTAGAGACTGTATGGATCCAAACTTTGTTGGGCGAACTGAATAGCATTGTGACTCTTTCCCGTAATCATATTTTACTTGCAAGGACAAAACGCGTGGTACTTTACCTTTTTTGTTAGAGAACAAGTTATCAACAAAAGTTTGAAGCTGCTTCACATTCCCTCTCAAGATCAGTGTGCAGATCTTCTCACTAAACAGGTGTCTTCTATTTTCTGCTTGAGACAAGCTCAAGGTATTTGACCTCCACTCACTTGGCCAACCACCTTGACCTTGAAAGGGTATGTTAGACTACAGACTACAGAGTAATGGATATAGCCGCTAGCACATTCTATTCTCACGCAGCAGTTAGATACAGTTATTCAGCTGCTAACATAGCCGTCAGTAACTGAATAAATAATTCGGTTATAGCTGTAACAGAGAACCTCTAAGGATAAATACATTGCATCATTCAGAATGATCTATCAATTAAATCACAGAGTTTTCATATTCCTGAATTAGCAGGTATCAAAAAAAGTACAAATATACTTTTTAAGAAGTCCCAAGTAAAAGGATGAAATATTTTAATTATATTAATAAAAGTAATAATTATCCTTCCAATATTAGTCTCCAAGTTATATTAATGGATCCCTGCCTTTGTTTTGGATTATAAGAGAATTCATTAGAGCATAGGAAGAAAGAGGTATATGAATAAATGGTAAGAAATCCTCTTACTAGAATGAACAACAACAAAAATTACAGCACACTATCAAGCAAATCATGCACCAAGATGGCAGCTAAGGTTGTTGGTTTCATTATTAAAGATTTTAAGATTGCAAAAGTATCAAGGATAATGGAACTCAGTTCAAACTACTATAACATACATGGCACTTCTATGAGGATTTGTGGCTGATGCCAATGCACCATCCCCTTCAGCCTCAGCTACCTCCTCTGCAACCTGTTGATCATGGATTTCTTGCATTTCAACAACCCTAGAATAGGTAAAACACAATGAAAACAAGATTACATTGAATTTGGAAATTCCAATCATACAACCGATCATTTAAACAAAGATAATAATGAAAGGGGTGAGAAATGGAAAATTTTTAAAATGCAATTGTCTATCAGCAACATACCGTAAAGCACGAACCAAAGTTTGTGGGCTGCAAACACATGAAAAAATAAAATAACATGATTAAAATAAAGGAGAGAATTGAGGATCATACCACAAACACAGTATATAACTTATGCTTAACGATGCAATGCATCAAAAAGTGCTCATAGAATTTGGGCTTAAGGACTAACTCACTCCAATAACCAGTGAGGATTGTTGAAACCTTATAAAGGCTACATATGCCATATCTCTAGCCGATGTAGGAATCTCATGCTCATGACTAGACATCTAAAGTGTAGATTAATGAGAGAGGAATAACAAGATCTCAACACAACCCTTCACGATCAGAACTGAACATCTAGAAGATGGTGAATATGTAAGTGCAATAGTTGAGACATTGGCCCAATAACTAATTTGAATTTGAAATAGATTTTGTTACCATCTTAGAATTTGGACTTAAGACCTAACTCACCTCACAAAACCAGTAACCTATAAGGTGAGGATTGCCCAAACTTTATAAAGGCTACCTAAGCCATATCTCTTGTTGGAATTTCCGCCTTCATTGTGGTTCGCCCCTAGTCGCCTAAATTGCGGCATTTGACTTGCCTTCATTGCAGCATCCAACACCTTCATTTTGTTGGGTTTAAAGGGGTGAATTTAGTCCCACATTGCTTAGAGATATGACATGGATTGTGTTTATAAGTGGGGGCAATCCTCACCTTACAAGCAAGTTTTGTAGGGATGAGTTAGATCTAACCCACACATTCTAAGATGGTATCAGAGCCTATTCTGATCACTTATTGGGCTTTCGCATCGTCCACGCTCTGGCCTCATTGAAGCTTGAGCATGAGGGGGCGTGTTTGAATTTTCACCTTCATTACGGTCCGCCCCTAGTCGCCTAAATTGCGGCATTTGACTTGCCTTCATTAGGCTTTCCACATCGTCCACACTTCGGGCTCATTGAGGCCCAAGTGTGACAGGGTGTGTTTGAACTTCAGCCTTCATTGGGGTCTGCCCTTAGTCGCCTAAATTGCGGCATTTGGCTTGCCTTCATTGCAGCCTCCAACATCTTCATTGTATTGGGTTTGAAAGGATGGATTAAGTCTCACATTGCTTAAAGATATGGCATGTGTTGTGTTTATAAGTGGGGGCAATCCTCACCTTAGTTGTCAAATATCAACAATGGTGGATCACCAAAAAACCGATATGAAAAATATCGGATCGCGTAGCGGACAAATAGCGGAAGCCGCACCGGTTAAAATAAATATTTATGTAGAAAATAAACCATGTCACACACAAATAAAAGCTACATAAACAGATATTTAAAAAAATTGGACATTAAACTAAAAATTTCAAGTTCCAACAACTAAAACAGAAAGCTAAAAACAAAAAGAACAGCCAAAGAATGTACGAACAGGAAGAAGGAAGAATGAACAGATACATGTTTTACTTTTTCAATGTTCCACCTCTTAACATTTTAATTTTTTAATATTCTTTTTTCCACCTCTTAACATTTTAATTTTTTAATATTCTTTTTTCCACCTCTTCACATTCTACTTTTTTCCACCTCATCACATTCTCCTCTTTAATGTTTTTTAATAGGATTTATTATAAAAAATTATTATTATTATTATTATTATTATTATTATTATTATTATTATTATTATTATTATTATTATTATTATTATTATTATTATTATTATATTGGTTCCGAAATTCAATTCATAACCGGTATATCGGTATATTGGAAAAGCGCCTATATCTCGCGGAATTGAAATGCTATACCTGCTTTCGTATCGGATAGCCAAAATTCTGATACGCAATACCGGTATACCAGTGCTATACCGGATATTTAACAACACTAGGCACAACCCACACATTCTAAGATCTCTAGTCAATGTTGTATAACACATCTTCTCACACCCAGGAAAGTACATCCGAAGCATGAACAAATACGGGAGGAAAAACAAGGATCTAAATAAAGGCTAAAGGATTATGATATAGATGAAATGTGTAATCTAACAAACATCATACTCAAATGTGTGTCAAACCTAAAATCTATAGAAAAAACAAAACATTTGAATCTTAAATAGCACTCAAAGTTCAAGCACTTCCGTAGTAAAACAACAAGCAACATTATTTGATACATTCATATTCAAGACATGAAACAAACCTTTCTTTAGAAAGTTTATAGAAATTGGCAACATGATCCCATAGTGTCTTCTCAAAGTTCTCCCATGTTCTATCTACATCTTCAAAATATTCCCTAAAATAAATACAAGAATAAGATGTTAACAATAGATCCCGTTAGAAATTAAGTCCATAAATAGTTGTGGTTGGATAGTGTATAGTATTGTTAAAGAGTCCTACATCGGACGAGATATGGTCTGGAAATATGTAAAATTGAGTTAGGTCCAACCCAAATTTTAAGATGGTATCAGAATCTATCCAAGATCCGATGGACCACCTCCTATCAAGTTTTCGCTGTCGGACCACCCAACATTTATATCCACGCACCAAGCACGATAGTGCTGAGCGTGAAGGGATATTTTAAAGAAATCCACACATCGGATAGAATATGGCCTGAAAATATGTTTATAAGTTGGGGCAATCCTCACTTTACGAATGTTTAAAAATGAAGAAACCACTGATTAAGAACACCAGTGGGTCAATGCATGATTATAAATGAGGGATTGTGCATATTGAAATTGACTCCAAATTATGTGGTTGCCCCCTCCAGGGTTCACACAAAGCCCGTGAATGGGGCAACAGAACTTAAGTAGACACAAACCTCAGCCTTCCAACTTCTTCCTTGTGAGATGCTGCTGCTGCTAATGCAAACCTTCGCTTTCCATCCAAAGCTGTTAACCTCTGCAAAATAAGAAAAATTTGAAGATATTATGGTAGGTCAGCTATAGTTAAAAGATCATATTTTACGAGAGGAGTGAATAGGCTAGAATGGGAGAGGTTATAGTTAAATAAAAGAATAAATAAATGTAATTGAATGATAGAATAGAATAGAATGCATATGAGAAAGGATATGAGGGAAAGATACGGAAGGCATTGATTATTGAGAGAGTGAGAGTCAATGGCCTCGAATTCTGTGTCTTGTAATTCCTTTGCTCTGGCTCGCATTTAGCATATAGACCTCAATATACAATGAAGATTATTTCTTTATCCATTATTGATATCAATTGATTGTAAAATTGGTATCAAAGCTAGTATGAGGGAGAGTGATCTAGATTCATGATGAAGAAGAATGACATTCGAATTGAATAGGAGAGGCGTAGAGGGTTTGAGGGCACAAGCCGAGAAGGATCTGATGGAAAGAAATAATGAAAAACCAAGTCTCTGGCAATGAAAATGTTGTGCAGGAAATTATGCATTGCCTGTTACAACACATTGTCGTCAGAATACGATATAGATTGTTGGCAGGATTGAAAGGGGAGGCAATATCAATTATGGAAAGCAGTGAAAGATTGCCTCCAGTTATTCCAAATAACAGCTACAAGGGAGAAACAGAGGAAAGATGCTGAAGGAAAGTTGAAATACTCATCTTTATGGGCTACAATGCATTAGAGTGAATATTGTATAGAAATATTTTTCTTGACACGAGAGTACCAGAGTCAGAAAGAATGATAGCAGTTCTGCTAGCACTGGAAGGGAGAGCATTATCCTTGTACAAATGGTAAAAGACATGTATACTAAACCCTACTTGTATGACATTGAAGAACATGCCTTTTAGACATTATCAACCCACCCACATACAAAACACAATGAGCTGCTTCTTGGGTTGAGATAAGACGGGGGAGTACGCAGTGATACAGATAGTAGTTCGGAGTCTTTACCAGACCTTTGAATATTATGGCACAATATTATCTTACCGGAATCTTATTGAATGGGGTGAAGGGATGTAAGGGCTGAGCTTACATGTTGGCTCAATATTTTTCACTCGAGTTATCTATCAGAACTAATGGATTTGGCCCAATTAATTGGGGGGAAAGAAGTTGCAGTTTGGCAGAGTGGAAAAATCTGGGGAGAACCTAAAGTCGAGGCCTCCTATAAAGTCCCACAAATACAAGAAGCTAGATAAGGAATGAGGATACAGAATAGCAGTGAAAGGTTTGCAACATAATGTAATTTCTGCAAGGATAAGTACTGACTCCAGTACATAGTAGGAAGAGAGAGGGATTAGGATTTGCTACCTTTAGGGAGGGAAAGTCGCATGATTTTTTCTCTCTACCTCACTCTAATCTTAATTATTATTTTTTCACACATAAAACACCTAATAGGAAGAAAATGTGATGACAACAACAAAAAAGAGGAGTTTTAAGCAACTAGAAAGGAAAAAAGGGGTTGTGTTTTCGCTATAAGGATTTTAGCCAGGGCTTCTTTGCAAAAATGAACATAGTAGAGTGATGGCCATGGAGGATGATAACATAGGACAGACAGAAGGAACAACTACATAGGAAGAAAAGGTCGTTCAGTGGCAGGATTCACCCTGAGAAAGAGGTGAAACCCCTAGGCAGGAGTACCACAAATGTAATCAATTCCCTACCCATCTTACTTGTTGGGCTTAGGGCCAAACTGGGTGACTAACACTCCCAAATTCCCTGAGCTCTGTAATTCGTTCCTCTAGCTCATAGTGAGCAGAGTATTCAATAAAGATCCTGTTTTTTTCAAATCTTTAATATCAGTTGATTGTACCAGTAAAATGGAAAATAAGGCTTCAGCCAGACAACTATTGTTTATGATAAAATCAATATTTTGCAGGATAAGTAAGACCAGCCTAACCTCGTAAGTATTGACAATTTCTTTGTCATCAGTCAAAGAATCCCGAGCCTCTGCTGCCTCAACAGAGATGGACATCATACCTTCAACATCCTATCAGAAGACCAAGAAGTCAGCAAAAAACCATAAAAGAGATGAAGTATGCCCATATAAATGCAACTAGGTTCCAAGTTCAAACCATGTTTACTAAAAACTGGTATCAATTCCATTCTACTTATGATAGATTAATTAAATTATGAACTTTCGACAAAGTGAAAGCAACACTTTAGACAGAAACACTCAATAGAGAACTGCATTTAACAATACTCAACACGAGATAAAGTGAGAGAAAATAACCCATTTTGTTATAATTGTAGGTGATAAGCTCAGTCCTACAGGAAAAAACAGGGAGGGGAAGCTCTATAACATCTCTTAAGACTATGATGTAGAATGAGTGTGAGACTAGCATCCTTCTCAATCAATAATTAAAGGTGAATTAAAAGACAGAAAAAGCATCTTCAAGGTAGAATGAGTGTGAGACTAGCATTTTCTTAATCAATAATTAAAGGTTAGATGAAAGACAGAAAAAGTACCTTCAAGGTTGTGTTTAAGTTATTTCTTGCATTGCTAAGTATCTTTATCTGGTCATGGTTGTCAATTAATGTTTGGCATTCCTGACATAAACTGATGCACCAGGAAAATCACAGTAAGCTAAAAGAGAAAGATATTAAAAGTGTGAGTTTACAAAAGAGAAAACACCCACTTTCAAAGAAGTCAAAACAGTTTCAGTCTATCTCATTTTTAACATACTTCTCAATGGAGAGAAAGTTTTCCCGAAGCTGATTTATTGTCTTCTCAGAAAAGGAGAGTGATTTCAGTCCTGCCTGTGACTGCTCAACCTGCAGTTAAGTGTTTTCAGGCAAAGCACGAAAAAGATATGAGATTGTGATGCCCAAGTTGATTAAATATAAAGTACAGCTGAGGGTACGATGCAATTCATGTTCGGTGGCTAGAGTCTAGACTTCAGACATAAAAATGAAACAGTAATCTCACAAATACTACCAGCCATGCCATCTGCTGTCCAAGTTTTTAGATATTTTGAATATAAACTGCCCTTCAGTTTAGGTGCACAGTAGTTGTAGCTTGTTACCCATCATCAGTCTATGTTCACTGGTGTTTGCCAAAGATGGAGTGATATTAACAGAGCCAAGGGGTTCTTTCGAAGTTAGATTATGTCAAGTGTTTTGCTCTCATAGACTGGTGAGAGCATCTTTTTTCTTTCGTATGAACCTATTTATCATCTCTTAGTTCCTTACAGACTCCTTAATTCAGAAAATCTGCCCATAACGTTATTTCTCTATGGAAACAGTTACTTGCTTTTCTATCTATAGTTCCTATTTACTGATAAAAGCTGCAGAGAGTTTTTAATAAAAACAAATGTGCTAAAATTAGATAAACTTCCTCATCAGTAAGTAATTTTGCAATTATAAAAAGCTTCAGACAATGACACACTTTTGAACAATTTGGAAACAATAGCATTTTCCAACTAGACGAGGTCAATCAGTTACATGGATTAAATGAAACTATGTTTTGTTAAAAACCTCTCAGAAAACAAATTAAGGTATAATCCAAAACATACACACTGACTTTGCAGATGATGCACAACATTTTGCAACAACAAAAAAGTCCTAAGGTTTGCAGTTACTAAAAGGTTAAACTCTTCCAATAACATGCAACTATCCAGATAGTATTTATTTGATCGAAAGAAAAGAATTTACCTGCTCTGCAACCATTGTACTAAGCTGTGCGTCATTGGCCTGAAAATAATCAAAAGAAAAACACTCAGACTCAGGCAACAAAACGTTGTATAAAATAGCTGCAACAGTTGTAAATGATTAAGAGATATACAACAAACAAAATTATCTAATAACTGTAAGTGTCATTACAGAGTCCCAACCCAAAAAAATTATTACATATTTGCTATAAGCTATATAAATAAATAGGCCATGGCTTTAAAGCTCGGAGAGGTAATCAACTCAAGAGGGATATTGTGTCACTTAGTCATTGGTCAAACAACATAAAATTAAACAAATAATTAAATATCTAATGAAAACTGAAAAAACACAACATAAATATAATTGTCAGAATTTTAAATCAATTAAAATCTAAGAAAATTTTGTGACACGTTTATCAAAAAAATCCTATTCATTTAGAAAACAGTTAATTAAAAACATGATAATCTACAATCTGATACTTTGATAGTATTGGTTTTTCAGTGAGGTAATTACTCTAACATCCTTTCTATTTTGATCAACCAAAAGAAACCATCTATTTCTAAAACCTAAACAAAACCCATCCTATTTTATATGAAACACGAACACAGACACGGATATCAGACACGACACCGATACTGACACATCAACACCGGTAATAATTTGAAAGAAATAATAAATTGACAGTAATTCCAAGCATCATGTCGGTGTAGGGTGTCGGTGTCCTACACCGACACGGACATGCCTTTTTAGAGAGGTGGCGGTGCTACATATATGTTACACTTCGATCCACATTTCTCTTTTTCTATGAAATAGAATAAAAGACTCTTACAACTTATTTGGGTTTGTTATGCATTACAATTTCCCTTGTTACAGTAAAAAATTTGGAATCATTAAATATCTGATCTGTAAAAAATTTAAGGTTATATTAGAATAACACACTAATAAACAAGAAAATTTCAGTTTCATATCTTCAAAATAACAAGAAATTAATTTGAATTATTGGGATGAAAATTTATAAAAACCTAATTACGTGAGTTACTAATAAAATAAATCAAAACTAATTTCTAATAATCAATTTTTGCAAGAATCGAATGCTATGAAGAATCCTGTTGAAATTTATGTAAACGTGATCTTAGTATATAATAAAAAAACTGCAAAATAGTAATCTATTCTTTAATATTTTTTAATATATATTAACTACTTATCATTCAATTCTCGAACTCCTAGTATATTGATTTTAATTCATCTTACTATTATTTATATTAAATTTTTTTATTGCAGTGATTTTAAAATGATTCTCTGTTTTGAAGATACAAAACTATACTCTCCTATGTTTCTCTAATGTTACTAATATAGTTTTTTTTTATATCCTAGGGAAATCAATGAAGTTTTCTTTTATGATTATCTTCTTAATTTTAGGATAATTGATAATTTTGGCATTCAATAATTTAGATGGTATTTTACAATAAAATAAAAAACAATTGTGCCTGTTCACTGTATTGAAAATCTTTTTTTTTAAATTTCCAATTGAAAATGATTTTTATTAGAAGCTACTCAAAACAGCTTTTCATTTAATGCAGTTTTTAGATGATTAATATATTCTCTTTTCTTTAATTGTAACAAACGTGATGGGTACTCCAAAACTCATGTCATACCCGGTACTAGAAACATGTAGTGTTACACTTCCTAATAAAGTTGCAATAGATTTTTGTTCCGTATGATGCCTAAGCAAGGCAAACAGCCTGTCCTCTAAACCATCTACCACTGTTTATGAATCTCCTTTGGAATTGGAATTAATCAAACATTTTTAAGCTTTTGCTAAATCACAATACAAAACTAAAACCAATCACTTCAAACAAATAAGAGACACGAGGACATATATTTCACCATCTTTCAGAAATAGTTAGGCATCAACTATATACTTAATCATGAGTTGTTTCCATAATTTCTTTCAATCACATACACAAGCCCAATATCATAAGGTATAAACTTTAATGAACTCTTTCAAATAGTGAGAAGATTATGCACATAAGACTAGATTAAGTGCAAAATCTTCTCACTATTTGGAGTTATTGTATATCAAAAATTAAGAATAAAATCTATCCCTTCCTTAAAACTCTATTCTATAGAACTTAGTTATAAATTTTATAGATGAGCCCCTGGCTTCATCTCCTATCTGACCAATACAAAGTGTTCCGTGTTGACATTCTCAAATTGTAAGAAATGGTGATTTGTACAAATTATGATATGCGGGGAGCTATAGTCGCTATTTGAAATTGCAACAACAGTCAAGCTTTATTCCACTAAGTAGGATTGTCTATATAGATTAAACGACGAGACAATGTTCAGGCCTATGCCATGTATCTATCCGAATCATTAATCTCTAGGTCTTTCTTTCTTTACAGTTTCTCATATAGTTTTTCTAGATTTTCCTCTACCTCTACCCAGGGTTTTAAAATACTGTCCGCGACCGCAAATACCGCCGCGACAAAACAGTTTTGGCAGATGCCGATACCGTTATTACTGTTTTCTATATGGAAGAACAAGTTGTGGTAAATTGACACCGCGACGACCGCAATCAGTGTCACAACACCTGTACCGACGGAAATCACGAAAACCTTTACTCGACCACCATTAGAGTTTTTTAAAACCTTGCCTCTAGCTATTTGACAATACTATATATTCATGTATCTTGAAATAATAGCGGTTGGCGAGAAACGAATAGATCTGATACCTGTTGGCGTGAAACGTAATCAGCTTTGATCGATGCAATTGAATGAAGAAGCTCCGGGAGAGGTAAAAGCTTCGCGACCTCGCGAACGGATGCTTCCTTCGCTTCCACACCGAGATCCTCCGCCATCATCATGTTTCCACGGAAACAACCAAAACACACCGTTTAACAATTCTTCAAGGATGCGGAGATTTTTGAGCTCGTGCGCACGAATTTTTTCTGGTGATTCTCGGAAACTCGAATTGAGCGAGAAATTGAGCAGAATTTTGTGAGAATTGAACGCGAAATTGAAGCGTTCGCGCAGAGAGAGAGGGTGGAACTGGCAATGTGAAGAACGAATTGGTCAGAAATTGGTCGTGGGTGGCAACTGGCGAGGATAGACTAGTCGATGAGAGCAGGGATGAATATTGTTAGGATGAATATTAATTTGATACTTTTCGTAGAATTTTATTTCGTTAGTTTTTTTGTATGTATTCAGTTTAAATTGTGAGGTATGTTAATGTTTTTTTTTTCTTACCAAATGAATAGTCTACTGAGTTTAAGATGAATAAGAGAAATGTTTTTGATTCAAAGTTCTATTCTTATATTTAATATTAGAGTATAATTGAATCGGTTTGGATTAATTTTTTATTAAAAAAAATATTTGAATTGATGATATTTTTATTGATTAGAATTAGTTTGATTTTTAATATTTTTTTAAAATAGAATTGAACCAAATTAATAGATTTGCTTCGATTTCATTTGGTTTAGTTGATTGATTTACCTTTTTTTTTAAATATTATATTCATCAATAAATTTTTTACTATCGTCTTTTTAGATGTGATTAATGTTATCATTTTTTAAAATAATATATTTTATATAATTTATTTCATGTTTTATTTTTTCAAACAAAATAAAAGTTACTTTTAATTCATTCGAAATTGTGAGGTGATTCTCATTGCATCATGAAATAAGTGTATTACAGATATAAAAGTTAATATTTAACATCAGAATTAGGGATGTCAGTTTGGACCTGTTAATGGGGATCCCCGCGGGGAACGCCCCGTTCGGGGCCCCAAAGATGGGGAATTTTTCCCCGTGGGGGCGGGGATGGGGAGAAAAATTCCCCCGAGAGCATTTCGGGGACGGGGACGGGGAATACACCCCCCGCCCCGCGGGGATCCCGCCCCGCCTATTATTTTAATATAGTTAATTTAATATATATATTTTAGATTAGGTTTTTTAGTCATTTCCTTTATGTTTATTTATAAAAATAAATAAATAAATATTCATGTATTTATAAAAATAAATAAATAAATATTCATGTATTTATAAAAATAAATGTCAAATACTAGTATTTTTTAATAACATAATAAATATGTGAATTCTTTGTGCTTTTTATTTTTATAGAAAATATAAACATTTTAAAAAAATAAAATATTAATGAATAAATGTAGGATCTATGGGGATCCACGCGGGGAACGGGGATCCGCGGGGAACGGGGATGGGGATAGAAATTCCCCCGTGACGGAGATCGGGGACGGGGACGGGGAATGAATTTGATGGCGGGGAAAAAGATGGGGAAGTGTCCCCCCGGCCCCGCCCCGCCCCATTGACATCCCTAATCAGAATGTTGGAAAATGATTTGAAATCTTAACAAATAGAACACAATAAAACACATATCAATTAATATGTTTCACACCTCAAAGACACATCAAAACTATTTTGTAACGAGATTAAAAGAAATTTTGTTGAAGATGAAGAGAGAAAAAAAAAGGTAATAGAAAATATGAAAGTTAACTAAGATAACTTGAACATGAAGAAGACCATAAAATGTCAAAATCACGGTTGTGAGAGCAACAATGATGGCGGACAACGAGAGTATTAATTTAGTGAAAGTAAGTCTTTTGTGACTTAAGGTTTGTACTTTCTATGTTTTGGAGTTTGGTTATACATGTGTATTTTGTTGAAAGGGATGAGGTGTAAACAAAGATGGAGACCGATAACAAATTTGGGCTTATTGTTTGGTGAAATAAAAGATTTAGAGTGTAATTATTTCTATTTGTTCAGTTCATCGGTTTGGCGGTTCTTAAAAACTAAAACCGAGAACCAAATCAAATCACGTCGATTTTTATTGATTCAGTTTGGTTTTAGAATCAAACTAGAAACAATCGATTTTATTTCTATTTGATTTAGTTCGAACTATCGGTTTAATTGAATTTTTCTGATACACTTACACCCTACTTAATGATGTCTCTGCATGCAATTATAAATTAAGTTGGCTTAATTATTTGTTAATTTTGTCGATACTAAAATAAGACTAATATATCCTAAAAATAAATAAAATGACAAAACTTAAATATAATTCTATAGGTGAAATTTTTCAATAAAAATATTATTCTCATATATATATATATATATATATATATTGTATTTATATATATACATACAATTATCATATTTTTATTAAAAAACAATAAAAATTACATCTAAAGAACTGTATCTAAGTTTTTCCTATATAAAATAAAGTTAATTATATGGTGAGTAAATAAAATAATATTGGATCAAACATAATATATTTATAATATTGGATGATTGGATCAATATATATTTATTTTTATTTTTATCTTTTAATAATTAAATGTATTTTTTTGTCAAATAGTCTAGTGATTGGAGTTCACATTTTTAAAGATAAATAAATATGCGACCATGCACTTGAAACTTCTGCATAACTACCAACTGAATTGACTTAACGAGGCACAATTAAATGCATATTTTTGATGACATGAAAATAAGTTTTTAGAAGAAAATAATTTATTACCAATATTTTAAAAATTGAATCGATTGGTTCAACCGACTAGATCAAAAACTGGAGTTGAATCTAATTCAGTCAATCTGAAAAAATTATTGATGGGCCAAAACCGATGAAAAACAGAAGAAATGAGATTGAATCGTCATAAATTGTTTGAGCCAAGTAATGGAAGTGACATAGGTTTTAACTTGATACCCCAACAATTGAACTTAATATCCTCCAAAATGTATGAAAAGCCCAAAATAGTCTAACCAAAAATTTTCACAAACTTTCGAAGTTTTCTGGACCATACTGAAAAATTTGAAATTTACAGGGTGATACCGAAGATTTCCAGAGCATGCTGGAGATTTCGCAAAATAGTAAGATATTTATGGTATTTCTTCAAAAATTTCTGGTTATTTTGTTACATTTTATATTGGAAATTTTGAAATTTCCGATAGTTCACTTTATGTTCTAGATATTTCAAAATTTCCGATAATTCATTTTTTTTTTGTAAAATACCGAAAGTTTCTAAATTTTTTATAGTTCATTTTTTTCTCCCTCTATTCTTTGTTTCAGTGAGTACCAAGGGCAAAGACGGTACCGTTGTAGAAAAGATGACTAATAGAGCGGAAGCTCAAGCCTGAACTGATAAGGCACATGCTTCTGAGCTACGGGCAGGACAACATGTTATGACCGGTTCTCACCGAAAACGGTTGACTAAATAGCAGACGTAGTTTCGCGCACCTCGGTGGCAGACTGCTAGAGGTTCTACTACCGAGGAGGTACATGATCCTGTGGAGTTACCTGCTTTTATGGAGGCACCTGCTCATGTGGATGTGCCTCCTCTTATGGTTAAGCTGGTTGTTGTGGAGTCAGTTGTTGAGGAGATTGTGGTTGCTGAGAAAGTTGTTGTGGATGATGAGGAGGCTTTTGTGGAGACGATTGTTGAGCAGGTTAATGAGGTGTCTCCCACTGATACAGATGCCATAACCCGTGCGTCTATGGAGCCATCAGTTCACACTGATGGAGCCTTTCTAAGAGGACCTTCAGACAGGTCCGTGCTGACCGAATTTTCTGAGCATATCACATACAGGATATGACAGGGCGAGGTATATATTTTGTTTTCTTTTATTGAAAAATTTTCATAATGGCTCGATCAAGTGTTTGAAAGGTGATGTATAACTTTTTTTAACTTTGCTTCTTATAGGAGTGTGCGGTGTTGAAGGTCGCATCTCATGGTTCGAAGTTGAAGAACTTCCCAGAGGGTGAGATGCCTGATGAGGTCGAGCATATTGTTTTTTATTTTCATCTACTGGAGTTCGCTGAGTACTCCTTGACCATGCTCGACGCTTCCCTCCTGTTAGCTTTTGTTGAGAGGTGGCACCCAGAGACATCATCCTTTTATCTTTCATTAGGGGAGATGATGATCACATTGGATGATGTCGACTCCTTGTTTCACATCTCAATCGCTAGTACATTCTTCACACCTCTTCATATTAACCATGTGACGGCGATGCGCATGGTTATGGATGATTTGGAGGTATCTGAGGCGAAAGTTCAAAAGGAGTTTGGCTTTATTCAGGGATTTCACCATCGGATGTCTTGGTCGAGGACATTGTATGGGGAGCACAAATTTATACAAATGGCGATGCATTCTAGACCACATAAATTATTTGATGTAATCAGAATCCTCCAAAGATATCGGAAAAATCATGATCGTTAAAAAACTTGAATTAATGAACTACCCAAAATTTCAGTATATTAAAATTTCTGATACTAATTGATAAATTTGAAATTTCTAAAATATCAGAAATTTCATATGCACTACCGAAAATTATAAAGTACCGAAAATTTTTCTATGTCCTACTGGAAATTTTCTCCATACCGAAAAAATTTTCTGTGCCAAAAATTTCACTACTTATACCAGATATTTTATTCTGAAATTTTTTCCATTTCATCAAAGGTATTTCTAAAATAATAAAAATTGAGGGGTGTTAGGTCAAAGTTGAGGGGTGTAAGTTAAATTTTCAAAGTGACATTGCCTTCATATAGAAAGCGAGTGTATAGGACTTAGGTTTCTTTTTGGAAAAAAATTGGTCACAGTGCTTTTGACAAGTTTTGCAAGTTGTCCCACGCATGTATGGACAAAGACAAAGCCCACGCATGTATGGACAAAGACAAAGCATTGGTTAAGTGATGGTAGACTTCATCATCAAAGAATTATTGTAAATAACAAAGTTAAAAGGTAGTAAAATATCTTAAGTTTTTTAAATTAATTATCTTATTGACTTATTCCTTACAACACTTTAACAATTATTTAATGTTTTCTTTTGTAGAACTCATCCTAATATATGATAAGATCACACAATTAACATTCTTTAAAATTGAGAAGTTCTTGCAATCTAACAAAAGATCCTTCCAGGAATTTGGTTTTATATTATACCTTCAAGATTATTGTTATTACATTTGATTGGCAAATTTTTGTAAGCAACATATTAAGCAATATATTCTGACTTCTGACGTAATATGAGACATTTATTTTAGTTTGGTTTTGGTGTATGTCATACTCTAAATTTGTCTTACTCTTTTATAAGGATCATATGTCTTATGTATCTCACATCTTTCATGTATATACTTCTCATTAGGTCATCTAGCATTGCATGTATCATTAATTCGTAAATGACCATGGGATCACGGTATTTCTTTCTGGAAGTTACACATAAAAGATTATTCTGTTGGAGCAGCACAATAAGGAAAAACTCTAGTTTTTCAAGGTTTAAATGTGTTCTTCATGTTTCTCAAACTATCAAATCAATAATCAATCAAGTCATCATCATGACAAGCGCTCATGTATTTCAACACACTCTGAATTGCAGAAGAATCAGGTGTTTCAGTGAATTTGAGACGGTGCGAACCAGAAACAGCATTTTCGTTGGTTTGAGCTTAGAAATTCGTAACTTGCAATTGGGATATTATTTTGAAACGGTTCCTCAGGCATTGGAACCGTCTCGGTATTTTCTTCATTTTATCTATTTAGACCAGAAGTCAATTTTGTGAAGAAAGTCTCCGAAGAATTGGATTTCCCTGAAATGGTATTTGAATTTAATGATTGGTTATCTGTTTCTCGGGTGTTTGAAAATTTTAAACTTTCATCTGATTCAGTGTTTTCAGTTGATTATTCGAGCATTGAGACTGTCTTGATTTTCTTATCATTTCGCGTGTTCGGATCAAAGGCTAATTTTGTGAAGAAAACCTCTTGGAATTTTAATTCTTTGAAGACAATGCACTGAATTTAATTATTGGTCCTCCGTTTTTCGGGTAATCAAAAATTTGTAACTTCTAATTGGAATACTATTTTAGAGTGGTTCTTGAGGCGTTAAAATCGTATTTATGTCATCTTCAATTTGTATGTTCGGTTAAGAAGTTGATTCGGTAAGTAAGATCTTCGAACGCGCAACTATTCTGAAGATGTACAATGGAAATATAGTGGAAAACAGTGGGCTAAACTGTTATTTTTCGGACGTTCAAAAATTTATAAGTTCCACCCGGTTCGATATTTTTGAGTGGTTCTTTGGGAAAAAATCCGTCTTGGTGTCATTTTCATTCCATATGTTCGGGTCGAGGGTTGATTCTTTGAAGAAGACCCCCAGAAATGTGAATTACCAAAGAAAGTTTTTTGTCTTGAACCGAATTTTTATTTCACTGTTTCTCGATATTGTAAAAATCACAACTTCTTTAATTTTTATAGTATCGAGGCAATTCTTTTGACATGATTTCACAAATGATGTTGGCTACAAGTTTGCTTCAAATCTTGAGGTTGTATTCAACTCCGAAGACTTTGTTTGATGGCTCATTTTTCAAACTGAAATGTGGAAAATTCTGCATTACTGAAAAAGACCGTGTCAATGTCAAATATTCTTGCCAGTCAAAAATTCATAACTTGCTCGATTTTTATTGTATCGAGACGATTCTTTCAGCGTGATGTCACAACTTTCGTCATCTATGATTTTGTTGTTGGTCTAGCATCGAGATTCTGCATCGATTATTATTGAGTTCATGAATTGTCCGTGCGAATATGTTTGCTGACACTGAAAATCCAACTATTGAGAAATTGATTGGGCTTTCTCTTAACCCAAACTAAGACTCAATTTTCAAGACTATATATTGTTTTGGCCTCTCTATTTTCACAACACTCACTTCATTTGTAAAATGTCACACTCAAATCACTCTCACTTTTTCCTCAATTCTCTCTCAACATTCTCAAGAAATTCTCAAGAACAAAAATTCAAAACTCAAGCAATTATCGTTTCACTCTCTTTTGATCTCTCTTCCACTCCGTGATACCTCCGCGCTCGCGATTGAACACTCGGTCAAACCACTTTCTTCCACTGGATTCTCCACTCGGTCCTACCTCCCTACCGCGCAAAAGTTATCGTCGGACCACACACCATCCGGTCGGCTCCCTCGGGCTCTCCATTCTTCACTCCGTTAGATCCAATACTCCCTCCTAAGATTACCAATTTTGACTGGTAGCTTCCAATTTGTGTCTGAACTCAATCTCTTTGTTGCTTCATATTTGGTAATTCATCTCACTTTCACTTGATTACAATTGCTTTGATAATTCTTGAATTAAATTGTGATTAATTGTTTTCATGAGTTGAATTTTCATATTGTGAGTTACTTAATTCTTGATCTCAATAATGTTGAACAAATGTGGAATTAGTTAATTGTTTGAAATCTTATGAAGCTTATGCGTCGAAACTGGTAAGTTGTTCATAATTCCTAATTAACGTGTCAAAATTGGATTCTGATTTGGTGCCTTGTGCATAATTGTTGATTTTCATATCATAATTGAATTTTGATACATTTAATTGACTTCGACGCGTAGAATAATTTTTGACTTGATGCGAATTTAATTGATACCAGTGTGGAGTTTTAGCAGTTTAAATCCGATTTTTCAAGCTATTTCATGAGTTTAATGAGTTGATGTTCGAAATTTCTTTTACTACATACATGTCATTTTAATTTCTATTTAATGCTTGCTTGCATATAATTGCTTGCATATAATTTCTACATACATGTTCAAAGGGATATTCCACCTGCTAGGGCTGGCACAAGTTCGACTAGACATCCGCTGCCCACAGATGAAAGAATTGTACTTCTTAACAAGATCAGGAGAACAATTCTTAATGTGGATATATTCGAAGTGCTCAAACAGGATAGCACTGCTTGCTACACTATGAAGGAGTTGCTTACAAAAGTCAACCTTGCTACCTGCTCCTTGCCAGTTAGTACTATCTTGTTCGATCTTCAATCTTTGCTGGACAACGTGACTGGGTACCTTCTCCAAGATGAATTTGCTGCCAGAAAGGTTCAAGAAAAACGCACTGCAATGGATGCTGCTTATGAACAAGCTTCGAAACTCTCTCAAGAAGCTGAGGATCAAGCTATGCATCTAAAGCAAGCAAAAACTGATTATGAGGCTCGAGCTGAGTCCATCCTTCTCTGGGAAAGGCAAATTCAGGAACTTCAACAGAAGGTTAAAGAGGCTAAAGAACAACAAATAGCCTACGAAACCAATACTGCTGGTAACCAATTCGAAGAGCTTCTCAACCAGGGGCTTGCAGAAATGGAAACTGCAGAACAACTCAAGGGAGAAGTGGCAACCTTGGAGGGAGCCAGACGTTTTGCTCAACAGAGACTTGAATCTTTTCGAAGTACCTTCAACAGATTGAAGAATAATTCTTATTTCTAAATTTCAGTGTTCATTTGATTACAATTTGGTTTTTTATATGTATTATTCGAACAACGCCATTTTGGCATCCCATATTGCCATTTTGGCATTTTTATAATATTTTGGTTACGTTGTTACTATTCGAATCTCCTGCAGGCGTGGCTTATATTTCTTTAAATATTTCCCATTAACCTTTAGGATACGTTAATCATCCGTCAGTTCTTCGATTTCATATGCATTGTTTGAGAATACCTTTAGTATTCGAAAAGGCCCTTCCCAATGAGGTGACCATTTACCTAATGTTTTATTTTTCTTGTCCATGGGCAATATGACTTTCTAGACTAAGTCATTAATAATGAATGCTTTTCTCTTCACCCTTTTGTTATATGTCCTGGCCACTCTTTCTTTTTGTCTCATCAAGATTTCCAATGCATGTAATCTAACTTCGTCCAACTCAACTAATTCATTCATCATCATCTCCCAATATAATGCAGCTGGGATTTCGTTTTGTCTTTGAATTCGAACTGATTGTAGATGAATTTCTACTGGAAGCACTGCATCATGACCAAATGTGAGTTGGAAAGGCGTAGTGTTAGTAGCTTCCTTAGGAGATGTTCTACAGGCCCATAGTATTTGGTCCAAAGTTTTGTGCCAGTTTCTTGGCTTTTTACCAATATGTTTCTTGATTAACCCTATTATCACTTTATTGGCTGCTTCGACTTGACCATTTGCTTGAGCATAATATGGCGTTGATGTTAGTAATCTAAACCCCATTTCTTGGGTAAATTCTTGCATCTTTCTACCAGTAAACACAGAGCCTTGGTCTGTGGTTATGCTCTCTGGCAATCCGAACCTATAGATAATGTGCTTCTGTATAAACTCAATAATAGCCTCTTGATCAGCAACTATTAATGGTATAACTTAGATCCACTAGGTAAAATAATCTATTCCTACCAAGATATATTTATGTCCTTTAGACGAAGCAGGATTTATTTCTCCTATTAAATCTAATGCCCATCCTCTAAATGGCCATGGTTTGATGATTGAATGCAACTCACTTGCAGGGGCATGTTGAATCCCTGCATGTTTCTGACATTCCTCACATCCTTTAGCAAAGTCTATACAATCTTTGAGCATGCTAGGCCAATACATGCCATATCGAAATAACAACCATTTCATTTTATGACCTGCTTGATGTGCCCCACATGCCCCGTTGTGGACTTCTGACAATGCTAAGTATGCCTCACTTTCTCCTAGGCATTTCAATAAAACGCCCTCTTGGGTCTTTTTGAACAATTCGTTCCCCATGAGGAGATATGATAATGCTCTGTATTTTGTCTTCCTATCAACATTCAGAGTTGGGTTTGTTAAATAACTCACCAATGGACTTCGCCAATCTGCATCTGATAAAGTGTTTATGGATAATATTTCAAATCCCTGTTTCTCAGCATATCCCAATTTCATACTTTCTAGATCTGATAGTGTGAATCTAGTAGCCATAACTCTACCCCTTAATTCAACTAAATCCTCAAAGTTCCTGGTAGAAACTTTATAACCCGAAGCCAACTGTGCTAAGTCATTTGCTTCTTGGTTCTCTATTCTTGGTATGTGTTGAATATCCATGTATTCAAATTTCCTAAGTAGCCTGTTGACTATGACGAAGTATATCATCAAGTTTTCCTTTATGCATTTATACTCCTTTGTTATTTGTTTGACCACTAATTCTGAGTCTCCTTTAATTTCGACTCTAGTTGCCCCCAATTCCAACAAAGCTTCAAGTCCAACAATGAGCGCTTCATACTCAGCTTCGTTGTTCGAGCAACGAGGACCATCTAATTTATACTTGAATTTTGTTGGAATTCCTTCAGGAGAAATTAGAAGGACTCCAACACCACTTCCATTCCTGTGGGTTGAACCATCAAAGTATAATTTCCATGGTTGCATTTCGACGTAACTCATGACAGTCTGCTCAACCAATGAATGGTCCACAATGAAATCAGAAATCACTTGGCCTTTCACAGCTTTTAAAGGCATGAAAGTCAAAGAATATTCTGTTAAGGCTAAAGCCCATTTACCAACTCTGCTATGCATTATTGGTTTTGAAAGCATGTGTTTAATGACATCGAAATGAGATGAAACATAAACATCAACAGGCTTTATATAATACTTGAGTTTCATACAAGAGAAATACAAACAGAGACATAGCTTTTCTAAATTGTTATATCTGGTCTCTGCATCATTCAATACTCTACTTAAATAGTATATGGCTCTTTCGATACCATTGTTATCTTCTTGTGCTAACATACTACCTATACTAACTTCAGAGGCAGATATGTATAATCTCATGGGCTTCCCCCATGAAGGTGGAGACAAGATAGGAGGCTGAGAGAGGTATCTTTTTATCCTGTCAAATTCCTCCTGATGGGCTTCGTTCCATTCGAAGGCTTGGCCTTTCTTTAGACGAAGCAACGGAGAGAAAGCTTGGGTTCTTCCACTCAGATTCGAAATGAACCTTCTGAGGAAGTTAATCTTCCCTAGCAGAGATTGCAGCTCCCTTTTTGACGTAGGTGCTTTCGTCTCCATTATGGCTTTGGTTTTGTTCTGGTTGATCTCAATCCCTTTCTTGTGAACCACAAAACCAAGGAAATCTCAAGCCTGCACAAAAAATGCACATTTAAGGGGATTCATCTTTAAGCCATGTTTTCTCATTCGTTCGAATGATTGGCTCAGATGATGCAAATGTGTTTCTGCAGATATAGATTTGATGACTATATCATCAATATACACCTGCATAAAGGTTTCAATGAAATCATGAAAAATTGAATTCATTGCCCTTTGATAAGTTTCCCCAGCGTTCTTTAAACCAAAAGGCATCACCACCCATTTGTAGGTGCCTAAGGCTCCTGGGCAACAGAATGCTGTCTTGGCAACATCTTCTTCAGCAATAAAAATCTGATTATACCCAGAGTATCTGTGATCGGTGGATCTGGAACTGACTGTTTAACGCTGGTTCGCGAAATGT
The DNA here is from genome assembly GCA_948472305.1 of Vicia faba. Classification (NCBI taxonomy): domain Eukaryota; kingdom Viridiplantae; phylum Streptophyta; class Magnoliopsida; order Fabales; family Fabaceae; genus Vicia; species Vicia faba. Next base: position 1,514,326,850 of record OX451737.1, on the reverse strand, counting down.
CGCGGAAGCAAGAGTCGCCACCGTCTTTTATTTTCTCCAAATGGAAAGGACAAAAGCACAGAAAATTCCTTATAGAGATTGCTCTCGGTTCGGGAGGTAGATTATAGAAAGGGAAGGTGTTAGCACCCTTTCTATCCATGGTTATCCATGGGCTCTTAGATACTTGCTCATTTGTGTTTTCAAAATGGTTTGTTTGCTTTTCAACTGTGGGTTTTAAAAAGTTTCTTTGAAAATTTCAGTTCGACTCTTGTATCGGTCCTCAAGAGTGTTTGAAAAGTTGCTTTCGAAAGCTTTTTGAAAAGTGTCGGTGTGAAAAGTATTTTTTTGATTTGTTTTGAAATTAGAGCAAATATCTAGAGTCGTCTACCTACCCTAAGGAATTCGTCTGTGTAAATGTCCTTAAAGTAATGCCATCCCACCATTGAGAGGTAGGTAGCACCACCGTTGGAGGTGTTCGGGTCAATTCGAGGGTTCGGGACATGGTGATCACCAGAGCAATAGGAAGACACCTTAGAAGCTACCCTCATGCCATGTTCATGGACATGAGGACTTACTAAAACATCCTCTACTCGACGATCACCTTTCGGGAGGCAAGGCAACAGTGAGGCGTACCCTAGGGGTGGTGTGTGATTTGTGTGTCGTTTTCAGATATTTTGGTCTTGTCATGCATTGGTGATCTACGCGTTGCTTTTATTTTGACATTCATTCTTTCATGCAAATTAATTAACAGTTAAAAAGATGCGGAAATAAGAGTCCTACGCTATTACAAAGGCGCGGGTCTACATCGCCAAATTAATCCAAGACCCGATTTGAAATAAAATAAAGCGGAAAGATAAATATCTAATTAGTCTATTACATGGCTTTGGGAGAATTACATTATATTCACAAAAAGAAATAAAAATGCGAAGAGAATTAAAATCGGGAATGCGAGGGTGTTGGACCCTTTTTAGGAAATTAAATTATAATTAACAAATTAATTAAGTTAAATAAAAGAAAGAAATTGTTTTTTGGAGTTTTTTGCATTTATGGATTTTTAGTAAGAAAATTAAATTGGAACTAAAAAGAAAAGTCAATTAACCCTAATTCTAAATTGTTTTTTTAATTTATTAAGAAAGCTATTTAAATTAGACCTAGTTTAAATTAATTATTTACATGGCAAATTTTGTTTACAAAAATAATAATAAATAATTAAATAGGGTAAAAAAGAAAAAAAGGAATAAAAGCATTCAAAACCCTAATTCTACCTTTTTTTAGTTTATTAAGAAAAATATTAGAATTAAACCTAGAATTAAAAAAAACTAAATTAATTAATAAAGTTTATTTATAAAATAACATTAAATAAAATATATTTTTATTTTTTTGTCTTTTCTGATTTTTATTATTTTTTATGTTAAAGAAAACAAATCAATTTAAAGAATTAAATTAAAATTAAACAAAACAAATAAAATAAAATAAAGGTAAAAAGAATGAAAGAGAGCAAACCAATGGGGGTGTTGACCCCAGTTTGGAGGTATTTGGCCAGTAATTAGGCCCAATCATTGGAGGCCTTGTTTGACTTTATTGGCTTGTGTGTGACACGTCTGACTCATGCACATGGTGGTCTCCAGATCAAGGCCCTTGGACTCATGTTCTGAGACATGTGGCACGCTTGGATACAAGGCTGCATGGTAGGCTTCAGGAAGCAAGCTGCACAGAACCACGTTAGGAAGAAAAATATGAAATAAAGTAGGGGACCTGGGGATCGAACCCAGGTCCCAAGGCTTACCAATACCCTTCTCCACCAACTGAGCTGCTTTGTTACTTTGTAATGATAATGGGTAATAATTAATATATAAAAAACACAACGCTAATGCTATTAATCAAAGAAAACGCGCTAAAGTTTGAATAACCCTATCACATGGAGACAAGTCATCATCTTCTCCGCTCGTTTGCTTTTGGCCTGAAAAAATAAAACAGATTGCGGGGGTTTTAAACCCCCACTACATGATACATGGAAAAATAGCGAATAGGCCGTCGTTGATCAGAAATTAGGCGCGATAGGATGACTGGATTCGTGTGAAGCTTCTGGTTCTGATGGTATAAGTCTCATGTCTCAATTTTTCCGTTTCTTGAGGTTAGAAGCTGTGATTTTGATCCATAAACTTTCCTTGTGGCCTTGGCAAGCGATTGGAATAGTTATCTTGCCTTGAAACCAACTCTAATGCAGTTTTCAGTTTTCAATTTTTTTCACAAAAAGGCCAAAGTTGTTCTTGATGTGAGGCGCAGCTTGAAGGTTCTTGGCTTTAGGGTTAGGTTTGTGCTTGTATAAGGAACGATTTTGATCAATAATCCAAGCCCAAAGCTTTGTCTTTAATGGTTTTCAAAATTTGATTTTTATGAATCTTTTTTCAATCTTTTCCATGAAGAACATGCTAAATTTGGAAGATTTTGCTCTTGTTGATTGGCACACGAAATAATGAGCATGTGATAGGCCTATTTTCTGCACAAAAAGATTTAAAACCAATGATTTGATATTTTTCTTATATTTAAAACTAATTAAATGAATAAATAAAAATAATAATCCAATTAATTAATTAAAAATAAGAAAGTAAATCCCTTTGGGCTTAATGGGTCGTGCATATGCTTTGGATGATGATTCTTGGAAGAAAATGTGGCCCATTAGCAATTTTGAGGCATTTGAAGTAAAGTTGACTTTTCAAAATTCCCAAAAATTTCCCAACTTCCACAAGGCATATCTTGCTCAATTTTTAAGCTTTGATCATGTTCTTGGACATTTTTGGAAAGGTCTTGAAGTCCTCTAACCAATGCCTTTGGTCCCATGTCATTTTGATTTACCAATCTCAAGTTATGGTCTTTGACTTAAAGTCCCTTTTTGTTGACTTTTGAAAATGACCTATAATGTTGAAATTGATAACTTTTTGTGAGAGCATTTCTTGGACTTGAAGTGTGAAGAGGAGTTGTATTAAATGTCTTTCTCTTCAAAATGAGCTTTGGATGGAATTTTTCTGATAAACCATGTGGAAGTTATGCCTTGGTCAAGTTACAGTTGACTTTTTCAACTGTCCAAATATGGAAACTTTTGCATCTTGAGACTTTTTGAGCCATACCTTGAAAATCATGATCAAGAATTGATCAAATAATGTTTGTGGCTTCAAAATAAGATGTTGACCAAAAATTTGGACTTTTGATTGTCAAATGACCATTTTGCCCCTGCAGTTGATTGTTTGAGCAATTAGGGTTTTTGACTGTGCAATTTTGTGCTGTAAGTCTTGAAACTTGGTATGAGGATGCTTGACCATGTTTATAGGCATGTGGGACTTGTTTGGACCCTTGGAAACTTCAACTTCTTTGCCAGAACCAAAACCCTAGTTTTTGACTGTTAGGAGGCCCTTGAACTGTGCAACCCTTGGGGAGATTTTGAAGCATGCTCTTTGCAAATCTTGAAGAATATGGGAGGGCAAATTTTGGGGTACAACAGTTGCCCCTGTTCAATCTTTTTAGACCTGAGGATGCAGATTGGCTGATGTGCCTTTCGTAATCCGAAGGTGGAAGATGATTGAACACTAGAGTGCCCAGAAATTTGCGCTCACATAGTAGTGTGATGCGGGGAATGGGCTTACAGATGCCGTTTGGAGATTGATGGATAGGATGATGGGCTTATAGATGCCATGCTGAGAGGTGATGGAAGGTGGATGGGCTTATAGATGCCATTTGGGTGTCAATCGCGTAAGGGATTCCTTAGCGAGAACTTGCGTACCTGAAAAAGAAAAATGATTACCTGGCTTATTACAGGAGCTGGTCTTCAAACTCTTTGTGTAGATGTACCCTGACTGGTTACAGGAATTGAATCTGGAGCTTCAAAAGGTGATGAACGAATCAGGGATGGTTACTACCTCAACGGGACGGTGAGAGAACTTTGGACGATTACTACCTCAACAGGAACGCTGAGAGAACCTTGGACAATTACTACCTCAACAGGAACGCTGAGAGAATCTTGGACGATTACTACCTCAACAGGAACACTGAGAGAATCTTGGACGATTACTACCTCCACAGTAACGGGGAGAGAATCATAGGGCGATTACTACCTCAACAATAACGCTGAGAGGATCTTGGGCGACTTCAACCTCAACAGTAACGCTGAGAGAATCTTGGGCGACTTCAACCTCAACAGTAACACTGAGAGAATCTTGGGCGACTTCAACCTCAACAGTAACGCTGAGAGAATCTTAGATCTCTTCTACTGAGTCTTCATCAGGAAAATCTTTAGGGATTAATTTAACTGGACTAGAGAAGGTCTTGAAATCTTCAACTGGATAAGAAACAGGGAGATCTTAGGGTCGATCTGACTGAACCAGAGAAGGCCTTTGACTGGATAAGAAACAGGAAAATCTTAGGGTCGACTTAACTGAACCGGACAAGGTCTTGAAATCTTCAACTGGATAAGAAACAGGGAGATCTTAGGGTCGATCTGACTGAACCAGAGAAGGCCTTTGACTGGATAAGAATCAGGAAAATCTTAGGGTCGATTTAACTGAACCGGGCAAGGTCTTGAAATCTTCAACTGGATAAGAAACAGGGAGATCTTAGGGTCGATCTGACTGAACCAGAGAAGGCCTTTGACTGGATAAGAATCAGGAAAATCTTAGGGTCGATTTAACTGAACCGAGCAAGGTCTTGAAATCTTCAACTGGATGAGAATCAGGGAGGTCTTAGGGTCGATCTGACTGAACCAGGGAAGGCCTTTGACTATAGCTGAGAATTTAACTGGATCTTTCCTGAAAGGTAAAGGTCAGTCAAATGCAAGGCATGATATGAATCAAGCGATGATGTTCTCAACATAAATGAGATTTGTAAGATATGATGCGTATATGCATGCTATAATGTATGAAAATGTGATGTTTATGAATATCTGTTTTCGTCTTAGGAAAATAAATCCTTGACGGGTGCCGGGAAGTCACGTCCTGGGCTGATGTTGGAGAATAAAGCTTTGTTGTTTCCGCTGGGGATGATAGTTGCAAGAATACCGGTAGGAGAAGATAACTCCGTTGGGGAATAAACTTGGCGAATGGATTACTCTGCAGGGAGAAAATTACTCTAGCGATATTGCTGGGGAATAATACTCTATGGGGAGAGAGGTACTTTGCTGAAATGTTGATGGTAACTTCGTTGGGGATACCATTGTTGTATTGGAAGTGTTAATAGACTTCGCTGGGGATAAGAAGACTTTGTTGAAGATGATCTTTCCGTGGCTTTTGGCTGAGGATAACCCAGTTATATTCTGGTAGGGAAATAACTCTTTGAATAAAGCCGGGAGACGCGTTCGTGCTCTGCGAGGATAAGCTTCCAGAATCTACTGGGGATAAGCTTACTGCTTGGGGAGATGGATTCCAACTTTCCGGGGGAAACTGGATTGGACTCTGCTGGGGAAGTCTTGAACTGTAACAGGGAAGTGGCTCTATTGAATGTTTGATATACCGCCGGGGAACAGTCTTTAGGTCAAGACTGTCAGGGATGCTTGTTAAGAATATCTGTACCTCGTTAGGGAATGTTTGAGATCTGCGGGGGGTACCCAACTTCCTTAAGGTTTGATAATATAGCTTGGGGAGAGTGCACTGACTTGCTGGCTCACTCTCTGGGGAATTAAGATATCTGGTTATGTTCTTCAGCCGAACTCACCTTGGTACCTTGGTGGATGGAACGATTAGATTGCTTAGACAACTCTTTATTGCCCCTGTTTCTACTGTTACCTGTAATTAATCCTTTGTTTCGTGTGCAAATATTTATGAGTTAGCAAATTATTGTCAATGCACATATCACAAATTGAACCTTGGACGTTCTTCGCAAAACAAAACAGAAAAGGAAAAACAATTGGCAATTTTAACTGAAGGTATATTTGTATTGATTTTTTAATTCGCCTGTAAAATAGGCGTTTATGTACAAGAGGCTGACGTCCTAGTGGGAGAACGCCGCCGAACAAAAGAGTTTATACAAATTTATACAAAGGAGAATAAAACAGCTATGTGAAATGAATGATCCACTGGGTTCCAACTCTGCTATCGCCTTTATATCTTCGAGCATCTCATCACTTGATGACCTTAGTTGAAGATGAAGCTGACTGATCGATGCCGTCTGAACTTGATGTTGATACCGGATTCTGGATGCAAAGTGATCCAATGAGACATAGTATTACGCTTTATCCCTAACTTTTGCCTGGACCGCCCTTTCGGGTTTTCAGTCCACCGGGATACCCATTTTTGCCCAAGCCGCCTTTTCAGGTTTTCGACTTGCCGGGTGTACAGATTTTTTTTCATTTCATCCCTTCATTTTACCCGAACCCTTTTGGTTCGCCGGGAAGCCCTAATTTTTGCCTAGGTATGTCAACCTAGCGGGTCTTTTTTATGCGTAGTATCTTTTTACTATGTCTGCATTGGCGGGATGAGGAAGGTCGTCACCATCCATGTTGGTTAGAATCATGGCTCCTCCTGAGAACACATGTTTAACCACAAATGGCCCTTCGTACGTAGGGGTCCATTTGCCCCTTGGATCACTCTGAGGAAGGATGATGCGTTTGATTACTAGATCCCCAACTTGATATTCTTGTGGTCTGACCTTTTTGTTAAATGCCCTGATCATCCGTTTTTGGTACGTCTGACCATGACAAATAGCAGCAAGTCTCTTTTCATCAATAAGGTTTAGCTGATCAAGTCGTGTCTGGATCCAATCATCTTCGTTCAGATCTGCATCCTTCATTATCCGGAGAGAGGGTATTTGCACTTCGATCAGTAAGACTGCCTCCATGCCATAGACCAAGGAGAAAGGAGTTGCCCCGGTTGACGTCCTGGCTGAGGTACGGTACCCATGTAGAGCGAACGGTAACATCTCGTGCCAATCTTTATAAGTCACTGTCATCTTCTGCACGATTTTCTTAATGTTCTTATTTGCTGCTTCTACAGCCCCATTCATCTTCGGTCTGTAAGGAGAAGAGTTGTGGTGCTGTATCTTAAACTGCTCGCAGAGCTCAGTGATCATTTTGTTATTAAGATTGGTACCGTTGTCTGTAATGATTCTTTCTGGGACGCTGTATCGACAAATCAGATTATGCCGAATGAACCGTGCCACAACAGTCTTGGTTACCGTAGCGTAGGATGCTGCTTCAACCCACTTTGTGAAGTAATCAATCGCCACTAGGATGAAGCGATGCCCGTTGGATGCCGTAGGTTTAATCTCACCGATCATGTCTATGCCCCACATTGCAAACGGCCAAGGCGCAGTCAGAACATTTAGAGGAACTGGAGGAACATGCACCTTGTCTGCATATATCTGGCATTTGTGACATGTCCGAGAATGTTGGTAACAGTCAGCTTCCATTGTGGACCAGAAATACCCTGCCCGAAGGATTTTCTTTGCCATAGTGTGTCCACTGGAATGCATTCCGAAGGTCCCTTCATGTAGCTCTTCCATGATCCTTTCTGCTTCAGTCTTATCCACACACCGCAGTAAGGTCGAATCATGGTTTCGCTTATACAGGATGTCGTTGCTAAGGAAGAACTTGGCTGCGAACCTTCTCAGAAACTTCTTATCGTTGACAGATGCACCTTCAGGGTATTCCTGAGCTTCCAAATATCTCTTCACCTCATGGTACCAAGGCTTCTCAATTACCAATTCAGTCTCGAGATCACAACAGTATGCCGGTTCGTCCAGTTTTCAGATAGTGACCTGGGGAGCCTCATTGTCCCATTTGACCTTGAACATAGAAGACATCGTAGCTAACGCGTCCGCCAACTGATTCTCCTCTCTCGGAAAGTGTTCAAAGGTTATCTTTGTGAAGTGGGTTATCAAGGTCAACACACATTCCCTGTAAGGAATAAGATTCGGATGTTTCGTATCCCACTCTCCTTTGATCTGATTGATCACGAGAGAGGAATCTCCGAAGACACTCAAGAACTTGATCCTTAAGTCGATCGCATCTTGGAGACCCATGATGCACGCCTCATACTCCGCCATGTTGTTGGTGCAGTTGAAACATAGCCGGGCAGTGAGTGGAGTATGAGTGCCTTGAGGGGATATGATCACAGCGCCGATGCCGTTACCCAAAGCGTTGGAGGCTCCGTCAAAGTGCATAGACCATCGGGATCCTTCCTCAGGTCCTTCATCCGGTCCAGGTACTTCCCAATCAGTCACTATCATGATGCTCTCGTTTGGAAACTCAAAGTTCATTGACTGATAGTCGTCTACTGCCTGATGTGCCAAGTGGTCCGCCAATACACTTCCTTTGATAGCTTTCTGGGTCGTGTACTGGATGTCGTATTCTGTCAAGATCATTTGCCATCTTGCTATTCTCCCAGACAGAGCAGGCTTTTCAAATATGTACTTTATCGGGTCCATCTTTGAGATCAACAAGGTAGTGTGAGTCAGCATATACTGTCTCAGCCGGCGAGCAGCCCATACCAAAGCGCAGCAAGTTTTCTCAAGCAGTGAGTATCGGGTCTCACAGTCGGTAAACTTTTTGCTAAGGTAATAAATGGCATGCTCTTTTCGGCCAGACTCGTCATGCTGCCCCAGCACACACCCCATTGAGTTGTCAAGTACTGTCAGGTATAGTATCAGAGGTCTCCCCTCAACCGGTGGCATAAGGATGGGTGGTTCTTGGAGATACTCTTTGATTCTGTCAAAAGCAGCCTGACATTCATCATTCCAATGTACTACCTGATCTTTCTTCAGCAGCTTGAAGATTGGCTCACAAGTAGCAGTTAGATGCGAGATGAATCGAGCAATGTAATTCAGGCGTCCTAGGAAGCCTCTGACCTCTTTCTCTGTCTTAGGAACTTGCATCTCTTGAATAGCTTTAACCTTGGCAGGGTCCACTTGAATACCCTTATCACTTACAACGAAGCCTATCAACTTTCCAGATCTTACCCCGAAGGTGCACTTGTTCGGGTTCAACCTCAGCTTGTACAACTTCAGACGGTCAAACAATTTCTGCAGATGATCAAGGTGTTCTTCCTCAGTCCGGGACCTTGCAATCATGTCGTCAACATACACTTCTATCTCATGATGGATCATATCATGAAATAAAGCAACCATGGCACGTTGGTAGGTTGCCCCAGCGTTCTTCAGTCCAAAAGGCATGACCTTGTAGCAGAAGGTGCCCCACTGAGTAACAAAGGTAGTCTTTTCCATGTCTTCCGGAGCCATCTTGATCTAATTATATCCTGAGAAACCATCCATGAAAGAGAACACTTTATGCTGAGCAGTATTATCAACCAGGACATCAATGTGAGGTAGAGGGAAGTCATCCTTGGGGCTGGCCCTGTTCAGATCCCTGTAGTCAACACACATTCTGACTTTCCCATCTTTCTTAGGTACCGGCACCACATTAGCAACCCACTGAGGGTAAGAAGTCACTGCAAGAAACCCAGCGTCAAACTGCTTCATAACCTCAGCTTTGATCTTCTCAGACATCTCTGGACGCATACGACAGACCTTTTGCTTAACCGGAGGGCAGTCTTCCTTGGTAGGCAAATGATGGACCACAATGTCGGTATCCAACCCGGGCATGTCTTCGTAGGACCAAGCAAAGATTTCCATGTAATCATGTAGCATCTGAGTCAACCGTTGCTTCACGCTGAGCTCTAGGTTGGCACCAATCTTAACTTCCTTCCTGTCTGCCTTAGTACCCAGATTTATTGTTTCCACCGGCTCTTCATGTGGTTGAATTGCCCTCTTTTCCTGAAGTAACAGTCTCGCGAGTTCGCCAGGCACTTCGCAATCATCTTCACCTTCGTCTTCGGCTAAGTTGATCGGATTTTCGAAGTCATAACTGGAAGTAGCAGAGTCGTTACCAGTGAGATCTAGAGTGGATTGAAACCTGTATGAGTGAGTGTGTGTGAATACAACTGTTTTGCAATATATAAAGAAAGGAAAGAAAGAAAAGGAGCTTAAGATTTGAAATGCGAGAAAACGTCCAAGATCTTTATTCATGATATATGAAATGACAATTTAATATGCCCTCACAAATGAAGCCACGGTGCCCCGGGTAAGACACCGGGCCATAGAGTTTTAATTGTTTATTACAAATAACAAAACAAAGGAGTTTATTACTTAGTAACAAGAGAAACAAGTAGGTTGTCCTTTGCAATCCAATTGCTAGGTTCACTGTCGGTTGCCGGGTAAATCCAGCTGTCGAACTCAGCTTCATCCATTTCATCATCCTCCCTGATATCATTTACTCCATGGTTGGGCATGGGAGCAGTCACCACATTGGGCTTCTCAGGTGCCTCAAACTGTACCTCCTTGGCGTCAATAAGATCCTGCACTTTATTCCTTAAGGCCCAACAGTCATCAGTGGAATGCCCTGGGCTATCAGAGTGATAAGCGCAGCGAGCATTTGGATTGTATTTCGGAGAGGCAGTATTCACAACTTTCGGGGCCTCCCTGACAGTCACTAAGTTGGTGGATAACAACTGCGGCAAGATTTGTGATAGAGTCATACTCAGACGGGTAAACTCTCTTCTGGGTCTTTCACCCCTTTGAGGATTGGTTTGCCGAGGAGCGGCAGCAGGCTTTGCAATCATCACAGTGTTGACAGATTGGCGGCGCTCAGGTTTCTCTTGTCTCCTAGACCCATATACAGCACTGGCCTCCTTCTTAAAGGGCTTCTTCTCAGAACTTGCAGATGCACCCTTCTGAATTTTGCCAGACTTCATTCCAGCCTCTATTCTCTCTCCAGTCAGAATAAGATCAGTAAACCCTGCAGACGAGTTACCGATAAGATGGTTGAAAAATGGCCCAGATAGGGTCCCCAAGAACATGTCTACCAACTCCCGGTCAGTTAACGGAGGCTGCACCCTGCCAGCCAGATCCCTCAACTTCTGTGCATACTCTTTGAAACCTTCGCTTGACCCTAGCGACATACCCTGGAGTTGGGTACGTGTAGGGGCAAGGTCGGCATTATATTGATACTGCTTATAAAAAGCAGTAGCCAACTCCTCCCAGTTACGAACCTTGGTCCCATCCAGCTGATAGAACCATTCGAGATGAGTCCCTGAAAGACTCTCCTGGAAGAAGTGGATCCACAAGTTCTTGTCCACTGAGTACGGTTGAATCTTCCGCACATAAGACCTGAGGTGTAGCTTGGGACAAGACGCCCCGTCATACTTGGTGAAAGATGGTGCCTTAAACTTGTGAGGAATAATCACACCAGTAGATAAACCCAAGTCTCCGAAATCCAGCCCAGGCACTTGTTGGATCTCCATAGCATTCAGTCTGTCTTCCAACTGCTTATACCGGTCTTCAGCGGGAGGATACTGTTCCTCATTAAAGTCAGTCTCGTTGTCAGAGACTACTGGACTAGGACCTTTTCCCCCTTGGGGACTGCTCTTGCCTATAGAAGAACCAGCCTCTTCATTCTGTAGAGTGTTGCCAAACCTTCGGCCCGAGTTGAAAAGAACAGTTCTCTTCTTCTTCTTCTTCTCCTTCTTCAGGAGTAAAGCCTTCAGCTCTTCTTGGCCCTGAGCCAAACCTATGATCAGTTCCTGAAATTGCGTGTTCTGCGCCTGAAGAGCCTTGATAGACATCTCGGTTGATGATGAGTCAGGATTCATGATGCTGAAATAAACAGCGAAGAACAGTAAGCAACCTGAAAAGAAGAAAACCTACTATGCACATGATGAATGATATGTGTTTATACAATGCATTCAAGGGTTCGAAAGTTCAAATTTGTTGTATACAAAAAGGAACACACGTTATCATTAAGGAAATAATTGTTCAGTACATCAAAGCCTCATGGGCGCATATTACAAAGCAAATCAATCCCAGAAGACACTACGCATCCTCTTTGGAGCAATGTAGGTGTTGAGGTTCCTTTCCTCGTGCAATAGGCGGGTGAGCTCCAAGACCTTCTTTTCACTAGCATGTAGACTGGTCTCAAGAGAATTATGTTCTTCCTTAAGCTGGATCCAGCTCTTCTGCATCTCTTCCCAGGATGTGGGCATGTCGGGATGTTGAATAGTGTAGGACACTTCTCCTTCCAAGACTGGCTCTTTGATTACAGGGAGCATATGAGGATAAGGCATTACTAACTTCTGGGAGCGGGCGCGTACCCACTTGAGATAAGGTTCCAACGGGATGGAGTTCCTGTGCCCCAGTGTCTTACTGTCATTCCTACTTGGCATCCTCCAAGCTCTGATAAATCTCTGGCGAAGTCCTTGTGTATCGTTGTCGAAGTCAAAAACTATGTCAGGAATTAACATGTCATGAGGGCCGTCCCTCCGAGCATAACCAAATTGTCTTCAAGCCAGGCATGGGCTGTAAGTAATACCTCCTCTGATTCCAAGTAAAGGAACATTAGGGTACTCCCCGCAACGATCAATGATAGTGACATCCTCTCTGGACCGAGGGCACCAATGTATATCTGCGTGTGTAAGAGTCATCAACCGTTGTGACCATCTCAAACCCCGCTCGTTCTTCAAAGCTGATTGTGGAAGGTGCGAAATAAACCACCTTCCCAGGAGAGGAGTGCAACACATAAGGACACCTCTTTTTCTCATGGTTCGAGTGTAACATGAGTGAAGGATGTCCCCTAGCAACGTAGGTATAGGATTCCTGGACATGAAGATCTGGACAGCACTAATATCTATAAGCTGATCTGGGTTAGGGAACAACACCAAACCATAGACAAGGAGGGCCACAACTTCTTCAAAAGCTTGTAAGTCAAGGGAGTTCCAACATTCATGGGCCTTTTCAAACAGAAACCTGGCTAAGAACCCTTTGATACCACTTCTAACTTCCCAATGTCCCTTGAGGTCAGATGATTGTAGGTGTAAGGCTTTAGCAATCTCTTCGAGCTTGGGTTCCTTTTCCATACCGTTGTAGGGTAGTTGATCAAGGATAGGGATCTTCAGAAGCCGAGAGAACTCCTCTAATGTAGGTACCAGCTGATAATCCAGGAAAGTGAAACAGTGATGCAGAGGGTCAAAGAACTGGAACAGGACCTTTATCATATCTTCCTCAATGTTGGTATTGACCAAGCTGATGAGTCTTCCATGTCTTTCACTGAATGAAGAGCTCTCGGGAATCCTGTATATAAGCTCCTTAAGCTGAGGAGGGATCCTTACAAGGCTGATTTGAATTGTCTTTCTGCGAACAGTTTCCATGTCCTACAAAACAAGAACAAAGATGAAAATTCGAACCCCTGAAATGGTTAGCCAATGCATATGATGCTGTGTGATGTCATGATGCTATGATTAAACACACCACAGATACAAACATGTAAGGCACACAAGTCACACAAGACAAGCCCTTAGAGTTTAGGCCAGCATGGGGTCTGGGTATTACCCTCTTGAAGTTGGTGGGCTCAAAACCTGTCCTATCAGAAGTAACCGGGTTCTCAGGGTCCCAATATCACGGGATTGCTTTCATTGTTCATCGTTTCGATTTAGCCACTGAACTGGCGACCGAAATATTCCAGGAAAGCAACCCTCAATTAAGTGTAGTATCGAGTATCAACCAACCTCGGACTGCACCAAAGTCAGTTATCTCACTACCCTAAAGAGGCCAAGATAGTTCAATTAAGGTTCCTAAGGTCTGTTGATGCTTCACGACACCACGCGGAGGCCTCGTACTCTCCTTGACTGAACTCAAGGGTTACCGGTACACACCAAAGTGCCACATCAACGTAGCAGACTGTTTCAACCATGTCGGTATACCCCGCACAGTTCCCTCACAGCCTTGTTGCTACTTTCTAAGAAGGTATCCCCTAGATCCGGGTTAGGATCTATGTAACTCCCATGCAACCCACAATTTTAAAGCAAACAAGTCAATACAATTGAAAACACAGTTATGAACTACCCTAAGGTACACCTCACTTTATAAAGGGTCCCCAGCAGAGTCGCCAGTTCTGTGATCGGTGGATCTGGAACTGACTGTTTAACGCTGGTTCGTGAAATGTCGCGGAAGCAAGAGTCGCCACCGTCTTTTATTTTCTCCAAATGGAAAGGACAAAAGCACCGAAAAATTCCTTATAGAGATTGCTCTCGGTTCGGGAGGTAGATTATAGAAAGGGAAGGTGTTAGCACCCTTTCTATCCATGGTTATCCATGGGCTCTTAGATACTTGCTCATTTGTGTTTTCAAAATGGTTTGTTTGCTTTTCAACTGTGGGTTTTAAAAAGTTTCTTTGAAAATTTCAGTTCGACTCTTGTATCGGTCCTCAAGAGTGTTTGAAAAGTTGCTTTCGAAAGCTTTTTGAAAAGTGTCGGTGTGAAAAGTATTTTTTTGATTTGTTTTGAAATTAGAGCAAGTATCTAGAGTCGTCTACCTACCCTAAGGAATTCGTCTGTGTAAATGTCCTTAAAGTAATGCCATCCCACCATTGAGAGGTAGGTAGCACCACCGTTGGAGGTGTTCGGGTCAATTCGAGGGTTCGGGACATGGTGATCACCAGAGCAATAGGAAGACACCTTAGAAGCTACCCTCATGCCATGTTCATGGACATGAGGACTTACTAAAACATCCTCTACTCGACGATCACCTTTCGGGAGGCAAGGCAACAGTGAGGCGTACCCTAGGGGTGGTGTGTGATTTGTGTGTCGTTTTCAGATATTTTGGTCTTGTCATGCATTGGTGATCTACGCGTTCCTTTTATTTTGACATTCATTCTTTCATGCAAATTAATTAACAGTTAAAAAGATGCGGAAATAAGAGTCCTACGCTATTACAAAGGCGCGGGTCTACATCGCCAAATTAATCCAAGACCCGATTTGAAATAAAATAAAGCGGAAAGATAAATATCTAATTAGTCTATTACATGGCTTTGGGAGAATTACATTATATTCACAAAAAGAAATAAAAATGCGAAGAGAATTAAAATCGGGAATGCGAGGGCGTTGGACCCTTTTTAGGAAATTAAATTATAATTAACAAATTAATTAAGTTAAATAAAAGAAAGAAATTGTTTTTTGGAGTTTTTTGCATTTATGGATTTTTAGTAAGAAAATTAAATTGGAACTAAAAAGAAAAGTCAATTAACCCTAATTCTAAATTGTTTTTTTAATTTATTAAGAAAGCTATTTAAATTAGACCTAGTTTAAATTAATTATTTACATGGCAAATTTTGTTTACAAAAATAATAATAAATAATTAAATAGGGTAAAAAAGAAAAAAGGAATAAAAGCATTCAAAACCCTAATTCTACCTTTTTTTAGTTTATTAAGAAAAATATTAGAATTAAACCTAGAATTAAAAAAAACTAAATTAATTAATAAAGTTTATTTATAAAATAACATTAAATAAAATATATTTTTATTTTTTTGCCTTTTCTGATTTTTATTATTTTTTATGTTAAAGAAAACAAATCAATTTAAAGAATTAAATTAAAATTAAACAAAACAAATAAAATAAAAAAAAGGTAAAAAGAATGAAAGAGAGCAAACCAATGGGGGTGTTGACCCCAGTTTGGAGGTATTTGGCCAGTAATTAGGCCCAATCATTGGAGGCCTTGTTTGACTTTATTGGCTTGTGTGTGACACGTCTGACTCATGCACATGGTGGTCTCCAGATCAAGGCCCTTGGACTCATGCTCTGAGACATGTGGCACGCTTGGATACAAGGCTGCATGGTAGGCTTCAGGAAGCAAGCTGCACAGAACCACGTTAGGAAGAAAAATATGAAATAAAGTAGGGGACCTGGGGATCGAACCCAGGTCCCAAGGCTTACCAATACCCTTCTCCACCAACTGAGCTGCTTTGTTACTTTGTAATGATAATGGGTAATAATTAATATATAAAAAACACAGCGCTAATGCTATTAATCAAAGAAAACGCGCTAAAGTTTGAATAACCCTATCACATGGAGACAAGGCATCATCTTCTCCGCTCGTTTGCTTTTGGCCTGAAAAAATAAAACAGACTGCGGGGGTTTTAAACCCCCACTACATGATACATGGAAAAATAGCGAATAGGCCGTCGTTGATCAGAAATTAGGCGCGATAGGATGACTGGATTCGTGTGAAGCTTCTGGTTCTGATGGTATAAGTCTCATGTCTCAATTTTTCCGTTTCTTGAGGTTAGAAGCTGTGATTTTGATCCAGAAACTTTCCTTGTGGCCTTGGCAAGCGATTGGAATAGTTATCTTGCCTTGAAACCAACTCTAATGCAGTTTTCAGTTTTCAATTTTTTTCACAAAAATGCCAAAGTTGTTCTTGATGTGAGGCGCAGCTTGAAGGTTCTTGGCTTTAGGGTTAGGTTTGTGCTTGTATAAGGAACAATTTTGATCAATAATCCAATCCCAAAGCTTTGTCTTTAATGGTTTTCAAAATTTGATTTTTATGAATCTTTTTTCAATCTTTTCCATGAAGAACATGCTAAATTTGGAAGATTTTGCTCTTGTTGATTGGCACACGAAATAATGAGCATGTGATAGGCCTATTTTCTGCACAAAAAGATTTAAAACCAATTATTTGATATTTTTCTTATATTTAAAACTAATTAAATGAATAAATAAAAATAATAATCCAATTAATTAATTAAAAATAAGAAAGTAAATCCCTTTGGGATTAATGGGTCGTGCATATGCTTTGGATGATGATTCTTGGAAGAAAATGTGGCCCATTAGCAATTTTGAGGCATTTGAAGTAAAGTTGACTTTTCAAAATTCCCAAAAATTTCCCAACTTCCACAAGGCATATCTTGCTCAATTTTTAAGCTTTAATCATGTTATTGGACATTTTTGGAAAGGTCTTGAAGTCCTCTAACCAATGCCTTTGGTCCCATGTCATTTTGATTTACCAATCTCAAGTTATAGTCTTTGACTTAAAGTCCCTTTTTGTTGACTTTTGAAAATGACCTATAATGTTGAAATTGATAACTTTTTGTGAGAGTATTTCTTGGACTTGAAGTGTGAAGAGGAGTTGTAGGAAATGTCTTTCTATTCAAAATGATCTTTGGATGGAATTTTTCTGATAAACCATGTGGAAGTTATGCCTTGGTCAAGTTACAGTTGACTTTTTCAACTGTCCAAATATGGAAACTTTTGCATCTTGAGACTTTTTGAGCCATACCTTGAAAATCATGATCAAGAATTGATCAAATGATGTTTGTGGCTTCAAAATAAGATGTTGACCAAAAATTTGGACTTTTGACTGTCAAATGACCATTTTGCCCCTACAGTTGACTGTTTGAGCAATTAGGATTTTTGACTGTGCAACTTTGTGCTGTAAGTCTTGAAACTTGGTATGAGGATGCTTG
Organism: Vicia faba; assembly: GCA_948472305.1. Taxonomy (NCBI): domain Eukaryota; kingdom Viridiplantae; phylum Streptophyta; class Magnoliopsida; order Fabales; family Fabaceae; genus Vicia; species Vicia faba. The sequence continues at coordinate 1,514,309,605 of OX451737.1, read as the reverse complement.
ACCATGTTTATAGGCATGTGGGACTTGTTTGGACCCTTGGAAACTTCAACTTCTTTGCCAGAACCAAAACCCTAGTTTTTGACTGTTAGGAGGCCCTTGAACTGTGCAACCCTTGGGGAGATTTTGAAGCATGCTCTTTGCAAATCTTGAAGAATATGGGAGGGCAAATTTTGGGGTACAACAGTATCCATCTAACATACTCAAGTATTCGAACCCTGCAGCAGAGTCTACTAGCATTTCTGCCACAGGCATGGAGTACTCATCCTTAGGGGTTGCAGTGTTTAAATCCCTAAAATCTATGTAAATTCTTAAAGAACCATTTTTCTTAATAACAGGTACTATATTTGCTAACCATTCGACGTACCTTGTGGTTCTGATGAATTTGCAACGCAGCAACCTTTCGATCTCAGCTTTAATCTTTGTGAGAACCGCTGGTGCGAATCTTCTAAGAGTTTGTTTGATGGGCTTCTTGCCATCTTTGATTGGCAGTCTGTGTTCAACTAACTCCCTCTTTAAACCAGGCATTTCGTCATAATCCCATGCAAAGCAATCTTTATTTTTCTTGAGGACCTCGATCACTTCCTGCTTGAGTCCTGGGCTAAGTTTTGCACTTATGTAGGTTATTCTTTTCGTGTTTTCATCCCCTAAGTTGACTTCTTCGAGTGGATCCTGCGCCAACATTTTGGCACCTGAGTCTATGGGATCCCTTTCGAAGCCTAAGGGCTCTTTATCATAGACGGCGTCCAGCCTTTGATCTATCTCAAGTTCTTTAAAGGGTGAGCATTTCGAGCCATCCCCACTTATTTCGTTCATCTTCACAGGTAATTTATTTATTTCAGCCTCTAAGGCCGCCTTTGATTCGTTCTCAGCCATATAGGCCGAAATCCTTTCAAAAAAGGTGGACTCGGTCATGGATAAGGTTGTCGAAGTCCCAGCCTGCTGGCCGTCTTTGTATAGTACTTTCGACTCCCTCTTCTTCACTGATTATTCTTCTATCCCAGTATAGGCCATCATGGCGAAGGGTCATGTAGTAGTGGGCGTTTCTGGTTTCGTTGATTTCATCATTTGGGACACACGGAGCAATCTTTGCCAGATGTTTGTCATAATCCCTCTTGTCAACTAAATTGACTGTTGACATGAAGTAACTCTGGTCTGCTTCAATGTTTTCCACGATCCCATCTTCTCTCCATAGAACTAATCGCTGATGCATTGACGAAGGAACTACCCCTACGCCATGGATCCACTCCCTTCCCAGCAATAAGTTGTAGTTGGCCTTGGCTTCGATCACCATGAACATGGTGGGCCTACAGCTTGAGCCTATTGTCAAGTCCAACTGAACCACTCCCAGTGTTTTGCCCACTTTCCCTTCATAATTGGATAGAACCATATTGTGGGGCTTGATGTCTCCTTCGCGTATTTCTAATCTTTTCAGCATGAAGTGGGGTATCAAATTGACTGCAGCACCCCCATCCACTAGAACCTTATTCACGCCATGGGCACCAACTTTTGCCCGAATAAATAGTGGCTTAAGATGGTTCTTCATAGCTGGTTCTGGACGTTCGAAGAACGCATTTTGCTCCTCGACAGCCCCATTGTCCATCACATAGTAGCACACAGGCCTATGCTTCATCAAGTCTATGGTATCTTCTTCCTCATATTCATCAATTTCAGTTTCCTGTCCAAATTCACAGGGAAGCACAAATACCACATTGCAGTTTAGGTTGAACGAAGACTCCCCCTCCGATTCTAAGTTATCCGTTATCATATCTTCGTCTTCTTCTGGGCCTGGAGTGTATTCCTTTGGTTCATCTAGTTATACTTCAGAGAAAAGCCTCCTATTAACTGGGGGTTTATCTTCAGTTTGATTTTTTGGTGAGGGTTTATTGGTGCTAGATTCACCTTGGTTCTTTGTTGAAGTTGCCCCTTTATTTGCCACAACTTCCCTCTCAGCCTTTCGAATTCTCTGTTGCCTTCGCCACTGGGATCTCGACATGGGGTTCCTTACTTTGTAGTTCTCTAATCTTACCTCTTCCCTCTTTGCTATGTTAAATTGCCTTCTGTATGTCATATCATGGCGTGCGTTTCGTTCGATGTTTCTCCATCTGTCTTTGCCTTTGTCATTTCTGACTTGCAGCCATCTGTCGGTTGGCACTTCAGCAGGGAGTTTGAACGTCACTCTTCGAGCACCCTTGGGATGAGGACTATCAGCCTTCGTTGTTTGTATTTGCTATCGAAATGTGGGCCCATCTGAACAGTTTCTTGATGGTTCCAGCAAGGGGCGAAGGGAATCGTTTCGAAGGCTCTGGCCATGCTTTGATCATACACAGCAGAACACCTTGGGCATATCAAGCACTTGGTTGCCCCTTTGTAGCAGCGAAACACAAATTCCAGCAAGCTTTCTCCAGTCTTAGGATAACACCTGAATAGCTGGTTATCCTGGCGCCAATTGTTGCCAGTTCGAGCCCTCTGTACCCTCTCGAAGTTCGCAGCGATTCTCTGATTGCAGAGGATGCTGCACCTAGGGCATAATATCATTCCTGTATCTCCCTTGTGGCACGTCATGAGGTAATCCTTGAGACTAGCATTTCCAGCATGATTATCCTCCATTTTATACTTTTCTTTTTCTAAGTATCTTTCTACCTCCTCCATCTCAGAGCGAGGTCTCTCCATATCCACCATGTTTACCTCAACATCCTCCCCCTTAGCTTCATCATCTCCCCATCCTGTGGGTTTTATATCTTCAATGTGGACTTTTGAACTCTCTGGGGCAGAATATTTGACCAAATAGTCAAATTTTCCACTGGGTTCCCCTAAAGTGTCCCATATTTCTTTCTGAGGGGAAGTTGGCTTCGTGATTTGGACTTTCTCCAATTCCAGCCTCAGGCCTTCAGTGACCTGTGTCAACTCTTGGTTTTGATTTTCCTGGCCTTCAGTAGCCTGGATCTCTTTTGCAACAGCCAAAGGTGCTGCTTCAATCGAAGTCTCTGGTTGCTTCTGGACGTCTTCAGTGACCTCCTTATCGACTTCGACTATCACCCAACTTTCGTTTTCAGTACCTTTCTCTCCTATTGGGGCATCAATTTGGTCAGCTTCCACCATGTTAATCTCTCCAATGCATGCAGGCTCGGAGTAGTTGGTGTCTGCGACGTCCAAGGGATCTTCGTCCACTTTCATTTTTGCTTTATCAGCAAACTTCAGTCTGCCATCTTTAATTGCATTCTGAATTAGGTCCCTGAAAAGAAAACACTGTGAGGTTTTGTGGCCTAGGAAACTATGATATTTGCAAAATCCTCTCTTCTTTCTTTGATCTAAAGGAGGTATTTTGACATTTGATGGCACAATGAGTTGGCCATCTTTGACAAGTAAATCAAAAATCTCGTCACATTTAGTGACATCAAAGGTATAAACCTTCTTTGGGAATTTGTCACTTTTCTCATTTTCAACAATCTCTTTCCCTTTTGTGGGAACTAATAATTTGCAGGAGTAAGGTGGTGCCTGTTTTAATTCAGCGAGGTCGATTTCGACCTCTTCGAATTCGAATTCAGGATAATCTTCTGCTTCCTCAGTTCCAACATAGGAGATCCTTTCCTTCTTGTTATTTTTAAAGACTCTGGCCTTTTCGGCCTTTAGCCTTTCGACCTGTCGAACCCTGTCGGCTAACTGAGCCATGTCCCTCAAATATTGTGTGTCTAGTTTCTTTCGAATAGAGTAATCCAAGCCACCAGCGGCCATTTCGACTAACTCATGTTCAGGCACCACTGTGTAACATCTGGATTTCAAAAGCCTAAATCTATTCAGATAATCATCTATGGGTTCAGTGAACTTTCTCTTGACACTGGCTAATTCCTTCAAGCTTATTTTTGACTGTCCCATGTAAAACTGCTCATGGAATAATATCTCCAAAAGAGCCCAAGTATCAATGGACCCAGGAGGCAAAGTGGTGAACCATGTGAAGGCGTTTTTAGTCAGGGAACTTGGGAAATATTTGATCCTGAGGTCTTCATTATTGGCTATATCTCCCGCTTTGGTTAGATATCTGGCTATATGTTCGACTGTTGACTCATTGGTATCCCCAGCGAACTTTGTAAACTTAGGGACTTTGTATCCCCTTGGTAAATCAGTATGCATTATGTAATCTAATATAAGAGAAGCATAATTTGGCCTTCTAATTCCTGTGTTGAGGCCATTCTGGGCCATGACTCTCTCTATCATGGTGGTTAAATTGTTTTCTGCCAAGATGTTATCGTTTCGCATTCTATGAACGACTGCATCAGCATCTTGATTTCGACCCACCATGACAACCCCCCTAGGTTGTTCTTCTCGAAACTCTGGGACTTCCAGCCTTTCGACCCTTGCCCCTGGTTCCATAATTTCTCTTTGTGGGCCTGGGATCATTGGGGCTTCTAGCCTTTGTGCCCTTTCCCCCAAGTTAACTTCTTCTCTAGGTGGTCTATAGGTGGGGTCGTTAGCAACTTGTTCCATAATAGGTATGTTTGCTCGAACTCTCGCCTGATTCTGCCTACGCCTCTCTGGGGGAGCAAAGAAATCTGCTATTTGACTCATGTTATCTGCGTTTTCTCTGTTTGTCACAGTCACATTTTGTACTATTGGGGCAAATATTTCCTGCATAGTTTGTGCTAATACCCCTATCATATTATGGTTACTATCATCCATCAATTGCCTAAAAGCCAACTGGTTTTCTGTGGTTAAAATAGGCATTACGCTATAACCCACTGACCCTTGGCTATTTGTCATAAATTGATTCGCCCCAGACCCAGACCCTAATTGTGGTGATGAATTCGATGTGGAATTGTGTAAACCTGCCATAAATGATGTTGGCATTCCATAAGAGGAATTTCTGGTTCTATTAGCATCGAAACTGGGTGGTCTAGTTAGTGGGGTGGCGAAATGGGTCTGTGTCCCTGATGGTGGAACGAATCCCCCAGGATAACCCATGGTTCCAGTATTTCCTAAGATCGAACTATTAGTTGATATGCCACTTACTCCATTAGTGGCTATATTACTGGTGGAGGATGCAACAGACTGTGCATTCGAAGGGATCACATTAGACGTTCCCATCGAAGCGGACACATTAGTGCCTGTTGTATGTGGGGCATTTTGTTCCCCTTGTTGATTGTCAGAATTAGACATCTTGTTCAAACGTTTTCTTCTGGATAAGGGTTGGTTGCTGTTGGTTATTTTACCACTTCTTAGGTTCATAAAATAACAAACTTATCACTCAGAGGGTATTTTTATAATGGTTATGTCTCAACAATCTTTATTTCTGTTCTAAATTCCGTAATGTCCAACAATTTGTCCCACCGGGCGTGCCAATTTGTTTACAGTGATTTCTGGTAAACAACCGCTAGTCCTCCAAACTATCGAATAAACTTACTGACTGTTATTCAATTTCTCTGGTAACTCACAGGATCGACTAGATTGATCCTAGGACGTGTTGGTCATTAGGGTAACTCTCATGATCGAACTGGTATTCATGGTTGGTATTTAGAATGTTGTATAGGTGTTTAACTTATTTCAATTTCTCTATTAAGGATCTAAAGGTGTAATCAAAATAAATGTGCGCGAAACTAAATTGCATGAATAAAGGTCAATTGTAAGGACATGTAAAAACTGCATAAAAGACAAGTAAATGACTTCGAAACGTAAAAAACAGTTAATGTAAAAGATTCGAAATATGAAGAAAGCGTTTAATGCAAGAAAACTGTAAAATGGCTTTAAGTGAAAAAGGTGTTCGAAGGATAAAAACTTGAAGATAAAGACATGAAATGTATAACAGTTTCTGAAATGTAAAGTATTTGAAATGGAAAGAAAGCATTTAAATGTAAGGCATCAGTGAAAAGATTTCGAATAAAAAGACTTTAGATGCAAAAACTTGTAAATGGTATTGATATAAAGATAAAGGAAAGTACTGGAAATGATAAAGAGTTTTCATTAAATCATAAACATGTGGTGTTATCATACGTACATTGCTCTTGCATTCGTTTCCCTAGCCATGTGGTAATTTGAATGTTTACTGATTTTTTTTGTACAATAGATATGACACCCGAAATCCTAATGCTAACACTTCTATTTATACTACTTCGACCATAACGGTCTTGCTGTAAGATTCTGCCACGTTTAGAACATGCAGAGCAATGCCTCTCTCTTGCTTCCACGCGTCTTCGAATGCTCCAGCGCATATATTTCAAATTTCGAACATCCCGCTTGCATTTGAATTTCAAATGTTTTGGCACTTCTTCACTTCGAACGCATTTCTTAGACACAACCTTGTTATCATTTCGAGACTCCTTTGGATATATTCTCATAACTGTCACTCGAAGCTCCAAGCTTTGATATGCCCATTCGAAACACTGCTTCTGCTATTTCGAAACATGACATTTTGTTTCATTTCAATCGAAACGTCCAATTTACTTTGCTTCTAATAATATCATCAAAATCTTCAGCCAACAGGTATTGTAAGCTTCGTCTTCATCATTTCCTCGATCTTGATTGATGTACTAAGGAAGAAGACATCGTGGACTTCATCTTTATTGATTGCTTCCTCAATCTTTATTGATGTATACGAGGAAGATGATGTGCTCGAACCTTTGCTTAGATCGTCTCCTCAATGGTGTATGTTGTACCCCAAAATTTTCCCTCTCATTTATCAAATATTTTCTCACAGAGATCTCTCTTGGTTCAAGACTGCACTAGGGTTGATCAGCTCAAGACACCTCCTTAAGCACTAATGACCAAAAGTAGGGTTTGAGATTACACAAGGATAATTTAACTTTCAATGCTTCATATGACTTTCATGGATCATTATGGACCCCCAAGATTACTCATGTCAAGTTTCAAGCCTTGGATCACACTTTTGCTCAGTCAATTGAACAGTTGACCTAAAAATCAGCTGTATCGGGGAAAAAATCAACTATGGCCAATTTACAGTTAAACTATCCACATCAACATTATAAACTCATATGTATCATTTCATCAAGTTTGGACCATAATTCCTCAATAAATTTGATCAAATCATCAAAATGGCAAAAATGGTCAAAATTAGGGTTTTGAGTGAGAAAGGGCAATTTCTGATTTTTGACCTAGAAAATGGTCATTTAGTTTGAAGCATGATTTCAAGGGTTCAATTGCATCATTTTGACCTAATGGCGTGACCTAAAACATTGCTCAAGATCAATTGGATTGATAGTGAATTTTCAGTCAACTGATCAAAAGTCAACTATACACTAAAAAGTCAAACTTTGACTTTTTGGTCAAAATCCAATGTCAAAGATTACAATTCATCAAAACATGTCAAAATATGAAACTTATTCATCAAGAAATAAAAAAGTCAAAATTTCATTTTGAAAAGTCAATGTTTTCTAACTTAGAAATTTTTCTAAGTGTTTAAAACTTCATGTTTTTTTATAACTTTGAGCCAATTTTTCACCATGATGCAAGAGGACTCAGAAGAAACTTTCAACATGAAAGTTGTAGATCTCCATGATATCTAAAAAAATTCTTTACACAACTTCTTCTAAAAATTATTGGATCTCAAGTTATTAATTCATAAAGTCATGGTCTTGAAATTGAACACTTAGTGAAATTTTGCCCTAGTTTTGGTCAGGATTTTGACCTAACTTAATGGCACTTTTTCATATAGTTCCAAGGGTAATTTTCAAAAGTGATTCAAAGAGGGATTATAGATAACATTACAAGCTTTCCAAAATGTCCAATAACTCCTTGAGATCATTTTTGATCAAGGAGAATCGAAGAGATGAAGTTAGGGTTTTCAAACTTGGATTACAAGTTATTTCATGATGAACAAGAATTCAAATCCAAGCCTATGCTGCATAATATTAAATTTGCAGGCCTCAAAATTGTTTGTAACTCCATAATTAAATGTTTACACAACATATGAAGCCATTGTCCAAGCATTTGAATCATTATCCAAGTTGCATTTCCATTTTTGGAAGAAAGTAACCATTCCATTCTTGTAAAGAAGCTTTAATCACAAAGTCAATGCATATAGCTTTGCACTTGTTCCTTCTGATCACAAGCAATGTAAAAGGCAAAAGCAACATGTCTAGAGCCTCCCATAAACTCAGTTCATGCTTGTACTATGCCTTAAAACCATGTTTTCACTTTTCTTCAAAATCAAGCAACATAGTCATAACTCTACATCTTGTGCTTCTGACGTCCTCAAGTACTCTAACATTTTCCTTAGTTATGTACAAGTCTATTGCAACATAATACACGATTTCAAGTCCCCAAGAACTCTCAAAAAGACCCTTGCTGCACAGAACTGTCCCACTTGACAGTTTTGAGCCAAAACTCTCCATCTCCATTTCCACTCGTGCGTTTGATTCTTAACCATCCAGACACCTTACTTACATTATATACAAGTGATCCAAGACCTTGTTTGAAGACTGTAACTCCTCCATCACTATCCACCATTTCCAAATTTGAAGCTTGCAACTTGACTTGAGTTGGGAGTTTCAGCCATCCTCAAAGCAAAGTAGGAGTTGGAACACACTCAAGGAGGTCAGGTAAACTACATAAATCATCAGGCCATCACAAAGGTTGCTCAAACTCCATACACGACTCCAGCTGCAAGAGGTAAGTTTTCAAACTTCTATGTCTTCATACAAGCATCATTTGAGTTTGATTTGTGAAGATAAAATGTAGATACCATTGCCACGAAGCTGTATATATCCATAGTTTGCATTTATATAGCCTGAGTTTAGAGAATTTTAGAGTTGAAGTTTTCTGAAATTTTTAGGTTTTGAATTAGGGCCAGAAAATTCTCATTCATCTTTGACTGTTAGCTTAAGTTATTTACATGGTTGGATTCGTGGGAAGAAATGCCACAACTTTCATGTTTGAACTTTTCATTTTTGTTGAGAGATGAAGAAGATACAAGTCCTTTGGCTGGAGGTTGAAGATGAAGTGTAATTATGGCACACTTTGTATTATATATTTATCATTTCAGTTATATTAACGGATATATAGCCACCGCAGTGGTAAGGCAGCACGCTGGTAACCTCAAGGTCACGAGTTCAAGACCCAACGCTGCCTTTTGTTTTTTCTTTTCATATTTTACAGCTTTTTTTTGGATTTTTGCAGCGTTGGGCTCCCCTTTGTTGGGCCTGACCTTTTTTGCTTATTTTACTCTCTGTTTCATTTTCTAACCCCCCTGACTTTCCTTTATATTTTTTATTTTCTTTTTTATTTTACTTTTTCATTATTATTATTATTATTATTATTATTATTATTATTATTATTATTATTATTATTATTATTATTATTATTATTATTATTATTATTATTATTATTATTATTATTATTATTATTATTATTACTATCATTATTTTCATAAATCATAAAAAAATCCAAATTTATTTTTATTTATTATTTATACTTATATATTTTATTTTTCCCATAAAACAAAAAGACTAAAAAATATTTTCTTAAAACAAATGAATTTATTTTCTTTCTTAAATAATTAATCTTTAGACTTAGGTTAAATTAATATATTATTTTATTTTCTTAGTTAAAATTAATTTAGAACTTAGGTTTATTTCAATTAATTAATCTTCATTTTATTTTCATTAATTTAAAACCTTTTCATAAAAAACCCTAAAAATCCTATTCAAGTTAATTTATTTTCTTAATTAGTTTAAGTTAATTTTATTTAATTTTAATTAATCATTTTTTTTAATTAGGTCAAGACAAAATCCTTTTCATAAAAAATAACAAAAATCATTTATGTTTCCATTTATATTCTTGCATTTTATTTCCAATTTTGTACAATATTCAATATGGTTGTAATAGATAATTAGGTTTAATTTTCTTGCAATCCCCATTTGTAAATTTGTACACCCCTCCCCTAATGATGTAATAGCGTAGTAATTTTACTTTTCGCAATTTATCGCTTTATATAAATGCTAGTAATTACGGTTTGTATGAGAAGATAAAATCAACAAGTAGCAAACCCTAATCAAAGACTAAACAAAGCATGAAAATCAATACACTTGCACACAAGCACCCCTAGGGTAAAATCTACTTGGTTGCCTTACAAAATAGCCATATTATGTATGTGAGGTATCTTAGCAAAAACAAGTAAAAATACAAGATCATAGTCCCTCGATGACGCTATCTATGTTGCCTTTTCAAAATGATCTTAGTCCCTAAAGAAAGATGCTAAGATACCTTTCAACATTTCTAATCATGGTTATACGATGACCCACTCCCGTCATGTTTACATCCAAAGATAGGGTTACTTACCAAATCAACGGTAAGATGATAATGTCAAAGGAAAAAGGAAATAAACATGAAATACTTTTTGAGTAGGTAGATTGTTCCTAGTTACTTGCTCAATTTAAAACAAAACATCCTTGCTATTTCCAAAACAAACACCAACACTTTCAAAAACATCTTTCAAACTTGAAAACATTTGTAAAAGATCAACACTTTGTATACATTCTTACGAATGAGCATCATTACAAAGTTTTCCTAAACAAAGGCGCCTTTTTAAAATACTTTCAAAAAACCACACAAAGCACACTTTAAAACAAAAGCAAGTGATCTAGCAAGTAACTAAAAGCCCATGGAAAACCATGGATGAAAATGGTGCTAATACCTTCCCTTTTCATAATCTACCCCCTGAACTCAAGAAACAATCTCAAAGGTCTTTCCTGTGCTTTTTCACCTTTTCTTTTTGGATAAAAGAAAAGTCGATGGCGACTCTTGCTAACCGCAACATTTGCGATAAAACACAAAACATCCCAAGTCAGTTCTCCCACCGTATCACAGAACTGGCGACTCGGCTGGGGAAATTATTAAAAGTGGGGTTACCTTAGGGCTAGATCATATTTACTTGCTTTCTTTGTTTGACTTGTGTGCTTTACATTATGGTTCTTTGTTTGAGTTTGAATCCTCTACCCAGATTTTGGATACCTTATAGGTAAGTAGAAATACATTATGGAAACTGTGTGGGGTATACCGACACGGTCTAAGCAATAGCTATGTTAGTGCGACATATTTGTGGGTACCAGTATCCCTTGAGTAGTCAAGGAGAATACGAAGCCGCTGAGTGATGTCATGAAGCACTAATGAACTTTTAGAACCTTTACTTGACCAACTTGTCCTTTATGACGTAGTGAGATGACCGACTTTGGTGCAGTATGAAGTTGGTAGATACTCGATACTACACTCATTGAGGTTTGGTTTTTTAGGATGTTTCGGTCTCCATTAAAGAGGCTTGCACTGAAACAATACCCAAGGAAACAAATTAGTGATATTGAGCTCTTTAGAACCCGATTACTATTACTAGGACAAGTTTGAGCCAACTAAACTTCAAGAGGGTACTTACCTATGAGACTCCATGCAAGCCTAAACCTAAGGACTTGTTTGCTTTGTTTGTATATATATACTTATACATAACATCATAAACATCATGACATCATACTCATACTCACTAACCATTTCAAGGATTTTTGGGATTTATCTTTGTTCTGTTTTGTAGGACATGGATTCTATTCGCAGGAAAACCATTCAAGTAAATCTCGTAAGAATCCCTCCTCAACTCAAAGAGTTATCATCAAGGATTCCTAAAAATTCTCCATTTATCGAAAGACATGGTCGCCTACTAAACTTGGTTACCTCCAACACTGATGAAGACATGATGAAGGTGCTCTTTCAGTTCTTTGATCCTTTACACCATTGCTTCACATTTCCTGATTATCAACTTGTGCCAACTTTGGAAGAATTCTCCCAACTCTTGAGGATTCCAATTCTCAATCAACTACCTTTCAACGGTATGGAAAGAGATCCAAAGCCAGAAGATATTGCTCAAGCTCTACACTTGCAACCATCTGATATCATAACTAATTGGGAAATAACGAGTGGTGTCAAAGGTTTCCTAGTAAAGTTCTTGTTTGAGAAAGCCCAAAACTGTTGGAACTCTTTAGATTTGAAAGCCTTTGAGGAAATTGTGGCTCTTCTCATCTATGGGATGGTTTTGTTTCCAAATTCTGACCAACTCATAAATGTAAACGCCGTCAAAATCTTCATGTCTCGTAACCCGGTGCCTACTTTACTAGGGGACATCCTACATTCTTTTCACTCTCGCACTTTGAGGAAGAGAGGTATCCTCATGTGTTGCACTCCTCTTTTGGAAAGATGGTTTATTTCGCATCTTCCCCAATCTGTGTTGAAAAATGAGCAAGGTTCAAGATGGTCCCATAGGTTGATGATGCTCAGACATTCAAATATTCATTGGTGTTCCCGCTCTTTGGAGAATGTTACTATCGTCGACCATTGTGGAGAATTCCCTAATGTCCCTTTACTTGGAATTAAAGGAGGTATCACCTACAACCCTTGATTAGCCTTAAGACAGTTTGGTTACGCCCAAAGGGATGGTCCACACGAGATGCTTATTCAAGGTTTGGTATTTGACTATGAGAGCGACGATCAAGGTCACCGCCAAAGATTTATCCAAGCTTGGAGGATGTTGAACAAGGTAGATAGCAAGACACTAGGACACAATAATTCCATTCCCCTCGAGCCTTACCTTAAATGGGTACGAGCTCATGCTCAAAAACTTGCGATGCCTTATCCCTCCATCTTACCAGTGATCATGGAGCCTGTGGACGAAGGAGATGTTCCCTACACTATCCTCCATCCCGACATGCCTACCTCTCTCGAAGACTTACAAAGGGGTTGGACCCAACTGAAGGAAGAACAAGATACTTTCGATGATCAATTATATGCTAGTGAAAATAGGGTCTTGGAGCTTACGAAGCAGCTACAAGAAGATCAAAGTGTGAACGCTTATCTCGCGCCAAAGAGGATGCGTTCGGTCTTTTTATCTTAGAAAGTTATTTTGTAGGCCCAAGAGGCATGATGTAATCTTTCTTGTTTTGTCTAATGAGAATTAACGTTTGTTCATTCTTTTGTCTATACAAATTTAAATTTCATTAATCCTTGAAATCATTGCATGTACATATTCCATGCATCATAACATGATAGGTTTTCACATAACAGGTTTCCTTATCTTTCTGCTGTTTATTTCAGCAAGATGGATCTATAGAAAACTGTGAAGGATCTCCAAACCCAGAATTCTCAGTTTCAGGAGACTCTACTAGCCCTAGCCAAGGGGCAGCAAGATATGATGGCTTTGCTGGCTGTTAAGAAGAAGCCAAAGAAGAAAGATCTATTCAACATGGGTAGAAGGTTCAAGGAGACATTCCGTCAAATCCCAGTAGGAGGAGATTCATCTAAAGAGGACGAGAACCAGATTGGCGAGGTCAAGAGTACTTAGGATGACTGTATCAATGATCAAGTATCCGATGATGATTATTTCAACGAGCTGTATTCACCCGCTAATATCAAATACAAGCAGTTAGAAGACAAATTGAAAGCTGTTAAAATCCAAGTCGTCCCCAGTTTAGATTTTAATGATTTGGGTTTGATCTCCGGGGTAGTCATTCCCCACAGATTCAAAATACCAATCTTTGTAAAGTATGATGGGGTTTCTTGTCCAAAACTCCATTTGAAATCTTATGTGCGCAAGATACAGCCGCACACTGCTGATAAGAAGCTCTGGGTTTACTTTCTCCAAGAGAGCTTGGATGGAACGCAACTTGATTAGTTTTATCAGTTAGATGGTTCTCGTATCAATACTTGGGAGGATTTAGCTACTGCCTTCTACCATCAGTATCAGTATAATGTCGGCTTGGCGCCAACGAGGATTCTGTTGCAAGATATGACCATGGGGAAGAATGAAGTATTTAAGGAATATGCGCAAAAGTGGAGAGACCTTGCTAGTAGGGTCCAACCTCCCTTGACTTACAGGGAGCACATCGACATGTTCATGGGCACTTTATCTGGTCCTTTCTTTAATCTGTTGGTTGGCTGCTCTTCTTCTGGTTTTACCGAATTGATCTTAACCGGCGAAAGAGTTGAAAGTGGCATCAAAAGTGGGAAGATCTCTGTGGCATCTACCTCCATTCCCAATCCTATCAAGAAACCTTTGCTGAAAGAAGGAAGTCAATGTTGTGTACGGGGAAAGGGCCCATACTAAGAAGAATGATCACCCGTCTGTCAATGTTGTCCGAATCTCCAACCCAACTCCTACTCCAAGACCATCTGCAAATCATCAATGTTTTGAAACTCCGAGAAGACAATTTCTGAGGCTAGGCATGTCACTGTCTCAAGCCCTTCAACATTTGCTCAAGGCTAATTTAGTGAAATTGCGCGATCCTCCCACCAACCCTGACACCTCGTCACCAAAGTATAATCTGAACGCTAAGTGTGCTTACCATTCAAGCAGCCCCGGGCACGAGACTGACCAGTGCTGGGCCTTGAAGAACAAAATCCAGGATTTGATTGATAACAAAACTATTGAATTTGATCCTCCTCTTTGATGCGGTGGGAGAACTGACTTGAAGGTTTTGCATTTTATTGCAAATGTTGCGGTTAGCAAGAGTCGCCACCGACTTTTCTTTTATCTAAAAGGAAAGGTGAAAAAGCACAGGAAATACCTTTGAGATTGTTTCTTGAGTTCGGGGGGTAGATTATGAAAAGGGAAGGTATTAACACCCTTTTCATCCATGGTTTTCCATGGGCTCTTAGTTACTTGCTAGATCACTTGATTTTGTTTGAAATTGTGCTTTGTGTGGTTTTTGAAAGTATTTTGTAAAAGAGGCCATTGTTTAGGCAATCTTTGTAATGATTCTCGTTCATAAGAATGTATACAAAAATGTTGATCTTTTTGAAAATGTTTTCAATGTTTGTAAGATGTTTGGAAATGTGTGTGTTTGTTTTGAAAATAGAAAGGATATTTATTTTGAAATGGAGAAAGTAACTAAAAGTAATCTACCTACTCAAATGTCTTTCTTGTTCATTTTCTTTACCTTTGACATTGTTGTCTTACCATTGATTTGGTAAGCAACCCTATCTTTGGATATAAACGGGACGGGCGTGGGTCATCGTATAGTCATGATTAGTAATGTTGCAAGGTATCTTAGCATTTTTTAGGGACTAAGATAATTTTATAAGGCAAATTTGGATAGCGTCATCGAGGGACTATGATCTTGTATTCGTTTATTTTTGCTAAGACACCTTACATGTGTAATATGACCATTTTTTGTATAAGGAAACCAAGTGGGATAACCATAGGGGTGTTTTGTGTGCAAGTGTGTCATTTTCATGCTTGATTTTGTCTTGGATTAGAGTTTTCTATTTGATTGGTTTTATCTTGCCATACAAACCCTAGTTACTAGCATGTTATGTAAAAGCGATAAATTGCGAAATTTAAAGATTACTACGCTATTACAACACTTGTGGGATGGGGGTATACAATTTATGAATGAGGATTGCAATAATATAAACCTAATAAAGCTATTACAACCAAATTGAATATGTACAAATATTGGAATAAATATATACAAGATGAATTAAATATGCAAAGATATGTAAATGCAAAGAAGATTTTTGTTTGGTTTTTATGTGAAAAAGTTTTAACCTAAACCAAATAAATAAATCAAGATTAACTTAAATCAATTAAGAAAAGAAATTATTTTTTTAGAAAAGATTTTTGAATAAACCCTAATTCTATTTGATTAAAAAGAAAATAAATTTCTTTAAGAAAAAGTAAGTATTTTTGTATTTTTTGCCTTGAAAATAATATATGGCATTATGAGGTATTTTTGTCCTTTCATATTAAAATAAATATTTAATGGGTATAAAGAAAAAATAAATATTAAACTAGTTATAATTTAATTTACAAGTTTATTTAATAAAAATAGATAATATATAACTAAAATAAAAATATTTTTTGTGATAAAAATAAAATAAAATGAGCTAAAATATAAATCTATCATTTTTATATTTTTTTATGATTTTCAATATTAAGAAAATATATTTAATAAAATGAAAATAAAATGAATAATAAAAATATATTGGGCCAGGGGTATCATGAGTAAACTGGAGGTAGCATATTAGCAAAAAAACAAAAGGCCCAAGAATGAGAGGCCCAGCGTTGCAAAGGGACAAAAAAAGAAAAAAATGTGAGAAAATGCAAAAGGTAGGCGCTAAGGCTCGAACCCGTGACCTATAGAATTTTTGCGCGCTGCCTTACCACTGGGGTGGCTGTACATTCGTTTATATAAACACAATCATAAATATATATTAGAAAACGCCCCATGAAGGCAACTTCATCTTCAACCTTGAGCCATGGCCGGACCACTTGTATCTCTCTCATTTCTCCATAAAAATGGAAAGTCCAAACATGAAAGTTATGGTGTTTCTTCCCACGAGTTCAAACATATAATTTATGTAAGCTAAAAATCAAAGATCAGAGCTAATTTTGCTTGCCCTAATTTGACACCTAATTTTTACATAAATTTCAAAACAAAAATTCTCTATACACATTTAATATAAATGAAAACTATAAACATGGTTAGCTTTAGGGAAAGGATATCTACATTTTTCTTTCACAAATTAGGACCAAATAGTGCTTGTATGAAGAGATAGAAGTTTGAGTTTTTACCTCTTTCAGTTGAGATCGTGAATGGAGTTTGGGCAAGTTTTGAGAAGGCCTGAGGATCTGTTTAGCTTTCCTGGACCTCCCTGAATGTATTCCAATCCTTACTTTGTCTTGAAAGTCCCTGAATCTCCCTACTCAAGTCAACCTGCAAGCTTGATATTTGAAAATGGTGGATGGATGAGGAGGAGTTACAGTGAGGGAACATGGGTCTGGATCACTTAGGTGTGATTTATATTAAGTGTTTAGGTGGTTAAAACTCAAAACGCACGAGTGGATTTGGAGATGGCTGAGTAAGGTTCAAAATTGTCAAGCTATGGCAGATTTTCAATGGCAAAGTGTTTGAGAGTGTTTCTGAGTCTTAGCATTCGTGTCTTATGTTGCAATACATTTGTGTATATGTATGGAAAAGGTTAGAGATCAACTCCACTCCAGATTTCTGAGTTATAGCCTTTTGGCTCTATGACTTGCTTTTGAAGAAAAGTGAGGAGACAACTCTCTAAGTGTTGTACAATCATGGTATGGTTTGGGAGAGGCTTCGGGAAAGTTGCGTTTGGTTTTGACTTTGCTTGTGTGCAGAGAAAACAATTGAGAGGCTCAAGAAGTGGAAAATTGCAAAAGTAATGCTTTATCAAAATGGAAATGTCACCTTTGTGCCAAAAATGGAATTGTTCTTGTACAATGCATTCAATGCTTGGCTTAAAGCTTCCAACATCTGTGAAAACATTTAATTATGGAGTGAGAAACAAGTTTGAGGCCTTCAAAGCAAAGATTATGCAGCCTAGGCTTGGATTTGAATTTTTGTTCATCATGAAATGGCTTGAAATCAAAGTGATAAATCACCAACTTCATCTCTTCGATTCTCCCTACTCAAGAATGATCTCAAAGAGTTCTTTGACATTTTGGAAAGCTTGAAATGTGTTATACAACCCATATTTGAATTGCTTTTGAAAATTCCCTTTGGAACTATGTGAAAAAATGGCATGAAGTTAGGTCAAAAATCTGCCTAACTAGGGCAAAATTTCACTAAGTTATTTTAGTTCATGAGCATGTATTCACAAAATTATATCTTGAGATCCAAGCATTTTTAGGAGAAATGGTGTGAAGAAAATTTTTTAATTTCATGGAGATATACAACTTTTATATTGGAAATTTTCTTTGAATCATCTTGCATCATGGTGAAAATTTGGCTCAAAGTTGAGAAAAAAATAGAAATTTTCTATACTTAGAAAAATTTCTAAGTTAAGAAATTTCAACTTTTCAAAACCAAATCTTAAATCCTTGGTTTCTTGATGAACAAGTTTCACCTTTTTACATGTTTTGATGAATTGTGATCCTTGGCACTTGAATTTGTCCAAAAAGTCAAAGTTTTGACTTTTCAGTATACAATTGACTTTTGATCAGTTGACTGAAAAATTCATCTGTTAATACAATGGATTTGTAATGTTTTGAACCATGTCATTAGGTCAAGAAGATGTAATTGAACTCTTGAAATCATGCTTCAAACCAATTGATCATTTATTAGGTCAAAAATCAGAAATTGCCCATTCTCAGTCAAAACCCTAATTTTGACCATTTTGCCCTTTTGATGATTTGATCAAATTTCTTGAGGAATTGTGGTACAAACTTGATCAAATGATACATATGAGTCTAAGATGTTTACATGGATGAAAAATATGAAGTTTGACTGTAAATTGGCCATGGTTGACTTTTCCCCCCAATACAACTGATTTTTAGGTCAATTATCCAATTGACTGATCAAAAATGTGATTCAAGGCTTGAAACTTGACATGAGTAATATTAGGGGTCCATAATGATCCTTGAAAGTCACATGAAGCATTGATAGTCCAAAAAACCATGTGCAAACTCAAACCCTAATTTTGGTCATCAGTGTATGAGGAGATTTCTTGAGCTGGTCAAACCCTAATGCAGTCTTGAATCAAAGGAGATCTTGTGAAAATTCTTGATAAGTGAGAGGGAAAATTTTTGGGTACAACAACTTCCCCTGTTCAATCTTCTTAAACCTGAAGAGTTAGATTGGCGAGTTTTGCCATTCGTGACTCGAAGGTGGAAAATGATTGGACACTAGAGTACCCAGAAATTTGCACTTGATGATGTGAGAATCGAGGGAATGGGCTTAAATATGCCATTTGGAGAGGTGATAGAAAGCTATTGGAGATTGGCTTAAAGATGCCATCCAGAAGTGATTGTCGAATTGTAATTTGTAAGCTGGAAAATGAATACTAGAATGGCGTCCGTGTCTGGAGCGTATCTGTACTGTATCTGGAAGCTGAATTTAAATGAGTATCAGGATGGCATCCGGGTTTGGAGTGTATCTGAACTGTATCAAAAGGTTGAAATCTAAATGAGTATCAGAATGACGTCCGTGTCTGTAGTGTATCTGAATTGTATCAAAAGGTTAAAATCTGAATGAGTATCAGAATGGCGTCCGTATCTGGAGCGTATCTGAACTGTATCAAAAGGTTGAAATCTGAATGAGTATCAGGATGGCGTCCGTGTCTGGAGCGTATCTGAACTGTATTTGAACGTTGAATATGAATGAGTATCAGGATGGCATCCGTGTCTGGAGCGTATTTGAACTATATCAAGTTTTGAACACTGTTAATGATAGCTGTTAATCTTATCCTGAAAAGGGTAAAATGTTAGCTAAAATGCAAATTCATGTTGCATGAAATGTATGAGGTAAGGAATTTGCTTTATCAATGTTTATGATATATGGATGCAATGTATGCGTATGTGAGTTAATTTGCTGCATTGCTGTTAGATTGGGGAAAATAAATCCCTGACTGCTGCTGAGGACATGTAAGTCTTTACGTCTTTGAAGTTGAAGTATTGACAAATTTCTGTCGAGAGAAATAAACTCTGTTGTAAGGGCAATACCATGTACTGCTTGTAAAATCTTATTGGGGAATCCTGAGAAATTTGACGACTTCTACTGGGGATCAATAATTTGAAGCATTATTCCGCTGGGGATTTAAACGATGTACTGCAGGGGACTACTTATGGGATAGCTTAGATATATTTCCTTATCCTTTCAACCTATCAATAATTGCCTCTTTTCATTTCGTTTTTTTGTAAACAGTAATTATGTTCAAATGCATATGCTCAATAATGAATCATTGGACGTTTTTGTAAACAAAACAAGCGTAAAGAAAAGACAAATAGTTTTTGAACTTTCAAAGAGATATCTTTGTATTGACTTTGAATAAGTATTTTTGTACAAGGAGACAAGCATTCTAGTAAGAGAATGTTGTCGTAAAAGAGAAAAAATTTGATACAAAGGAAAGATAGCTATGTGTAATAATCCCATGGGGTTTCCATTCTGCTATAGCCTTTGTATCTCTAAGCGTCTTGTCTATTTGTTGCCTCGTCCAAAGATGATTGAATTGATCAGAACCTCTGAGTTTGTCAGTAGAAGCCAAAGTTTGTCCATTAAGTGATCCAACGGGACATAGTCGTATGCCTTAATTCCCTAACTTTTTCCTGGACCGCCCTTTCAGGTTTTCAGTCCACCGGGAAGCCCTTTTTTGCCCAAGTCGCCCTTTTGGGTTTTCAACTTGCCGAGTGTACAGATTTTTTTGTTTTATCCCTAACTTTTGCCCGAACCTTTTGGTTCGCCGGGATGCCCTTGTTTTGCCCAGGTGTGTCAACCTAGTGGATCTCTTATGCGTAGTATCTTTTGACTATGTCCGCGTTCGTAGGGTGTGGAAGGTCGTCGCCATCCATGGTGGTCAAGATCATTGCCCCACCAGAGAAAATGTTTTTGATTACAAATGGTCCTTCATAGGTAGGAGTCTACTTTCCCCTAGGATCACCTTGTGTCAAGATGATGCGTTTGATCACTAGATCCCCAACTTGATACACTTGGCGTCTGACTTTCTTGTTGAAGGCCTTGATCATCCGCTTTTGATACATTTGACCATGGCAAACAACAACAAGTCTCTTCTCATTGATTAAGTTCAGTTGATCAAGTCGAGTCTGGATCCAGTCATCTTCATTCAACCCTGCATCCTTCATAATACTCAGAGAGGGAATCTGAACCTCGATAGGCAAGACAACCTCCATGTTGTAAACCAAAGAATAGGGTGTTGCCCCGGTTGATGTGCGAGCCGTGGTATGATATCTGTGGAGAGCAAATGGTAGAATCTCATGCCAATCTTTGTATGTGACTATCATTTTCTGTATGATCTTTTTAATATTTTTATTTGTAGCTTCTACAACACCATTCATCTTTGGCCGATAGGGAGAAGAGTTGTGATGCTGAATCTTGAATTGCTCGCACAATGCGGTAATCATAGTGTTGTTGAGATTTGTGCCATTGTCAGTGATGATCCTTTTCGGGATACCATATCGACAAATAAGGTTTTGCTTGATGAAACAGGTAACAACATTCTTGGTGATGGAAGCGAAGGAAGCTGCCTCCACCCACTTTGTAAAATAGTCAATGGCCACTAGGATGAAGCGGTGTCCATTGGAGGCTGTCGGCTTGATTTCCCCAATCATATCAATACCCCACATAGCAAAGGGCCAAGGAGCTGTTAAGACATTCAGAGGAACCGAAGGTACATGCACCTTGTCAGCGTAAATCTGACATTTATGGCAGGTTCGAGAATGTTGATAGTAATCTGCTTCCATTGTAGACCAGTAATAGCCTGCCCGTAGGATTTTCTTTGCCATCGTATGCCCACTGGAATGGGTGTCAAATGTGCCTTCATGCAATTCAGCCATGATCCTTTCAGCTTCAACCTTATCTACGCACTGAAGTAACACAATCATGATTGCGTTTGTACAGGATGCCATTACTAAGGAAAAACTTAGCAGAGAATCTCCTTAAGAACTTTTTGTCATTGACTAAAGCTCCTTCTGGATATTCTTGAGCCTCGATATACTTCTTGACTTCGGGAAACCAAGGTTGGTCCACTACTTCTTCAATATTAATCTCGTGACAGCGTGCTGGTTCATCCATTTGTTCAATGGTGATCTGGGGAGACTCGTTATCCCAATTAAGTTTAAACATAGATGACATCGTGGCTAGAGCGTCTGCTAGCTGATTTTCTTCTTGCGGGAAATGCTCTAAGGTAATCTTCTCAAAATGTGGTAGCAATGTCAAAACATGTTCTTTGTAAGGGATAAGGTTTGGGTGTTTGGTGTCCCATTCCCCTTTGATCTGACTAATGACCACAGATGAGTCTCTGAATACATCCAAGGATTTGATCCCCAAATCTATGGCAGCTCTGAGACCGAAGATTCACGCTTCGTATTCCACCGTGTTGTTTGTACAATTGAAGCAGAGTCTTGCAGTGAAGAGAGTATGACACCCTTAGGGAGATATGTGCACAACACCAATACCATTACCGAGTGCGTTGGACGCTCCATCAAAGAACAGGGTCCATCGGGATCCTTATTCAGGTCCGTCATATGGCCTAAATTCTTCACAGTTGTCTAATGTCATGATGTCTTCATCCGGAAATTCAAACTTCATGGACTGGTAGTCTTCCACAGCTTGGTGAGCAAGGTGATCGACTAATACATTCCCCTTTATCGCTTTCTGGGTAGTATATTGTATGTCATATTCTATCAGGATCGTCTGCCATCTCGCTATTCTCCCAGAAAGAGCAGGCTTCTCAAAGATGTACTTTATCGGATCCATTTTAGATATCAACAAGGTAGTATGAGTCAGCATATACTGTCTTAGCCGGTGAGCAGCCCATGCCACAGCGCAGCAAGTTTTCTCGAGCAGTGAATATCTGGTTTCACAGTCGGTAAACTTTTTGCTCAGGTAGTAAATAGCGTGCTCTTTTCGGCCAGACTCGTCATGCTGCCCCAATACACACCCCATTGAGTTTTCTAAAATAGTCATATACATAATCAACGGTCTTCCCTCGACTGGTGGCATCAACACAGAAGGCTCTTGTAAGTATTCTTTGATTTTTTCAAAAGCAACTTGGCATTCATCATTCCATTTGACCACTTGATCTTTCTTCAATAGCTTGAAGATTGGTTCATAAGTAGCTGTCAGGTGAGAGATGAATCTGGCAATATAGTTCAAGCGTCCCAAGAACCCTCTGACTTCCTTTTCAGTGCGATGAGCAGGCATCTCTTGTATTACTTTAACTTTGGCAGGATCGACCTCGATACCTTTGTTGCTGACTATAAAGCCTAGGAGCTTACCTGACCGTACCCCAAATGTGCATTTGTTTGGATTCAACCTCAGCTTGTACTTCTTCAGTCTCTCAAATAGTTTTTGTAAGTGATCAAGATGCTATTCTTCTGTTTGAGATCTAGCTATCATATCATCCACGTAGACTTCTATTTCATGATGTATCATGTCGTGAAATAAAGCTACCATGGCGCGTTGATAGGTTGCCCCCGAATTCTTTAATCCGAATGGCATTACCTTGTAGCAGAATGTGCCCCACTGTGTGACAAATGTTGTTTTCTCCATTTCCTCAGGCGCCATTTTGATTTGGTTGTAACCTGAGAATCCGTCCATGAAGGAAAACACTTTGTGTTGTGCCGTATTTTCAACTAGGATATCAATGTGGGGGAGAGGAAAATCATCCTTAGGGCTCGCCCTATTCAAATCTCTGTAGTCCACACACATTCGCACCTTGCCGTCCTTTTTGGGCACGAGAACAACATTGGCAACCCATTGGGGGTAAGAGGTGACAGCCAATAATCCAATGTTGAATTGCTTCATGACCTTTACTTTAATATTTTCTGACATATCTGGCCTCATGCGGTGAACTTTTTGCTTTACTGGCGGACAATCCTCTTTTGTAGGCAGACGATGTACCACAATATCTTCATCAAGTCCTAGCATGTCTTCATACGACCAGGAAAAGACTTCGACATAAACATGAAACAACTGAATCAGATGCTTCTTGACACTTGGTTCCAGATTGGCACCCACTTTGACCTCTTTTCTGTCTTCTTCGGTACCTAGATTGACCGTATCCACAGGTTCCTCGTGAGGCTGAATGGTTCTCTCCTCTTGTTGTAGCAGTCTGGCCAGTTCCCCTGGTACTTTACAATCTTCCTCACCTTCGTCTTCAGCTTGATAGATTAGATTCTCAGAGTCACGAAAGGCCATAGCAGTATCATTACCCATGGGATCTCGAATGGATGTATACCTGCATTGTGAGTGTGGGTGTGTTTAAGGGTATAACTATCTTTTAAAGAAAGTAAAATGTAAAAGAAAAACAATGAGAACAAAAGTTTGTATGCGAAAACTTCCATGATTCATTGATGTCATATAAAAAATGAGATAATAACACTTACAAATGGACCATTGTGCCTCGGGTAAGACATAAGGTTTTAAGAGTGCGAATTGTTTTGAATATTACAGATCCAACAAAATGTAAAGACAAATTACTGAGGGATGAAAGTGATTGGGACGAAGTCTCTAGCCTTCCAATTGTTGAGCCCTCCATTGACAGTCGAGAAGATCCAATCCTCTAGGTTGCAACCATCTTCATCATCTTCTACCGCGTTGACCTCACGGTTGCTGATCTTTAGGGGTGGTCCTCTAGTACAGGCACGGCGTACAACCCTTTGAGCACTTAAAGTGAAACCTAGGCCAAACTTGTCAGACTTATATGGGATATCTGGGAGTTGTCCCCAGATAGTGTATCCTCCTTCTTCTACTACTACTTTAGCATCTTTCAGTGACGACATCCGGAGTGTAGGCCTTGTAATCTTAGGAACAGTCTTGGTCACTGCCACATCTTGAGGGACCTCTTCAAAGTGTTAAAGTGGAGTTTCAATGAATTCGCCATCCAATTCCACATATCTGAAGGAATTGAGATGGTTGATCATGTATTCTTCCTCTCCATGGACGGTGATAATCTTCCCTTGAACCGGGTACTTCAGCATCTGGTGCAATGTAGAGGTAACAACGCCATCATTATGGATCCATGGTCGGCCTAGTAGGCAGGAGTATGAAGGGCGGATTTCCATCACATAAAAAGTTGAATTGAAGGTTTGGGTTCCAACCTTTATGGGAATGTCTACCTCCCCATGCACCGTCCTCTTCGAGCCGTCAAATGCCCTTACTACTATGTTGCTGGGCTTCAAAGTCAATCCCTCACAGTCAAGTCTATCAAGAGCTTTTTTGGGTAATACATTCAGATATGAGCCAGTATCCACCAAAACATGCGCCAGAGTTGTGCCTCTACATTCCACTGAGACATGCAACACCTTATTATGCTTTCTTCCCTTCGGGGTCAGATCAGCATCTGAAAAACCTAAACCATTGTCCGCAGTTAGGATGGCCACGTAGTCTTGAAATTGATCATCAGATGTCTCTTGAGGTACATGGGCGGTTTTTAAGAACTTCACCAAGGCTTTTGCATGTGCCTCGGAACATAGTAGTAATGCCAGCATGGAGATTTTAGAGATAGTTTTCCCAAGTTTTTCAACTACATCGTAGTCTCTTATCTTTATAATTTTTAGGATCTCCTCCGTTTCTTTCTTGGAGGTCTCAGGGATGGTCAATGACTGAGCCTTCATCTGGACAGGCTCAACCAGAATACTTTTTCCTTGAGTCTCGGTTAACTCGGCAACAGGAGTGTCAGTAGAAATGATTACAGGGGTTGTAACGGCTTTGTCAATTGGAGTATTTGCAGAGATGATTATAGGTGTGGGAGTAACCTTTGGAGTAGCCATAGGGATGATTACAGGTTCAGAAACTGCTTTTGGGGGAGCAATTTCTGAAGAAAAGATCCTACCACTTTGGGTAATTTTGCTAGTTCTGGCAATATTACTGGCGTCAGAGTCTTCTTTCTCGGAATTTATCTCTTCGGCGGCCGGCCAATCTTGCTTGATGCCATGGTAGTAGACGTCCCCTCCATAATTCCACGACACGGTTTTGTCTGACACATATGGGACTGGCCCAAGCATTGTGATTATTAAAGGAGTTGCTTTCAGAACTGATGTAATTCTAATGGGTCTTTTGGTGGAGACCCTGGAAGAATTGGCAGAAATGGTAATGATTGAAACATCTTCAAAAGAAATAGGTAGAACAGGAGTTTTTTCGAACAAAATCTATTTGTTATCTATCAGGCACTGAATGCCTACTTTCAACAAAGGAAATCCAGTTGGTGAGGATAAGCAGAGATGGCAAACTTCATTACAGCCCGGGAACACACCGGCTTTCAACAAGTTCATTTTAACAGTCAGAAGTGGGGTCATAATTTCATTAACTGAAGTAACAAACAATCCTTCTTCAATGGCATTGGCATTGTGACCATGTCTGGGCATAGGAGCATAAATGACATTTGGCTTCTCGGGTGCATCAAACTCAATTTATTTTGCTTCAATGAGGTCTTGTATTTTGTTCTTCAAGGCCTAATAGTTATTAGTATCGTGACCAAGACTTTCAGAGTGATATGCGCAACGGGCATTGAGATGATAATGAGGGGATGTTGTATTGGGGTTTTTCGGAGCTTCTTTCAAGGTCACCAAGTTGGATCTTAGTAAATGGGGTAATACTTGAGACGGGGTCATGTTGATTCTGGTAAACTACGTGAGTGGCCTTTCTATCCTTGGTTGATTATTTCTTTGCTGATCAGACGCAGGCTTTGGGATCATAATGGCCCCCACCATTGGTCGACGTTATGCCCTATCTTGGTTTCTTTGCAGATATACGACAACCACCTCTTTCTTTTTTATAAAGGGCTTCCTTACAGCTGTAAAAGAAGACGTGTCTTTCTGAATCTTTACATTCTTTATGCCGGCTTCTACCCTCTCTCTGATCAATATTAGTTCAGTAAAGCCTGCAGATGAACTTCCGATTAAATGATTGAAGAAGGGACCAGATAAGGTGCCTAGGAACATGTCTACCAATTCTCTCTCAGACAGAGGAGGTTGAACTCTTCCAGCCAAATCTCTCCATTTTTGTGCATAGTCCTTGAAACCTTCATTGGAGGCCATGGCCATACTCCGGAGTTGAGTACGGGTAGGCGCCAAATCAACATTGTATTGATATTGCTTGTAGAAAGTTGCGGCAAGATCTTACCAATTGTGAATGTTGGCTCTTTATAATTGGTAGAACCAGTCAAGATGAGTCCCAAACAGACTGTCTTGGAAGAAGTATACCCATAAGTCTTTGTCAGCGGTATGGGGTTGGATTTTCCTCACATATGACTGGAGATGCATTTTAGGGCATGACACTCCATCATATTTGGCAAACATAGGTATTTTGAATTTTGGAGGAATCACAATCCCCGACACTAGTCCCAATTCCTCAAAGTCCAAGCCTGACACCTTTTGGATTTCCATCGCGCTCAATCACTCTTCGAGATGTTTATACTTATCATCAGCTGGAGGGTATTGTTCCTCAGAGTAGTCCTCTTCTTCTTCCTCCTCTTCCGATTCTGAAGGGACAACTGTTTCCTTGCCTTTCCCTTCTCCTTCATCGGATGTCGTTGCAAAGTCCAAAGTCCTTCTTGTCTTCCCATGAAATCTTCTTCCCATGTTTAAGACTTCGGTTACCTTCTTTGTTTTCTTTTTCCTTTCTTCAGCCAGCAGAGTCTTCAACTCTTCTTGCCCCTTGGCTAGGGTCATGAGCAACTTTTGAAACTGCGTATTCTGAGCTTGGAGATCTTTCACTATTTGATCGAGATCCGTCTTACTGAAATAAACAGTAGAGAGATGAGGAGACTTGTTGCAAAAGACATGTTTATGTTATGATGAATGGTATATACATATGCAATGTTTTCAAGGATTTCAAAGATTCAAATTTGTTTTAGACAAAAAGGAAACACACGTTAGATTAATAAGATAAAGTTTGAGTACATCAATGCCCCTTGGGCAAAATAATACAAAAATCTAAGATGGAAAAGTAGTGTGCATCCTCTTTGGTGCAATGTAGGCATTTAGAGTCTACTCCTCATGAAGTAGCCTGGTGAGTTCCAAAACCTTCTTCTCGCTTGCATAGAATTGTGCTTCGAAAGCATCTCGCTCCCCTTTGAGTTGTATCCAATCCCTTTGTAGGTCTTAAAGAGATGTGGGCATGTCAGGATGTAGGATTGTGTATGGAACATCTCCCTCCATGACAAGCTCAATAATTACTGGGAGAATGGAGGGGTAAGGCATCATAAGACTCTGAGCGCGAGTTCGTACCCATTTGAGGTAAGGCTCAAGAAGGATGGAATTCTTGTGTCCCAAATTCTTGCTATCCACCTTGTCTAGCATCCTCCAAGCTTGGATAAATCTCTGGCGAAGACCTTGATCGTTGTTGTCGTAGTCGAATACCAAACCTTGAATCAGCATCTCGTGCGGGCCATCCCTTCGGGCATAACCAAACTGTATTAAGGCTAAGCAAGGGTTGTAAGTTATTCCTCCCCTAATGCCAAGTAAAGGGACATTAGGAAATTCTCCATAACGGTCAACAATGATAACATTCTCTTTGGATCGGGAGCACCAATGAATGTCTGAATGCTTAAGCGTCATTAATCTTTATGACCACCTTGAACCTTGCTCATTCTTTAATACTGATTGGGGAAGATGAGAAATAAACCATCTTGCCAAGAGAGGAGTGCAACACATAAGGACACTTCTTTTCCTCATTGTGCGAGTGTGAAAAGAGTGTAGGATATCCCCTAGAAATGTAGGCACCGGGTTGCGTGATATGAAGATTTTGATGATGTTCACGTCTATGAGTTGGTCAAGATTTGGAAACAAAACCATCCCATAGATGAGGAGAGCCACAATTTCCTCAAAGGCTTGCAAGTCTAAGGAATTCCAACAGCTTTGGGCTTTCTCAAACAAGAACTTTGCTAGGAAACCTTTGACACAACTCCTTGTTTCCCAATGAGTTGTGACATCAGATGAGTGCAAGTGTAGAGCTTGAGAAATCTCTTCTGGCTTTGGATCTATTTCCATACCATTGAAAGGTAGTTGATTGAGAATGGGAATCCTCAATATTTGAGAGAATTCTTCCAAAGTAGGCACAAGTTGATAGTCGGGAAATGTGAAGCAATGGTGTAAAGGATTAAAGAACTGAAAGAGCACCTTCATCATGTCTTCATCTGTGTTGGAGGTGACCAAGTTTAGTAGGCGACCATGTCTCTCGGTAAATGGAGAGTTTTCAGGAATCCTTGAAGCTAGCTCCTTAAGTTTTGTAGGGATCCTTACAAGGCTGACTTGAATAGTTTTCCTGCGAAGTGAATCCATATCCTACAAAACAAGAACAAAGATGAGTCCAAAAATCCTTGAAATGGTTAGTGGATGTATATGATATTCATGATGTTCATGATTTTATGTACAAGTATTCATATACAAGCAAAGCAAACAAATTATTAGTTTAGGCTTGCATGGGGTTTTATAGGTAAGTGCCCTCTTAAAGTTTAGTTGGCTTAAACCTGTCCTAGAAATAGTAACCGGATTCTAAGGAGCTCAATATCACTGGATTGTTTCCTTGGTCATTATTTCAGCTCAAGCCTCTTTAATGGAGACTGAAATATCCCAAGAAACCAAACCTCAATGAGTGTAGTATCGAGTATCTACCAACTTTGGACTGCACCAAAGCCCGTCATCTCACTACAACCTAAAGGCCAAGTTGGTCAAGTAAATGTTCTAGAAGTTCATTAGTGCTTCATGACATCACTCAGCGGCCCCGTATTCTCTTTGATTAACACAAAGGCTATCGGTACTCACAAATATGTCACACTAACGTAGCTATTGCTTAGACCATATCGGTATACCCCACACAGTTTCCACAATGTATTGCTATTTACCTATAATGTAACCCAAATCCGGGTAGAGGATTCAAACCCAAATAAAGAACCATAATGTAAAGCATACAAGTAAAAAAATGTAAGCAAGTGTTGGCTGAAGATTTTGATGATATTATTAGAAGCAAAGTAAATTGGACGTTTCGATTGAAATGAAACAAAACGTCATGTTTCGAAATAGCAGAAGCAGTGTTTCGAATGGGCATATCAAAGCTTGGAGCTTCGAGTGACAGTTATGAGAATATATCCAAAGGAGTCTCGAAATGATAACAAGGTTGTGTCTAAGAAATGCGTTCGAAGCGAAGAAGTGCCAAAACATTTGAAATTCAAATGCAAGCGGGATGTTCGAAATTTGAAATATATGCGTTGGAGCATTCGAAGACGCGTGGAAGCAAGAGAGAGGCATTATTCTGCATGTTCTGAACGTAGCAGAATCTTATAGCAAGACCGTTATGGTCGAAGTAGTATAAATAGAAGTATTAACATTAGGATTTCGTGTGTCATATCTATTGTACAAAAAAACTCAGTAAACATTCAAATTACCACATGGCTAGGGAAACGAATGCAAGAGCAATGTACGTATGATAACACCACATGTTTATGATTTAATGAAAACTCTTTATCATTTCCAGTACTTTCCTTTATCTTTATATCAATACCATTTACAAGTTTTTGCATCTAAAGTATTTTTATTCGAAATCTTTTCACTGATGCCTTACATTTAAATGCTTTCTTTCCATTTCAAATACTTTACATTTCAGAAACTGTTATACATTTCATGCCTTTATCTTCAAGTTTTTATCCTTGGAACACCTTTTTCACTTAAAGCCATTTTACAGTTTTCTTGCATTAAACGCTTTCTTCATATTTCGAATCTTTTACATTAACTGTTTTTTACGTTTCGAAGTCATTTATTTGTCTTTTATGCAGTTTTTACATGTCTTTACAATTGACCTTTATTCATGCAATTTAGTTTCGCGCACATTTATTTTGATTACACCTTTAGATCCTTAATAGAGAAATCGAAATAAGTTAAACACCTACACAACATTCTAAATACCAACCATGAATACCAGTTCGATCATGAGAGGTAACCTAATGACCAACACGTCCTAGGATCAATCTAGTCGATCCTGCGAGTTACCAGAGAAATTGAATAACAGTCAGTAAGTTTATTCGATAGTTTGGAGGACTAGTGGTTGTTTACCAGAAATCACTGTAAACAAATTGGCACACCCGGTGGGACA
This sequence comes from Vicia faba, assembly GCA_948472305.1. NCBI lineage: Eukaryota > Viridiplantae > Streptophyta > Magnoliopsida > Fabales > Fabaceae > Vicia > Vicia faba. Next base: position 1,514,279,054 of record OX451737.1, on the reverse strand, counting down.
AATCGTTGGACATTACGGAATTTAGAACAGAAATAAAGATTGTTGAGACGTAACCATTATAAAAATACCCTCTGAGTGATAAGTTTGTTGTTTTATGAACCTAAGAAGTGGTAAAATAACCAACAACAACGAACCCTTATCCAGAAGAAAACGTTTGAACAAGATGTCTAATTCTGACAATCAACAAGGGGAACAAAATTCCCCACATACAACAGGCACTAATGTGTCCGCTTCGATGGGAACGTCTAATGTGATCCCTTCGAATGCACAGTCTGTTGCATCCTCCACCAGTAATATAGCCACTAATGGAGTAAGTGGCATATCAACTAATAGTTCGATCTTAGGAAATACTGGAACCATGGGTTATCCTGGGGGGATTCGTTCCACCATCAGGGACACAAACCCATTTCGCCACCCCACTAACTAGACCACCCGGTTTCGATGCTAATAGAACCAGAAATTCCTCTTATGGAATGCCAACATCTTTTATGGCAGGTTTACACAATTCCACATCGAATTCATCACCACAATTAGGGTATGGGTCTGGGGCGAATCAGTTTATGACAAATAACCAAGGGTCAGTGGGTTATAGCGTAATGCCTATTTTAACCACAGAAAACCAGTTGGCTTTTAGGAAATTGATGGATGACAGTAACCATAATATGATATGGGTATTAGCACAAACTATGCAGGAAATATTTGCCCCAATAGTACAAAATGTGACTGTGACAAACAGAGAAAACGCAGATAACATGAGTCGAATAGCAGATTTCTTTGCTCCCCCAGAGAGGCGTAGGCAGAATCAGGCGGGAGTTCGAGAAAACATACCTATTATGGAACAAGTTGCTAACGACCCCACCTATAGACCACCTAGAGAAGAAGTTAACTTGAGGGCAAGGGCACAAAGGCTAGAAGCCCCAATGATCCCAGGCCCACAAAGAGAAATTATGGAACCAGGGGCAAGGGTCGAAAGGCTGGAAGTCCCAGAGTTTCGAGAAGAACAACCTAGGGGGGTTGTCATGGTGGGTCGAAATCAAGATGCTGATGCAGTTGTTCATAGAATGCGAAACGATAACATCTTGGCAGAAAACAATTTAACCACCATGATAGAGAGAGTCATGGCCCAGAATGGCCTCAACACAGGAATTAGAAGGCCAAATTATGCTTCTCCTATATTAGATTACATAATGCATACTGATTTACCAAGGGGATACAAAGTCCCTAAGTTTACAAAGTTTGTTGGGGATACCAATGAGTCAACAGTCGAACATATAGCCAGATATCTAACCGAAGCGGGAGATATAGCCAATAATGAAGACCTCAGGATCAAATATTTCCCAAGTTCCCTGACTAAAAACACCTTCACATGGTTCACCACTTTGCCTCCTGGGTCCATTGATACTTGGGCTCTTTTGGAGAGATTATTCCATGAGCAGTTTTACATGGGACAGTAAAAAATAAGCTTCAAGGAATTAGCCAGTGTCAAGAGAAAGTTCACTGAACCCATAGATGATTATCTGAATAGATTTAGGCTTTTGAAATCCAGATGTTACACAGTGGTGTCTGAACATGAGTTAGTCGAAATGGCCGCTGGTGGCTTGGATTACTCTATTCGAAAGAAACTAGACACGCAATATTTGAGGGACATGGCTCAGTTAGCCGACAGGGTTCGACAGGTCGAAAGGCTAAAGGCCGAAAAGGCCAGAGTCTTTAAAAATAACAAGAAGGAAAGGATCTTCTATGTTGGAACTGAGGAAGCAGAAGATTATCCTGAATTCGAATTTGAAGAGGTCGAAATCGACCTCGCTGAATTAAAATAGGCACCACCTTACTCCTGCAAATTATTAGTTCCCACAAAAGGGAAAGAGATTGTTGAAAATGAGAAAAGTGACAAATTCCCAAAGAAGGTCTATACCTTCGATGTCACTAAATGTGACGAGATTTTTGATTTACTTGTCAAAGATGGCCAACTCATTGTGCCATCAAATGTCAAAATAACTCCTTTAGATCAAAGAAAGAAAAGAGCATTTTGCAAATATCATAGTTTCCTAGGCCACAAAACCTCACAGTGTTTTCTTTTCAGGGACCTAATTCAGAATGCAATTAAAGATGGCAGACTGAAGTTTGCTGATAAAGCAAAAATGAAAGTGGACGAAGATCCCTTGGACGTCGCAGACACCAACTACTCCGAGCCTGCATGCATTGGAGAGATTAACATGGTGAAAGCTGACCAAAGTGATGCCCCAATAGGAGAGAAAGGTACTGAAAACGAAAGTTGGGTGATAGTCGAAGTCGATAAGGAGGTCACTGAAGACGTCCAGAAGCAACCAGAGAATTCGATTGAATCAGCACCTTTGGCTGTTGCAAAAGAGATCCAGGCTACTGAAGGCTAGGAAAATCAAAACCAAGAGTTGACACAGGTCACTGAAGGCCTGAGGCTGGAATTGGAGAAAGTCCAAATCACGAAGCCAACTTCCCCTCAGAAAGAAATATGGGACACTTTAGGGGAACCCAGTGGAAAATTTGACTATTTGGTCAAATATTCTGCCCCAGAGAGTTCAAAAGTCCACATTCAAGATATAAAACCCACAGGATGGGGAGATGATGAAGCTAAGGGGGAGGATGTTAAGGTAAACATGGTGGATATGGAGAGACCTCGCTCTGAGATGGAGGAGGTAGAAAGATACTTAGAAAAAGAGAAGTATAAAATGGAGGATAATCATGCTGGAGATGCTAGTCTCAAGGATTACCTCATGACGTGCCATAAGGGAGATACAGGAATGATACTATGCCCTAGGTGCAGCATCCTCTGCAATCAGAGAATCGCTACGAACTTCGAGAGGGTACAGAGGGCTCGAACTGACAACAATTGGCGCCAGGATAACCAGCTATTCAGGTGTTATCCTAAGGCTGGAGAAAGTTTGCTGGAATTTGTGTTTCGCTACTACAAAGGGGCAACCAAGTGCTTGATATGACCAAGGTGTTCTGCTGTGTATGATCAAAGAATGGCCAGAGCCTTCGAAACGATTCCCTTCGCCCCTTGCTGGAACCATCAAGAAACTGTTCAGATGGGCCCACGTTTCGATAGCAAATACAAACAACGAAGGCCTGATAGTCCTCATCCCAAGGGTGCTCGAAGAGTGACGTTCAAACTCCCTGCTGAAGTACCAACCGACAGATGGCTGCAAGTCAGAAATGACAAAGGCAAAAACAGATGGAGAAACACCGAACGAAATGCACGCCATGCTATGACATATAGAAGGCAATTCAACATAGCAAAGAGGGAAGAGGTAAGATTAGAGAACTACAAAGGAAGGAACCCCATGTCGAGATCCCAGTGGCGAAGGCAACAGAGGATTCGAAAGGCTGAGAGGGAAGCTGTGGCAAATAAAGGGGCAACTTCAACAAAGAACCAAGGTGAATCTAGCACCAACAAACCCTCACCAAAAAATCACACTGAAGACAAACCCCCAGTTAATAGGAGGCTTTTCTCTGAAGTACAACTAGATGAACCAAAGGAATACACTCCAGGCCCAGAAGAAGACGAAGATATGATAACGGATAACTTAGAATCGGAGGGGGAGTCTTCGTTCAACCTAAACTGCAATGTGGTATCTGTGCTTCCCTGTGAATTTGGACAGGAAACTGAAATTGATGAATATGAGGAAGAAGATACCATAGACTTGATGAAGCATAGGCCTGTGTGCTACTATGTGATGGACAATGGGGCAGTCGAGGAGCAAAATGCGTTCTTCGAACGTCCAGAACCAGCTATGAAGAACCATCTTAAGCCACTATTTATTCGGGCAAAAGTTGGTGCCCATGGCGTGAATAAGGTTCTAGTGGATGGGGGTGCTGCAGTCAATTTGATACCCCACTTCATGCTGAAAAGATTAGAAATACGCGAAGGAGACATCAAGCCCCACAATATGGTTCTATCCAATTATGAAGGGAAAGTGGGCAAAACACTGGGAGTGGTTCAGTTGGACTTGACAATAGGCTCAAGCTGTAGGCCCACCATGTTCATGGTGATCGAAGCCAAGGCCAACTACAACTTATTGTTGGGAAGGGAGTGGATCCATGGCGTAGGGGCAGTTCCTTCGTCAATGCATCAGCGATTAGTTCTATGGAGAGAGGATGGGATCGTGGAAAACATTGAAGCAGACCAGAGTTACTTCATGTCAACAGTCAATTTAGTTGACAAGAGGGATTATGACAAACATCTGGCAAAGATTGCTCCGTGTGTCCTAAATGATGAAATCAACGAAACCAGAAATGCCCACTACTACATGACCCTTCGCCATGATGGCCTATACTCGGATAGAAGAATAATCAGTGAAGAAGAGGGAGTCGAAAGTACTATACAAAGACGGCCAGCAGGCTGGGACTTCGACAACCTTATCCATGACTGAGTCCACCTTTTTTGAAAGGATTTCGGCCTATATGGCTGAGAACGAATCAAAGGCGGCCTTAGAGGCTGAAATAAATAAATTAGCTGTGAAGATGAACGAAATAAGTGGGGATGGCTCGAAATGCTCACCCTTTAAAGAACTTGAGATAGATCAAAGGCCGGACGCCATCTATGATAAAGAGCCCTTAGGCTTCGAAAGGGATCCCATAGACTCAGGTGCCAAAATGTTGACGCAGGATCCACTCGAAGAAGTCAACTTAGGGGATGAAAACACGAAAAGAATAACCTACATAAGTGCAAAACTTAGCCCAGGCCTCCAGCAGGAAGTGATCGAGGTCCTCAAGAAAAATAAAGATTGCTTCGCATGGGATTATGACGAAATGCCTGGTTTAAAGAGGGAGTTAGTCGAACACAGACTGCCAATCAAAGATGGCAAGAAGCCCATCAAACAAACTCCTAGAAGATTCGCACCAGCGGTTCTCACAAAGATTAAAGCTGAGATCGAAAGGTTGCTGCATTGCAAATTCATCAGAACCACAAGGTACATCGAATGGTTAGCAAATATAGTACCTGTTATTAAGAAAAATGGTTCTTTAAGAATTTGCATAGATTTTAGGGATTTAAACACTGCAACCCCTAAGGATGAGTACTCCATGCCTGTGGCAGAAATGCTAGTAGACTCTGTTGCAGGGTTCGAATACTTGAGTATGTTAGATGGATACTCTGGGTATAATCAGATTTTTATTGCTGAAGAAGATGTTGCCAAGACAGCATTCCGTTGCCCAGGAGCCTTAGGCACCTACGAATGAGTGGTGATGCCTTTTGGTTTAAAGAACGCTGGGGCAACTTATCAAAGGGCAATGAATTCGATTTTTCATGATTTCATTGAAACCTTTATGCAGGTGTATATTGATGATATAATCATCAAATCTATATCTGCAGAAACACATTTGCATCATCTGAGCCAATCATTCGAACGAATGAGAAAACATGGCTTAAAGATGAATCCCCTTAAATGTGCATTTTTTGTGCAGGCTGGAGATTTCCTTGGTTTTGTGGTTCATAAGAAAGGGATTGAGATCAACCAGAACAAAACCAAAGCCATAATGGAGACGAAAGCACCTACGTCAAAAAGGGAACTGCAATCTCTGCTAGGGAAGATTAACTTCCTCAGAAGGTTCATTTCGAATCTGAGTGGAAGAACCCAAGCTTTCTCTCCGTTGCTTCGTCTAAAGCATGGCCAAGCCTTCGAATGGAACGAAGCCCATCAGGAGGCATTTGACAGGATAAAAAGATACCTCTCTCAGCCTCCTATCTTGTCTCCACCTTCATGGGGGAAGCCCATGAGATTGTACATATCTGCCTTTGAAGTTAGTATAGGTAGTATGTTAGCACAAGAAGATAGCAATGGTATCGAAAGAGCCATATACTATTTAAGTAGAGTATTGAATGATGCAGAGACCAGATATAGCAATTTAGAAAAGCTATGTCTCTGTTTGTATTTCTCTTGTATGAAACTCAAGTATTATATAAAGCCTGTTGATGTTTATGTTTCATCTCATTTCGATGCCATTAAACACATGCTTTCAAAACCAATAATGCATAGCAGAGTTGGTAAATGGGCTTTAGCCTTAACAGAATATTCTTTGACTTTCATGCCTTTAAAAGCTGTGAAAGGCCAAGTGATTTCTGATTTCATTGTGGACCATTCATTGGTTGAGCAGACTGTCATGAGTTACGTCGAAATGCAACCATGGAAATTATACTTTGATGGTTCAACCCACAGGAATGGAAGTGGTGTTGGAGTCCTTCTAATTTCTCCTGAAGGAATTCCAACAAAATTCAAGTATAAATTAGATGGTCCTCGTTGCTCGAACAACGAAGCTGAGTATGAAGCGCTCATTGTTGGACTTGAAGCTTTGTTGGAATTGGGGGCAACTAGAGTCGAAATTAAAGGAGACTCAGAATTAGTGGTCAAGCAAATAACAAAGGAGTATAAATGCATAAAGGAAAACTTGATGATATACTTCGTCATAGTCAACAAGCTACTTAGGAAATTTGAATACATGGATATTCAACACATACCAAGAATAGAGAACCAAGAAGCAAATGACTTAGCACAGTTGGCTTCGGGTTATAAAGTTTCTACCAGGAACTTTGAGGATTTAGTTGAATTAAGGGGTAGAGTTATGGCTACTAGATTCACACCATCAGATCTAGAAAGTATGAAATTGGGATATGCTGAGAAACAGGGATTTGAAATATTAGCCATAAACACTTTATCAGATGCAGATTGGCGAAGTCCATTGGTGAGTTATTTAACAAACCCAACTCTGAATGTTGATAGGAAGACAAAATACAGAGCATTATCATATCTCCTCATGGGGAACGAATTGTTCAAAAAGACCCAAGAGGGCGTATTATTGAAATGCCTAGGAGAAAGTGAGGCATACTTAGCATTGTCAGAAGTCCACAATGGGGCATGTGGGGCACATCAAGTAGGTCATAAAATGAAATGGCTGTTATTTCGATATGGCATGTATTGGCCTAGCATGCTCAAAGATTGTATAGACTTTGCTAAAGGATGTGAGGAATGTCAGAAACATGCAGGGATTCAACATGCCCCTGCAAGTGAGTTGCATTCAATCATCAAACCATGGCCATTTAGAGGATGGGCATTGGATTTAATAGGAGAAATAAATCCTGCTTCGTCTAAAGGACAGAAATATATCTTGGTAGGAATAGATTATTTTACCAAATGGATCGAAGCTATACCATTAATAGTTGCTGATCAAGAGGCTATTATTGAGTTTATACAGAAGCACATTATCTATAGGTTCGGATTGCTAGAGAGCATAACCACAGACCAAGGCTCTGTGTTTACTGGTAGAAAGATGCAAGAATTTGCCCAAGAAATGGGGTTTAGATTACTAACATCAACGCCATATTATGCTCAAGCAAATGGTCAAGTCGAAGCAGCCAATAAAGTGATAATAGGGTTAATCAATAAACATATTGGTAAAAAGCCAAGAAACTGGCACAAAAACTTTGGACCAAATACTATGGGCCTGTAGAACATCTCCTAAGGAAGCTACTAACACTACGCCTTTCCAACTCACATTTGGTCATGATGCAGTGCTGCCAGTAGAAATTCATCTATAATCAGTTCGAATTCAAAGACAAAACGAAATCCCAGCTGCATTATATTGGGAGATGATGATGAATGAATTAGTTGAGTTGGACGAAGTTAGATTACATGCATTGGAAATCTTGATGAGACAAAAAGAAAGAGTGGCCAGGACATATAACAAAAGGGTGAAGAGAAAAGCATTCATTATTAATGACTTAGTCTGGAAAGTCATATTGCCCATGGACAAGAAAAATAAAACATTAGGTAAATGGTCACCTCATTGGGAAGGGCCTTTTCGAATACTAAAGGTATTCTCAAACAATGCATATGAAATCGAAGAACTGACGGATGATAAATGTATCCTAAAGGTTAATGGGAAATATTTAAAGAAATATAAGCCACGCCTGCAGGAGATTCGAATAGTAACAACGTAACCAAAATATTATAAAAATGCCAAAATGGCAATATGGGATGCCAAAATGGCGTTGTTCGAATATTACATATAAAAAACCAAATTGTAATCAAATGAACACTGAAATTTAGAAATAAGAATTATTCTTCAATCTGTTGAAGGTACTTCGAAAAGATTCAAGTCTCTATTGAGCAAAACGTCTGGCTCCCTCCAAGGTTGCCACTTCTCCCTTGAGTTGTTCTGCAGTTTCCATTTCTGCAAGCCCCTGGTTGAGAAGCTCTTCGAATTGGTTACCAGCAGTATTGGTTTCGTAGGCTATTTGTTGTTCTTTAGCCTCTTTAACCTTCTGTTGAAGTTCCTGAATTTGCCTTTCCCAGATAAGGATGGACTCATCTCGAGCCTCATAATCAGTTTTTGCTTGCTTTAGATGCATAGCTTGATCCTCAGCTTCTTGAGAGAGTTTCGAAGCTTGTTCATAAGCAGCATCCATTGCAGTGCGTTTTTCTTGAACCTTTCTGGCAGCAAATTCATCTTGGAGAAGGTACCCAGTCACGTTGTCCAGCAAAGATTGAAGATCGAACAAGATAGTACTAACTGGCAAGGAGCAGGTAGCAAGGTTGACTTTTGTAAGCAACTCCTTCATAGTGTAGCAAGAAGTGCTATCCTGTTTGAGCACTTCGAATATATCCACATTAAGAATTGTTCTCCTGATCCTGTTAAGAAGTACAATTCTTTCATCTGTGGGCAGCGGATGGCTAGTCGAACTTGTGCCAGCCCTAGCAGGTGGTGTGATCGGTGGATCTGGAACTGACTGTTTAACGCTGGTTCGCGAAATGTCGCGGAAGCAAGAGTCGCCACCGTCTTTTATTTTCTCCAAATGGAAAGGACAAAAGCACAGAAAAATTCCTTATAGAGATTGCTCTCGGTTCGAGAGGTAGATTATAGAAAGGGAAGGTGTTAGCACCCTTTCTATCCATGGTTATCCATGGGCTCTTAGATACTTGCTCACTTGTGTTTTCAAAAATGGTTTGTTTGCTTTTCAACCGTGGGTTTAAAAAGTTTCTTTGAAAATTCCAGTTCGACTCTTGTATCAGTCCTCAAGAGTGTTTGAAAAATTGCTTTCGAAAGCTTTTTGAAAATGTGTTGGTGTGAAAAGTATTTTGTTTTGTTTTGAAATTTAGAGCAAGTATCTAGAGTCGTCTACCTACCCTAAGGAATTCGTCTGTGTAAATGTCCTTTAAAGTAGTGCCATCCCACCATTGAGAGGTAGGTAGCACCACCGTTGGAGGTGTTCGGGTCAATTCGAGGTTCGGGACATGGTGATCACCAGAGCAATGGGAAGACACCTTAGAAGCTACCCTCATGCCAGGTTCCCGGATCATGAGGACTTACTAAGACATCCTCTACTCGACGATCACCTTTCGAAGGCAAGGCAACAGTGAGGCGTACCCTAGGGGTGGTGTGTGCGATTTGTGTGTCGTTTTCATTTGCATTTATCTTGTCATGTTATTGGTGTTCTACGCTTGTTTTTATTTTTGTCCATACATTCTTTCATGCCATTATTTAATAATTAAAAGTTGCGAGAAAAGTAAATTCTAAGCTATTACAAATGGCGCGGGTCCACATCGCCAAAATTAAACCAGGACCCGATTTGACGGAAAAATAAAGAAAGTAAAAGAAAATAAGGAATTAAAAGTGCGAGAAATTAATTACATGGCTTTGGGAGAGATACATAAATATTTAAACGAAATAAAATAAATATGCGAATTAGAATAAAAATTGAAAACGAGGGCGTTGGACCCTTTTGAAGTTAAATTGAAATTAAAAATTAATTAATTATTAAAAGAAAGAAAGAAATCATTTTTTTGGTATTTTATGATTTTTAAGATTTTAAAGAAAAAAGAATTAATTAAAATAAATACTAACCCTAATTCTAGTGGCTTTTAATTTATTAAGAAAAATATTGAAGTTTTTAACCTAAAATTAATCCTAATTTTTATATGCAAATTTAATTACAAAAATAAATAAAATAAATAATATTAAATATTTGATTATCATGAAAGAAAAATAAAAAGGATGAAAAATTAACCAAACCTATTTCTATGTTTTTTTGGATTTTATTATGAAAATGTTAAATTAAACCCTAATTTACACTAAATTTAATTATATGCATTTATTTATGAAAATACTTAAAATAAAATATTTATTATATTTTTGCTCTTTTCTGACTTTTATGTGTTTTTTATATTTTTGTGGAGATAATTAATTAATTGAAAGCAATAATTAAAAGGAAAAATAGAAAATAATAAAAACAAAGAAAATAGAGAGAATTACAAACCCAGGGGGTTCAGACCCCAAATTAGGAGGCATCTTTAGAAATTTTAAGCCCATTTATCCATTGGCCCATTTGACTTTTCCAGGCAGCATGCTGGCGCGTTGACTGGGACTACCATATGCCTTGGATCTGGACCTTTGATTTGATGCAACTGGACAGGTGGACGTTGATTTTTTGAGGATGTACAATGGACCACAACATTATGCCTGCACATGATTGTTAGTTGGAAAATAATATTGAGAAAGTGAAAACCTGGGGCTCGAACCCAGGTCATTAACATTATCAGTCACTATGCCTGCCAGTGGAGCCAGATGCGCGAGTTTGATTAATAAGCAACTAACAAATATTATAAAAGAAAACAAAAATGTTAGTGGGTCTGCGCGCGAAAATTTGAATCAGCCTATCACCATTTGCCACGAATTCATCTCCTTCGTTGGTTCTTTATTTTCCTGAAACATAAACAACATAAGTGTGATACGGTGGGAGAACTGACTTGAGGTTTTGCGTTTTGTATTCGCAAATGTTGCGGTTAGCAAGAGTCGCCACCGACTTTTTATTTTATCCTAAGGAAAGGTTAAAAAGCACAACAAAAACCTTTTGAGATGTTTTCTTGGGTTCGGGGAGTAGATTATAGAAAGGGAAGGTATTAGCACCCTTTCTATCCATGGTTATCCATGGGCTCTTAGTTACTTGCTTTAGATCACTTGCCTTTTGTTTTCAATTGTTTTAAATGGTGCTTGGGTGTGTGGGTTTGAAAATGTTTTGAAAAGAGGCCAATGTGGTGGCAACCTTTGTAATGATCCATGTGGGGATGTATACAAAGATGTATGTCTTTTGAAAAAGTTTTCATTTGTTTTTGAAAGTTGTTTTGAAAGTGTAGTGAGATGTGGTTTTGAAATTAGGCAAGTATTTTGTTTTGCAAGTTGATTCAAGTAACTAAGAGGTTATCTACTCCTAAATTTCTCAAAAGATCATTGCTATACTTTAACCCTTTTAACAAGTTTGCTCCACCATTGTATTTGGTGGGCAACCTTGTGTTAGGATGTGAAAGGGACAGGCGCGGGTCATCGTTTTAGACCATAATTGCAACGGTGTTGAATGTCTTTGGGCAATTTTCTTTAAGGGACTTGATCATTTGTTTTTGTTTGTTTTGAAAAGTTTTGTCGAGGGACTATGATCATTCAAATTGTTTGCTTTGCCCAAAGAAGTTCAACATGCAATATGGCCCATTTATTTGAAAGGCAACAAGTGGAATACCCTAGGGGGGTGCAAGTGTGATTTGTGTCCATTTTCATGCTTGTTTATCTTGTATTAGGTCAAACTATTTTTTTTCGTTTTTCGCATACAAACCCTAATTCTAACATGTTATCATTAGAAAGCAATAAAATGCGAAATTAAAATTACTAAGCTATTACAAAACCAAATATGGGAAGGGGGGTACAAATGTTCAAATGGGGATATTGACAAGAATTTAAATCTAAATTATTACATCATTTTGAATATTTGCAATTTAAATAATGCACAAAAAATAAAAATGCAAGATGCATAAAAATGTTTTGTATATGTATGAAAAAATATTATTTATGTAAAAGAGAAAAGAAAATAAAAAATGTATTATTTTTTGGAGTATTTTGAATTTAGGGTAAAAACCCTAATTTTTAAAAGAAAATGGATATTAATTGATTTAATACAACTATTTATTCATTATTTATAAAAATAAAATAAAATGAAGTGTATTATGGAAAAAGGTATTTTTATATCAAATATTAATAAAATGAAAAAATTCAAGTATTTTTATATTTTATCTTAAATATATTAATAATCACATATATATATATATTAAACCCTAAATATGTATTATACACAAAATAAGTATTTATTTAATATTTTAATAAAATAAATAAAAGAGTATTTTTTTTGTATGAAATATTTTCAGAAGGTAAATAAAAATAAAAATGTATTTACACCATTTTTTCTATTTTATTCTAATAATGGTATATATATATATATTATGCATAAATAAAGAAACAAATCAAATAAATATGCCATAAATTCAGAAAATGATGGAAAAAATATTTTTAATTTTTTAATGCCATGAGAAAAAATAAACAAAGTCAACCAAAAAAGAAAAAGTCAAAAATGTTAAAAAATGAACAAATGGGCTCAGGGGGGTGTGAATCAAAAAAAGATGGTGTGAAAATCAAAATAACACAGGCCCAACCCACTCCACTCCTTCTTCAACCTCCAGCTCAAACATTTGAAAAAACGCGCGCCCCTGTTCTTCAATGTCTAACTCCTGATTCTTGGCTTTTCAGCAAAAACTCATAACACAAGAAATGTTCAGCATGAAGAGACGGTTTCAACCATATAAATAACTTGACCTATCTCTCTAAGATGAGGGAGAATTTCTCCTCCCCCAATTTCTGACCTAACTTTTCATCAATGTTCAGACATGAAATTCTCTAAGCACACAAAACATAAATGAAATCTAATCATATGAGCGTGTTCAGGGCTATGATTGTGACATGTTTTCTTCAAAAATCTAAAGCTAACAATGCCTAATAAGAGAGATAGAACTCCATGAATATACCTGTTCAGTTGGAATCGAGCTTGGCAATGGAGGATGTTTCAGAGTGAAATGATGACTTGTATAGCTTCCTTGAAGTGTAAGGATGCTTTTCCAAGTCCTACTTTATCTTGAAACTCCCTGAATCGAGCTAGTGAACTCCAACTGCAAAATAGAAATTTAAAAATGGTGAAGTGGCTTGGAGGTGTTACAGATCAGGTTTAAGGACAGGGTTAGCTTGCATATGTTGTAAGGATGGTAGAGGAACAAGTTTGGACAAGAATGCTCGAAGGGATTGAGAGATAGCACTCAATCTGCAGGGCTTCCCCTGTTTGTGCAGTTTCAAGGTGATTTTGAGATGGAGGATGCTTGGGAGGTTCAGGACTCGTGCCAAAGCTTGGATATGTTCTATGGAAGATGTTTGATAGCTTTTGTGTTGTGTGTCTATGCTGAAGAGAGAGTTGGCATAAGTTATGGACCTTTCTTCACACTTAAGCTACAAAATGCAACTTGGCTTCCTAGGCCAGTACAGGCCCTCCCACTATGCTGCTATCCCTTGCCTTGATCAGTGCAATTTGCTCACAAACTTGTGCCAAGAAGATCTTGATTGTACCACTTGGATTGCAAACTTGACATAAAGTTCTTCTTTTCAAGAATGGAAATAATGCTTTTTCTAGTTTAGGCTTAATTCCTTGTGTAATGACCAAAGGCTTAGAATAACAACTTGGTTCAATGGTTTTGCATTAAATTAAGGAGTGCAATTTGGTTTAGAGACCTGTAAAGTAGCACAAACTATGCTGAGTTCAAATTTGCAAAGTTTATGAACATGTTTTGATGAAGAACAAAAGTGAATTCTTGCCAACTTGTGAAATTCGAATCTCTCAAGTTATGAGGTTGTTTGATGAGTTCTTGGACATTTTGGAAAGCTTGGAATGTGTACTACAATCCATCTTTGAAATGCAAATCAAAATTCCAAGTGGAAGGGTATGAAAAGTGGCCTTGAAGTGGGGTAGAAAACCTTGTCAAAATAGGTTAAATTTCACTAAGTTAAAAATGGTTTAGTGCCCTTATTCAAAAAAATATAACTTGAGATACAAGCTTCAAATGAGAAAACTTTGTGAATCAAAGTTGTAGATTATGCAACAAGCTACAACTTTCATGTTTTGACTTTTGTTTGAATCCAAATGGATCTTGGTGAAAAGATGGGGCAAAATTGGGAAAAAATTAGGGTTTTTCATAACTTAGAAAAATTCTAAGTTATGAAAAATTCCATTTTCAAACCCTAATTTGCATTTTGTGATTTCTTGGTGAACAAGTTTCATGATTTGGCAAGTTTTAATGAAAAATGAATCTTGACTCTTGATTTTGACCAAAAAGTCAAAGTTTGACTTTTCAGTGTACAGTCAAAGTTGATCAATTGACTGGGAAATTCAACTGTCAATCTTGTGTACTTGGGATCTTTTAAGCTTGATGAAAATGTCAAGATAGTTCCATGGGATCCTTGAGTCCATGTGTGAGTTTGGTTTGCCCTTGGTTAGGTCGAACAGTCAAAAATTGCCTTTGTGCAGTCAAAACCCTAAAAATGACCATTTTGCCCTTTTGGTGATCTGATCAAATTTCTTGTGGAATTGTGATCCAAACTTGATCAAATGGTCCATAGGAGTTCATAATGTTGATGTGGATCAAATTTCATGAGATTTGGCTGTCAATTGGCCACAGTTGACTTTTTCCCCAATATAGTTGATTTCTAGGTCAACTGTCCAATTGACTGGGCAAAACTTGGAATCAAGACTTGAAACTTGGTATAGGTAAACTTGGGAGTCCAACATGAAGCATGAAAGTCATCTTAGGCATTTTAGGTCAAAACATCCTTAGGCAAACACAAACCCTAATTTGAGTCCACAGTGCAAGGGGAAGTCCTGAGCAGAGGGAACCCTATCTGAATCTTAATCTTCAAAGGTCTTGTGATGAAAAAATGTTGAGGAAATGGGAGGGCAAATTTTGGGGTACAACAGTTGCCCCTGTTCAATCTTCTTGAACCTGAAGAGTTAGATTGGCAAGTTTGCCTTTCGTGACTCGAGGGTAAAAGGAGATTGGACACTAGAGTGCCCGGAAATTTGCACTCGCATGCTGGAGTCTCAACAATGTGGTGTCGGGAATGGGCTTATAGATGCCATTTGGAGAGGTGGTAGATAGGGAGATGGGCTTATAGATGCCATTTGGAGGTGTTGATCGCATAAGAGATTCCTTAGCGAGAACTTGTGTATTTTGAGGAAGGAGGATGTTTTCCTGGCTTGTTACAGGTGTTTGATCTTCAGTCTCCTTATGCAGATATGCCCTGGCTAGATACAGGTATCGAATCTACAGTTAGTTGCTCACAGATGTGCCCTGGCTGGATACAGGAGTCGAATCTGGGAATAGTCGTTAATAGATGTGCCCTGGCTGGATACAAGAATCGAATCTGCGAACTCTTCAGACGTGCCCTGGCTAGATACAGGAATCGAATCTGGAAACGTGGTCAACAGATATGCCCTGGCTGGATACAGGAATCGAATCTGGAGATGTTGTAGTTGATAGATGTGCCCTGGCCGGATACAGGAATCGAATCTTCGAACTCTTCAGACGTGCCCTGGCTAGATACAGGAATCGAGTCTGGAAACTGATCACTCTCAGATGTGCCCTGGCTAGATACAGGTATCGGATCTGGAATTGTGATAGTTGAAGGTAGTTGTTTTTGGGATTGTCTTTTTCCTGAAAAGGCAAAAAACGTAAGTTGTATGCAATGTCATGATGTATGATATGCATATTGTCATGATACTCAACATGAGATGTTGTATGCGTTCCATCATGTATGTAAGCAAGATGTATGAAAATGTAAAATGTTTATGAATGTAATTTCGTCTTGGGGGAAATAAATCCTTGACGAACGGCCGGAGAATTGCTCTGTGGAAGAGATATTTGGCCGAAGTTTTGATGAGAGGCCTGCTGAGGACTTTTAACGATGGATTCCGCTGAGGATAATGATGATAAACTCCGCTGGGGAACTCCAAAGATAAACTCTGCTTGGGAATACCAGAGATAGACTTCGCTGGGGATTGAAGGAACTTTGCCGAGAGCGGTCTTCCGTGGCTTTTAGCTGAGGATAACCCAGTTATAAGTCCTTGTGAGGAAATAACTCTAAATAAAACTCGGGTGAGACGTCCGCGCTTCGCAGGGGATAAGCTTGCAGAATCTACTGGGGATGAGCTTTAAGACCTGCCGGGGAATGTTGTGCCTTTTTAGGATCGACGGGGAGCCAACTCCGCTTGGGGAAAGTATTGTCGCATCCTGTTTTACTCTGCGGGGAATTGAGATGATTTGGCCACATTCTTCAGTTGAACCTACCTTGGTGCCTTGGCGGACAAAACAACCAGACTGTATTAGACAACTCCACATTGCCCCCTGTCTTTGATGTCACTTGTAATTAATCTCTTGTTTTATATGCAAATATTTATGAATCAGCAATTTAATGTCAAATGCATATATCAACAATGAACATTGGACGTTCTTCGCAAAACAGAAAAAGAAAACAATGGTAATTTGTATGGACAAGTGAATCTGTATTGAATTAAACTTTGCCTGTGAATAGGCGTTTTTGTACAAGAGGCTGACATCCTAGTAAGAGGACGCCGCCAAATAATATAGAGTTACAATTTGAAAAAGGAAACAAAACAGCTATGTGAACAATCCCACTGGGTTCCAACTCTGCTATCGCCTTTATGTCTTCGAATGTCTCATCGCCTTGCTGCCTAACTGAAGATGAAGCTGATTGGTCGATGCCGAAATCTTGAGCCAGATAGTTGATGCCGAATTCCGGATGCGAAGTGATCCAATGAGACATAGTGTTACGCTTCCATCCCTAACTTTTGCCTGGACCGCCCTTTCGGGTTTTCAGTCCACCGGGATACCCATTTTTGCCCAAGCCGCCCTTTCGGGTTTTCGACTTGCCGGGTGTACAGATTTTTTTTATTTCATCCCTTATTTTTGCCCGAACCCTTTTGGTTCGCCGGGAGCCCTTATTTTTGCCTAGGTATGTCAACCCAGCGGGTCTCTTATTTATGCGTAGTATTTTTTCACTATGTTTGCATTGGCGGGGTGAGGAAGGTCGTCACCATACATGGTGGTTAGGATCATGGCTCCTCCTGAGAACACACGCTTAACCACAAATGGCCCTTCATACGTAGGGGTCCATTTGCCCCTGGGATCACTTTGAGGAAGGATGATGCGTTTGATTACCAGGTCCCCAACTTGATACTCTTGCGGTCTGACTTTCTTGTTAAATGCCCTGATCATCCGTTTCTGATACGTTTGACCATGACAGATAGCAGTGAGCCTCTTTTCGTCAATCAGATTTAATTGATCAAGTCGAGTCTGGATCCAATCATCTTCATTCAAGTCTGCATCCTTCATTATCCGGAGAGAGGGTATCTGGATTTCAATTGGCAAGACTGCCTCCATGCCATAGACCAAGGAGAAAGGAGTTGCCCCGGTTGATGTCCTTGCTGAGGTGCGGTACCCATGTAGAGCGAACGGTAACATCTCGAGCCAATCTTTATAGGTCACTGTCATCTTCTGCACAATTTTCTTGATATTTTTATTGGCTGCCTCTACAGCCCCATTCATCTTCGGCCGGTAGGGAGAAGAATTGTGGTGCTGTATCTTGAATTGTTCACAGAGTTCAGTGATCATTTTGTTATTGAGATTGGTACCATTATCCGTAATGATTCTTTCTGGGACGCCGTACCGACAGATCAGATTATGCCGGATGAAACGTGCCACGACGCTCTTGGTTACTGTGGCATAGGAAGCTGCCTCAACCCATTTCGTGAAGTAATCGATCACCACCAAGATGAAGCGATGCCCATTGGATGCCGTGGGTCGGATCTCACTGATCATATCGATGCCCCACATTGCGAAAGGCCAAGGTGCCGTCAGGACATTCAAAGGAACCGGAGGGATATGCACCTTGTCAGCATAGATCTGGCATTTATGACAAGTTCGGGAGTGTTGGTAACAATCAGCTTCCATTGTGGACCAGAAATATCCTGCCCGAAGGATTTTCTTAGCCATGGTGTGTCCACTGGAATGGGTTCCAAACGTACCTTCATGAAGTTCTATCATGATTTTCTCTGCTTCAGCCTTATCCACACAACGTAGCAGAGTTGAATCATGATTCCGTTTATAGAGAATGTCGTTGCTGAGGAAGAATTTTGCAGCAAATCTCCTCATGAACTTCTTATCATTGACAGATGCACCTTCAGGGTATTCCTGAACTTCCAAGTACCTCTTTACCTCGTGATACCAGGGTTTTTCAGTCACCTTCTCAGCCTCGAGCTCGCAGCAGTATGCCGGTTCATCCAACTTCCAGATTATGATTCGGGGAGCCTCATTGTCCCATTTAACTTTGAACATTGAAGACATCGTGGCTAGTGCATCCGCTAGCTGATTCTCCTCTCTGGGGAAATGCTCAAAAGTTATCTCTTCAAAGTGAGGGAGCAAGGTCGACACATACTCCTTGTAAGGAATAAGATTCGGGTGTTTCGTATCCCACTCGCCTTTGATCTGATTGATCACGAGAGCGGAATCTCCGAAGACACTTAGAAATCTTATCCTTAAGTCGATTGCAGCTTGTAAACCCATGATACATGCCTCGTATTCTGCCATATTGTTGGTGCAGCTGAAACATAATCGGGCGGTGAGGGGAGTATGAGTTCCTTTGGGAGATATGATTACAGCGCCGACGCTGTTACCCAAAGCATTGGAGGCTCCATCAAAATGCATAGACCATCGGGATCCTTCCTCAGGTCCTTCATCCGGTCCAGGTACTTCACAGTCAGTTACCACCATGATGTCTTCATCCGGAAAATCAAAGTTTAATGATTGGTAATCGTCCACAGGTTGGTGTGCCAAATGATCCGCCAGTACACTTCCCTTAATTGCTTTCTGAGTTGTATACTGGATATCATATTCCGTCAAGATCATTTGCCATCTTGCTATTCTTCCAGACAGAGCGGGCTTTTCAAAGATGTACTTGATGGGATCCATTTTTGAAATCAATAAGGTAGTGTGAGTCAGCATATACTGTCTCAGCCGGCGAGCAGCCCATACAAGAGCGCAGCAAGTTTTCTCAAGCAGTGAGTAACGAGACTCACAGTCGGTAAACTTTTTGCTCAAGTAATAAATAGCGTGCTCTTTTCGGCCAGACTCGTCATGCTGCCCCAGCACACACCCCATTGAATTATCAAGTACCGTCAAGTATAGTATCAGAGGTCTTCCTTCCACTGGTGGCATAAGAATGGGTGGCTCTTGGAGATATTCCTTTATCCTTTCAAAGGCGGTCTGACATTCATCATTCCAGCGTACCACTTGATCTTTCTTCAGTAATTTGAAGATTGGCTCACAAGTAGCAGTTAGATGTGAAATGAATCGGGCGATGTAATTCAGTCGTCCTAGAAAACCTCTGACTTCTTTCTCTGTTTTTGGAGTCGGCATCTCTTGTATGGCTTTTACCTTGGCAGGGTCTACCTGAATACCTTTATCACTTACAATGAAACCTAGCAATTTTCCGGATCTTACCCCAAAGGTGCATTTGTTGGGATTCAACCTCAGCTTGTATAACTTGAGTCGATCAAACAACTTCCTCAGATGGTCAAGGTGCTCCTCCTCAGTTTGAGACCTCGCAATCATGTCATCAACGTATACTTCAATCTCATGATGGATCATATCATGAAATAAAGCAACCATGGCACGTTGATAGGTTGCCCCAGCATTTTTCAATCCGAATGGCATGACCTTATAACAGAAGGTGCCCCACTGAGTCACAAAGGTAGTCTTCTCCATATCCTCTGGAGCCATCTTAATCTGATTATACCCTGAAAAACCATCCATGAAGGAGAACACCTTGTGTTGAGCTGTATTGTCAACAAGGACATCAATGTGAGGTAGGGGGAAGTCATCCTTGGGGCTGGCCCTGTTCAAATCCCTGTAGTCGACACACATTCTGACTTTACCGTCCTTCTTCGATACTGGCACCACATTGGCAACCCACTGGGGGTAGGAAGTCACTGCAAGGAACCCGGCATCAAACTGCTTCATAACCTCGGCCTTGATCTTTTCAGACATCTCTGGACGCATCCGTCGGACTTTTTGCTTTACCGGAGGGCAATCTTCCTTGGTTGGCAGATGGTGAACTACAATGTCGGCATCCAAACCAGGCATATCTTCATAGGACCAAGCAAAAATCTCCATGTAGTCTTGTAACATTTGGATCAATCGTTGCTTCACGCTGAGCTCTAGATTGGCACCAATCTTGACCTCTTTCCTATCTGTCTCAGTACCCAAGTTTATTGTTTCTACAGGCTCTTCATGTGGTTGAATAGCCCTCTCTTCCTGGAGTAGCAGTCTTGCGAGTTCACCAGGCACTTCGCAATCATCTTCACCTTCGTCTTCGGCCAAGTTGATCGGATTTTCGAAGTCATAACTGGCGGGTAGCAGAGCTGTTACCAGTGAGATCCAGAGTGGATTGAAACTGCGTGACAAATGTGATAGGGGTAAAATCCTTCGTCGTCCAGTTGCTTGGTCCGTTGCTGGTAGTCGGGTAGATCCAACTGTCAAACTCAACTTCCTCCACATCCTCCTCGATAGCATTCACCCTTGAGCTGGAAATAAACACCGAAGCCTTTCCGATCTTCTCTTTGCACACCGCCTTCTGAGCCTCTGCAGTAAAGCCTATCCCAAACTTGTCGTTCTTCTGAGTGAAGTCAGGAAGCTGACCCCAGTGTGCACAATTGCCTTTCTGAACCACAGCCCGGGCATCCCTTAGGGAAGCCATCTTCAAGGAATCATTCTCTTCGGCTATTGTCTCTGCAGCTGCTGAAATTGGATGCACCTCCTCGAAATGCTGGAAGGGGGTTTCAATAAACTCTCCGTCCATCTCAATGTACCTGAAGGAATTCAAATGGCTCACCATATACTCCTCTTCTCCTTGCACAGTGACGATCTTCCCCCTGACGGGATACTTCAGCTTCTGGTGCAAGGTGGAGGTCACTGCCCCAGCTTTATGGATCCAAGGTCGACCCAGCAGACAAGAGTACGATGGACGTATATCCATCACGTAAAAGGTAGAGTCGAACACTTGAGAGCCCACACGAATAGGGATGTTAACCTCTCCATGAACCATCCTTTTTGAACCATCAAAGGCCCTGACGATGATATTGCTGGGCTTCAATTCCAGGCCTTCATAATCCAGACGATCTAAAGCATTTTTCGGTAGAACATTCAAGGAAGAACTAGTATCCACCAATACATGTGCCAGAGTAGTGCCCCTGCATTCAATAGAGACATGCAGGGCATCATTGTGGTCTCTCCCTTTCGCGGTCAGGTCAGCATCTGAAAAACCCAAGCCATTGTCTGCTGTCAGATTAGCTATGCAATCAGTGAACTGGACTGCAGACGTTTCCTGCGGCACATGGGCCGTCTTGAGAAATGAGATCAAGGCCTTAGCATGGGCCTCGGAGCATAGCAATAAGGAGAGTAGGGAGATCTTGGAGGGCGTATGCCCCAACTGCTCGACAACATTAAAATCACTCTTCTTTATTATTTTCAGAATCTCCTCCATTTCTTGTCGGGAGGCCTCAGCACTTATAGGTATTGGTGCCTCCTTCCGGGCAGGCTCTTCTTCAATCCCTTTGCCCCGAGCATTTGATGACTCGGCAGCAGGGGAAACAACTTGATCAGCAACAGTAACAGGTATACTTGTAGGTTTTATAAGAAGGGGTCTTCGAATAGCGGGCGGTGCAATGTCAGGCGAGAAGAGCCTGCCACTGCGGGTAACTTTGGCTGGACCAGTGATATCGCAGATACTGGCACCAGCGTCGAATTCTTGTTTGATTCCATTCACATACACGTCTGCCCCATAATGCCAGGGGACAGCTTTATCAGACACGTAGGGGAGAGGCCCCGGAACAGTAATGATCACAGGCGCAACTGTCATGATTTGAACAGGCTTCTTCGGGAGAGCCTTGATTGGATTTTTGAAGATGGTAATCACAGAAACTTCTTTCATCGGAACCAATTGAACATCAGTCTTTTTGAATAGAATTTCCTTGCTATCCATTAGGCCCTGGATGCCTAACCTCAGCAAAGGACAATCGGATAGGGAAATAGCACAGAACAGGCAACCTTCACCGCAACCCGGAAATAAACCGGCCCGCAGTAGGTTCTTCTTAACAGTCTTCAGAGGGGTGACAACTTCATTTACTGAAACAGCGTACATTTCTTCTTCGATGGCATTTACTCTATGCTGGGGTATAGGAGCAGTTACAACATTTGGTCTTTCTGGCGCTTCAAACTGAATTTCCTTTGCGTCGATCAGATCTTGCACTTTGTTTCTCAAGGCCCAGCAATCATCAGTAGTGTGCCCGGGACTATCAGAATGATAAGCACACCGGGCATTTGGGTTATATTTAGGAGACGCAGTGTTGACGACCTTAGGAGCTTCTTTGAGGGTCACCAGGTTGGTGGATAACAGTTGGGGTAAAATTTGAGATAAGGTCATACTTAGTCGGGTATACTGCCTCTTGGGCCTTTCGCTTCTTTGTTGATTGTACTGCTGAGGAGCAGCAACAGGTTTGGAGATGACCAAAGCATTGACGGCTTGGCGACTTTCGGGCTTGACTTGTCTTCTAGGACCATAGACGACACTTGCTTCTTTCTTAAACGGCCTCTTCTCAGCACTTGTAGAGGCAGCCTTCTGTATCTTGCCTGACCTGATGCCAGCTTCAATTCTTTCTCCCGTTAATATCAAATCTGTAAATCCAGCGGAGGAGTTACCAACCAAATGATTGAAAAACGGACCAGACAACGTCCCCAGAAACATATCAACCAGTTCTCGATCAGTCAATGGAGGCTGCACCCTGCCAGCCAAATCTCTCCATTTTTGGGCGTACTCTTTGAACCCTTCACCCGTCCCTAGAGACATACCCTGAAGTTGGGTACGCGTAGGAGCGAGATCAGAATTGTATTGGTATTGTCTGTAGAATGCGGTTGCCAAATCTTCCCAGTGTCGGATGCTAGCTCCATCCAATTGGTAGAACCATTCAAGCTGTGACCCCGAGAGGCTATCTTGGAAGAAGTGAATCCAGAGGTTCTTATCCGCCGTGTAAGGTTGGATTTTCCTTACGTACGACCTCAGATGCAGCTTTGGGCAGGAGACCCCATCATACTTGGCGAAGGCAGGTGCCTTAAACTTGTGTGGAATTACTACTCCAGAAGATAATCCCAAATCTCCGAAATCCAGCCCCGGAACATTCTGAATCTCCATGGCGCTCAAGCGGTCCTCCAATTGCTTGTATCTATCAGCAGCAGGTGGGTATTGTTCGTCGTTATAGTCCGTCTCGTTGTCGGAGACTGCGGGACTAGGAGCTCCTCCCCCTTGGGGACTGTTCTTCTCAACAGAAGAAGTGGTTGGATCAGCTTCATTATGGAGTGTGTTCCCAAATCTGCGTCCGGTGTTGAACAATGCAGTCCTCTTTTTCTTCTTCTTCTTCATGAGTAGAGTCTTCAACTCTTGCTGACCTTGGGCTAGGCTTAGGACCATCTCTTGAAACTGTGCACTTTGGGCCTGAAGGGCCTTGATTGCTTGCTCACTGGATGATTCTGGATTCATGATGACTGTTCACATAAACAGCGAGGAAAATTAAGCAACCTGTGAAATAGGGTACCTGCTTATGCGTATGGTGCAATGGAATGCGTATGTATGCAATGCATTCAAGGATTTAGAACATTCAAAATTTGTTGTAGACAAAAAGGAACGCACATCATATTAATAAGGAGAAATTCGTTAGTACATAAATGCCCCATGGGCCAAATATTACAAAATAACTCCTTAAGGTAAAAAAACATTGCGCATCCTCTTTGGCGCGATGTAGGTGTTGAGATTCCTTTCCTCGTGCAGTAGGCGGGTGAGTTCCAGGACTTTCTTTTCGCTAGCATGTAGACTGGTCTCAAGAGAATTCCGTTCTTCCTTAAGCTGGATCCAGCTCTTCTGCATCTCTTCCCAGGAGGTGGGCATGTCGGGATGTGGAATGGTGTAGGACGCCTCTCCTTCCAAGACTGGTTCTTTGATCACAGGAAGCATATGAGGATAAGGCATCACTAACTTCTGGGAGCGGGCTCGTACCCACTTGAGATAAGGTTCCAACGGGATGGAGTTCCGGTGCCCTAATGTATTGCTGTCTATCCTACTTGGCATCCTCCAAGCTCTGATAAATCTCTGACGAAGTCCTTGAGTATCGTTGTCGAAGTCGAAAACTATGTCAGGAATTAACATGTCATGAGGGCCATCCCTCCGAGCATACCCAAACTGTCTCCAAGCCAGGCATGGGTTGTAGGTAATACCTCCTTTGATTCCAAATAAAGGAACATTAGGGTACTCCCCGCAACGATCAATGATAGTGACGTCTTCCCTGGACCTAGGACACCAATGTATATCTGCATGCGTGAGAGTCATTAACCGTTGTGACCATCTCAAACCCCGCTCGTTCTTCAAAACTGATTGTGGAAGGTGCAAAATAAACCACCTTCCCAGGAGAGGAGTGCAACACAAAAGGACACCCCTTCTTCTCATGGTTCGAGTGTAACATGAGTGAAGGATGTCCCCCAGCAGTGTAGGTATAGGATTCCTGGTCATGAAGATCTGGACAGCACTGATATCAATAAGTTGATCTGGGTTAGGGAATAACACCAAACCATAAACAAGGAGGGCCATAACTTCTTCAAAAGCTTGTAGGTCAAGGGAGTTCCAACATTCTTGGGCCTTCTCAAACAGAAACCTGGCTAAGAAACCCTTGATACCACTTCTAACTTCCCAATGTCCCTTGAGGTCAGATGACTATAGGTGCAAGGCTTTAGCAATTTCTTCAAGCTTGGGCTCCTCTTCCATACCGTTGTAGGGTAGTTGATCAAGGATAGGGACCTTCAGGAGTCGGGAGAACTCTTCCAATGTAGGCACCAATTGATAATCCGGAAAAGTGAAACAGTGATGCAGAGGGTCAAAGAACTGGAACAGGACTTTTATCAAATCCTCCTCAATGTTGGTGTTAACCAAGCTGATGAGCCTTCCATGTCTCTCACTGAATGAAGAAACCTCGGGAATCCTGGACATAAGTTCCTTAAGCTGAGGAGGGATCTTCACAAGGCTAACCTGGATTGTCTTTCTGCGAGCAGTTTCCATGTCCTGTAAAACAGGAACAAATATGAAGATTCGAAACCCTTGAAATGGTTAGCCAATGCTCATGATGTTGTATGATGCCATGATGTTATGATACACCACAAATATTCACAAAGGCAAACATGGTAAGGCACACAAGTCACACAAGACAAACCCTTAGAGTTTAGGCCTGCATGAGGTCTGGATATTACCCTCTTGAAGTTTGGTGGGCTCAACCTGTCCTATCAGAAGTAACCGGGTTCTAAAGGTCCCAATATCACTGGATTACTTTCATTGTTCATCGTTTCGATTTAGCCACTGAACTGGCGACCGAAATATCCCAGGAAAGTAACCCTCAATTGAGTGTAGTATCGAGTATCAACCAACCTCGGACTGCACCAAAGTCAGTTATCTCACTACCCCTAAAAGGCCAAGATGGTTCAATTAAGGTTCCTAAGGTCAGTTGATGCTTCATGACACCACGCGGCGGCCCCGTACTCTCCTTGACTGAACTCAAGGGTTACCGGTACACACCAAAGTGCCACATCAACATAGCAGACTGCTTCAACCATGTCGGTATACCCCGCACAGTTCCCTCACAGCCTTGTTGCTACTTTCTAAGAAGGTATCCCCAGATCCGGGTTAGGATCTATAAAACTCCGATACAAAGCCCACAAATGTAAAAGCAAACGAGACAATCAATTGAAAACAAAGGTGATCTAAGCCCTAAGGTTACTCCACTTTTATTATTCTCCCCAGCAGAGTCGCCAGTTCTGTGATACGGTGGGAGAACTGACTTGAGGTTTTGCGTTTTGTATTCGCAAATGTTGCGGTTAGCAAGAGTCGCCACCGACTTTTTATTTTATCCTAAGGAAAGGTTAAAAAGCACAGCAAAAACCTTTTGAGATGTTTTCTTGGGTTCGGGGAGTAGATTATATAAAGGGAAGGTATTAGCACCCTTTCTATCCATGGTTATCCATGGGCTCTTAGTTACTTGCTTTAGATCACTTGCCTTTTGTTTTCAATTGTTTTAAATGGTGCTTGGGTGTGTGGGTTTGAAAATGTTTTGAAAAGAGGCCAATGTGGTGGCAACCTTTGTAAATGATCCATGTGGGGATGTATACAAAGATGTATGTCTTTTGAAAAAGTTTTCATTTGTTTTTGAAAGTTGTTTTGAAAGTGTAGTGAGATGTGGTTTTGAAATTAGGCAAGTATTTTGTTTTGCAAGTTGATTCAAGTAACTAAGAGGTTATCTACTCCTAAATTTCTCAAAAGATCATTGCTATACTTTAACCCTTTTAACAAGTTTGCTCCACCATTGTATTTGGTGGGCAACCTTGTGTTAGGATGTGAAAGGGACAGGCGCGGGTCATCGTTTTAGACCATAATTGCAACGGTGTTGAATGTCTTTGGGCAATTTTCTTTAAGGGACTTGATCATTTGTTTTTGTTTGTTTTGAAAAGTTTTGTCGAGGGACTATGATCATTCAAATTGTTTGCTTTGCCCAAAGAAGTTCAACATGCAATATGGCCCATTTATTTGAAAGGCAACAAGTGGAATACCCTAGGGGGGTGCAAGTGTGATTTGTGTCCATTTTCATGCTTGTTTATCTTGTATTAGGTCAAACTATTTTTTTTCGTTTTTCGCATACAAACCCTAATTCTAACATGTTATCATTAGAAAGCAATAAAATGCGAAATTAAAATTACTAAGCTATTACAAAACCAAATATGGTAAGGGGGGTACAAATGTTCAAATGGGGATATTGACAAGAATTTAAATCTAAATTATTACATCATTTTGAATATTTGCAATTTAAATAATGCACAAAAAATAAAAATGCAAGATGCATAAAAATGTTTTGTATATGTATGAAAAAATATTATTTATGTAAAAGAGAAAAGAAAATAAAAAATGTATTATTTTTTGGAGTATTTTGAATTTAGGGTAAAAACCCTAATTTTTAAAAGAAAATGGATATTAATTGATTTAATACAACTATTTATTCATTATTTATAAAAATAAAATAAAATGAAGTGTATTATGGAAAAAGGTATTTTTATATCAAATATTAATAAAATGAAAAAATTCAAGTATTTTTATATTTTATCTTAAATATATTAATAATCACATATATATATATATATATATATATATATATATATATATATATATATATATATATATATATATATATATATATATATATATATATATATATATATATATATATATATATATATATATATATATATATATATATATATATATATATATATATATATATATATATATATATATATATATATATATATATATATATATATATATATATATATATATTAAACCCTAAATATGTATTTTACACAAAATAAGTATTTATTTAATATTTTAATAAAATAAATAAAAGAGTATTTTTTTTGTATGAAATATTTTCAGAAGGTAAATAAAAATAAAAATGTATTTACACCATTTTTTCTATTTTATTCTAATAATGGTATATATATATATATATATATATATATATATATATATTATGCATAAATAAAGAAACAAATCAAATAAATATGCCATAAATTCAGAAAATGATGGAAAAAATATTTTTAATTTTTTAATGCCATGAGAAAAAATAAACAAAGTCAACCAAAAAAGAAAAAGTCAAAAATGTTAAAAAATGAACAAATGGGCTCAGGGGGGTGTGAATCAAAAAAAGATGGTGTGAAAATCAAAATAACACAGGCCCAGCCCACTCCACTCCTTCTTCAACCTCCAGCTCAAACATTTGAAAAAACGCGCGCCCCTGTTCTTCAATGTCTAACTCCTGATTCTTGGCTTTTCAGCAAAAACTCATAACACAAGAAATGTTCAGCATGAAGAGACGGTTTCAACCATATAAATAACTTGACCTATCTCTCTAAGATGAGGGAGAATTTCTCCTCCCCCAATTTCTGACCTAACTTTTCATCAATGTTCAGACATGAAATTCTCTAAGCACACGAAACATAAATGAAATCTAATCATATGAGCGTGTTCAGGGCTATGATTGTGACATGTTTTCTTCAAAAATCTAAAGCTAACAATGCCTAATAAGAGAGATAGAACTCCATGAATATACCTGTTCAGTTGGAATCGAGCTTGGCAATGGAGGATGTTTCAGAGTGAAATGATGACTTGTATAGCTTCCTTGAAGTGTAAGGATGCTTTTCCAAGTCCTACTTTATCTTGAAACTCCCTGAATCGAGCTAGTGAACTCCAACTGCAAAATAGAAATTTAAAAATGGTGAAGTGGCTTGGAGGTGTTACAGATCAGGTTTAAGGACAAGGTTAGCTTGCATATGTTGTAAGGATGGTAGAGGAACAAGTTTGGACAAGAATGCTCGAAGGGATTGAGAGATAGCACTCAATCTGCAGGGCTTCCCCTGTTTGTGCAGTTTCAAGGTGATTTTGAGATGGAGGATGCTTGGGAGGTTCAGGACTCGTGCCAAAGCTTGGATATGTTCTATGGAAGATGTTTGATAGCTTTTGTGTTGTGTGTCTATGCTGAAGAGAGAGTTGGCATAAGTTATGGACCTTTCTTCACACTTAAGCTACAAAATGCAACTTGGCTTCCTAGGCCAGTACAGGCCCTCCCACTATGCTGCTATCCCTTGCCTTGATCAGTGCAATTTGCTCACAAACTTGTGCCAAGAAGATCTTGATTGTACCACTTGGATTGCAAACTTGACATAAAGTTCTTCTTTTCAAGAATGGAAATAATGCTTTTTCTAGTTTAGGCTTAATTCCTTGTGTAATGACCAAAGGCTTAGAATAACAACTTGGTTCAATGGTTTTGCATTAAATTAAGGAGTGCAATTTGGTTTAGAGACCTGTAAAGTAGCACAAACTATGCTGAGTTCAAATTTGCAAAGTTTATGAACATGTTTTGATGAAGAACAAAAGTGAATTCTTGCCAACTTGTGAAATTCGAATCTCTCAAGTTATGAGGTTGTTTGATGAGTTCTTGGACATTTTGGAAAGCTTGGAATGTGTACTACAATCCATCTTTGAAATGCAAATCAAAATTCCAAGTGGAAGGGTATGAAAAGTGGCCTTGAAGTGGGGTAGAAAACCTTGTCAAAATAGGTTAAATTTCACTAAGTTAAAAATGGTTTAGTGCCCTTATTCAAAAATATATAACTTGAGATACAAGCTTCAAATGAGAAAACTTTGTGAATCAAAGTTGTAGATTATGCAACAAGCTACAACTTTCATGTTTTGACTTTTGTTTGAATCCAAATGGATCTTGGTGAAAAGATGGGGCAAAGTTGGGAAAAAATTAGGGTTTTTCATAACTTAGAAAAATTCTAAGTTATGAAAAATTCCATTTTCAAACCCTAATTTGCATTTTGTGATTTCTTGGTGAACAAGTTTCATGATTTGGCAAGTTTTAATGAAAAATGAATCTTGACTCTTGATTTTGACCAAAAAGTCAAAGTTTGACTTTTCAGTGTACAGTCAAAGTTGATCAATTGACTGGGAAATTCAACTGTCAATCTTGTGTACTTGGGATCTTTTAAGCTTGATGAACATGTCAAGATAGTTCCATGGGATCCTTGAGTCCATGTGTGAGTTTGGTTTGCCCTTGGTTAGGTCAAACAGTCAAAAATTGCCTTTGTGCAGTCAAAACCCTAAAAATGACCATTTTGCCCTTTTGGTGATCTGATCAAATTTCTTGTGGAATTGTGATCCAAACTTGATCAAATGGTCCATAGGAGTTCATAATGTTGATGTGGATCAAATTTCATGAGATTTGGCTGTCAATTGGCCACAGTTGACTTTTTCCCCAATACAGTTGATTTCTAGGTCAACTGTCCAATTGACTGGGCAAAACTTGGAATCAAGACTTGAAACTTGGTATAGGTAAACTTGGGAGTCCAACATGAAGCATGAAAGTCATCTTAGGCATTTTAGGTCAAAACATCCTTAGGCAAACACAAACCCTAATTTGAGTCCACAGTGCAAGGGGAAGTCCTGAGCAGAGGGAACCCTATCTGAATCTTAATCTTCAAAGGTCTTGTGATGAAAAAATGTTGAGGAAATGTGAGGGTAAATTTTGGGGTACAACAATAAGCAACGGTTTTCACGCGTTGCCTAAGATACCATACAAGAAAATAGCGATTAGGCATGGAACGCTCATAAATTGGGCGCGACACATGGATTCTCTTCGTCCAGACGCACTGATTCTAATGGTCAAGGTCCCAAGTCTCAATTTTTCCTTATTTAAAAAGCCCTAATCCAAGGTCCTGTAAACCCTAGAAATTGACAATGGTAGAATCGTGCACAATGCATAATAATTCAATCAAACACATGGGTTAGCTTCAGAATAGCATAAGGAATGTAAATCACATATTAAAACTTGCAAAAAACGCATGAATGAAGATGCACGATTGTGAATTTTATTTGAAACAGTTGGACTCCACTGTACCAATTCTGGGCGTTTTGATGAATGTTTTTGATTGAGAATCGTTCAATGAACTTCCAGGAAGGTGTTTGAACCACTATTATGCCTTGAATCAGCCTGCAAAAGGGTTTTCAGTTTTGAGTTTCTTAACAAAAATTTCAAGTTTGATTGTTAGGTTTCTGAGCAGCTGCGTGTGTAATGGCACTAGGGTTGTGATCCTTGCATATGTAGTAATGAATTAGGTTAAAAAGAATCATCCAAATCTCTTGCATTCATAGTTTTTGAAAATTGATTTTCAAAGATTTTTTTCAATCTTTTTCCATGTGTTTTTGTTCTCAATCATATCAATTCTCTCCAAATCTTTCCATATTGGATCATGCACGAGTTATTGAGTAGATTTTGTGCACAAAAAGATTGAAAAAATTAGGTTAAGCATTTTTCATATATTTAATTTGATTTAAATGAATTATATAAAATAAAAATTCAAATAAATAAATAAAAAATGAATAAAGACTTCCCTTTGGGCCAAGTAGTCGTGCATATGCCTTGGGTGATGAATTGTGGAAGAAAAATGGGCCCATTAGCAATTTTAGGTCATTTGAATCAATGTTGACTTTTCAAAATATCCAAAAATTTCCCAACTTCCACAAGGCATAACTTGCTCAATTTTTAAGCTTTGCTCATGTTCTTGGACATTTTGGAAAGGTATTTGAGTCCTCTAACCAATGCCTTTGGTCCCATGTCATTTTGATTTACCAATATCAAGTTATGGCCTTTGAATTAAAGTCCCTTTTTGTTGACTTTTGAAAATGACCTATAATGTTGAAATTGATAACTTTTTGTGAGAGCATTTCTTGGACTTGAAGTATGAAGATGAGTTGTAGGAAATGTCTTTCTCTTCAAAATGAGCTTTGGATGGAATTTTTCTGATAATCCATGTGAAAGTTATGCCCTGGTCAATTTACAGTTGACTTTTTCAACTGTCCAAATAAGGAAACTTTTGCATCTTGATGATTTTTGAGCCAAATTTTGAGAATCATGATCAAGCATTGATCAAATGATGTTTGTGGCTTCAAAATTATATGTTGATCAAAAATTTGAACTTTTGACTGTCAAATGACCATTTTGCCCCTACAGTTGACTGTAGTGCAATTAGGGTTTTTGACTGTGCAATTTTGTGCTGAAAGTCTTGAAACTTGATATGAGGATGCTTGACCATATTTGTAGGCATGTGAGACTTTATTGGGCCCTTGAAAACTTCATTTTCTTGATCAGAACACAAACCCTAATCTTGACTGTTTAGGAGACCTTTGCACTGTGCAACCCTTGGGGAATTTTGAAGCTTGACTTGGCAATTTCCTGAAGAATATGGGAGGGCAAATTTTGGGGTACAACAGTTGCCCCTGTTCAATCTTCTTAGACCTGAGGATGCAGATTGGCTGACGTGCCTTTCGTAATCCGAGGGTAGAAGGTGATTGAACACTAGAGTGCCCAGAAATTTGCGCTCCCATAGTAGCAGTGATAGTGAAAATGGGCTTACAGATGCCATTTAGAGGTTGATGAATAGGATGATGGGCTTATATATGCCATCTGGATGTTGATTGCGTAAGAGATTCCTTAGCGAGAACCTGTATACCTGCAAAATAGAAAATAATTACCTGACACGTTGCAGGAGCTGATTTTCAGATGCTTTTGTGTAGATATGTCCTGACTGGTTACAGGAATCGGATCTTCGAATTCTTCAGACGTGCCCTGGCGAGATACAGGAATCGAGTCTGGTAATGTTGGTCTTCAACGGATACACCCTGGCAAGATTCAGGTATCGGATCCTCGAACTCTTCAGACACACCCTGGCAAGATACAGGAATCGGATCTGGTAATGTTAGTCTTCAACGGATACACCCTGGCTAGATTCAGGTATCGGATCCTCGAACTCTTCAGACACACCCTGGCAAGATACAGGAATCGGATCTGGTAATGCTAGTCTTCAACGGATACACCCTGGCAAGATTCAGGCATCGGATCCTCGAACTCTTCAGACACACCCTGGCAAGATACAGGAATCGGATCTAGTAATGCTAGTCTTCAACGAATACACCCTGGTAAGATTCAGGCATCGGATCCTCGTCCCTCGAACTCTTCAGACACACCCTGGCAAGATACAGGAATCGGATCTGGTAATGTTAGTCTTCAACGGATACACCCTGGCAAGATTCAGGCATCGGATCCTCGAACTCTTCAGACACACCCTGGCAAGATACAGGAATCGGATCTGGTAATGTTAGTCTTCAACGGATACACCCTGGCAAGATTCAGGTATCAGATCCTCGAACCCTTCAGACACACCCTGGCAAGATACAGGAATCGGATCTGGTAATGTTAGTCTTCAACGGATACACCCTGGCAAGATTCAGGCATCGGATCCTCGAACTCTTCAGACACACCCTGGCAAGATACAGGAATCGGATCTGGTAATGTTAGTCTTCAACGGATACACCCTGGAAAGATTCAGGCATCGGATCCTCGAACTCTTCAGACACACCCTGGCAAGATACAGGAATCAGATCTGGTAATGTTAGTCTTCAACGGATACACCCTGGCAAGATTCAGGCATCGGATCCTCGAACTCTTCAGACACACCCTGGCAAGATACAGGAATCGGATCTGGTAATGTTAGTCTTCAACGGATACACCCTGGTAAGATTCAGGCATCGGATCCTCGAACTCTTCAGACACACCCTGGCAAGATACAGGAATTGGATCTGGTAATGTTAGTCTTCAACGGATACACCCTGGCAAGATTCAGGTATCGGATCCTCGAACCCTTCAAACACACCCTGGCAAGATACAGGAATCGGATCTGGTAATGTTAGTCTTCAACGGATACACCCTGGCAAGATTCAGGTATCGGATCCTCGAACCCTTCAGACACACCCTGGCAAGATACAGGAATCGAATCTTTAGTTGCGACCATTGATAGTAATCATTTTTGTATTTTTTGTCCTGAAAAGACAAGCGTTAGTTGTATGCGATGTCATGTGGTATGACATGCGAGATGCTCTCTGAATATGTGTTATTGTATGTTCATGATGCGTATATGCATGCTATAATGATGTATGTGATGTTTACGAATGTATGTTTTCGTCTAGGAAAGTAAATCCTTGACGGGTGCCGGGAAGTCATATCCTGGGCTGATATTGAAGAATAAGCTTTCGCTTCCGCTGGGGATGATAACTGCAAGAATACCGGTAGGAGAAGATGACTCCGTTGAGGAATAAATTTGGCAAGTGGAAGATTCTGCGGGGAGAAAAATACTCTAGCGACCATGCTGGGAAGCAATACTCTATGGGGAGAGAGATACTTTGCTGAGTTGTTGATAATGATTTGCTGGGGATATCCTTGCTGTATTGGGAGTGTTGATAAACTTCGCTGGGGTAAGAAGACTTCGTCGAGGACGCTCTTTCCGTGGCTTTTGGCTGAGGATAACCCAGTTATATCCTAGTACGGAAATAACTCTTTAAATAAAGCCGGGAGACGCGTTCGTGCTTTGCGAGGATAAGCCTCCAGAATTTACTGGGGATAAGCTTATTGCTTGGGGGTATGAATTCCAACCTTCCTGGGAATGGGATTGGACTCTCTTGGGGAGGTTTGATATGCTGGGGAAGTGATTCCTTTGAATGCTGATATGCCGCCGAGGAACAATCTTTAGACCAAGACTGCCGGGGATGCTTGTTGTAAGTATATATGTATTGCCGCTGGGGAATGTGAGATCTACTGGAGGATACTCAATTTCCTTAAGATTTGATAACTCTGCTTGGAGAAGAGTGCACTGACTGCTGACTCTCTGGGGGATTGAGATGTACTGGTCACGTTCTTTAGCTGAACCTTCCTTGGTACCTTGGAGGACAGAACAATTAGATTGCTCAGACAACTCTTTATTGCCCCCGTTTCTAGTGTTACCTGTAATTAATCCTTTGTTTCGTATGCAAGTATTTATGAGTTAGCAAATTATTGTCAATGCATATATCACAAATTGAACCTTGGACGTTCTTCGCAAAACAAAACAGAAAAAGAAAAACAATTGGCACATTTAACTGAAAAGTATATTTGTATTGATTTTGAATGGCCTGAAAATAGGCGTTTTGTGTACAAGAGGCTGACGTCCTAGTAAGAGGACGCCGCCGAATCAAAAGAGTTTATACAAATTTTGTACAAAAGAAAATAAAACAGCTGTGTGAAATGAATGATCCACTGGGTTTCAACTCTGCTATTGCCTTTATAACTCCGAGCGTCTCATCACTTGATGACCTTGGTTGAAGGTGAAGCTGACTGATCGATGCCGTCTGAACTTGATGTAGATACCGGATTCTGGATGCAAAGTGATCAATGAGACATAGTATTACGCTTTTATCCCTAATTTTTGCCTGGACCGCCCTTTCGGGTTTTCAGTCCACCGGGATACCCATTTTTGCCCAAGCCGCCTTTTCAGGTTTTCGACTTGCCGGGTGTACAGATTTTTTCCGTTTCATCCCTTCATTTTGCCCGAACCCTTTTGGTTCGACGGGAAGCCCTTATTTTTGCCTAGGCATGTCAGCCTAGCGGGTCTTTTTTCATGCGTAGTATCTTTTTACTATGTCTGCATTAGCGGGGGGAGGAAGGTCGTCACCATCCATATTGGTTAGAATCATGGCTCCTCCTGAGAACACATGCTTGACCACAAATGGCCCTTCGTACGTAGGGGTCCATTTGCCCCTTGGATCACTCTGAGGAAGGACGATTCGCTTGATTACCAGATCCCCAACTTGATATTCCTGTGGTCTGACTTTCTTGTTAAATGCCCTGATCATCCGTTTTTGATACGTCTGACCATGACAGATAGCAGCAAGTCTCTTTTCATCAATGAGGTTGAGCTGATCAAGTCGTGTCTGGATC
Source organism: Vicia faba (assembly GCA_948472305.1). NCBI lineage: Eukaryota > Viridiplantae > Streptophyta > Magnoliopsida > Fabales > Fabaceae > Vicia > Vicia faba. The sequence goes on along the minus strand of OX451737.1, from coordinate 1,514,243,581 downwards.
CAATCATCTTCGTTCAGATTTGCATCCTTCATTATCCGGAGAGAGGGTATTTGCACTTCGATCGGCAAGACTGCCTCCATACCGTAAACCAGAGAGAAAGGAGTTGCCCCGGTTGACGTCCTAGCTGAGGTACGGTACCCATGTAGAGCGAACGGTAACATCTCGTGCCAATCCTTGTAAGTCACTGTCATCTTCTGCACGATTTTCTTGATGTTCTTATTTGCTGCTTCGACAGCCCCATTCATCTTCGGCCTGTAAGGAGAAGAATTGTGGTGCTGTATCTTGAACTGCTCGTAGAGCTCAGCGATCATCTTATTGTTTAGATCGGTACCGTTGTCTGTAATGATTCTCTCTGGGACGCCGTACCGACAGGTCAGGTTATGCCGAATGAACCGTGCCACAACAGTCTTGGTTACCGTAGCATAGGATGCTGCTTCGACCCATTTCGTAAAATAATCAATCGCCACTAGGATGAAGCGATGCCCATTAGATGCCGTAGGTTTAATCTCACCAATCATGTCTATACCCCACATTGCAAACGGCCAAGGCGCAGTCAGAACATTCAGGGGAACTGGAGGAACATGCACCTTGTCTGCATAAATCTGGAACTTATGGCATGTCCTAGAATGTTGATAGCAGTCAGCTTCCATTGTGGACCAATAATATCCTGCCCGTAGGATTTTCTTAGCCATAGTGTGTCCACTGGAGTGTGTACCAAAGGTCCCTTCATGTAGCTCTTCCATGATCCTTTCTGCTTCAGTCTTATCCACACAACGCAGTAGGGTTGAATCATGGTTTCGCTTGTACAAGATGCCGTTGCTAAGGAAGAATTTGGCTGCGAACCTCCTCAGGAATTTCTTATCATTGATAGATGCACCTTCAGGGTATTCCTGAGCTTCCAGATATCTCTTCACCTCATGGTACCAAGGCTTCTCAATCACCAATTCAGTCTCGAGATCGCAACAGTATGCCGGTTCGTCCAGTTTCCAGATGATTATCCGGGGAGCCTCATTATCCCATTTGACCTTGAACATAGAAGACATTGTAGCTAACGCGTCCGCCAGCTGATTCTCTTCTCTCGGGAAGTGTTCAAAGGTTATCTCTGTGAAGTGGGGGATCAGGGTCAACACACATTCTCTGTAAGGAATCAGGTTTGGATGTTTCGTATCCCACTCTCCTTTGATCTGATTGATCACAAGAGCGGAATCTCCGAAGACACTCAGAAATTTGATCCTTAGGTCGATCGCAGCTTGAAGACCCATGATGCACGCCTCATACTCCGCCATGTTGTTGGTACAGTTGAAACATAGCCGGGCAGTTAGTGGAGTATGAGTACCTTGAGGGGATATGATTATGGCGCCGATACCATTTCCCAAAGCGTTGGAAGCTCCGTCAAAGTGCATAGACCATCGGGATCCTGGTTCAGGTCCTTCATCCGGTCCAGGTACTTCACAATCAGTCACAATCATGATGCTTTCATCCGGAAACTCGAAGTTCATTGACTGATAGTCATCTACGGCCTGATGTGCCAGGTGGTCTGCCAATACACTTCCCTTGATGGCTTTCTGGGTCGTATACTGAATATCGTATTCCATCAAGATCATTTGCCATCTTGCAATTCTCCCAGACAGAGCAGGTTTTTCGAATATGTACTTTATAGGATCCATCTTTGAGATCAACAAAGTAGTGTGAGTCAGCATATACTGTCTCAGCCGGCGAGCAGCCCATACCAAAGCGCAGCAAGTTTTCTCAAGCAGTGAGTATCGGGTCTCACAGTCGGTAAACTTTTTGCTAAGGTAATAAATGGCATGCTCTTTTCGGCCAGACTCGTCATGCTGCCCCAACACACACCCCATTGAGTTGTCAAGCACTGTTAGATATAATATCAGAGGTCTCCCTTCAACTGGTGGCATAAGGATATGTGGTTCTTGGAGATACTCCTTGATTCTGTCAAAAGCAGCCTGACATTCATCATTCCAACGTACTACCTGATCTTTCTTCAGCAGCTTGAAGATTGGTTCACAGGTAGCAGTCAGATGTGAGATGAAGCGAGCAATGTAATTCAGGCGTCCTAAAAAGCCTCTGACCTCTTTCTCTGTCTTGGGAACTGGCATCTCTTGAATAGCTTTGACCTTGGCAGGGTCCACTTGAATGCCCTTGTCACTTACCACGAAGCCTAGCAACTTTCCAGATCTTACCCCGAAGGTGCACTTGTTCGGGTTCAACCTCAGCTTGTATAGTTTCAACCGGTCAAACAACTTCTGCAGATGATCTAGGTGCTCTTCCTCAGTCTGGGACCTTGCGATCATGTCGTCCACATACACTTCTATCTCATGATGGATCATGTCATGAAATAAAGCAACCATGGCACGTTGGTAGGTTGCCCCAGCGTTCTTCAACCCGAACGGCATGACCTTGTAACAGAAGGTGCCCCACTGAGTAACAAATGTAGTCTTCTCCATGTCTTCAGGTGCCATCTTGATCTGATTGTAACCTGAGAAACCATCCATGAAAGAGAACACCTTGTGCTGAGCTGTATTGTCAATAAGGACGTCAATGTGAGGTAAGGGGAAGTCATCTTTGGGGCTGGCCCTGTTCAGATCCCTGTAATCGACACACATTCTGACCTTACCGTCCTTCTTTGGTACCAGCACCACATTAGCAACCCACTGAGGGTAAGAAGTCACTGCAAGGAACCCAGCGTCAAACTGTTTCATAACCTCGGCCTTAATCTTTTCAGACATCTCTGGACGTATCCGACGGACCTTTTGCTTAACTGGAGGGCAGTCTTCCTTAGTTGGCAAGTGATGGACCACAATATCGGTATCCAACCCGGGCATGTCTTCGTAGGACCAGGCAAAGATCTCCATATAGTCATGTAACATCTTGGTTAACCGTTGCTTCACGCTGAGCTCTAGGTTGGCACCAATCTTTACCTCTTTCCTGTCTGCCTCAGTACCCAAGTTTATTGTTTCCACTGGCTCTTCATGGGGTTGAATTGCCCTCTCTTCCTGAAGTAACAGTCTTGCAAGTTCGCCAGGTACTTCGCAATCATCTTCACCTTCGTCTTCGGCTAAGTTGATCGGATTTTCGAAGTCATAACTGGCAGTAGCAGAGTCGTTACCAGTGAGATCCAGAGTGGATTGAAACCTGTATGAGTGAGTGTGTGTGTAAATACAGCTGTTTTGAAATATATGTAAAGGAAAGAAAGACAGAAAAGGAGCACAATATTTGCAATGCGGGAAAACATCCAAGATTTTCATTCATGATATATGAAATGACAATTTATATGCCCTCACAAATGAAACCACGGTGCCTCGGGTAAGACACCGGGCCATAGAGTTTAATTTATTGTTTATTACAGATACCAAAAACATAGGAATTCATTACTTAGTAACAAGAGAAACAGACAGGTTGTCCTTTGCACTCCAAATATTAAGTCCACTGTCGGTTGCAGGGTAAATCCAGCTATCAAACTCAGCTTCATTCACTTCCTCTTCGTCCCCAATAGCATTCACTCCATGAGCAGGCAGGGGAGCTGTCACTACATTAGGCTTCTCAGATGCCTCAAGCTGTACCTCCTTGGCGTCAATAAGGTCCTGCAGCTTGTTCCTTAATGCCCAACAGTCGTCAGTGGCATGCCCCGGGCTATCAGAATGATAAGCACAACGAGCATTCGGGTTGTACTTGGGAGATGTAGTATTCGCAACCCTCGGAGCCTCTCTGACGGTTACCAAGTTGGTTGAGAGCAACTGTGGTAAGATCTGCGACAAAGTCATACTCAAACGGGTGAATTCCCTTCTGGGTCTCTCAGCCCTTGGTTGGTTAGCTTGCCGAGGAGCGGCTGCAGGCTTGGCAATCATTAATGCACTGACAGATTGACGGTGCTCTGGTTTATCCTGCCTTCTAGGCCCATACACCGCACTGGCCTCCTTCTTGAAGGGTTTCTTCTCAGAGCTAGACGATGCGCCCTTCGGAATCTTTCCAGACTTCAACCCAGCCTCGATTCTTTCTCCAGTCAAGATTAGATCAGTGAACCCTGCAGATGAATTCCCGATAAGGTGGTTGAAAAACGGCCCAGATAGAGTCCCCAAGAACATGTCTACCAATTCCCGATCAGTCAACGGTGGCTGCACCCTGCCAGCCAGGTCTCTCCACTTCTGAGCGTACTCCTTAAAACCTTCACTTGAACCTAACGACATACCCTGGAGTTGGGTACGTGTAGGGGCAAGGTCGGCATTATATTGATACTGCTTATAGAAAGCAGTAGCCAACTCCTCCCAGTTACGAACTTTGGTCCCATCCAGCTGATAGAACCATTCGAGATGAGTCCCTGAAAGACTCTCCTGGAAGAAGTGGATCCACAAGTTCTTGTCTGCCGAGTACGGTTGGATCTTCCGAACATAGGACCTGAGATGTAGCTTGGGACAAGACGCCCCGTCATACTTAGAGAAAGATGGTGCTTTGAACTTGTGAGGGATAATCACACCAGTAGACAAACCCAGATCTCCGAAATCCAACCCAGGTACCTGTTGTATTTCCATAGCATTCAACCTATCCTCCAGCTGCTTGTAACGGTCTTCTGCAGGAGGATACTGCTCTTCATCAAAATCAGTCTCGTTGTCGGAGACTACCGGACTAGGAACCCTTGCTTCTGCCTGAGGAGTACTCTTGCCAACAGAAGAACCAGCCTCTTCCTGCTGCAGAGCATTGCCAAACCTTCGGCCCGAGTTGAACAGAACAGTTCTTCTCTTCTTCTTCTTCTCCTTCTTCAGGTGCATAGCCTTCAGCTCTTCTTGGCCTTGAGCCAAACCCTTGATTAATTCCTGAAACTGCGCATTCTGCGCCTGAAGAGCCTTGATGGATGTCTCAGTTGATGACGAGTCGGGATTCATGATGCTGAAATAAACAGCGAAGAACTGTAAGCAACCTGAAAAGAGAAAAACCTGCTATGCACATGATGTATGAAATGCGTATGAATTATGTTTTCAAAGACAATCGGGAATCAACTCTGTAAACAAAAAGGAACACACTTCATTAGATTCAACTTTGAAACTGAAATTATTCAACAGGTTGCCCTTAGGCGTTACATGAAAGGGAATACTGAAAAGGAAATAAAACTGTAAAAGCACATCGGGAGCTCCTTATTGATCCCATGGTCTCCTCTTCTCAGTACGGATGTAGGCATTCAGAGCTCTCTCATTCTCCAACTGCTTTGTCAGCTTCTGGATCTTTGATTCCTGCTCGTTGAACTTTTCCCGGTAAGAATCCCGCTCTTCTCGCAGTTGCGACCAAGATCTCTTCAATGTCTCATAATCAGTAGGTATCTGAGGAGGAAGGACAGTTGGAGGAACACCATCTTTGTCAGGACACTCAAGAATGACGGGTCTGACAGCTTCATACGGCATACCTAACTTCTGAGCACGGATGCGAACCCATTTGTAGTAGGCTTCCATAGGTAAAGGAGTCTTTGGCCCTAACTCTTGTGGGTCAGCTTTATGAACTTTGTCCCAAGCCTTGATGAACCTACGACGTAGCTCGTCACTATCCACCTGAAATTCAAAACTGATGTGAAGCACTAACATCTCATGGGGACCTGCTCTTCTTGCTCTTCCAAACTGACGGAGTGCTAGACATGGATTGTAAGAGATCCCTCCTTGGGTACCAATCAGAGGAACATTAGGGTATTCCCCGCATCGATCAATAATAGCTATCTCATCCAAACCTCTGCAAGTCCAAATGATGTCTTTATCGGTGAGAGACATTAACCTATGAGCCCAACCTCTTCCTTCTTGATTCTTCAGTACGAACTTAGGGAGGTGCGAAATAAACCACCTCACCAACAAAGGGATACAACACCATAGGGTTCCTCGTCTTCGGGTAGTACGGGCATGAAGTTGTTGCAAGATGTCACCCAAGAGAGTGGGCACAGGATTCTGAGACATAAAGATCCTTATGGCAGTGACATTGATGAAGTTGTCAGGATTAGGAAACAGGACTAACCCATAGATTAGGAGAGCCAAGATGTCTTCATATGCCCTAAAGTCCAGGTCATTCCAGAAACTATTAGCTTTACCAATCAGAAACTTGGCCAAGAAACCCTTAACTCCGCTTCTAGTTACCCAGTTGTCTGTTACCTCTTGATGGGTCAAAGGAAGAGCTGCAGCAACATCCTCAAGCCTGAGGGTCTTTTCCCAACCAGTAAAGGGAGTCTGATCCAAGATAGGGATACCAAGCAAATCAGATAACTCTTCCAGGGTAGGGACCAGCTGGAAGTCTTGAAAGGTGAAGCACTGGTGCAGAGGGTCATAGAACTGGGTCAGAACACTCATCAACTGTTGATCCCGCTTTGCAGTGACTAAACTGAGAAGAGAACCATGCCTCTGGATGAAGGAAGTGGTATTTGGAATTCTGCTAACCAACTCATCAAGCAACTCAGGTGAACGAACAAAGTTGAACCGGATAGTATTCCTTCGCACAGGCATCATGATGTCCTACAAAACAGAGCAAAGGTGAAACCCTCTTGTCTTTGAAATGGTCAGTCTTTATGCAGGATGCATGTAATGCTCATGATGCTATGATGTTATGATAAAGCACACCACATATAGATACAAAGGCAAACATGGTAAGGCACACAAGTCACACAAGGCAAGCCCCTAAAGTTTAGGCCAGCATGAGGTCTAGGTACTACCCTCTTTCAGTTCGTTGGTTCATACCTGTCCTAATCAAAAGTAACCGGGTTCTTAGAGGATCCCAATATCATTGACTACCCTCAATCGGTCATAACTCCAGCATCGCAATCTTTTCTTGCGGCCAGAACCATCACGAGAGTTTAGCCTCAATGGGCGTAGCATATTGCTACAATTCTAAAGGCCAAGTTGTGTCAATTAAGGTTCTAAGGTTGTTGGTGCTTAATGACTCCTTAGAAGACCCATATTCTCCTCGTTGCGACACAAGGGATATCGGTACATACCAAGGTGCCACACCAACGTAGCCACTGTTTCACCCGTGTCGGTCTACGCCGGACAGGTCCCTCACAGCTTATGCTACCTAAACAGGGTATCCCCAGATCCGGGTTAGGATCTATGTAACTCCCATGCAACCCACAAATTTAAAGCAGACAAGTCAATACAATTGAAAACACAGTTATGAACTAACCCTAAGGTACACCTCACTTTATAAGTTTAGTCCCCAGCAGAGTCGCCAGTTCTGTGATCGGTGGATCTGGAACTGACTGTTTAACGCTGGTTCGCGAAATGTCGCGGTAAGCAAGAGTCGCCACCGTCTTTTATTTTCTCCAAATGGAAAGGACAAAAGCACAGAAAAATTCCTTATAGAGATTGCTCTCGGTTCGGGAGGTAGATTATAGAAAGGGAAGGTGTTAGCACCCTTTCTATCCATGGTTATCCATGGGCTCTTAGATACTTGCTCACTTGTGTTTTCAAAAATGGTTTGTTTGCTTTTCAACTGTGGGTTTAAAAAGTTTCTTTGAAAATTCCAGTTCGACTCTTGTATCAGTCCTCAAGAGTGTTTGAAAAATTGCTTTCGAAAGCTTTTTGAAAATGTGTTGGTGTGAAAAGTATTTTGTTTTGTTTTGAAATTTAGAGCAAGTATCTAGAGTCGTCTACCTACCCTAAGGAATTCGTCTGTGTAAATGTCCTTTAAAGTAGTGCCATCCCACCATTGAGAGGTAGGTAGCACCACCGTTGGAGGTGTTCGGGTCAATTCGAGGTTTGGGACATGGTGATCACCAGAGCAATGGGAAGACACCTTAGAAGCTACCCTCATGCCAGGTTCCCAGATCATGAGGACTTACTAAGACATCCTCTACTCGACGATCACCTTTCGAAGGCAAGGCAACAGTGAGGCGTACCCTAGGGGTGGTGTGTGCGATTTGTGTGTCGTTTTCATTTGCATTTATCTTGTCATGTTATTGGTGTTCTACGCTTGTTTTTATTTTTGTCCATACATTCTTTCATGCCATTATTTAATAATTAAAAATTGCGAGAAAAGTAAATTCTAAGCTATTACAAATGGCGCGGGTCCACATCGCCAAAATTAAACCAGGACCCGATTTGACGGAAAAATAAAGAAAGTAAAAGAAAATAAGGAATTAAAAGTGCGAGAAATTAATTACATGGCTTTGGGAGAGATACATAAATATTTAAACGAAATAAAATAAATATGCGAATTAGAATAAAAATTGAAAACGAGGGCGTTGGACCCTTTTGAAGTTAAATTGAAATTAAAAATTAATTAATTATTAAAAGAAAGAAAGAAATCATTTTTTTGGTATTTTATGATTTTTAAGATTTTAAAGAAAAAAGAATTAATTAAAATAAATACTAACCCTAATTCTAGTGGCTTTTAATTTATTAAGAAAAATATTGAAGTTTTTAACCTAAAATTAATCCTAATTTTTATATGCAAATTTAATTACAAAAATAAATAAAATAAATAATATTAAATATTTGATTATCATGAAAGAAAAATAAAAAGGATGAAAAATTAACCAAACCTATTTCTATGTTTTTTTGGATTTTATTATGAAAATGTTAAATTAAACCCTAATTTACACTAAATTTAATTATATGCATTTATTTATGAAAATATTTAAAATAAAATATTTATTATATTTTTGCTCTTTTCTGACTTTTATGTGTTTTTTATATTTTTGTGGAGATAATTAATTAATTGAAAGCAATAATTAAAAGGAAAAATAGAAAATAATAAAAACAAAGAAAATAGAGAGAATTACAAACCCAGGGGGTTCAGACCCCAAATTAGGAGGCATCTTTAGAAATTTTAAGCCCATTTATCCATTGGCCCATTTGACTTTTCCAGGCAGCATGCTGGCGCGTTGACTGGGACTACCATATGCCTTGGATCTGGACCTTTGATTTGATGCAACTGGACAGGTGGACGTTGATTTTTTGAGGATGTACAATGGACCACAACATTATGCCTGCACATGATTGTTAGTTGGAAAATAATATTGAGAAAGTGAAAACCTGGGGCTCGAACCGAGGTCATTAACATTACCAGTCACTATGCCTGCCAGTGGAGCCAGATGCGCGCGTTTGATTAATAAGCAACTAACAAATATTATAAAAGAAAACAAAAATGTTAGTGGGTCTGCGCGCGAAAATTTGAATCAGCCTATCACCATTTGCCACGAATTCATCTCCTTCGTTGGTTCTTTATTTTCCTGAAACATAAACAACACAAGCAACGGTTTTCACGCGTTGCCTAAGATACCATACAAGAAAATAGCGATTAGGCATGGAACGCTCATAAATTGGGCGCGACACATGGATTCTCTTCGTCCAGACGCACTGATTCTAATGGTCAAGGTCCCAAGTCTCAATTTTTCCTTATTTAAAAGCCCTAATCCAAGGTCCTGTAAACCCTAGAAATTGACAATGGTAGAATCGTGCACAATGCATAATAATTCAATCAAATACATGGGTTAGCTTCAGAATAGCATAAGGAATGTAAATCACATATTAAAACTTGCAAAAAACGCATGAATGAAGATGCACGATTGTGAATTTTATTTGAAACAGTTGGACTCCACTGTACCAATTCCGGGCGTTTTGATGAATGTTTTTGATTGAGAATCGTTCAATGAACTTCCAGGAAGGTGTTTGAACCACTATTATGCCTTGAATCAGCCTGCAAAAGGGTTTTCAGTTTTGAGTTTCTTAACAAAAATTTCAAGTTTGATTGTTAGGTTTCTGAGCAGCTGCGTGTGTAATGGCACTAGGGTTGTGATCCTTGCATATGTAGTAATGAATTAGGTTAAAAAGAATCATCCAAATCTCTTGCATTCATAGTTTTTGAAAATTGATTTTCAAAGATTTTTTTCAATCTTTTTCCATGTGTTTTTGTTCTCAATCATATCAATTCTCTCCAAATCTTTCCATATTGGATCATGCACGAGTTATTGAGTAGATTTTGTGCACAAAAAGATTGAAAAAATTAGGTTAAGCATTTTTCATATATTTAATTTGATTTAAATGAATTATATAAAATAAAAATTCAAATAAATAAATAAAAAATGAATAAAGACTTCCCTTTGGGCCAAGTAGTCGTGCATATTCCTTGGGTGATGAATTGTGGAAGAAAAATGGGCCCATTAGCAATTTTAGGTCATTTGAATCAATGTTGACTTTTCAAAATATCCAAAAATTTCCCAACTTCCACAAGGCATAACTTGCTCAATTTTTAAGCTTTGCTCATGTTCTTGGACATTTTGGAAAGGTCTTTGAGTCCTCTAACCAATGCCTTTGGTCCCATGTCATTTTGATTTACCAATATCAAGTTATGGCCTTTGACTTAAAGTCCCTTTTTGTTGACTTTTGAAAATGACCTATAATGTTGAAATTGATAACTTTTTGTGAGAGCATTTCTTGGACTTGAAGTATGAAGATGAGTTGTAGGAAATGTCTTTCTATTCAAAATGAGCTTTGGATGGAATTTTTCTGATAATCCATGTGAAAGTTATGCCCTGGTCAATTTACAGTTGACTTTTTCAACTGTCCAAATAAGGAAACTTTTGCATCTTGATGATTTTTGAGCCAAATTTTGAGAATCATGATCAAGCATTGATCAAATGATGTTTGTGGCTTCAAAATGATATGTTGATCAAAAATTTGAATTTTGACTGTCAAATGACCATTTTGCCCCTACAGTTGACTGTAGTGCAATTAGGGTTTTTGATTGTGCAATTTTGTGCTGAAAGTCTTGAAACTTGATATGAGGATGCTTGACCATATTTGTAGGCATGTGAGACTTGATTGGGCCCTTGAAAACTTCATTTTCTTGATCAGAACACAAACCCTAATCTTGACTGTTTAGGAGACCTTTGCACTGTGCAACCCTTGGGGAATTTTGAAGCTTGACTTGGCAATTTCCTGAAGAATATGGGAGGGCAAATTTTGGGGTACAACAAGTGGAATATCCCTTTGAGCCAGCTTCGCCTTCATGTACCCAATAGGGTCATTTCGTCTCAGGAGTGCAAGCTCCTCTTCAGTCATTCGAGACAAAGACGGTTGAGGGAGTTCCACACGCAGGGGAGTCACGTCCATTTCGACTTCCATGGGTTTATTGGTTGTGTCACCATCCCCTTCATTCGTGTCGTGCTCATTATCTTCTTCATCGTCATCCAAATCCACCACTTCGATGTCTTCTTTTTCGCTGCTATTTGCATTGGACTCTGTCCCAGCAGTCGAACCATCGTTGGCATCCTCCTCCTCAGACTCTTCTTCTGTAGATTCTTCGTTTCTTTGACCAGAATCAGCTTTCTCTCCTTCAGCGTGAGTGTCCTTTGGGTCCTCTTGAAGGGTTTCGAGAGGGGACTTTTGGAGAGAAGTTCTTTGTAAAGCCTCTGTAGATTCATGAAGCGTTGCTTCATTTGTCTCTTTTAGAGGAGGAGAAGTACTCTGATCATCTTGCTGCTCAGAAGCCCCAGCCAGAACCGCCATGTTGGAGGAACCTTTGTTTTGTACAAGGTTGCTGGAGTCTCCTTGAGGAGAGGAGTTGATCGGAGCAGCAGCTTTTGATGGTGAGGTCGAAGTGGTAAAAGCTGGATTTAAAATATCCTGCAAGAAGCAAAAGAATATTAAAAGCATGCACCAAGGTAATAAATAATTATTTTGTCAAAGGTTTAAAGTTCAATTTACCTGTGGACTCTCGGAAGAGAGGTTGCTAGCTATGCGTTCCAACATTACGTTGGAGGTCGAAGATGGAATTTTGGATTTAGGTGAGGGAGCAGCATCCCTGGAATCGAGTCCAGAGACACTAGTTGGTACGGTACTTTTTGAAATATCCTTCTTCTGCTTCTTCTTCGAAGCAGCTGGTAAGTTTCCTCCAGCCTTGGGGTCTTCCCCAGTGGTGTTTGATTTTCGCTTCTTTGGAGTGGTAGGCGGAAGTTTGTTGGTATGAAAAGATTTAAAACAAAGAGTTAGATGCAAATCATGAAGCATTAGTGTATTCGAAACATCAAGGCTAAGTGATTACCTATGGAGTTGGAACACTGGTTATTATTGGTGTTGTTGTTGTTGTTGTTGTTGTTGCAGCAATGGTTGTTGTTTCGGATGGAGTCACATTGTCAATGGTTTCGATAGAGGCTTGAGAGGCGCTCCCTTCTTTTGACTTTGAAGCAGCAGTCTTTATCCTGATGGCTGAAAATCGAAACAATTAAGGCAAAAGTTAAAGATAAGCGAAAAGGAAAATCTGATTCTTGGCAGGAGTTATTCTTGAAGAGATTAGTCTGGGTAGCAAAAAGGCTCTCCATACATCTTGAATCTCTTTGCTCTTGACAGCTTCTGAGAGAGCCATGGTGAACCATGAAGGTCCATGAGCCCTTGAAGCAAAAGGTGCCATGGTCTCTTCGAACTTATGCCTCTTGGAGAATATCATGATATATTTTGAGAATAGGACTTTGAAGTCATCCTTATCATCATTTGGGGTTAGTCTTCGCAGCCTAGTGCCTTCGATTATTCTATCCGTTATTTCAGGGTCTTGTTCAGCAATGGTGTTGGCAGTTGACAATGAAGGTTCGAACATGGCATTTAGCCATAACTGAAGTAACCAGAAAGGGCCAGCTAGCAGGATATTCTTGGAGGTGTGAGATTTTAGACTCGAAACAGCCGACCTCAGGCTTTCATAGAGATCAACTAATAACAGTTCGCTTAAGCACACCCTCCGATTCTCATGCAAATCTCTAGCTAGAGGAATAAACCTACTGGCTACCTGTAGGGATCTGCTGCAAAAGACATACCTTGACAGCCATAAGGTAAGGAAAGCAATGTGTTCTACATCCGACACACTGTCTCCTTCAGTGTGATAGTGGCTGATAAACTTTGAAAAGCTTGCTAGTTTGACTTTGAAGTCGATAATACTCGAATGCTCTTCGTTGTCAGGGATATATGTTTCTCCTATTGGTGATAGCCCAGTAATGGCCGCTATGTCAAAGAAGGTAGGGGTAATCATTCCACCAGGGAGATGGAAAGTATTATAAGTACTGTCCCAGAAATATAGGGACGCGAATAACAATGGGTGGCTATAAGTAAAACCTGGCTTCGACAGCTTAATCAAGTTGTAGATACCTAATTCTTCCTATTGCTGGGATTTCTTAGCTTCTACCTTATTGAACCAGTTATGATAAGCAGTGTCGGAGGTGGGGCAAGATCGAAACGGTTTGAAGTTACTCTTTACATAGTCTAATACAAAAGGGTCCTTAGGAGGAACAATTGGATTTTCCACGGTGTGTGAACCAGAAGACTCTATTGCCTTAGGGGCGTCCATTTTATTAAACAGGGGTTTGAAATTATAGCAAACTGGGAAAAAATTTCTGGTGTCTTTTAAAATTTCAAAAACTGTAAGAGGGCCCATTAAAGCTAACCTCTTGCCAGCAGCGGTGGTAGGAATAAGTACCTGGGATGCATAAAGCATTTCTTTCTCTTTTGAGATCATCTGGGGAACAAGAACAGATTGACCTTGGTAGGTGACAACCTTGCTTTCCATTATGTTTCCTGCGGTCTTTCCTTTCTTTTTGGAAACCTTTTTTAGTTGGGATGAAGTAGAAGAAGACATTGTTGGAAGAATGTTGAAAGCTTAGGGTTTCAGTGAGAAAAGAAGGAGAAAAGATTCAGAATGTGGGAAGAAAAGAAAAGACTAAGTTGATGGGTTTTTATAATATGGACGTTTAAGCATCCACTGAGTAAGGTTGTGATACGTGGTAATCATGGTTTGGTTTGATGAAGAGGTGGCGTAAAGTTAACATTGGTAATAGACGTGATTAAAGATAATCATTGTTTTGTAACTGCACCATACTGTGAAATGGTTCAAGGCGGTTAAGGAATCTAAAAAGCGTTATGATTGACGTGACTGGAGTCATATGCAATAAATGTTACGAGGATTCGAAGGTCGCATCAAAATCTTGTGTATATGTTTAAAATAAGTATTTCTCAAAGGAATCGAAATACATATTTTAAAGGGGCATTTTGTTGGCTGGAGATTTTGATGATATTATTAGAAGCAAAGTAAATTGGACGTTTCAATTGAAATGAAACAAAACGTCATGTTTCGAAATAGCAGAAGCAGTGTTTCGAATGGGCATATCAAAGCTTGGAGCTTCGAGTGACAGTTATGAGAATATATCCAAAGGAGTCTCGAAATGATAACAAGGTTGTGTCTAAGAAATGCGTTCGAAGCAAAGAAGTGCCAAAACATTTGAAATTCAAATGCAAGCGGGATGTTCGAAATTTGAAATATATGCGCTGGAGCATTCGAAGACGCGTGGAAGCAAGAGAGAGGCATTGTTCTGCATGTTCTGAACGTGGCGGAATCTTATAGCAAGACCGTTATGGTCGAAGTAGTATAAATAGAAGTCTTAGCATTAGGATTTCGTGTGTCATATCTATTGTACAAAAAAACTCAGTAAACATTCAAATTACCACATGGCTATAGAAACGAATGCAAGAGCAATGTACGTATGATAACACCACATGTTTATGATTTAATGAAAACTCTTTATCATTTCCAGTACTTTCCTTTATCTTTATATCAATACCATTTACAAGTTTTTGCATCTAAAGTCTTTTTATTCGAAATCTTTTCACTGATGTCTTACATTTAAATGCTTTCTTTCCATTTCAAATACTTTACATTTCAGAAACTGTTATACATTTCATGCCTTTATCTTCAAGTTTTTATCCTTCGAACACCTTTTTCACTTAAAGCCATTTTACAGTTTTCTTGCATTAAACGCTTTCTTCATATTTCGAATCTTTTACATTAACTGTTTTTTACGTTTCGAAGTCATTTATTTGTCTTTTATGCAGTTTTTACATGTCTTTACAATTGACCTTTATTCACGCAATTTAGTTTCACGCACATTTATTTTGATTACACCTTTAGATCCTTAATAGAGAAATCAAAATAAGTTAAACACCTACATAACATTCTAAATACCAACCATGAATACCAGTTCGATCATGAGAGTTACCCTAATGACCAACACGTCCTAGGATCAATCTAGTCGATCCTGCGAGTTACCAGAGAAATTGAATAACAGTCAGTAAGTTTATTCGATAATTTGGAGGACTAGCGGTTGTTTACCAGAAATCACTGTAAACAACAAGTAAATGTGATCTATCCCTAAGGTAACCCCACTTTTAGAATTATCTCCAGTAGAGTCGCCAGTTCTGTGATACGGTGGGAGAACTGACTTGAAGGTTTTGCATTTTATCGCAAATGTTACGGTTAGCAAGAGTCGCAACCGACTTTTCTTTTATCCAAAAGGGAAGGTGAAAAAGCACAGGAAAGACCTTTGAGATTGTTTCTTGAGTTCGGGGGGTAGATTATGAAAAGGGAAGGTATGAGAACCCTTTTCATCCATGGGCTCTTAGTTACTTGCTAGATCACTTGCTTTTGTTTGAAATTGTGCTTTGTGTGGTTTTTGAAAGTATTTTGTAAAAGAGGCCATTGTTTAGGCAATCTTTGTAATGATTCTTGTTCGTAAGAATGTATACAAAGATGTTGATCTTTTTGAAAATATTTTCAATGTTTGTAAGATGTTTGGAAATGTGTGTGTTTGTTTTGAAAATAGCAAGGATATTTGTTTTGAAATGGAGCAAGTAACTAAAATTAATCTACCTACTCAAATGTCTTTCTTGTTCATTTTCTTTTCCTTTGACATTGTTGTCTTACCATTGATTTGGTAAGCAACCCTATCTTTGGATGTAAATGGGACGGGCGTGGGTCATCCTATAGTCATGATTAGCAATGTTGCAAGGTATCTTAGCATTTTTTAGGGGCTAAGATCATTTTATAAGGCAACTTTGGATAGCATCATCGAGGGACTATGATCTTGTATTCGTTTATTTTTGCTAAGACACCTTACATGTGTAATATGGCCATTTTTTGTATAAGGAAACCAAGTGGGATAACCATAGGGGTGTTTTGTGTGCAAGTGTGTCATTTTCATGCTTGATTTTGTCTTGGATTAGAGTTTTCTATTTGGTTAGTTTTATCTTGCCATACAAACCCTAGTTACTAGCATGTTATGTAAAAGCGATAAATTACGAAATTTAAAGATTACTACGCTATTACAACACTTTTGGGATGAGGGTATACAATTTATGAATGAGGATTGCAATAATATAAACCTAATAAAGCTATTACAACCAAATTGAATATGTACAAATATTGGAATAAATATATACAAGATGAATTTAATATGCAAAGATATGTAAATGTAAAGAAGATTTTTGTTTGGTTTTTATGTGAAAAAGTTTTAACCTAAACCAAATAAATAAATCAAGATTAACTTAAATCAATTAAGAAAAGAAATTATTTTTTTAGAAAAGATTTTTGAATAAACCCTAATTCTATTTGATTAAAAAGAAAATAAATTTCTTTAAGAAAAAGTAAGTATTTTTGTATTTTTTGCTTTGAAAATAATATATGGCATTATGAGGTATTTTGGTCCTTTCATATTAAAATAAATATTTAATTGGTATAAAGAAAAAATAAATATTAAACTAGTTATAATTTAATTTATAAGTTTATTTAATAAAAATAGATAATATATAACTAAAATAAAAATATTTTTTGTGAGAAAAATAAAATAAAATGAGCTATAATATAAATATATCATTTTTATATTTTTTATGATTTTCAATATTAAGAAAATATATTTAATAAAATGAAAATAAAAATATATTGGGCCAGGGGTATCATGAGTAAACTGGAGGTAGCATATTAGCAAAAAAACAAAAGGCCCAAGAATGAGAGGCCCAGCGCTGCAAAGGGACAAAAAAAGAAAAAAAAGTGAGAAAATGCAAAAGGCAGACGCTAAGGCTCGAACCTATGACCTATAGCATTTTTGCGTGATGCCTTACCACTGGGGTGGCTGTACATCAGTTTATATAAACACAATCATAAATATATATTAGAAAATGCCCCCTGAAGGCAACTTCATCTTCAACCTTGAGTCATGGCCGGATCACCTGTATCTCTCTCATTTCTCCATAAAAATGGAAAGTCCAAACATGAAAGTTATGGTGATTCTTCCCACGAGTTCAAACATATAATTTATGTAAGCTAAAAATCAAAAATCAAAGCTAATTTTACTTGCCCTAATTTGAAACCTAATTTTTACAGAAATTACAAATAAAAAATTCTCTATACACAGTTAATATAAATGAAAACTATGAACATGGTTAGTGTTGCACCCCAAAATTTGCCCTCCCATATTTTTCAAGAAATTGCCAAGCCAAGTCACAAAATTCCCCAAGGGTTGCACAGTGTAAAGGTCTCCTATACAGTCAAAACTAGGGTTTGTGTTCTGATCAAAGAAAGGAAGTTCTCAAAGGCCCAATCAAGTCTCACATGCTTATAAATATGGTCAAGTATCCTCATATCAAGTTTCAAGGCATTCAGCTCAAAATTGCACAGTCAAAACCCTAGATTGCACTACAGTCAACTGTAGGGGCAAAATGGTCATTTGACAGTCAAAAGTTCAAATTTTTGGTCAACATATCATTGTGAAGCCACAAACATCATTTGATCAATGCTTGATCATGATTCTCAAAATTTGGCTCAGAAATCATCAAAGATGCAAAAGTTACTATATTTGGACAGCTGAAAAAGTCAACTGAAATTGACCAGGGCATAACTTTCACATGGATTATCAGAAAAATTCCATCCAAAGCTCATTTTGAAGAGAAAGACATTTCCTACAACTCATCTTCATACTCCAAGTCCAAGAAATGCTCTCACAAAAAGTTATCAATTTCAACATTATAGGTCATTTTCAAAAGTCAACAAAAAGGGACTTTACGTCAAAGGCCACAACTTTAGATTGGTAAATCAAAATGACATGGGACCAAAGGCATTGGTTAGAGGACTCAAAGACCTTTCCAAAATGTCCAAGAACATGAGAAAAGCTTAAAAATTGAGCATGTTATGCCTTGTGGAAGTTGGGAAATTTTTGGATATTTTGAAAAGTCAACAATGGTTCAAATGACCTAAAATTGCTAATGGGCCCATTTTTCTTCCATGATTCATCATTCCAAACATATGCACGACCACTTGGCCCAAAGGGAAGTATTTTCTCATTTTTTATTTATTTATTTGAATTATTATTTATATTAATTCATTTAAATTATTTAAATACATGAAAAATATCTAACTTGCCTAAACCAATCTTTTTATGCATGTTTGATACTCAAGATTTCGTGTACAACTAAATGGGAAAGATTTGGAGCTGATTGGCATGATTGAGAGCAAAATACACATGAAAAGATATGGAAAAGATCCTTAAGGAATCAAATATTGAAAACCATTATGGCCATGGATTTGATTGAGTTTTGTTGCCCTAATACATTCACTACAAAGGCCTGAACCTAAACCTAATCCTTAGAGACTCGAAGCTGCGCAAAAGAACCATATACAAACTTGAAAAATTTTCCATAAAGCTCAAATCTGAAATCAGTGTTCTAGGACGATTAAAAGCCTAATTCCTCTTCCAATAGCTTCCTTGTATTCCTCTGAAGCTAGCTGAATCATTCCCCAGGTCCCATACTTAAAGAAACGCAAGGTTGCTATCAAAATTGGTAAAGGAAATTTCGAAACTGCTTCCCATTATCCATGCATCTTTAACATATTCTATTGCTATTTTTATACTCAGGGTGATGTTTACAAACTAACTGTATGGTTTAATTAAAGTTTCATGCCCTATAGGAGAATTCACCATTAGAGATGCTTAGGGTTCCGAAGTTTTCAAATTGGGCGTTTTCAATTCTTGTAAAATTAAGACGTACCAATGCCATGAATGAAATCTACAGGTTGAGACGAAGAAGATAGGACGTTCGCGCTCAATTTATGAGCCTTCAGGACCTAATCGCTATTATGGAATTAGGCCTGTTTTGAGGGGGTTCAAAACCCCCGTTAAACGTTTATTATTTTTCAGGCAGAAAGGAACAATGAAGAAGACGATGTGTTGTCCATCAGCGATAGGCCGGTTTTAAATTTCGCGCGTTTAACCACTAATGCGTTTGTTTTTTCTTTTTGTTATTTGTTTGTTATTAATATATCAAAGGTGTTCAACAGCTCAGCTGGCAGGCGTTGGTAGCGTTCACATCCAAGACCTGGGTTCGAGTCCCAGGTCTGAACAAATTCAATATTGTTTTTCTATACTAATTCCTATGCAGGTTCAGCCTTGAAGTACACCATACACCATCAGAAATCAGCATGCCACGTCCATCCCAGCATCAGATCAAGGGCCATAGATTGAAGAACACCATAAAGACAAGTCAACAAGCGCATACGTGGCCTGGAAAAGTCAGTGAATCTCATGCTTAATTGGGCCAGACTATTCCAAGTTACACCTCCATATTGGGGACCTCCACCCCCCCGGTTTGCAAGTTTTTTTTATTTTTCTCATATCTTTTTTTTAATTATTATTTTATTTGTTTTATTGCTTTAATTTAATTCATTATTTTTACAATATATAAAAAACATCATAAAAATCCAGAAAAAGATAAAAAATGTTAAATTATTTCATTCTAATATTTTCATAAATAAATTAACATGTAATTATTAGCTTTAATTAGGTTACAATTTTAATTCTTTTTAATAACTAAAAATACAAAAAAAATATAGAATTTAGGTTTAATTGTTAATTCTACTCCTTTTAATTTCCTTTTTTTTCAATAATAATATTTATTTTATTTATTTTCATAAATATAAAATGCATGTAAATTAACTTAGGTTTAAATTAGTTAAAAGTTCAATATTTTTCATAATAAGTTTAAAAACCATTAGAATTAGGGTTTGACATTTTATTTTAATTTCAATCAATTCTTTTTTCTTTTAAATCTTAAAAACACAAAAATACTAAAAAACATTTTCTTTTAATTTTTAATTGTAATTTCTTATTAATTTTAATTTTGCAAAAGGGTCCAACGCCCATTGTTTTAATTATTTTATTTCGCGCATTTACTTTATTGCTTAAATAATTATGTATCTCTCCCAAAGCGTTGTAACTTAAATTTTTCGCACTTTTAATTTGCTTTATTTACTTTCCGTTAAATCGGGTCCGGTTTAATTTTGGCGATGTGGACCCGCGCCGTTTGTAATAGTTTAGATTTATCTTCCCGCAAATATTTTAACTGTTAAATAAGCATGCAAGAATGAATGGACTTAAAATAAAATCAAGCGTAGATCACAACAAACATGACAAGACAAATTATCAATGAAAACGACACACAAATCGCACACACCACCCCTAGGGTACGCCTCACTGTTGCCTTTCGAAAGGTGATCGTCGAGTAGAGGATGTCTTAGTAAGTCCTCATGATCCGGGAACCTGGCATGAGGGTAGCTTCTAAGGTGTCTTCCCATTGCTCCGGTGATCACCATGTCCCTAAAACTCGAATTGACCCGAACACCTCCAACGGTGGTGCTACCTACCTCTCAATGGTGGGATGGCATTGCTTTAAAGGACATTTACATAGACGAATTCCTTAGGGTAGGTAGGTTCTCAAGGATACTTGCTCTCTTCAAAACAAACTGAAATCTTTTCACACCGACACTTTTCAAAAGCTTTCAAAGCAAATTTTTCAAACACTCTGACGTACGAGTCGAACTGAAATTTTTCAAAGAAACTTTTTAAACCCACATTAAAAAACAGACAATTTTGAAAACACGTTGAGCAAGTATCTAAGAGCCCATGGATAACCATGGATAGAAAGGGTGCTAACACCTTCCCTTTCTATAACCTACCTCCCGAACCGAGAGCAATCTCTTTAAGGAATTTTTCTGTGCTTTTGTCCTTTCCATTTGGAGAAAATAAAAGACGGTGGCGACTCTTGCTTCCGCGACATTTCGCGAACCAGCGTTAAACAGTCAGTTCCAGATCCACCGATCACAGAACTGGCGACTCTGCTGGGGACATAAATTTAAAGTGGGGTGTACCTTAGGGCTAGTTCATAACTATGTTTTCAATTGTTTTCCTTGCGTGCTTTAAATTGTGGGTTGCTTGGGAGTTCTATAGATCCTAACCCGGATCTGGGGGATACCTTTCTTAGAAAGTAGCAACAAGGCTGTGAGGGAATTGTGCGGGGTATACCGACATGGTTGAAACAGTCTGCTACGTTGATGTGGCACTTTGGTGTGTACCGGTAACCCTTGAGTTCAGTCAAGGAGAGTACGGGGCCTCCGCGTGGTGTCATGAAGCATCAACAGACCTTAGGAACCTTAATTGAACTATCTTAGCCTCTTTAGGGTAGTGAGATAACTGACTTTGGTGCAGTCTGAGGTTGGTTGATACTCGATACTACACTCAATTGAGGATTGCTTTCCTGGAATATTTCGGTCGCCAGTTCAGTGGCTAAATCGAAACGATGAACAATGAAAGCAATCCCGTGATATTGGGACCCTTAGAACCCGGTTACTTTGATTAGGACAGGTTGAGCCCACCAACTTCAAGAGGGTAGTACCCCAAACCTCATGCTGGCCTAAACTCTAAGGGCTCTCTTGTGTGACTTGTGTGCCTTCGTACTTGACTATTTGCATGCTTGTTGTCTGACACTTGATCTCTTGCAGGTCTTGTTTATAGTCCTTAATTGGGACTCATAACAGGGTACTAAATTTCTCGCAGGGTTGTTTATAGTCCTTAATTGGGACTCATAACAGGGTACTAAATTTCTTGCAGGGTTGTTTATAGTCCTTAATTGGGACTCATAACAGGGTACTAAATTTCTTGCAGGGTTGTTTATAGTCCTTAATTGGGACTCATAACAGGGTACTAAATTTCTTGCATGGTTGTTTATAGTCCTTAATTGGGACTCATAACATGGTTTACCTACATCACCCCATGCATAGCATGACATCATACCATTGCATACATCCTAACCCATTTCAAGGATCTCAAGGGCTTGTGATGCAGGTCATGATAAACCAACTATCCCAGCAAGGGGCAAGGAGGATTTATTTTCCTCTAGCCAAGGTTGTCAGGGGCTATGACCCACTGGATATGGTGAGCCTTTGACCCTTGACGAAGGACTCTCAACAACATGAAGTACCTTCAATCAAGTTGCCAGTTTCCAACTCTAACAAGTTCTCTGTTTACCCCGCGAGGTCCTTGAAAACATTACATGCATGTCATACATCTCATTGCATTGCAGGTATCCCTTTGACAGGTTGCTTACCTTTCTCCGCTGTTTATTTCAGCCGATCGTCATGAATCCTGAATCATCAGCCGAGCAGACTATCAAGGACCTCCAGGCTCAGAACGCCCAATTCCAAGGGTTGATAATGAATTTGACCCAAGGGCAACAAGATCTGAAGGCTCTGCTCTTGAAGAGGGACAAGAAGAAGAAGAGGACTGTTTTGTTCAGCCCTAGACGCAAATCTGGGAATACACCGCAAATTGAAACTGAGAGGACAACTCCATCTGTGGGAAAAAGCAGTCATCAAGAGGAAAGGGTGCCCAGTCCAGAGGTCTCTGACAATGAAACAGATTTCGACGACGAACAGTACCCTCCGGCTGAGGATAAGTACAAACAGTTGGAGGATAGGCTGAATGCTATGGAGATCCAACAGGTACCTGGGCTGGATCTTGGAGATTTGGGTTTGTCAACTGGTGTGGTTATTCCTCGGAAGTTCAAAGCACCATCCTTTACTAAGTATGACGGGGCGTCTTGCCCCAAGCTGCATCTAAGGTCCTATGTTCGGAAGATTCAGCCATATACGGTGGACAAGAATTTATGGATCCACTTCTTCCAGGAGAGTCTTTCAGGGACTCATCTCGAATGGTTCTATCAGCTGGATGGGACCAAGGTTCGTAACTGGGAGGAGTTGGCTACTGCTTTCTACAAGCAGTATCAGTATAATGCCGACCTTGCTCCTACGCGTACCCAACTCCAGGGTATGTCGTTAGGATCAAGTGAAGGTTTTAAAGAATATGCGCAGAAATGGAGGGATCTTGCTGGAAGGGTACAACCACCTCTGACTGATCGGGAACTTGTCGATATGTTCTTGGGGACCCTGTCTGGTCCGTTCTACAACCACCTAATTGGGAATTCGTCTGCTGGATTCACAGATCTTATCTTGACTGGGGAGCGAATAGAAGCTGGCATCCGGTCTGGGAAAATTCAAGAGGCTGCACCCTCTGATAAAAAGCCTCATCACGGAAAGAAAGAATCCAATGCTGCGCACGGTAAAAAGAGCCGTCATGAGGCAGGGGCAATCCAGATTTCCAATCCCGGACCTGCTCAACAAGGACAGGGGCAGCAGCGCAAGGAGAAACGACAGTATACCAAACTCAACATGTCGCTGGATCAAGCACTACAACAAATGTTGAAGGCAGGGCTGATCACCTTAAGGGCTCCTCTCCGGAATCCGAACACTTCTGCTCCCAACTATCACCCCAATGATAGGTGCGCATATCATTCTGATAGCCCGGGACATACTACGGACAACTGCTGGCCTCTCAAGAACAAAATTCAAGACATGATCGACGTCGGGGAGATTCAGTTTGAAGTACCTGAGACTCCGAACATAATCACTGCTCCGTTACCCAATCATTGAAGACCTTTTGTTTATTTGAATTTCTGAGTTGTATTTTTCTTTGCTTATACAAACAATTAATGTCATAGCAAACTCTTTTATTCTATTAATGCATCGCATATGTCTGTTTTAAGGAATTGATACAATTGTTTTCATTATATTCAAAATTCTTTTCATATTTTTTTCTGATGATCAACTATTGGTTAATAATTCTGAGCCTCTTGAGGGAGGATGACGAAAACGATACCGCTATCTTTACAGTATGCTTTTGAACAGACCCCGCTGATGAGGTACAGGCATTGTTTCAATCCCTAAACGCTGGAGTTATAAGGAAGATAATCCCTCGTCAACCCCTCTGAGCCAAAGAAGTAGGAGTTTTATTTTCGAAAATCAAAACCCTTAATCATAACCCGGGGCAGGGTAGTCTTCTCAGTTGATCCAAGTGCACAATGAATGGCACCAAACGAGTCTTTCCAAAAACCAAAGACAGCGATGGTTCAAAACAATCATAAGGACAGGCAGTCATTATCAAAAACAAAATCATAAATGAAAAGCCCAAAAAGTCAAAACCTATAAAAAGGGACTTACGAAACTGGGGCATCCCGCTGACTGTAATTCCGAAAAAGGAAACAGTTCAGGCAAAAAAAGAAAGGGATAACAAAATCAAAAAAGAGGTCCTACAAACCCTCAGCAAAAAAGGAGATGACTGCCTATTCAAAATAAACTATCAACATCCGAACCATCACGGGAATATCAGGACAAAGACTCGAACAAGGTCTAACGCATGATCAACTGAGTTTAGGTTTGGAGAACATCACGAAGAGCGGGTGGGTACAAATAATTTGAGCCTTTATCCTTTGTTTCTTAAACCGTGAACCAGGCCACGTTATAACCCTTAAAAGTCCTAGCTGAAGCATGGGTTAGTTCGAAAGCATACTGTTACGAAAGGTATCCTGACTCCTTAAGGTATACGGTAAATACTGAATTGACATCACGTTGTACAAACATTCGCTTGTTTTATGAAAAAGAATGCATTTTCAAAATCTTCAAGACAGACATAAGCTTTGCATTTTTAACATAACTTTGTTTGCATATGACTTTTTGTTTGAACAACATAGAAATTTGCACGACGAAAGTCTAATGAACAAGAGTATCTCCAATCCAGGGGCACGGCATGATCATGGTCTACCATCTGGGGCAGTTAGGTCAAGATCCAGAGAATCTCTCAAAAGGCCAAAAAGCCTGGGGCAAATCTCTGCTTGAGTCACTTGGGGCACTCCAGCAACGAATCTTGCACGATCAGACACCTTCTGGTAATATGACAACATAAAGCAGCCAGGGGCACCTACCTGCATTCTAAGAGCGTGGACATAGTCGGAAAAAATACTACGCACAATCAAAGACCCGCTAGGTTGACATACCTAGGCAAAAATAAGGGCTTCCCGACGAACCAAAAGGGTTCGGGCAAAATGAAGGGATGAAATGAAAAAATCTGTACACCCGGCAAGCCGAAAACCTGAAAAGGCGGCTTGGGCAAAAATGGGTATCCCGGTGGACTGAAAACCCGAAAGGGCGGTCCAGGCAAAAATAAGGGATTAAAGCGTACGACTATGTCCTGTCATCTTGTCACCTGCCTACCAGAAGAAGGTTTGACCCTCAACAATTATCAGCATCCCACATCGGAAACAGGGGCAATAATGGGTGGTCTAGACAATCTGATTGCTCTGTCCTCTAAGTAGGGTCCGTTGAAGAACATAACCAATCCAGTTCAATACTTCCCCAGGAGAGTCTAATCTATTTCCCCAGGAAAGTTGGAATCATCTCCCCAAGCAGTAAGCTTATCCCCAGTAAGTTACGGAAGATTACCCCCTCGCAAAACACGAACGCGTCGTCCGGCTTGACTTAAAGAGTTATTTCCTTAACAGGATATAACTGGGTTATCCTCAGCCAAAAGCCACGGAAAGGTCGTCGTCAACGTAGTTCTTTCCTACCCCCAGCGAAGTCTATCACACTTCCAACAATAAGCATATCCTCAGCAAGTCATTATCAACAATCAGCAGAGCATCTCTCCCCACAGAGTTTTGCTTCCCAGCATGGTCGTCAGAGTATCTTTTCTCCCCGCAGAATCTTCCATTTGCCAAGTTTATTCCGCAACAGAGTCATCTTCTCCTACCGGTATTCTTGCAACTATCATCCCCAGCGGAAGGGAAATCTATTCTTCAACATTAGCCCAGGATATGACTTCCCGGCACCCGTCAAGGATTTACTTTCCTAGATGAAAACATTCATAAAACATCACATCACATACATCATTATAGCATGCATAGACGCATCATATCATACAAATCTCATTTATGTTGAGAATATCATTGCTTGATTCATATCATGCATTGCATATGACTGACCTCTACCTTTCAGGAAAGACGCAGTTAAAATGCTCAAACATATTTCAAAGTCTTCTCTAGTCCATCTAAATCGACTCCCAACAGATTTTTCTGATAAAGACTCAGCAGAAGTCATGGTCCCCTCTCCGGCAAGTGCGTGAGGTGGTAATTCCTTCTTCAGATGTTTCCCTCTCCGACGATAAGTGTGAGGTGATAATCTCCTATGGTCCCCTCTCCGACAAGTGCGTGAGGTGGTAATTCCTTCTTCAGATGTTTCCCTCTCCGACGATGAGTGTGAGGTGATAATCTCCTATGGTCCCCTCTCCGGCAAGTGCGTGAGGTGGTAATTCCTTCTTCAGATGTTTCCCTCTCCGACGATGAGTGTGAGGTGATAGTCTCCTATGGTCCCCTCTCCAACGGTGTGTGAGGTGGTAATTCCTTTTTCAGATGTTTCCCTCTCCGACGATGAGTGTGAGGTGATAGTCTCTTATGGTCCCCTCTCCAACGGTGTGTGAGGTGGTAATTCCTTTTTCAAGATGTCTCCCTCTCCGACGATGAGTGTGAGGTGATAATCTCTTATGGTTCCCTCTCCGACGGTGAGTGAGGTGACGATTCCTTTTACTATGATTCCCTCTCCAACAGCGAGTGAGGTGATTTCCCTTCAGATTATAATGGTCTATTGGTTCTCTTCCTGATACTGCAAAGACGGTAATTCCCACCAAGATTTTCTCAACGAGCGTTGTTGAAGTTAAAATTACCCAAGGTTCTCTTATCATTCATGCTAAGGCAGTAACCATCCCTAGTTCTTTCATCGCTGTTTGAAGCTCCAGACTCAGCTCCTGTAACCAGTCAGGACATATCTATACCAAGCATCTAAAATCAGCTCCTGCAACGTGTCAGGTACTCATTTTTCTTTTGCAGGTATGCAGGTTCTCGCTAAGGAATCTCCCCCGCAATCAACATTCAGATGGCATCTATAAGCCCATCACCCTATCCAGCAATCTCCAAATGGCATCTATAAGCCCATTCCCCCATCATCACTGCTACTATGTGAGCGCAAATTTCTGGGCACTCTAGTGTCCAATCATCTTCTACCCTCGGATTACGAAAGGCACGTCAGCCAATCTGCATCCTCAGGTCTAAGAAGATTGAACAGGGGCAACTGTTGCACCCCAAAATTTGCCCTCCCATATTTTTCAAGAAATTGCCAAGCCAAGTCACAAAATTCCCCAAGGGTTGCACAGTGTAAAGGTCTCCTATACAGTCAAAACTAGGGTTTGTGTTCTGATCAAAGAAAGGAAGTTCTCAAAGGCCCAATCAAGTCTCACATGCTTACAAATATGGTCAAGTATCCTCATATCAAGTTTCAAGGCATTCAGCTCAAAATTGCACAGTCAAAACCCTAGATTGCACTACAGTCAACTGTAGGGGCAAAATGGTCATTTGACAGTCAAAAGTTCAAATTTTTGGTCAACATATCATTGTGAAGCCACAAACATCATTTGATCAATGCTTGATCATGATTCTCAAAATTTGGCTCAGAAATCATCAAAGATGCAAAAGTTACTATATTTGGACAGCTGAAAAAGTCAACTGAAATTGACCAGGGCATAACTTTCACATGGATTATCAGAAAAATTCCATCCAAAGCTCATTTTGAAGAGAAAGACATTTCCTACAACTCATCTTCATACTCCAATTCCAATAAATGCTCTCACAAAAAGTTATCAATTTCAACATTATAGGTCATTTTCAAAAGTCAACAAAAAGGGACTTTAAGTCAAAGGCCATAACTTGAGATTGGTAAATCAAAATGACATGGGACCAAAGGCATTGGTTAGAGGACTCAAAGACCTTTCCAAAATGTCCAAGAACATGAGAAAAGCTTAAAAATTGAGCAAGTTATGCCTTGTGGAAGTTGGGAAACTTTTGGATATTTTGAAAAGTCAACAATGGTTCAAATGACCTAAAATTGCTAATGGGCCCATTTTTCTTCCATGATTCATCATTCCAAACATATGCACGACCACTTGGCCCAAAGGGAAGTATTTTCTCATTTTTTATTTATTTATTTGAATTATTATTTATATTAATTCATTTAAATTATTTAAATACATGAAAAATATCTAACTTGCCTAAACCAATCTTTTTATGCATGTTTGATACTCAAGATTTCGTGTACAACTAAATGGGAAAGATTTGGAGCTGATTGGCATGATTGAGAGCAAAATACACATGAAAAGATATGGAAAAGATCCTTAAGGAATCAAATATTGAAAACCATTATGGCCATGGATTTGATTGAGTTTTGTTGCCCTAATACATTCACTACAAAGGCCTGAACCTAAACCTAATCCTTAGAGACTCGAAGCCGCGCAAAAGAACCATATACAAACTTGAAAAATTTTCCATAAA
Source organism: Vicia faba (assembly GCA_948472305.1). Taxonomy (NCBI): domain Eukaryota; kingdom Viridiplantae; phylum Streptophyta; class Magnoliopsida; order Fabales; family Fabaceae; genus Vicia; species Vicia faba. The sequence goes on along the minus strand of OX451737.1, from coordinate 1,514,215,199 downwards.
GCTCAAATCTGAAATCAGTGTTCTAGGACGATTAAAAGCCTAATTCCTCTTCCAATAGCTTCCTTGTATTCCTCTGAAGCTAGCTGAATCATTCCCCAGGTCCCATACTTAAAGAAACGCAAGGTTGCTATCAAAATTGGTAAAGGAAATTTCGAAACTGCTTCCCATTATCCATGCATCTTTAACATATTCTATTGCTATTTTTATACTCAGGGTGATGTTTACAAACTAACTGTATGGTTTAATTAAAGTTTCATGCCCTATAGGAGAATTCACCATTAGAGATGCTTAGGGTTCCGAAGTTTTCAAATTGGGCGTTTTCAATTCTTGTAAAATTAAGACGTACCAATGCCATGAATGAAATCTACAGGTTGAGACGAAGAAGATAGGACGTTCGCGCTCAATTTATGAGCCTTCAGGACCTAATCGCTATTATGGAATTAGGCCTGTTTTGAGGGGGTTCAAAACCCCCGTTAAACGTTTATTATTTTTCAGGCAGAAAGGAACAATGAAGAAGACGATGTGTTGTCCATCAGCGATAGGCCGGTTTTAAATTTCGCGCGTTTAACCACTAATGCGTTTGTTTTTTCTTTTTGTTATTTGTTTGTTATTAATATATCAAAGGTGTTCAACAGCTCAGCTGGCAGGCGTTGGTAGCGTTCACATCCAAGACCTGGGTTCGAGTCCCAGGTCTGAACAAATTCAATATTGTTTTTCTATACTAATTCCTATGCAGGTTCAGCCTTGAAGTACACCATACACCATCAGAAATCAGCATGCCACGTCCATCCCAGCATCAGATCAAGGGCCATAGATTGAAGAACACCATAAAGACAAGTCAACAAGCGCATACGTGGCCTGGAAAAGTCAGCGAATCTCATGCTTAATTGGGCCAGACTATTCCAAGTTACACCTCCATATTGGGGACCTCCACCCCCCCCCCCCCCCCGGTTTGCAAGTTTTTTTTATTTTTCTCATATCTTTTTTTTAATTATTATTTTATTTGTTTTATTGTTTTAATTTAATTCATTATTTTTACAATATATAAAAAACATCATAAAAATCCAGAAAAAGATAAAAAATGTTAAATTATTTCATTCTAATATTTTCATAAATAAATTAACATGTAATTATTAGCTTTAATTAGGTTACAATTTTAATTCTTTTTAATAACTAAAAATACAAAAAAATATAGAATTTAGGTTTAATTGTTAATTCTACTCCTTTTAATTTCCTTTTTTTTCAATAATAATATTTATTTTATTTATTTTCATAAATATAAAATGCATGTAAATTAACTTAGGTTTAAATTAGTTAAAAGTTCAATATTTTTCATAATAAGTTTAAAAACCATTAGAATTAGGGTTTGACATTTTATTTTAATTTCAATCAATTCTTTTTTCTTTTAAATCTTAAAAACACAAAAATACTAAAAAACATTTTCTTTTAATTTTTAATTGTAATTTCTTATTAATTTTAATTTTGCAAAAGGGTCCAACACCCATTGTTTTAATTATTTTATTTCGCGCATTTACTTTATTGCTTAAATAATTATGTATCTCTCCCAAAGCGTTGTAACTTAAATTTTTCGCACTTTTAATTTGCTTTATTTACTTTCCGTTAAATCGGGTCCGGTTTAATTTTGGCGATGTGGACCCGCGCCGTTTGTAATAGTTTAGATTTATCTTCCCGCAAATATTTTAACTGTTAAATAAGCATGCAAGAATGAATGGACTTAAAATAAAATCAAGCGTAGATCACAACAAACATGACAAGACAAATTATCAATGAAAACGACACACAAATCGCACACACCACCCCTAGGGTACGCCTCACTGTTGCCTTTCGAAAGGTGATCGTCGAGTAGAGGATGTCTTAGTAAGTCCTCATGATCCGGGAACCTGGCATGAGGGTAGCTTCTAAGGTGTCTTCCCATTGCTCCGATGATCACCATGTCCCTAAAACTCGAATTGACCCGAACACCTCCAACGGTGGTGCTACCTACCTCTCAATGGTGGGATGGCATTGCTTTAAAGGACATTTACATAGACGAATTCCTTAGGGTAGGTAGGTTCTCAAGGATACTTGCTCTCTTCAAAACAAACTGAAATCTTTTCACACCGACACTTTTCAAAAGCTTTCAAGCAAATTTTTCAAACACTCTGACGTACGAGTCGAACTGAAATTTTTCAAAGAAACTTTTTAAACCCACATTAAAAAACAGACAATTTTGAAAACACATTGAGCAAGTATCTAAGAGCCCATGGATAACCATGGATAGAAAGGGTGCTAACACCTTCCCTTTCTATAACCTACCTCCCGAACCGAGAGCAATCTCTTTAAGGAATTTTTCTGTGCTTTTGTCCTTTCCATTTGGAGAAAATAAAAGACGGTGGCGACTCTTGCTTCCGCGACATTTTGCGAACCAGCGTTAAACAGTCAGTTCCAGATCCACCGATCACAGTTAGCTTTAGGGCAATTATATCTACATTTTTCTTTCACAAATCAAGATCAAATGATGCTTGTATGAAGAGATAGAAGTTTGAGTTTTTACCTCTTTCAGTTGAGATCGTGAATGGAGTTTGGGTAAGTTTTGAGAAGGCCTGAGGATCTGTTTAGCTTTCCTGGACCTCCCTTAATGTATTCCAATCCTTACTTTATCTTGAATGTCCCTGAATCTCCCTACTCAAGTTAACCTGCAAGCTTGATATTTGAAAATGGTGGATGGAGGAGGAGGAGTTACAGTGAGGTAACAAGGCTATGGATCACTTAGGTGTGATGTATATTAAGTGTTTAAGTGGTTAAAACTAAAAACGCACTAGTGGATTTGGAGATGGCTGAGTAAGGTTCAAAACTGTCAAGCTATGGCATATTTTAAATGGCAAAGTGTTTGGGAGTGTTTCTGAGTCTTAGCATTTGTGTCTTATGTTGCAATACATTTGTGTATATGTATGGAAAAGGTTAGAGATCAACTCCGTTCCAGATTTGAGTTATAGCCTTTTGGCTCTATGACTTGCTTTTGAAGAAAAGTGAGGAGACAACTCTCTAAGTGTTGTACAAGCATGGTCTGGTTTGGGAGAGGCTTCAGGCAAGTTGCTTTTGGTTTTGACTTTGCTTGTGTGCAGAGAAAACAATTGAGAGGCTCAAAAAGTGGAAAATTGAAAAAGTAATGCTTTATCAAAATGGAAATGGCACCTTTGTGCCAAAAATGGAATTGTTCTTGTACAATGCATTCAATGCTTGGCTTAAAGCTTCCAACATCTGTGAAAACATTTAATTATGGAGTGAGAAACAAGTTTGAGGCCTGCAAAGCAAAGATTATGCAGCCTAGGCTTCGATTTGAATTTTTGTTCATCATGAAATGGCTTGAAATCAAAGTGATAAATCACCAACTTCATATCTTCGATTATCCCTACTCAAGAATGATCTCAAGGAGTTATTGGACATTTTGGAAAGCTTTCAATGTGTTCTATAACTCATCTTTGAATTTGCTTTTGAAAGTTCCCTTTGGAACTATGTGAAAAAATGGCATGAAGTTAGGTCAAAAATTTGCCTAACTAGGGCAAAATTTCACTAAGTTATTTTAGTTCATGAGCATGTATTCACAAAATTATATCTTTAGATCCAAGCATTTTTAGGATAAATGTTGTGAAGCAAATTTGTTAATTTCATGGATATCTACAACTTTCATGTTGGAAATTTCCTTTGAATCATCTTACATCATGGTGAAAATTTGGGTCAAAGTTGAGAAAAAAAGAAATTTTCTATACTTAGAAAAATTTCTAAGTTAAGAAATTTCAACTTTTCAAAACCAAATCTTAAATCCTTGGTTTCTTGATGAACAAGTTTCACCTTTTGACATTTTTTGTTGAATTGTGATCCTTGGCACTTGAATTTGACCAAAAAGTCAAAGTTTTGACTTTTGAGTAAACAATTGACTTTTGATCAGTTGACTAAAAAATTCATCTGTTAATCCAATGGATTTGTAATGTTTTGAACCATGTCATTAGGTCAAGATGATTTAATTGAACTCTTGAAATCATGCTTCAAACCAATTGATCATTTTCTAGGTCAAAAATAAAAAATTTCCCCTTCTCAGTCAAAACCCTAATTTTGACCATTTTGCCCTTTTGATGATTTGATCAAATTTCTTGAGGAATTGTGGTCCAAACTTGTTCTAATTATACATATGAGTCTAAGATGTTGATGTGGATCAAAAATTATGAAGTTTGACTGTAAATTGGCCATGGTTGACTTTTCCCCCCAATACAGTTGATTTTTAGGTCAACTGTCCAATTAACTGATCAAAAATGTGATTCAAGGCTCGAAACTTGACATGAGTAATCTTAGGGGTCCATAATGATCCTTGAAAGTCATATGAAGTATTGATAGTCCAAAAATCATTGTGAAAACTCAAACCCTAATTTTGGTCATCAATGCATGAGGAGATGTCTTGAGCTGGTTAAACCCTAATGCAATCTTGAATCAAAGGAGATCTTGTGAAAATTCTTGATAAGTGAGAGGGCAAATTTTGGGGTACAACATCCTCCAACACCAAATGTAATCACTGATCCAATTCCGAAGCATGACAAATGTGTTAATGCTGTCGAAGATGTTGGTGTAAGCCCTAAAGGCCAATACTTTTGGTACTTGTATCGAATTATTTATTAATAATAAAAGGAATTTCTTTATTATGTTTGCTTTCTAAAATAATAAAGTCCCTAGAGTGGTTTATTTGTTTAATTAAATGTTAAGTGTGACTTAATCATGAGATCCCATTAAACATAAGACACTATTCTTAAAGTATCCGTAGTCAAGCTTTAATGTGAAGTGGGATAACATTAAAGCATTAAGATTATTATGAAGATAGATTGATGATCACATCTCATGGATCATAGATAAGGAGTTATCAAGTCTTGACATAGGTATGAATATTAGGAGTAATATTTATACTGGATTGATCCGCTATGAGAATACTACATAGAATGTTATGCGAAGTGTCATAAGTTATTCTCATGATGATAATGGCGTAAGTTATTCTCATGCGGAAAAAATATTTCTAGAAATTTCTCTTCTAAAACATTCCACTCTGTCATTATTTGAGTAGGTTGGTCAAGATACCAATCCTTAGCCTTCACAAACAAAGAACGAGGGAATAATATTTTGAATACTTTCTCTTCCTTAGCTTCAGGATCTCCCATTGAACCAAAAATCTCATAAAACATTGTGAGATGAGTATACGGGTCTTCATGATCAAGACCGGTGAATGGATTTGCATACAAAAGTTAAAATATGTCAGTCTTCATCTCAGAATGCTTCGTGTTAGCATGGCGAGCAAACTGGGCCTTCCTTCTAGGACTATTGGTGCAAGGACCTTTTAGGGGTGGTACTGGATCTCCCATAACTTCTTCTTACCTTAGAGGTGTTGAAGAAGTATAAATTTCCTCTCTTTCTTTCCTTTCTTTGGGTAACTTTCTCCTGCTTCTGGTTTTTCTATTAAGTCTTCTACAAGTCATTTTGATTTCAGGGTAAAAAAGGAGTTGATCTTCGGAAACACTTCCTCGTATAAATAGGAGTCTGAAACACTAGCCAAACAAGTGAAAAACAAGAGACAGTATAATGTAGCAAATTAACTTAAAACAATAGAGCTATTGCAATGGTTGAAATATCAAACGCCAATCCCCTGCAATGATGCCATTTTATTGAAATGATTTTATAGGATAAGTATTTTCTTTATCATATCCACAAATGTTGGGTGATATTACAACCGTTCTACAGTTGAAATTATTTTAAGCATGGGTTTATAAGAGGTTTTGGTAATGGAAAGTTTTGATTTCATGAAAAGTGTCAAGTATTGGTAAAATAAGTTTTGGTTTAAAAATATTATTAAAAGCATGTCAAGATTAGGGCTCGATAATCTATTTCGTACGTATTTTCTTAATAAAGCATGTGAACTTATTAACAATCAATATAATCACATATCATCTCAATAAGTTTCATCTCTAAAACATATTGTCAGTTTTATCATACTGGTCTTTAGATGATCTCTCAACCTAACTATCAATAGGATAACTTTAAAAGCTTAATATAGGTGAATATCAACTCACAAAATTATGTCTAGAAATTGTTTGCTGATAAATGAAAACCAAGGTCAAGAGTTGAACATATTTCTTAATAATGATCTTGTGATACAGTGGGAGAACTGACTAGTGTTTTGCGTTCGTATTCTCACTTGTGCGGTTGAGCAAGAGTCGCCACCGACTTTTTATTTTATCCTAAAGGAAAGGTTAAAAAGCACAGCAAAAACCTTTTGAGATGTTTTCGTGGGTTCGGGGGGTAGATTATGAAAAGGGAAGGTATTAGCACCCTTTTCATCCATGGTTATCCATGGGCTCTTTAGTTACTTGGTTTTTTAGATCACTTGCCTTGTTTTTCGATTGCTTTGAAAATGGTGTGTGTGTGGGTGCTTTTGAAAATGTCTTGGAAGAAGATGCATTGTCTTAGGCAACTAATGTATTTGACTCGTGATTGAGTGTTTTACAAAAGTGTGGATCTTTTTGAAAAGATGTTTCAAATGTTTTTGAGAGTTTGTTTGAAAGTGTTGTGGATTGTGATTTTTGAAAAGAAGGCAAGTGTTTTTGCAAATTGATCTCAAGTAACTAAGAGTTTTGTCTACCCTATTGTACTCAAAGGTTTTTGTCATGTTTTAACCCCTTTTAACAATTTTGTTCTACCATTGAAATTGGTAGACAATCTTGCGTTTAGGAAGTTTATTCGGGACGGGCGCGGGTCATCGTATGGACCATGAATGCAATGGTGCCAAGTGTCTTTGGCAATTTGCTTTGAAGGGACTATGATCATTCCGTTTAGGCAACACTTTGAGACTTATGATCATTTGATTTTGTTTTGCCAAAGATACTCGACGTGCAAGCATGGCCCATTTTGGAAGGCAACATGTGGGATTACCCTAGGGGGTGCAAGTGTGATTGTGTATTGATTACATGTATTTGTCTTTGTATTAGGTTATCTAGCGTTTGATTTTATGTACATACAAGCCCTAGGTCTAACCATGGTATAATTGGAAAACTGTAAATTGCGGAATGTAAAATCTACGCTATTACAAAATAGTGTCCAGGAGTGGGGGTATAAATGTACAAAAGGGGATGAGACTTATAGTATCCAATAAGTTACAACCAAATCGAATTCGCAATCAAATGTAAATATCGAATATACAAATATAAGATAAACAAATGTATAGGAGCAATGTGAATGTATTGTGTATTTGTATTGTGTAAGTGCGAAATGTATATGAGTATGTGTAATTATTTACAAGCGCGATAATGTGAAATTGAAGCGTATTAGGGTTTTTGACCTAGATATGTATTTTAATGAATCTTTGATTTCTTTTAATATATACAAAAGAAAATGTTCAAGTTTTAATTAAGAAATGTATCTTTATTTATTTATATACAACAAAAGTATTTTAATCAAATGTTTGTGAATTTTAATATTAGAAAAATGTATTTAAATTGTTATGTACAAAAGTATATTAATTAAAAGAATAAAAAGAAGTATTTTCAATTTTTAATTATATGATGTAGAAATGTATTTTTATGTGCAAAAATATTTTAAGAAAAAAATAATGGAAATGTATTTTCAATTTTTAATATAGGATAAAAAATGATATGTACAAATGTATACTTTAATTAAAAAAGTTTTCAATTTTAGTTATATGATAAAAAAAGTATTTTATTATTTATATGATTTTGTAATAAAGAAAAAAAAGTTTATATAATATGAAGAAAAGAGATTAGAGTTTTAATGAAAGGTTTTGTTAGAGAAGTAAGAATAATGTTTGTTTTTATAAAAAAGGGTTTAAAATTCTAAATGGGCTTAGATGAACATCAGAAACGGGTCAAGCCCACTGATTGCTGGAGCAGCGTTTTAGGGTTAGGGAATGTTATTCAGAACGAAAGCTTAGGGTTTGGGACGGCGCCGTTCGTACTTGTTCGTCTTCTCCGATCATCAACTTCCTGAGCGCTTCTCTTTCCGGCCACCAGCGTCACCCTCCAAACCTTTCTTCCCTCCAAGGCGTAAGCTCCGTGTTCTCTTGATACAAGGTTAGATTTTAGTGTTTATGCTCTTATCTCTGTTTTTACGAATTTGCGTGTTTTAATTTGAGTTCTGATTCTTAAATTTGTACTATTATGAGGTGGTGAAGAAGAAAGGGGGAGAATATTGGCTACCTTCGCTCTTGGGAGATGGAGGAGAGGCGGAGTGGAGGCGCTGAGGACGGCCGGAACAGTGAGGGAATCGTGACGCTTGCTCTTGGTGACCCTGGTATCTTTTATCTGGTTGCTTTTTTCTTGCCTATGGTTTTGATGATGATGTTCTGAAAAACCCTATCTTGAAATATATTCATTTCTTTATCTTTTTTCTTCTACTACATGTCGCCCTTGAGCATTTGTATGCCTTTGAATCGTTGCCTTGCCTATGATGAAGTTTGCTTCTGAGGCCCTTGAATTGCTTCTTTCTTCTTCTTCTCTCGTGTTGCCCTGTGTTACCTTGAACTGGATGCCTTCTGAGATGTCTCTTATGTATGCTTATGTTGCCTTGATTTGTTTTGCCTTTGGATTATTGAGCTTGCCCCATGATGTGTATACTGAGGGCTTAGGAGTTGGTTTTTTGAATGCTTTTTGACAGGTTAATGGTTGTCTTGTATGGTTATGAGGTTGGATGGTTTTAGTGATGGTTGAGGTTGGATGGTTTTAGTGATGGTTGAGGTTGGATGGTTTTAGTGGACAAGTTTGTAATTATTTCTTCTGCAGGTTTTTTGATGTTAGAGGTTATACTGTGGTTCAGGCAGCTTGTTATGTTGAGGTTTTTCAGGTTCTGAGTTTGGTAGTGCAGTAGGCTTGAAGTTCTGGTTTTTTGCTTGACAATAGGCAGGTTGTTATGCTTGACTTCAGATTTGAACTTGGTTTCTCAGGTTTTAGGATGGGTTTGAAGTGTTTTTGTAAGTTTGATGCAGGTTCTTTGCCTTGACAGAAAATGAGGCTTCAGGTTTTTATGAGGTTTGGCCTTCAGGTTTGCCTCATAACTTAGCAGGTTTTGCTTCAGGTTTGAACCTGGTGTGCTTCTGGTTTTGGAGGCAGGGCTTCTGAGGTTTTGGTTAGGCTAATGCTTTGTATCTTTCTTTTTTTTTCTGAACTGTGTTGTACTGGCCTCTTTTTGTATATCTTTCCTTGTATCTTCTGCCTCAGCCTAAAGCCTGAAAAAACCTGCTTCTCTTTCTCTCTTTTTCTCTCTCTATAGTACAGCTGAATATTATTATATGATTCTTTTTGTACTTTTTCTGAAGGGGCCCTAATGGGAAATGATGATTAAGATTGCTTGCATAACACATTTTTCTCTGCATCTTTTTCTTTCTTTTGACAGCTTTGTGTGCTTTATCTTTTCTTTGATATCTTTTCCAAATCCCTTTTGACAGCTTTGGTATTTTGTGATATCTTCCATATCTTTCTTTGACAGCTTGGGTAGATTTTGTATTTTGACAGTAAAATGCACTTTTTGGCCTTTGATAGAAAGTTGGAATTGGATTTTCCAGTTTGACTTGGATTTGAACTATGCAGTTTGAACTTTGGAATTTATGCATTTGACATTTGCATTTATGAATAAAATTCTTCCCTCTTTGTGAACCGGGAGAAATCCCGTGATTTGCAGAGAGGGTTAACTGATCCCAATCAGTGGCCCCTAATGATGAGCAAATTTTATCTGTCCTTTTTTATTCAACTGCTTTCTGACTTTTCTTCTTCTTTTTGCAGATAAAAAATGGAGCACCGGAGCGAAGTGAAGAATGAAGAATTAGAAATAGGATAGAATTTTATTTTCAATTTAATTTTTGTACACTATTATTATTTTAAATACTTTGTAATAAATACTCGTATCCAAATAATAACAATTGTAACAACTATTAAATATGAAATAAAAATTCCATTTAATTCTTTTCAATTCCTTTTCCTTAATTGTTTACTTGTTATTTATAATTCCTTAAATTAAATAAAATGAAAGTTAAATTTCAAGTATTTAATTCTTAGAACCATAAATAATCAACTAAACCTTGCTGATCAAAATAAATGAACTGGACGTCTCCATTATTCAAAACAACGCACAGTCGAACACAAAAACTGATCAGATGCAATTCTTTCTTACTGATTCTGCACATATCTTTTGACTGGCCCAAACAAAACAAACTGAATTCAAACCACTGTCTCTTTTACTGATTAAATCAAAACAACGCTAATTCAATCCGAATCTCGGAATAACTTGCAAAGTGCTGTGGAATTTTAATTTTGCTGAGAATATGCCCGTAAAACCTTAATTCCTGATTAAATGCCAAACAACATTCGCCTGATCAAAATTGAGCCAAAATCAACCAAAACCCTAAGCCAATTGTATGAAACAATCCAGAGCTCTGGAAATCAGTAAAAACCCTAATTTTGCTTGTCTGTCAAGAAAAGTCCGTTTGTCCGATTCTTGAGCCAGTTTGAATAGTCAGGAAAGGCTTGAAGCTGAGATTTCTTGTGGAAAAAAAATGCGAGGGCAAATTTTGGGGTACAACAGTTGCCCCTGTTCAATCTTCTTGGACCTGAAGAGTTAGATTGGCAAGTTTGCCTTTCGCGACTTGAAGGTAGAAGAAGATTGGACACTAAAGTGCCCAGAAAATTTGCACTCGGCGATCTGACGGTGGAGGTGAATGGGCTTAAAGATGCCATTTGGTGATGGGCTTAAAGATGCCATCTGGTGCGAGAGAATTTTGTCGGGGGATGGGCTTAGAGATGCCACCTGAGAATGGGCCTACAGATGCCATTCGGCGACTGCTGGTAGGAGGATGGGCTTATAGATGCCATCTGGAAATGTTGAAATGTATGTCAATGGTGAGTGGACAAGTATCAGAAGGGCATCCATGTTTTGGAACATCTCTGAATTAGGGGTCTGAGCAAGCAACAGATTGACGTCCATGTCTGGAGAATCTGTAAACTATCTGAGATTGAATAAGCAATAGAGCAGTATCCGTTGTTGGGACATGTCCGTAAACTATTTTCAAAAATTGTGAAGAGTCTGAACAAGTCGGTAGATTAACATCCGTTGTTGGGAAGAATCTGTAAACTATTTTCAGAAGTTGAGCAGAGTCTGAACAAGTCGGTAGATTGACATCCGTTGTAGGGAAGAATCCGTAAACTGTTTCAGAAATTGAGCAGAGTCTGAACAAGTCGGTAGATTGGCATCCGTTGTAGGGAAGAATCTGTAAAATATTTTCATAAGTCTTGAAGTTGGAGAGGAACCGGTGTAGGGTTCCTTGATGACGCGTCTGAATGAATCTGGAATAAGTATCAGAATGTCGCTGTGTCCGGGTCAGATCTGAACTATTTCTGGATGAATCTCGGGAGATGATCTGTGTCTGTCGACTGATCTTTCCTGAAAAGGCAAAGGGTTAGTTGTATGCAATGTTATGATGCATGATGCAATGCATGTGACATTAATGTTTATGATATGAATGTAATGAATGCGCATGTAAGCTGATGAGCTAATCTTGCCGAGGATACATGAATCCGAGATGGCTGAAGATAAAAGCATCTTGACTGCTGCCGGGGAAAATAAATCCTTGGCTGCTGTTGGGGAAGAGAATTCCTGATGACCTCTACTGGGGAGTTCCAAACTAGTAGACTCATGCTGGGGAAGCCAGATTGAGAATCTTCGGCTTGATGGGAAGTAACTCTGGAGACTTCACTGGGGAACTCAAGATTTGCCCTTTCCAAAACTCTGTGGGGAATTGAATTCCGGAGGATTCTCTGGCTGGAGATTTGTAAAGATAAGTTACTGCTGGGGAATTTTGATGAACTCCACTGAGGATAGGAAGAATTTTGGCGAGCGCGATCTTCCGTGGTTGTTAGCTTGAGAAGAATCTGAACAAGCGATAGGTTAACATCCGTTTACTTGGAGAACCCGTGAACTATTTTCAGAAATCTTGAAGTTGAATCAGCAATAGAGCCGCATCCGTTGTTGGGAAGCGTCCGTAAACTGTTTTCAACGGTTGAGAAGAGTCTGAACAAGTTGGTAGATTGACATCCGTTGTTGGGAAGAATCCGTAAACTTGTTTCAGAAGTCTTGAAGAGGAACCGGTGTAGGGCTTCCTGAAGATGAGCTTGTGTAAAACTGCATCGGTTTTGAACACTTTTGACATTCGAATGCCCCAAGTGGTGATGTAGATAAATTTCCTGGCTTGTTACAGGTGTTGGTCTACAATCGGTCGTTCACAGATGTTTCCTGGATTGTTACAGGTGTTGATCTGGAATTCTTCAGACATGCCCTGGCTGGATACAAGAATCGAATCTGGAAAGGTGATAGTTGATAGATATGCCCTGGCTGGATACAGGAATCGAATCTTCAAACTCTTCAGATGTGCCCTGGCTAGATACAGGAATCGAGTCTGGAAATGTGGTCAACAGATATGCCCTGGCTGGATACAGGAGTCGAGTCTGGAAACGTGGTCAACAGATATGCCCTGGTTGGATACAGGAATCGAATCTGGAATGGTGATAGTTGATAGATATGCCCTGGCTGGATACAGGAATCGAATCTTCGAACTCTTCAGACGTGCCCTGGCTAGATACAGGAATCGAGTCTGGAAATGTGGTCAACAGATATGCCCTGGCTGGATACAGGAGTCGAGTCTGGAAACGTGGTCAACAGATATGCCCTGGCTGGATACAGGAATCGAATCTGGAGATGTTGTAGTTGATTTGTTGAACACTTTTGTCATTCGAATGCCCCAAGCGGTTGAAGAAGGAGTCTTAAATCAGATTCCTCTGCATATTGAGAGATTTCTTGAAATCTTGACTGGACTGCCCCAGGTTAACTGTACTTTGAAAGATCTGTTGGACCTTGACTGGACTGCCCCAGGTTAACTGTACTTTGAAAGATCTGTTGGACCTTGACTGGACTGCCCCAGGTTAATTGGATTTTGAAAGATCTGTTGGACCTTGACTGGACTGCCCCAGGTTAATTGAATTGTGACATGTCATGCCCCTTGTTGATAGGAGATTTGATGGAAGTGTTATCCTCTTGAAGTGATTTTGACTTACTGAGAGAGTTTTTCGTTCCTCTGAACAATCGCTGTATGAATTTCTTCGCTGTCAAACAAAAAGGTCAAATGCAGACAGTGATATTCGGATAATGCAAAGTTTATGTTTGTCTCGAAGTTTTTTTTCATTTTGAAAAATGCGTTTTTAGCAGAAAACTTTTCATAAGACAAGTTAACACAAGATTTAGAGCAAAGCCCTACAGGAGTCAGGATACCTTTTGTAACAATATGCTTTCGAACTAACCCATGCTTCAATTAGGACTTTTGAAGGGTTGTAACGTGGCCTGGTTCACGGTTTAAGAAACAAAGGATAAAGGCTCAAAGTATATTTGTACCCACCCGCTCTTCGTGATGTTCTTCAACCTAAGCTCAGTTAATTGTGCGTCACACTCTGTTTTGAGTTTGGAACGACTTTTGGGCGATGGTTCACCAGTTGAATTTGGGGAGACAGTCATCATCTCTCTTTCTTTTTCAACACTTTTCATGTTGTTGAGGGTTTTGTAATGACCTCACTATTTTGATTTTGATTTGTTATCCCTAACTTTTCCCTGACTGTTACCGTTTTCCGGGATTACTGTCAGCGGGATGCCCCAGCTTTCTTAAGCCTCCTTTATAGGTTTTGGCTCGGCGGGCTTTTCTCTTTTGAGAGATTGACTGTCTATGTGATAGGGAACCACCCTCGTCTTTTGATTTCAAAGGAATGCTTTCTTTTTCGATGTCGTTCGTTGTATTACGAACTGAGAGTTTGCGACTTCAATGCGCATTTTCTTTTGAATTAACTGAGAGACTACCCTGCCCCAGGTTTATATCAAAGGTTTTGATTGTTTAGAACAGAAAACTCCTACTTCTTTGGCTCGAAGGGGTTGACTAGGGATTAACTTCCTTATAACTCCAGTGTTTGGGAATTGAAAGAAATGCCTGTACATCATCAGCAAGGTCTGTTCAAAAGCATACTGTATAAGATCATGGTATTATTTCGTCATCCTCCATCTAAAGGCTTACAACTTTTTATCAAGAGTCAAATATCATAAAGAAAAGCATAAGAGTAGTGAAACGAATGGATGGATTCAAGACAAACATATGCAATGCATTAATGAAAACAGAGTTTTAACATCAACAGATAATTGTTTGATAGCAAAAGAAATTACAACTTTGAAAATTCAAAAAGAAGCAAAAGTCTTTCAGCTTGAGCTTCGTCACTTCAAGTGGAGAACCCTTTAACGGAAGATTTTCATCTCGCCGTCTGGCATGAATTCCAGCACCCCAATGTCGATCAGGTCTTGAATCTCGTTCTTCAAGGCCCAACAGTCGTTGGTGTCGTGTCCCGGGCTGTAGGAGTGGTAAACACAGAATGCGTCGGGATTATAGTGAGGAGAGGAGATATTGAGCTTCTGAGGAGGGTCCTTTACGGTAAGTAAGTTGACCTCCAACAGGCGCTTCAGTATGAAGAATGATGGTATTTCAGTCTCCGTAAACTGTCTTCCCAACTTTTCTTGCTTACGCCGATTACCCCTTTGACGCTGGCGAGGTTGTTGACGGGTTTGTGACCCTGAAGCTAGCAAAGGAGCTTTCCCCTTGTCTTCTTGAGTGGATGGAGGCTGAGCGGTGACTTGCTCTTCGACCTCAGACGTTTGCCCCAGTTGGTTGTTTGGAAGCAGTTGGCGGACAAGAACTCTGAGTTCCTCTTGTCTTTGGGATAAGTCTTGAATGAGAGCCATCTGGCCCACCAACTGTCCCATCATTTGAGTCCTCAGTGTTGTCAGATCAAACTGCAGCTCCGCAATCTGATCACTCCTGGCATTGTTGGAATTCCCCAGGCCTTTGGTGAGGAGAGCTTTCATCTCTTCTTGCCCCAGAGACAAGTTCAGGAACATCTCCTGCAGCTGAGCAGTCTGGTCTTGGATGTCTTTGACAGACCTTTCTAGAGCCATCTCTTGCTGAAATAAACAGCAGGAGAGTAAGGAAACCTGAAAAAGGAAAGATTGTCAAAATGAAATGCATGATATGTGGATGCATGCTTTCAAGGATCTCTTGGGGTAAACACAAGAAAATGTTAGAGGTTGAACTCTACTCTTGGATTGGAGATCTCTGCACCGGTGGATGTCCTTCCATGAGAATCAAGCTCACCATGTCGAGTGGGTCATAGCCACTGATTCAAGTTGTTGCACTTGATCTTTGATTGGAGAACTTTGTATCGGCGGATGTCTTTCCACGAGAATCGAGCTCACCATGTCAAGTGGGTCATAGCCACTGATTCAAGTTGTTGCGCTTGATCTTTGATTGGACTGGTTAGAGGAGAAACCTCTTGCCCCTTGATAGATGTCTGGTTCAACGTAATCCTGCATCAAAAGAACCCTCGAGATCCTTGAAATGGTTATTGAAAATGCTATGGTATGATGTTATGATGTTATGTACATGTATGCACAAGCAAGTAAGTGTATATACAGGCAAACATATTCACACAAAGCACACAAGGCCTTAGGTTTAGGCTTGCATGAGGTTCAGGTACTAATTAGAATAATATAGAATTAAATAATTTAGTTTGTATTATTTAGAATTATATTAATAGAATAAATAATATATTAAGGTGAAAAGAGAGAATAAGGGTATGGTGGTGATATGTGGAGATAAGTGAGGGTAAAAGGGAAATAATATAGAAAGGGTCCAAGGGGTAAAAAATAATAAGGAATAATTAGGATTATTCTTGGTACGATCGTGGAATTGACAGAATGCGAAGAAAAGTTAGGGCTTGGAGGAGGACTCGATAGAACTCGAAGAAAAGAGTCAATTCACATAGAAATTAAGGTAAGGAGCTTAATGCTAGTTATTTATGATTGATAAAAGCTTAGGGTAATGTAGGTTTTGGTTGTGTGATTAGTTTGATGAAACCTATGATGAAATTGATAAAATATGATGAGATTATTGATGTTGACGACATATGAATGCCATGGTTTAATACCATATATGTTGATACATGTTTTGATGTTAATATGTGATATATGATGATTCTTAAACATTTTGGAGTGAGTATGGTATATGTAATCAGAACTTGTATGGAGTTGAGACAACAACGAAACACAATTGAGAAGTTGCATAATCGCGCGTCTTGCCGGGCGAGCCAGTCACTATAGCTTCATTAGGAGAGTGGGTTAGTAAGGAGAAAGATAGAAAATAATAGCTATTGGAAAATGTATGGGTGACGGAGTGTTGCTCCAGCATCGCCAGGCGACGAGGTAGCAAGCAAAGCGCTCCCAGGGACACCAGGCGAGCAATTTGGCTGTGACATTTCACAATGCAGTAACTTGAATTTTAGAATTCAGTTTGACGCATCGTTCAAAGCATGGGGAAGCTGATGTACTGAGCTTTAATATGAATGAATTATATGAGTTGTTTGATGCATGATTTTGATACCTATGTATTTATGAGATTGATTTATTGTATGTTGTTATGATATGATGTTTTATTTTAATGAAGAATATGATGTAGCTATGATGATGATTATGTGATGATTATGAAGATGATTTTGTGACGATTATTGTAATAATGGTGCACTTGACTAGATGTGGTCGAATTTTATATGACATTGTTGTGCATCAGGCATTCATAGCATTTTTGGATGGTGGTCCGCTTGTGACAAGTCTTAATCCATTGTGTGGATTGAGTACATTTATGATGTGCTCCGGTTCCACGAGAGAATCGCTCCTATGGTGGGGATATTTGGAGGGTAATGAACCAATTGTTCATAAATATTGGCACAATATGCATTTGAGTAAATTGTATTGCATTAACATCTTATGTGACATTGCATAAATTTAGTTGATGAGTTGTGATATGATGATAATTGTGAATTATGTGATTATATGAAGTTTGATGATGAAAGAAGTATAATTGATAGTATGACGTATCTGTGAGCATGAAGTATTGATGGATAATATGTGTTGTTATGTGATGACGTTGTTATATAAGACATAATCTTTTCCTTATGTCTTTTATAATTAATTGTGATTACTCACCCTTTCTGTTTGAATGTTGCCTCCATGTGGGTAACGCGTATGTGACCAGGAGTAGTTCGTAGAAGCTTTGAGGATAGCTTCAGAGTGTGTTATTTTATTTCTGTTAATTAGATGTGTCTTGCTCTGATATGTAACATCAGGTTGGGAACACTTTGGGTTGTGAATGATTACTATACTTTGGTTAACTTTTTTATAAAGTTTGTGGATGTTAAAAATTGTTTTAATTCTGTTTTCTGATAAGGATGAATTATAATGAGTTTCGTTTATAAAGAAGTTTATTTTGTGATGATAAATCCGATGCAATGTTTTACATGAAGTATCAAATTATAATCTAATATATGTTTTAAGTTGATGCCACCCGTGTTACGGAGCAGAACTGTTCTTGTGATGTTTTCTATGAAGTGTGACACTCTTTAGTGGTGATGTTTATTTGAATTATTCCGTAAATTATGAGAATAATTCCTGTAGGTTTAAAAGGGTGTTACATTAGATGTATCATAGCAGGTCTGTCTGTTCGGCCAGGTTTTTATACGATGTCTGTATCTTGGTGATTGATTCGTGTGTGAACACAATCGATGTTTTGTTCCTCTAATAATGTTTGCTTTTATGCAGAAAGAAATGTCTGGAGGAAGAAATGATAATTCAATTAATGAGGCTTTGGAGTCATTGGCTCAGGAAATGACTCAGAATCAGCAGAATCCCCTGAATGCTGGAGGGAATGATGAGTTCCATGTTTTGGAGAGATTTCAGTGAAACAACCTGCCGATCTTTAAGGGCATACATGATCCTGATGGTGTGCAGGTGTGAATCTGAAATATCGAGAAGATCTTCAGAGTGATGGCTCGCTCAAAGGAGCAGAAGGTGCAATTTGGTACCCACATGTTGGAAACAAAGGTTGAAGTCTGGTGGGACAACACACGTCAGAGGATGGTGATTTTGGGTACATAGATCACTTGGGTTGTTTTTAGTGATGTTTTCTTAGAGATGTACTTTCCTGAAGATGTGCGTGGCAAGAAGGAGATTGAATTCCTTGAGCTGAAACAAGGGGATTTGACTATTGTTGAGTATGATACTAGATTTGAAGAATTAGTAAAGTTATACCCGCATTATAATAATCCGACAGCTGAGGCATCTAAGAGTATAAAGTTTGAGAATAAGATGTATCCTGAGATTAAGCATGTAATTGGTTATCAAGAGATTTGTCAGTTTCCAGTGCTAGTGAATAAGTGCGGGATCTATGATCAGGATACCAGAGCCAAATCTTCTTTTTATAAGAGTTATAATGAGAAGAAGTCGTATAGTGCTCCTACTGACAAAGGGAAGCAAAAAGTTTCTGATGAGAAGAAGCCAAGTGGGGGAGGAGCTCTCACTTCGGTCAAGTGTTTTAAGTGTGGTGAGCCAGACCACCATGTTGATAGTTGCGAGAATAAGGTGTTGAGATGTTACAAATATGGTAAGACAGGTCATCATGCTTCTGAGTGCAAGAATGATGGTCCGACTTATTTCAATTATGGTGAACAAGGTCACATTAGTACCCAGTGTCAAAAGCCAAATAAGACTGCTACTGTTGTTCAGACTAATGGCAGAGTGTTTGCTTTTGAGTGGTTCAGAGGTTCCTAAGAAGGATAACTTGATTCAAGGTACTTGTTTTATTAATAATGTTAAGTTGATTGCTATTATTGATACTTGTGCTACTCATTTGTTTATTTTGCTTGAATGTGCTACGATGTTGTGATTGAAATTGTCTACTATAAACGGTAGTATGGTGATAGATACTCCTTCTAAGGGTTTTGTTACTATTAATTTTGTTTGTTCGTGTTGTCCTTTAACTATCTTTGATAAGAGTTTTGTGATGGATTTGGTGTGTCTGCCTTTGCACCAAACTGACGTTATCTTTGGAATAAACTAGTTGGAGTTCAACTATGTTCATGTCAACTGTTATACTAAGATTGTGAGGTTCCCTAAGTTTAGTGATAGTGGATAAATGGTGTTTCTGTATGTTAGGCAAGTGGGAGAACTTTTAGAATATGAAGATTTAATGTTTATAATGTTTACATCATTACAAGTTGATCGTGAAGCTGCAAGTGTTGATGTACATGTTGTATGTGAATTTCCAGAAGTGTTCCCGGATGACATCAATGAATTACCTCCAGAGCGCGAGGTGGAGTTTTCTATAGAGTTGGTACCAGGTACAAGTCCAGTATTGATGGCTCTTTATAGGATGCCAGCTTCAAAGTTGGGTGAAATGAAGAAACAATTGTAAGAATTACTTGAGAAGAAGTTTCTTTGATCAAGTGTCTCTCTGTGGGGTGCTCCCGTGTTATTGGTCAAGAAGAAAGGAGAAAGTATGAGATTATGTGTGGATTACAGACAATTAAATAAAAGTGACTATTAAGAATATGTATCCACTTTTGAGGATTGATGATTTGATGGATCAATTAGTAGATGCTTGTGTTTTTATCCAGATTGATTCGAGATGGGGTTATTATCAGATTCATGTTAAACTAGATGATATTTCGAAGATGACTTTCAGAACGAGGTATGGTCATTATGAGTACATTGTAATGCATTTTGGTGTATCTAATGCACCATGTGTTTTCATGGAGTATATGGATCTAACTTTCCATCTGTATTTGGATAAGTTTGTAGTGGTGTTCATTGATGATATTATAATTTATTCTAAATCGGAAGAAGAACATGTTGAGCACTTTAGAATTATGTTGCAAATGTTGAAGGAGAAGAAGTTGTATGCTAAATTGTCCAAGTGTGAGTTCTGGTTGAAGGAGGTGAGTTTCCTTGACCATGTTATTTCTAGTGGTGGAATTGATGTTGACCCTTCTAAAGTTGACGCTTCTTGCAATGGGAAAATCTGAAGTCTACGACTAAGATTTAAAGTTTTCTTGGTTTAGCTGGTTATTATCACAGGTTTATCGAAGGTTTTTCTAAGTTGGCATTACCTTTGACTCAGTTGACTTGAAAGGGGTAATCTTATGCGTGGGATGTTGCATGTGAAGAAAGATTTGTAGAACTAAAGAAGAAGTTGACGACTGCTCTAATATTGGTTTTGCCAAATCCAAGTGAGTCTTTTGAGGTATATTGTGATGTGTCGAAGATGGGTGTTGGTGGTGAGTTGATGCATAATGGTCAAGTTATTGCTTATGCTTATAGACAATTGAAGGTTCGTGAAAGGAATTATCCTACGCATGACTTAGAGTTGGTTGTTGTTGTATATGTGTTGAAAATTTGGAGACATTATCTTCTTGGATCCAAATTCGAGGTGTTCAGTGATCACAAGAGTCTAAAGTACTTGTTTGATCCTAAATAATTAAATATGAGGCAGAGAAGATGGTTTGAGTTGTTGAAGAATTGTGTATTTGATTTGAGTTACCATCCTGATAAAGCAAATGTTGTGGTAGATATTTTGAGTAGAAAGTCCTTACATATGTCGATGCTTATGGTGCGTGAGTTGGAATTCATCGAGCTATTCAGATATATGAGTTTAGTATGTGAAGATACTCCTAACAGTGTGAAGTTGGGAATGTTGAAACTAACTAGTGGTATTATTAAAGAGATTAGAGAAAGTCAGAAACATGATCCTAGTTTGGTGGACCAGTTGTTACTAATTGACCAAGGTAATGGAGGAGAATTTCGAGTTGATGAAAATGGTGTAATGAGGTTTGGGAATAGAGTTTATGTTCCAGATGTGCCAGAGCTTAAGAAGAGTATTCTTGAGGAAGGATATCAAAGTGATTTAAGTATTCATCCCGGTGCTACAAAGATGTATCAAGACTTGAATAAATTGTTTTGGTGGACCGGTATGAAAAAGGAAGTTGATGAATTTGTTTATGCATGTTTGACTTGTCAGAAGTTGAAGATTAAACATCAGAAGCCTTCGGGTTTGATGCAACCGTTGAATATTCGAGAGTGGAAATGGGACAGCATTTCCATGGATTTTGTGTCAGGTTTGCCGAAGACTGCTAAGGACAATGATTCAATTTAGGTGATAGTGGATAAATTGACTAAGTTGACTCATTTCTTACCGATGAAGATCAATCATTCCATGCAGAAGTTTGTTGAGATGTATATCAAAGAGATTGAGAAATTGCATGGGATACCTTCGAGTATTGTGTCAGATAGAGATTTAAGGTTTCCGTCAAAGTTCTGGGAGGGTTTGCAGAATGCTTTTGGTACTAAGTTGAGGTTGAGTTTTGCATATTATCTGCAGATGAATGGTCATACATAAAGGACTATCCAATCTTTGGAGGGTTTGTTGAGGGCTTGTTTACTAGAACAAAGAGGAGCTTGGGATAGCCATTTCCGTTGTTTGAGTTTACTTATAATAACAATTTCCATTCTAGTATTGGGATGACACTGTATGAAACGTTATACGGTAGGAGGTGTAGGACTGCATGATATTGGTATGAGTCAGACAAAGGTGTTGTGCTCGGACTTGAGATTCTACAGGAGACAATTGATAAGATCAAGATGATCCAAGAGAGGATGAAAGCTTCACAGATTTGTCAGAATAATTATCATGATAAGAGTATGAAAGCACTTGATTTCCAAGTGGGAGATCATGTGTTTTTGAGAGTTACTCTGGTAACTGGTGATGGTAGAGCTCTGAAGTAGCGAAAGCTTATGCCATGTTTTATAGGTTCATATCAAATTGTTGAGAGGGTATGCAAGGTGGCCTATCGGATTACTTTACCACCGTCACTTTCTAATCTTCATGATGTGTTTCATATATCTCAATTGAGGAGGTACGTTCCTGATCCTTCACATGTGATCTAAATGCATGATGTATAAGTGAGAGATAATTTGACAGTTGTAGCATTAATAGTGCAGATAGAAGATCGGGAAGTGAAGCAATTGCGAAGTAAAGAGATTACCTTGGTGAAGGTACTATAGAGTGGACCAACTGGTAGAAGTTTGACTTAGGAGCACAAGGATCAAATAAGAGAGTCGTACCCGACTCTGATTTCCTCAGGTAATTTTTTAGGATGAAAATTCTTTAAGTGATGGAGATTTGTAACACCCTAGATTTTAGAATGTAGCTATTTGTTTGATTATATGTGATTTATGGTGAATTATTTGATGTATATGTGGTATGTGGTGGGATGGTGTGGAGTAAGGTGGTAATTAGAATAGTATAGAATTAAATAATTTAGTTTATATTATTTAGAATTATATTAATAGAATAAATAGTATATTAAGGTGAAAAAGAGCGAATAAGGGCATAATGGTGATATGTGGAGATAAGTGAGGTTAAAAGGGGAATAAAATAGAAAGGGTCCAAGGGGGTAAAAAGAGAATAAGGAAGAATTGGGATCATTCTTGGTACGATATGGAATTGAGAGAACGTGAAGAAATCTTAGGGCTTAGAAGAGGACTCGGTAGAACTCGAAGAAAAGAGTTAATTTGCAGAGAATTTAAGGTAAGTGGTTTAATCCTAGTTCATTATGATTGATAGAAGGTTAGGGTAATGTAGGGTTTGGTTGTGTGATTAATTTGATGAAACCTGTGATGAAATCCATGAAATATGATGACATTATTGATGTTGATGACATATAAATGCTATGGTTTAATCAGAATATGTGTTGATACATATTTTAATGTTAATTTTTGATATATGATGATTGTTACACGTTTTGGAATGAGTATGGTATCCGTAATCATAACTGGTATGGAGCTGAGACAACAGCAAAATGCAACTGAGAAGTTGCAGAATCGCGCATCTCGTTGGGCGAGCCTGGGGAGAGCCAGTCGCTAGAGCTTTGTCGGGAGAGCGAGGTGGCGAGGAGAAAGGTAGAAAATAATAGCTACTGGAAAATGTATGAGGGATAAAGCATCGTTGGGCGACGAGGTAGCGAGCAGAGCGCTCCCAGGGGCGTCAGGCGAGCAGTCTAGAAATGACATTTCAAACTGCAGTATATTGAGTTTCAGGAATCTGTTTGACGCGTCGTTTGAAGCACGGGGAAGCTGATGTGTTGAGCTATAATATGAATGAATTATATAAATTTTTTGATGCATGATTTCCATATCTATGTGTTTATGAGATTGATTTATTATATGTTGTTATGCTATGATGTTCTATTTTAATGATGAATATGATGTAGCTATAATGATGATTATGTCATGATTATGTGATGATTATGAAGATGATTTTGTGACGATTATGTGAATGATGATGCCCTTGACTATCCGTGGTTGAATTTTATATGGCGTTGTTGTGCATCTTACATTCATAGCATTTTTGGACGGTGGTCCGTTTGTGACGAGCCTCAATCCCATTGTGTGAATTGAGTGCGTTTATGACGTGCTCTGATTCCAAGAGAGAATTGATCCTATATTGGGGATCTTTAGAGGGTAATGAACATGTGTTCATAAATATTGGTACCACGTGCATTTGAGTCAATTGCATTGCATTAACATCTTATGTGACATTGCATAAATTTAGTTGATGAGTTGTGATATGATGATAATTGTGAATTATGTGATTATTTGAAGTTTGATGATGAAAGAAGTATAAGTTATATTAGGACATATCTGTGAGCATGAAGTATTGATGGATAATATGTGTTGTTATGTGATGATGTTGTTATAACTATTAATCTTTTCCTTATGTCTTGTATAATGAATTGTGATTATTCACTCTTCTGTTTGAATGTTGTCTCCATGTGGATAACGCGCAAGCGACCAGGAGTAGTTTGTAGAAGCTTTGAGGATAATTTCAGAGTGTATTATTTTATTTCGTTAATTAGAGGTGTCTTACTCTGATATGTTACATCGGGTTGGGAACACTTTGGGTTGCGAATGATTACTATACTTTGGTTAACTTGTTTTATGAGGTTTCCAGATGTTAAAAATGGTTTTGATTCCATTTTGTGATGAGGATGAATTATTATGAATTTCTTTTATAAAGAAGTTTATTTTGTGATAATAAATCCGATGCGATGTTTTACATGAAGTGTCAAATTATAATCTAATATATGTTTTAAGTTGATGTAACCCGTGTTATGGAATAGAACTGTTGTTGTGATGTTTTCTATGAAGTGTGACACCCTTGAGAGTGGTGATATTTATTTGAATTTTTTCTTAAATTATGTGAATAATGCATGTGGATTTAGAAGAGTGTTATAGTGGCTTTAAACGGAGAAGATGAAGTTGGTGGCACCTTATTTTGAATTTTTTTATTAAATTATGTGTCTTGCTGCTATTGGATGATTTATTTTGTTTTATTTTCATTTTAAATCTATTATAAATATATAAAATATAAAGTACCTAGAAATATCCCATATAACCTTTTGATTTCACGTATTAATTACTCTGATTTCAAGATTAGAAATATCTAATCACCCGCATGTTCTAATTATATGCATTTGATATTAAATGCATATGATATGATGTGTCAATCTTCTAAATTTTCCGACTCATTTTAATTTTTATTTTAATCTCTAAATTAAAGTTAAACTGTCTATTAGACTTTATGGAATATGTGGGAAACATTATTCACAACTCCAAATTAATTACTTGGACAATGGAAAGTGTCACCACTTCCCATGTTATGTTGGTAATGAATTAGTAACCAGATGCATTATAAATTTCTCTGTATATCACACAGCATTTTTCGATACTCTCTCTTTTCCTTACTGCATCAGTAGTGCGGCTGCTGGTCGGAGATAGTGGCGGCATGCATAGCTATTAGTCGTTGGAGCTGTTCCGATCAGCACGGTCTTGGCTGATCACGATTTGTGGTCTGATGCAAGAAGGATTGAAAGCTCAAGTTTTTTTTATATTGTTTTTTTATTGTTGTTTTTTTGATATTGAAGGAGCTTTTTTAACAGATGCAATATAAAGGGTTTATAGAGGTTGCTGCAAAGTTTTGATTCACCAAAGAGGTCCCCTTCTATGTGAAATTCATGTTCTTTATATAGTGAGAAAATTAAGTTTTGTACTTATTTTAGATTGATTTTAATTTATGTTGATTGATAAACCTTTTCAAATGAATAATTGGATTTTTAGTTGCTCAATAAACCTCTTCAACTCTTCTTATTTCTTTAATTGTTGTATACCCACAATAGAAAAATAATCTGAGAGAAATTTAAGAGAAATATACAATTTGGAGAGGTTAAGAAAAATTTGAAAAGGGCTATTTGAGTATTAAAAAATAATGATATTACATTATCTAGAATATAAAATATCACATCTTTTTTTAATTAGGATAATTTAAAAAATAATGATATTACATTCAAAAATAATTAAATATAATTAAATATAATAAAAAGTGATATCAAAATATATTTAAAATAGGTTTAATAATTTTTTTGGTCGAAATACTTAGTTTATCTAGAATATAAAAAATTATATTACAATTTTAATCTCCAATTTTATTTGATTCACGAAAATAGTCTCTATTTTAAAATTTAATGTTTTGATCCGCTCTCACGTTTTTAATAAAAAATTGATGATATATTTTGGTTTTTTAACTTATATTTTTACTTATAAAATTTTACAATAATTTTTTATATGATTTTTTTTATATTTTGAATATTGTTATTGAAGATTATGTTATAGGTTTGATTTAAATCTTCATGTTGAATTTGCATGAGCATATTTACATAGTTTATTAAATTTTGACGGGGTACTGTCATACATTTTAGATTTATGAAATTTATAAATATGATCTAATAAGAAGATTTTAAAATTAAAATTTAACAAGAAGCTGTCATACAATACCGGTTGTAAAAAATGTAAATATGATATAATAAGAAAGTTTTAAAATTGAATATTAACAGGGAGCTGTCATACATTTTAGGTTTGAAAAAATGGGCTAATATATAAAATAGGATTAATAAATTTTTATTACACTCTGCGATAAATTTTTGTGAGGCCAAGGAACCTCTACTCTTATTTTAATGATGTCAAAACATTCTTCGCAACTTACATTTGTGCTCCTAATATTGGTTGGTCCCTTGGTAAATTTGAATTTGGGAATGAATGGCTTAAACTCCTTGAAAGAATGTATTTTTGGTCACTTCAACTGTTTGCGTCGACTCACACAGTTGGTGGGTCGACTCATGGATTGATCAAGGACTTTGCACCTGGCTCGGGACTGCTCGCGTCGACCCTTCTGGCCGACTCATACTGGGATTGAATTTCTTCCAGATTGCGTTGATGAATGCCCTGGTGAGGTCGATGCATCTCTTATTTTTGAATCATCTCATCAAGCTCGGGTTCCCTCAGGTCGACCCCCTAAGACTGTATGAGTTGACACATTTCTAATTGCATCTATTTTTCTGCTTCGTTTTTGGTCATGCTGATTGTGAAACACAATTATATTGGTCTATGTTCATCATTTGGCATACCAAGAAAAATTAAAATATACACACACAACTTCTCATCATCTTCATCCTCTCCTTGCATTCATCAACAATTACAGATAACAATTTTTGTTAATCAAAGTGCAGAGTTGTGGTGATAACATTCAAATTGAAGATTGGATTTCAGATTTGGGTTGAGAATTGAGTGGGTATTTTCTTGAATAAAACCGTTAGGGTTTTGTCCTCCAAGATTCGTGTTGGTGCGATGGTTTTTGCACAAGTCTTTGCTTCATTAAATTCAGCCAAGTGAAAGGATTGAGAAACAGTTGCAAATCGGATAGGAAGAGCACTAGTGGGACTTGTCATTTCTTTTCAAACTCCTTAGTAAGTTGGCATAGCAAAAAGAAGTTTATGTCACTTTGTCAACTTCCAAGATGGAATACATTGTAACCGTTAATTGTTGTGTCCAAATTTTGTGGCTCAAACAACAATTGCTCGACTATAATGTTAAACTTAAACATATTCCTGTTTTTTGTGACAATACAAGTTCCATTAACCTAACCAAGAATCCGGTTTTGCTTCACGCACAAAACATATTGAGATTAGACATCATTTCCTTAGGGATCATGTAGAAAAGGGTGACGTTGCATTCGAGCACGTTTGTGATCGGTGGATTTAGAACTGACTGTTTAACGCTGGTTCGCGAAATGTCGCGGAAGCAAGAGTCGCCACCGTCTTTTATTTTCTCCAACATGGACAGGACAAAAGCACAGCAAAATTCCTTATGAGATAGTTTCTCGGTTCGGGAGGTAGATTTATAGAAAGGGAAGGTGTTAGCACCCTTTCTATCCATGGTTATCCATGGGCTCTTAGATACTTTCTCATTGTGTTTTCAAAATGTTTTTCTTTTCAATTGTGAGTGAGTTTGAAAAAGTTTCGTTAAAAGATTTCAGAATGACTCTTGTATCAGTCCTCAAGAGTGTTTGAAAAATTGTTTTGAAAGCTTTTTGAAAGTGTCAGTGTGAAAAGGTTTTTTTGATTTGTTTTTGAATAGAGCAAGTATCTAATGAGTCATCTACCTACCCTAAGGAATTAGGCTGTGTAAAAGTCCTTAAGGTAGTGCTATCCCACCATTGAGAGGTAGGTAGCACCACCGTTGGAGGTGTTCGGGTCAATTCGAGTTTAGGGACGGTGTGGTCACCAGAGCAACAGTAGGACACCTTAGAAGCTACCCTTATGCCATTGATCCTTTTTTAATTCGAGGCAACCGTTTCGAGGCAACTATTCCGAGGCAACTTATTTTGAGGCAACTGGATCAATGGACATAAGGACTTACTAAAACGTCCTATACTCGACGACCACGTTTCGAAGGTAAGGCAACAGTGAGGCGTACCCTAAGAGTGGTGTGTGAATTGGTGTGTTGTTTTCATGTTATGTTTTATCTTGTACATGTATCATGGTGATCTACGCTTGTTTTTAATTTAGGCCATACATTCTTTCATGCAAGTTAGCAGTTTAAAAGTGTGGAAATTTAAATGCGGAAAGTAAAATCCTACGCTATTACAAGGCGCGGGTCTATACATCGCCAAATTACAAAGACCCGTTTTTAATAAAAATGCGGAAAGTAAAACCTAGTTACTATTACATGGCTTGAGCAGTTACATAATATTCATAAGAAAATAAAATAACGTGCGAAAAGAATAAAAATAGAACGTTCGAGGGCGTTGGACCCTTTTGAAATTAAATTGAATTAAAAGTTAATTAATTATTTTATTAAAAAAAGGAATGTTTTTTATGGTTTTTGTATTTATGAAAGTAAAAAAAAATTGAAAATCAAGAGAAACCCTAATTCTAAGTTATTTTTAATTATTAAGAAAAATATTAAAGTTTAACCTAATTTACTAAATAATTAATGTACATGTTTATTTACGAAATAAATTAGTAATTAATAATAATAATGATGATGGGAAAATTATTTATTAAAAAAAAGGATGAAAAAGTTAAAAACCCTAATTTCTACCTATTTTAATTTATTAAGAAAAATATTAAAGTTTTGAAACCTAAATTAATCTAATTAATTGTTAAAGTTTATTTACAAAATAAATTATGGTGAAGTTAATATTAATAAAAATAAACATTTTTGATTTTTCTGTATTTTATATTATTTGTGAAAATTATTTTATGGAATTAAAAGAAATAATTAAACACTAAAAAGAATTAAAAGAAAATCAAATAAAAATAAACAATAATGCAAACCATGAGGGGTATCAAGCCCATTTAGGAGGTTTTTTGGAGCAATTTGGCCCACTGAAATCAAAGCCTTGTTGACTTTCCATGTTTGAGTGCGTGTGGTTGACTAGCGTGTACCATGGACTGCACGTTCTGGCCTTCAGATTGGTCTTGAAGCCACTTGTCAGGCTAGCGTATGAGTGTGCATGGTGGGCCTTGTGATGGACGCTGCATGGAAACATGTTAAGGAAAAAATTATGAAATATGAGAGGGGACCTGGGAATCGAACCCAGGTCCCAGTACCTGCAAGCCACCTCAGCCACCAACTGAGCTATTGAGCGCATTTGTTAATATACTGAAGAGTGGTTATTATAAAAGAAAACAAGCGTTAGTGGTGTACACAAGAAATTACGCGCCAGTATTTGAATACTCCTATCACGTTATGACACGCCAGCTTCGTCTTCCTCTTTGTCCCTGTAATATAAACAAATAGCGGGGGTTTTAAACCCCCACTAAGTGCATCCTGCAAAAATAGCGAATAGCACATGGACAAATATAAAAAGGGCGCGAGGTCATGGTTCGTTTCGTTTGGATGTCACGATTTCAATGGCATAGGTTTGGTGGTCTAATTTTTTCATATGAGGAAAACCCTAATTTCTGAATCCTGAAACCCTAGAACACGTTAATGGCAAATCTTGTTTCAAGCATTGTTAGGACAATTAAATATTACCAATAGCTTCAGAACATCAATATTAGCAAGAATCAACAATTAAAACTCATGAATAATGCATGTAAATTAAAAAACGATTATGGACGTGTTCATGAAGAAGACGATTCGGTTCTACCAATTCTTGGAATATGGAGACTGGAAAATGGTTGCAATCGATTCCTAGCAATGTCAGGAACGTATTAAGATGCTTTTCAAGCCTTGAATCCCCTTGTAACTATGATTTCAGTGTTCAAATTTTTAGTGAAAAATTGCCAATTGGTTCTCTCTTTTCTGAGCAGCTTTCGTGTCTAATTCCTTAGGTTTTAGTTGTGCATAAGTACATGAATGAAATTAGGTTAAAACCAAGTCCATAGTCCATGAATTAATGTTTTCAATCTTTGATTTTTCCACATCTTTTTTCAATCTTTTTCCATGCCAATCATGCCAATTATGGAAGATTTGGCCTTGTTGATTGATGCACGAAATATTTAGCTCATAATGGACATATTTGCTGCACAAAAAAGATTTAAAACCATTGTTTAATATTTTTCTCATAATTAAATTTAATTAAATGAATTAATAAGATTAAAAATTCAAATAATTAATCAAAAATAAGAAAATACATCCCTTTGAGGTCAATGGGTCGTGCATAGCCTTTGGGTAATGATTCATGGAAGAATTTGTGGCCCATTAGCAATTTTGAAGCTTTTGAAGCAAAGTTGACTTTTCAAAACTCCCAAAAATTTCCCAACTTCTCCAAGGCATATCTTGCTCAATTTTGAAGCTATGATCATGTTCTTGGTCATTTTGGAAAGGTCTTGAAGTCCTCTAACCAATGTCTTTGGTCCCATGTCATTTTGATTTACCAATATCAAGTTATGGTCTTTGACTTAAAGTGCCTTTTTGTAGACTTTTGAAAATGACCTATAATGTTGAAATTGATAACTTTTTGTGAGATCATTTCTTGGACTTGAAGTGTGAAGATGAGTTTTAGGAAATGTCATCCTCTTCAAAATGAGATTTTGATGGAATTTTTCTGATAAACCATGAGGAAGTTATGCCTTGGTCAATTTGCAGTTGACTTTTTCAGCTGTCCAAAAATAGAAACTTTTGCATCTTGAGACCTTTTGAGCCATGCTTTGAGAATCATGATCAAGAATTTATAAAATGATGTTTGTGGCTTCAAAATAAGATGTTGACCAAAAATTTTGACTTTTGACTATCAAATGACCATTTTGCCCCTGCAGTTGACTGTGAAGCAATTAGGGTTTTTGACTGTGCAATTTGATGCTGTGAGTCTTGAAACTTGGCCTATGGATGCTTGAAAATGTTTATAGGCCTGTGGGACTTGATTGGACCCTTGGAAACTTCAATTTCTTTGTAGGAACCAAAACCCTAATTTTGACTGTGTTAGGAGGCAATTGGACTGTGCAACCTTTGAGAGATTTTGAATCATCTGAAGATTGATCTTGGCCAAATCTTGAAGAATATGGGAGGGCAAATTTTGGGGTACAACAACGTTGATAGCAAAAATCAACTTGCCGGTATTTTTACAAAACCACTCGCGATAGAACATTTCTTCCATATCTGTAGGGAACTTGGTGTTCTAGATATCTGAGATAGGTTGTAACTTGACTAAGTTGCATGCTCTTAATTTTATGATTGTATATTCCTTCATAATCTACTATGTCTAATGGAAGCGTTAGTGAGGGCATTTGTCTATAATCGTCCATGGAGGTAATATCATGCTTATCTATTTGACCACTCTTGATCATGTGTAAATGTTAAAATTGCTTTACAAGATGTATTTTTCATCCTTGACATAATTGATGTATGTGTAGGATTTCTATTTATTGTATGAATGGCATTAAATAACATGAAAATTTTGAAAATTAAAATTTGGAATGCATGAGTCGATTCATGAGTTGCAGTTATCGGTGCATACTGAAGCATTTTCTGATCTTGATATGGGGCTTTGTAGTGCGTTTTGCGACTTTCATTATTTACATGTCTTGCTTATTCTATTGGTTATTTTATTTTCCTAAGAACTTAATTTGTGTTCATTGTTTTTATTGTTGAACTCATTTGGTGTGTAACGAACTTAATGCGTTGATTAATTATGTCCACTATTATATATTTTGCACTGGCTTCATTTTATGTGAGTGTTTATTGGTGTTTGTTAGTTAAAAAGTATATGATGATCATATAATTGAGTATGTTTCTATTATACTTGACCTTGTACTTTTCTCCTTTTGATATTGTTAAAGTGCGAGAAGAAGCAGATTAAGCAAATTATGTTGCAGATTATGTTGAGCATGTGGTTGTAAGGAAGGCACAAATTCGGGGGGGGGGGGGGGATATATGGTAAAATTAGGCTGAGTTATTGGCTTAGGTTTTTCCTTCATAAAAAAGGGGGAGTATGTGAGGGCATGGTACCTCTACTCTTGTTTTAGTGATGTCAAAACATTCTTCGTATCTTACATTTGTGATCCTAATATTGGTTGGTCCCTTGGTAAATTTGGATTTGGGAATGGATGGATTGAAACTCCTTGAAAGAAAGTATTTTTGGCCACTTCAAATGTTTGCGTCGACTCACACAGTTGGTGAGTCGACTCATGGATTGATCGAGGACTTTGCACATGGCTCAGGACTACTCGCGTCGACCTTTCTGGTCGACTCATACTAAGAGTGAATTTCTTCCAGGTTGCATCGATGCATGCCCTGGTATGGTCAATGCATCGCTTATTTTTAAATCATCTCATTAAAAAGGGTTCGCTCAGGTCGACCCCCAAGACTGTATGAGTCGATGCATCACTAATTGCATCTATTTTTCTGCTTTGTTTTTGGTCATTCTGATTGTGAAACACATATATATTGGTCTATGTTCATCATTTGTCATAACAAGAAAAGTGAAAGATATACATACACACAACTTCTCATCATTTTCATCCTCTCCTTTCTTTCATCAACAATTACACATAACAATTTTTGTTGATCAAAGTGAAAAGCTTTGGTGATAACGTTCAAATTGAAGATTGAATTTTAGATTTTGGTTGAGAATTGAGTGGGTTTTTTCTTGAATAAAACTGTTAGGGTTTTTTCCTCCAAGATCTGTGTTGGTGCGGGGGATTTTGCACAAGTCTATGCTTCATTGAATTCAGTCGAGTGAAAGGGTTGAGAAACGGTGGGTATGCTCAATTAAGAGCGGTAATCGGAGGATTATGAAGAAAGATTTGGGGTCAAATGTTTTGCGATCGAAATCAGCCATGTGAAATATTTGTAGAATGAAGAGTTCATGCAATCAAGTAGCGGTAACCGGAGGTTTGTTCAAATAGTTTGGCATGCTTGGTTTGACTTGAACCAAGGGGAGAGAAGGAAATAGTTTCATCTTCAACAATTGGTTTGTGTGTAGTGAAGACTATTGCTTCTCTTGTAACACTTTGCGACTTAATATCATATATCTCAATTCTAAATTTTAGAATTGGGGGCAGACGTACCCTACGCGAGGACGACAAGGGAAACTGCCTTAACAAATCGTGTGTTGTTTCTCTTTCCCTATCCTTTTATTTTCGCTTGTCATAATTTATGTGATATCGATTGTTCAATTCATTTTATTATGATTGTAGTGAGTCAAACTTAGTTTACAATAATCATAGCAATTACTTTGATTGTTATCAAGGAAAAATCATCACTACAATTAAGTAAAATTTAACTTGTTGTGTTTTTGCACACCAAGTGTTTGATAAATTGACTAACACACAAATTAGTGATATTGTCAAGTTTTATCTTAAAAAATTCATTGGAAGTAGTAATTACTTATTGATATTGTTTAAGTGATTGATTAGTAACTAATCGTATTGACTCACTTCTCATTATAAGAACTCCATTCAGTTTCGCATATCCGATCTTTTCAATAGCGGATCGTTTAGACTTTTTGATTCGGGGGAGCTTTCGCACCATTTCAAAACAAATTTTAAAAGTGAAATTTTTAAATAAAGGATATATTCAACATCCCCTTCTATATTTGTCTCATCGTGTAACAAGTGGTATCATGAGGCTCGGTTTATCTAGTGCTTCGAATATAAATTTTTAGAAAATGGAGGTCGATCCAAAAGGGGCATACAATAAAGCGCATATTTTTACCGGTGAAAATTATAGTTATCAGAAAGATAGTATGCAGGTGCATATTAATTTTTTTGATAGAAAAATATGGAAAGTCATCGAGAATGGTCCTATAGCAATAACCATGATTGATGCGGTTGGTGCCACCATACCTAAAACGGAAGCACTATAGAAAGAGGATGATGATAAAAATTATAGCTATGATTAGAAAGCTAAAAATATGCTCATATCATCTTTAGGTGTTGATGAGTATTTAAGAGTCTCCCATTGTGCTACTGCTAAGGCAATGTGGGACGCATTATAAGTTTCCCATGAGGGAACTAATGATGTCAAATTAGCTAGAATCAATAATTTAACTCAAGAGTTAGTTCTCTTTCACATGAAGCATGGTGAAACCATTACGCACATGCAAAAGAGATTCACTCATATAATGAATCGCTTACATACACTTGGTCATACCACTTCCAATACTGTTGATATTAACAAAATTTTGAGATGTCTTAATAGGGAATGGAAACCTAAGGTCACGACTATCAAGGAAGATAATGATCTAATGACATTAGATGTTACAAAATTGTTTGGAAAGCTTCAAGAACAGGAGTAAGAGCTCATAAATCTCAACAAACATGAAAAGAAGGAAAAGAAAGAAAAATCAAGGGACATGAAAAATAAGTCTATCGCGTTAAAGGCTTCAAGCTCTAAGTCATCCACCAAAGATTCGTGTGGAAGTAATTAAAGTGATGATGATGGAAGTTCGAATGAAGATATGGGGTTATTCGTGAGAAAGTATCATAGGTATCTTCGGAAGAATGAAGTTCAACATTCGGATAAGAACCTCATTAACTATAGAAATCAATCTAAACCCTCAAAGACGAAAGTAAGAAATCTAAGTCAAAAGGATCATGGTACAATTGTGGAAAACCCGATCACTACAAACTGGATTGCTCAGTGCTCAAGAAAGACAAAAGAAAAGACAAATATCAAAAGAGATCAAATAAATCTAGGAGAGCATATATTGCATGGAAGAGCGATAGTGACTGTGATACGGTGGGAGAACTGACTATGAGTTTTGCGTTTGTTTTCGCAAATGTTTCGGTTGAGCAAGAGTCGCCACTGACTTTTTATTTTATCCTAAGGAAAGGTTTAAAAAGCACAGCAAAAACCTTTGAGATTTTTCTTGGGTTCGGGGAGTAGATTATAGAAAGGGAAGGTATTAGCACCCTTTCTATCCATGGTTATCCATGGGCTCTTAGGTACTTGCTTAGATCAACTTGCCTTGGTTTTCATTCGTTTGAAATGGTGCTTGGTGTGTGGTTTTGAAAATGTTTTAAAAAGATGCCTTGTATAGGCTACCCTTGTAACAATTCTTTACTCGAATGTTTTACAAAAGGTGTTTTGTCTTTTGAAAAGATGTTTCAAGGTTTTTGAAAGTTTGTTTTGAAAGTGTTTGTGAAGTGTGGTTTGAAAATAGGTAAGTGTTTTCTTTGCAAATTGACAAGTACCTAAGAGTTATCTACCCTAAAGTTTTCTCAAAGATTCTTGTTATGTTTTAAACCTTTTGACAATTTTGTTCCACCATTGCATTTGGTGGACAATCTTGCATTAGGAGGTGAAAGGGACGGGCGCGGGTCATCGTTTAGACTATAATTGCAATAGTGCTAAGTCTCTTTGGGCAATTTCTCTTTGAAAGGGACTTGATCATTTTAGGCAACTTTTCGAAAGCGTCATCGAGGGACTATGATCGTTTGATTGTTTGTTTTACCCAAAGAAACCTAACATGCAATATGGCCCAATTATTTGAAGGCAACAAAGTAGAATACCCTAGGGGTGCAAGTGTGATATGTGTTGTCCATATTTCATGCTTATTTATCTTGAAATTAGGTCAAGCTATTTTGTTCTTTTTATTTGCATACAAACCCTAATTCTAACATGGTATATCTAGAAAGCGATAAGGTGCGAAAAGTAAAATTCCTACACTATTACAACACAATAATATGGGGAGGGGGATACAAATGTTCAAATGGGGATATTTTGACAAGAAAATTAAACCTAGCTATTACATCAATTTGGAATATTTACAAGATATTTAATTTGCACAAATTAAATAGAAATAAAACAAATATGCAAGAATGCAAAAAAAAAAGGTTTTATATGTATGAAAAAAAAGTATTATTTATGTCAAATAAATAAAAATGAAAAAAATATTATTTTTGGAGTATTTTCATATTTAGGGCAAAAACCTAATTTACTAAATAAAATGCATTATTTATTCAAAATATACAATATTCACTATTTATATACAAAAATAAAATAAAAATATAGTATATTTGTAAAAATGTATTTTTAATGTTAAATATTAATAAAATAAAAATATGTATATTTTTGGGTATTTTATTCTAAGTGTACTAATATATATATATATATATATATATATATATATATATATATATATATATATATATATATATATATATATATATATATATATATATATATATATATATATATATATATATATATATATATATATATATATATATATATATATATATATATATATATATATTTATATTATTTACAAAAATATATTAAATATGCACAAATTAATAATATTTAATTTTTATAAAAAAAGTATTTTTTGATACAAAATGTTTCCAAAAGAGAAAAATGAAATAAAAATCAGAAATAATATGTTTACATTATTTTTTCTAATATTTCTAAATAATAGTATATATATATATATATTTATGTATAAATGTCCATATAAACAAATAAATACTTAAAAAATGCAAAAATGGTGTAAAAGTGATT
The DNA here is from genome assembly GCA_948472305.1 of Vicia faba. Classification (NCBI taxonomy): domain Eukaryota; kingdom Viridiplantae; phylum Streptophyta; class Magnoliopsida; order Fabales; family Fabaceae; genus Vicia; species Vicia faba. The sequence goes on along the minus strand of OX451737.1, from coordinate 1,514,178,851 downwards.
TTTCAAGTTTTAAACATTATTAGCAAAAATAAATGAGTCAGAAATAAAAAAGAAAGATCAAAAAAATCATTAAATCAAACAAATGGGCTCAGGGGGGTATGAATCAAAAAATATGGTGTAAAAAGCAATACAAAAGTGGGCCCAGCCCATGAGGCTTCTTCTTCAACCTCTGAACAAAATTATTCAAAAAACGCGCGCTAGAACCTCCATTCGAACATCCTGATTCCTTGATTTTTTGCACAAACTTCCAACATAAGAAATGTTAAGCATTGAATCACGATTCTAAATATATAAAAAACTCATCCTAACTCTCAGAAATGAGAGTGAATTTTGACATTCCCAAATCCTGACCTAAGTTTTCTGCCATTTTCAAACCTTAAATTCTCATAGCTCAGGCAAAATAAATGAAAAGTAAAAGCATGTACAGGTTCAGAGGCATGAGTAGAACATTTCTTATTCACAAACCTAGAGTTAATGATGCCTATACTAAGAGTTAGAAATTCACCAAAATACCTGTTCAATTGAAGTTCTATCTGGCAATGGGGAAGCTTTCAGTGCAAGGTGATGGTTGGTATAGCTTCCTTGAGGTGTGGTGATGTTGTTCCAATGTTTACTTTGCCTTGAGACACCTTGAATCGAGCTGTGGAACTTCAACTGCAAAATGAGAAAGTGAAAATGGTGGAACTTGTTAGAGGAATTACAGGTCGTGTTTCAGGTCTTGGTTAGCTTGCATTGATGCTAGGGAATGTGTTTGATAAGCTTTGGTCAAGAAATCATGCAAGGAATGAGAGATGGTGTTCAATCTGCAGGCCTTGCCCTGTTTATGCAGTTTGAGAGTGATTTTGGGAATGGGAGTGTTTGGGAGGCCTTAGGGTCGTGTGCTAGCTTAGTTGGGATATCTTGAATGTGTTTTTAAAAATTGCTTAAGGGTTTGCAAGCTGATATCAAAGTTGTGTTGTACAATGTAATGTTTCTTAGCACTTAAGCAAGAAAAGGTCAAGTTGGTGTTTAGGCAGCTAGAGGCCCCCATAACATGCTGCATAACTCAGTCTTGATCAGTGTGATTAATCCCTAAACTTGTGCCAAAGAGATCTTAACTGTACTTCTTGGATTTTCAATTGGACATAAAGCTTGCTTTTGCAAAAATGGCCATTTTGCTTTTTCCATAAATGGATTAAACTTGTATGTAATGCTTGCACTCAAAGAACAACACTTTAACACAATGAATATGCATTAAATTATTGAGTGTTGGATGGTTTAAGGACCTGTAATGTAGCACAAACTATGCTGACTTGAAAATGGCCTAAGTTATGAACATGTACATGACCAATTCAAAAGTGAGTTTTTGCCATATTGTGAAATTCGATTCTCTCAAGTTATGAGGTTGTTTGATGAGTTCTTGGACATTTTGGAAATCTTGGAATGTGTTCTACAATCCATCTTTGAAATGCAAATTGAAATTCCAAGTGGAAGTGTATGGAAAATGGCCTTGAAGTTGGGTAGAAAACCTTGTCAAAATAGGTTAAAATTTCACTAAGTTAAGAATGGTTTAGTACCCTTATTCAAAAAATTGTAACTTGAGATACAAGCCTCATTTGGGAAAACTTTGTGAATCAAAGTTGTAGATTATGCAACAAGCTACAACTTTCATGTTTTGACTCTTGTTTGAATCCAAATAGATCTTGGTGAGAAAGTGGGGCAAAGTTGGGAAAAAATTAGGGTTTTTCATAACTTAGAAAAATTCTAAGTTATGAAAAATTCTCATTTCTAACCCTAATTTGCATTTTTTGATTTCTTGGTGAACAAGTTTCATGATTTGGCATGTTTTGATGAAAAATGAATCTTGACTCTTGATTTTGACCAAAAAGTCAAAGTTTGACTTTTCAGTATACAGTCAAAATTGATCAATTGACTGGGAAATTCAACTGTCAATCTTGTGTACTTGGGATCTTTTGAGTTTGTTGAGCATGTCAAGATAATTCCATGGGGTCCTTGAGTCCATATATGAGCTTGGTTTGCCATTGGTTGGGTCAAACAGTCAAAAATTGCCTTTGTGCAGTCAAAACCCTAAAAATGACTATTTTGCCCTTTTGGTGATCTGATCAAATTTCTTGTGGAATTGTGATCCAAATTTGATCAAATAGTCCATATGAGTTCATAATATTGATGTGGGTCAATTTTCATGAGGTTTGACTGTCAATTGGCCACAATTGACTTTTTCCCCAATACAATTGATTTCTAGGTCAACTGTCCAATTGACTGGGCAAAACTTGGAATCAAGACTTGAAACTTGATGAGGATAAACTTGGGAGTCCAATATGAAGCAAGAAAGTCATCTTAGGCATTTTGGGTCAAAACATCTTTGTGCAAACACAAACCCTAATTTGGGTCAACAGTGCAAGGAGAAGTCTTGAGCAAATGAAACCCTAACTGGATCTTGAGCTTCAAGGGCTTTGTGGTGAGAAATCAATGAGAAATGGGAGGGAAAATTTTGGGGTACAACAGTTGCCCCTGTTCAATCTTCTTGAATCCGAAGAGTTAAATTGGCAAGCTTGCCTTTTGTGACTCAAGGGTAAAAGGAGATTGGACACTAGAGTGCCCGGAAATTTGCACTCGTCAAAGCAATGGATGCGGGAATGGGCTTAGAGATGCCATTTGGAGATGGGCTTAGAGATGCCATCTTGAGGGGTGACAGAAACCTGTCGGGGATGGGCTTAAAGATGCCATCTGGAATGAGTACCAGGAAGGCGTCCATGCTTTGGACCATCTTCGAACTGGGGGTCTGAATAAGCAATAGATTGACATCCGTTGTTGGGAGGAATCCGTAAACTGTTTTCAAAGGTTGCATCTGAACAAGTGATAGATTAACATCCGTTGTTGGGAAGAATCCATAGACTGTTTTCAGAAGTCTGGAGAAGAAACTGAACAAGCGTTAGGTTAACATCCGCTACTTGGAGAACCCGTAAACTGTTTTCAGAAGTCTTGGAGTTGAATAAGCAATAGAGCATCATCCGTTGTTGGGAAGCGTCCGTAAACTGTTTTCAAAGGTGAGAAGAGTCTGAACAAGCGATAGGTTAACATCCGTTACTTGGAGAACCCATAAACTGTTTTCAGAAATCTTGGAGTTGAATAAGCAATAGAGCAGCATCCGTTGTTGGGAAGCGTCCGTAAACTGTTTTCAAAGGTTGCATCTGAACAAGTGATAGATTAACATCCGTTGTTGGGAAGAATCCATAGACTGTTTTCAGAAGTCTTGAGAAGAAACTGAACAAGCGATAGGTTAACATCCGTTACTTGGAGAACCCGTAAACTGTTTTCAAGAATCTTAAAATTTGAGGAGGAACCGGTGTAGGGTTGCCTGATGATGAGTCCGTGTAAAACTGCATCTAAAACTGTTAATGATAGCCTTTTATTCTTATCCTGAAAAGGACAAAATGTTAGCTAAACACAAAATTATGTCACATGAAATGTATGATACAATATATGTTATATCAATGTTTATGATATGAATGTAATGAATGCGCATGTAAGCTGATGAGTTGTCTTGCTGGGGATAGATGAATCCTGGATGGCTGAAGATAAAAGCATCTTGACTGCTGCCGGGAAGAACAATTCCTTGGCTATTGCTGGGGAATAAGGAGCTTGGGTTGTATACCAAGCCTCTGGGGAATTCCTGATGACTTCTACTGGGGAGTACCAATCTAGTAGACTCATGCTGGGGATGCAAGACTGAGAATCTTCCGTTTGGCGAGAAGCATCTCTGGCGACTTCATTGGGGAACTCAAGATTTGCTCTCCTAAAACTCTGTAGGGAGAAGGTTCATTAGCCTGGCTTCGCTGGGGATTCTGAAACTTAAACTCTGAGGGGAATTGAATTCCTGAGGACCCTCTGGCTGGGGGATTGTAAAGATAAGTTACTGTTGGGGAATTTTGATGAACTCCGCTAGGGATAGGAAGAATTTTGGCGAGTGCGATCTTCCGTGGTTGTTAGCTAAGGATAACCCAGTTATAAGGCCTTGTGAGGAATAACTTTGAATAAAACTCGGGAGAGACGTCCGTACTCTACGGGGGATAAGCTTCCAGAATCTACTGGGGATTTCCTTTGAAAGGGTATCAAGATATCTAACTGCACCTTTGACCTATCAGTAATCCTCTTTCTTGATTCGTAAGGAAATGATTATGTTCAAATGCATATGCCTATTTAACAAAACATTGGACGTTTCTCAAAATAAAACAAATAGTGCAAGAGAAAAGAAAAGGAAATGACACAAATTTCTGGGAAAAGTATTTGTATTGACTTCCTGTGAGTATATTTGTACAAAGGAGACAATCATCCTAGTAAGAGGATTTTGTCGTAAATATTGAAAGATTTATACAAAATAAAGGATGGCTATGTGAAATAATTCCATGGGATTCCATTCCGCTTATAGCTTTCACGACTCTGAATATCTGTCCATTCAATGCTTCGTTTGCAGATGACTGGATTGATCAGAAGCCTGGAACCGGTTAATGAAAAGATTGTCTTTGAAGTGATCCGACGAGGCATAGTCATACGCTTTAATTCCCTAACTTTTGCCTGAATCGCCCTTTTGGGTTTTCGATCCACCGGGAAACCCCTTTTTGCCCAAGCCGCCCTTTCGGGTTTTCAACTTGCCGGGTGTACAGATTTTTTTTGTTTTTATCCCTAATTTTTGCCTGAACCGCCCTTTCGGGTTTTTGGTTCACCGGGATGCCCATTTTTGCCCAAGCCGCCCTTTCGGGTTTTCGACTTGTCGGGTTATTTTATGCGTAGTATCTTTTGACTATGTCTGCGTTCGCAGGGTGCGGCAAATCGTCGCCGTCCATGGTGGTCAGAATCATTGCCCCACCAGAAAATATGCTCTTGATCACAAATGGTCCTTCATATGTAGGAGTCCATTTGCCCCTGGGATCACTTTGCGGTAAGATAATCCGCTTGATTACGAGATCTCCGACTTGATACACTTGGCGTCTGACTTTCTTATTGAAGGCCTTGATCATCCGTTTTTGATACGTCTGACCATGGCATATAGCAGCAAGTCGCTTTTCGTCGATCAGATTGAGTTGATCAAGTCGGGTCTGCATCCAATCATCTTCATTCAAACCTGCATCCTTCATAATCCTTAGAGAAGGGATCTGGACTTCCATAGGCAAAACAGCTTCCATGCCATAAACCAAAGAAAATGGGGTTGCCCCAGTTGAAGTACGTGTCGTCGTACGGTATCCATGTAGAGCAAACGGTAACATCTCATGCCAGTCTTTGTAAGTGACTGTCATTTTCTGAATGATCTTCTTAATGTTTTTGTTCGCAGCTTCAACAGCACCGTTCATCTTCGGCCGATAGGGAGATGAATTGTGATGATAAATCTTGAACTGTTCGCACAAGGCGGTGATCATTGTGTTATTCAGATTTGTACCGTTGTCTGTGATGATCCTGTCTGGAACACCATACCGACATATGAGATTTTGCTTGATAAAACGGGCAACCACATTTTTAGTAACAGAGGCGAAGGAAGCTGCTTCGACCCATTTGGTGAAATAGTCAATGGCAACCAGGATGAAGTGATGTCCGTTGGAAGCCGTGGGCTTGATCTCCCCAATCATATCAATGCCCCACATTGCAAAGGGCCATGGAGCAGTCATAACGTTGAGAGGGACCGGAGGGATATGAACCTTGTCAGCGTAGACCTGACATTTGTGGCAAGTACTGGAATGTTGATGGCAGTCAGCTTCTATGGTAGACCAGTAGTAGCCTGCCCTTAGGATCTTCTTGGCCATTGTATGCCCGCTCAAGTGAGTGCCAAATGTGTCGCTGTGTATATCAGTCATGATCAACTCTGCTTCAACTTTATCTATGCATCGGAGTAATACACAATCATGGCTTCGTTTGTAAAGGATGCCATTGCTCAGGAAGAACTTAGCAGCGAATTTCCTTAAGAACTTCTTGTCATTTACGGAAGCTCCTTCAGGATAATCTCTAGTCTCGAGATACCTTTTGATTTCATGGAACCAAGGTTGTTCCACTACTTCTTCGGTATTAATCTCGTGACAATGTGCAGGTTCATCCATTCGCTCGATGGTGATTTGGGGAGCCTCGTTATCCCAGTTGAGTTTAAACATGGAGGACATTGTGGCTAGAGCATCTGCTAGCTGATTCTCTTCTCGCGGGAAATGCTCGAAGGTGATTTGCTCGAAATGAGGCAACAATGTCAGGACATGTTCTTTGTATGGGATAAGATTAGGATGCTTGGTATCCCACTCTCCTTTGATTTGACTGATAACCAAAGCCGAGTCCCCAAATACGATCAAAGATTTGATCCCCAAGTCTATAGCAGCCTTGAGACCAAAGATGCAAGCTTCATACTCAGCCATGTTGTTTGTGCAGCTGAAGCAAAGTCGGGCCGTGAAAGGTGTGTGACAACCTTCCGGAGAAATGAGTATTGCGCCAATACCGTTTCCAAGTGCATTTGAAGCACCATCAAAGTACAGGATCCATCGGGATCCCTTTTCGGGTCCGTCATACGGTCCGTTACCTTCAATGTTGTCCAAATTCATGATGTCCTCGTCCGGGAAATCGAATTTCATGGGTTGATAATCTTCGATAGCCTGATGAGCCAGATGGTCAGCTAGTACACTCCCTTTTATAGCTTTTTGGGTGGTGTACTGAATGTCATACTCAGTTAAGATCATTTGCCATCTAGCTATCCTTCCAGATAAAGCGGGCTTTTCGAAAATATACTTGATAGGGTCCATTTTGGAAATCAACAAGGTAGTATGAGTAAACATATACTGTCTTAGTCGGCGAGCAGCCCATACCAAAGCGCAGCAAGTTTTCTCGAGCAGTGAGTAGCGAGTCTCACAGTCGGTAAACTTTTTGCTAAGGTAATAAATAGAATGCTCTTTTCGACCAGACTCGTCATGCTGGCCCAAAACACACCCCATTGAGTTATCCAAGACGGTCAGATACATGATCAATGGTCTTCCTTCGACGGGTGGAATCAGAATAGGAGGGTCTAGCAAATACTCCTTGATCTTATCAAAAGCAGCTTGGCAATCGTCGTTCCATTCGACTACCTGATCTTTCTTCAAGAGTTTGAAAATTGGCTCACAGGTAGAAGTCAGATGCGAGATGAATCTGGAAATATAGTTCAAACGCCCCAAGAATCCTCTAACCTCCTTTTCAGTACGGGGAGCAGGCATCTCTTGTATTGCTTTTACTTTTGCGGGATCGACTTTAATGCCTTTGTTGCTTACAATGAATCCTAGAAGTTTACCGGACCTAACTCCAAAAGTGCACTTACTTGGATTCAGCCTGAGCTTGTATTCTTTCAACCTGGCAAACAGCTTCTCCAGATGTTCAAGGTGCTCTTCCTCTGTTTGTGACCGAGCTATCATATCGTCTACGTAAACTTCAATCTCATGATGTATCATATCATGAAATAAAGCTACCATGGCGCGTTGATAAGTTGCCCCTGCGTTCTTTAGCCCGAACGACATCACCTTGTAACAGAAAGTGCCCCATTGTGTGACAAAAGTTGTTTTCTCCATATCCTCGGGGGCCATTTTGATTTGATTGTAGCCCGAGAATCCATCCATGAAGGAAAACACTTTGTGCTGAGCTGTATTGTCGATCAAGATGTCAATATGAGGTAGCAGGAAATCATCTTTGGGGCTGGCCCTATTCAAATCCCGGTAGTCCACACACATCCTGACCTTGCCATCTTTCTTAGGTACTGGCACGATGTTAGCGACCCATTGAGGATAGGACGTAACAGCCAGAAAGCCAGCGTCAAATTGCTTCATTACCTCTGCTTTGATCTTTTCAGACATGTCAGGCCTCATTCGGCGAACTTTTTGCTTGATCGGTGGACAGTCCTCTCTTGTGGGGAGACGGTGAACCACGATGTCTGTGTCTAAACCCGGCATGTCTTCATAAGACCAAGCGAAGATTTCAACATACTTATTCAACAACCGTATCAGGCGTTCCTTGACACTCGGTTCCAGATTGGCACCCACTTGCACCTCCTTCCGGTCCTCCTCGGTTCCCAAGTTGACAGTTTACAATGACTCTTCGTGAGGTAAGATGGCCCTTTCCTCTTGCTGTAGAAGTCTGGCTAGTTCCTCGGGTAGTTCACAACCTTCTTCATCTTCATACTCGGCTAGATTGACCAGATCTCCAGAGTTATTGAAAGATATAGCAGAATCGTCACCCATGGAATCCGGAGTGGATGGGTACCTGCATTGGTGAGTGTGGGTGTGTGTAAGGGATAGCCATCCTTAAACAAAAAATGCAAAAGGAAAGAAAATGAACACAAGCAGTTTATCAAATGAAAAACGTCCAATGAATCATTAAACATGGCATATGGATATGAAAAATAATCAAAACCCTTACAAGTGGACCTACATGCCCCGGGCAAGGCAGGAGGTGAAAAGATAGTGTACGGATTGTTTGAAAATAAATATTACAGACCAAATAAGAAATGTTTAATAGATAAATTACTGATGAATAAAAGTGATGGGGACAAAGTCTTTTGCCTCCCAGTTGCTCAACCCCCCTTTGACAGTTGGATAGATCCACTCTTCGATATTACTCTCTTTGTCTTCATCCTCCAAAGCGTTGATTCCGTAGGGAGAAATTTTGACTGGAGCCCTTTCAATCTTCGCACGGCGCATAGCTTTCTGGCCAGCGGTTGTGAACCCTAATCCAAATTTGTCTGTCTTATGTGGAATGTCAGGTAACTTCCCCCATGCTGAATTCTTCCCTTCTTTTATTACGGCCCTTGCGTCCTCCAGAGATGCCATCATGGCCATCTGTCTCGGTGTCTCAGCTGCCAACTTTGCTACTGCTATTTCAGGAAGGACTTCTTCGAAATGTTGAAACGATGTCTCAATGAACTCTCCTTCAACCTCCACATACCAGAAAGAATTTAAGTGGCTAATCATGTACTCTTCTTCGCCATGGACAGTAATGATCTTTCCCTTGACAGGATACTTCAACATCTGATGCAAGGAGGAGGTGATTGCCCCAGCATGGTGTATCCAAGGTCTACCCAACAAGCAAGAGTATGATGGACGGATGTCCATCACATAGAAAGTGGATTTAAACACCTCAGTGCCTATCTTGATGGGAATTTCAACCTCTCCATGGACCATTCTCTTCGAACCATTGAAAGCTCTGACAACAATATCACTCGGCTTCAATTCCAACCCTTCATAATCTAGTCGGTCCAAGGCCTTCTTAGGAAAAACATTCAGCGATGAACCGGTGTCGACCAAGACGTGTGCGAGAGTGGTTCCTCGGCACTCGACGAAAATGTGCAAAGCATCATTGTGGTTTCTACCTTTAGGAGTTAGGTCGGCATCAGAAAAACCTAATGCATTGTCCGCAGTCAGGCTAGCCACGCAATTTTGAAATTGATCCGCAGAGGTCTCCTGGGGCACATGGGCTGCCTTCAGGAATTTTATCAGGGCTTTAGCGTGTGCTTCCGAGCAAAGTAGTAGTGCCAGCATGGAAATCTTGGAGGGGGTCTGCCCCAGCTGTTCTACCACATCGTAATCACTTCTCTTGATTATCCTCAAAATCTCATCCATTTCCTTCTTGGAGGTTTCCGGGATAACCAAGGGTTGAGCCCTCGTCCTGACGGGCTCATCTTGGATTCCCTTACCTTTGTCAGCAGCGGTAGGAGAGACAGTACTAGGAACAACAACATCTTCAATCAAAGGAGTTCTAGCAGAAAGTTTTATTGGTGCAGGGATGACCTTGTCAGCTGATGAGGGTCCAAAAACTGCTCTTGGAGGGGCAATCTCTGGAGAAAATATTCTCCCGCTCCTGGTGATTTTGCTAGTGCCCGCGATGTTACTAATGTTGGCTTCTTCATCATCCGAACTTTCTTCAGTTATTTCGATTTGTTTGATACCATGGTAGTAGACGTCACCGCCATAGTTCCAAGGTATCGACTTCTCAGAAACATAGGGAACAGGCCCTGGCATTGTTATCTTCAAAGGAACAGATTTCGTAGCTGGTGTAATCTTAACAGGCTTTTTGACGGCCTTGGAAAGATTGGTGTGAATGGTTATGATTGAGACATCTTCAGTATGAACTGGAACAGCAGAAACTTTTTCAAACAAAATTTGTCGACTATCCATAAGGCCTTGGATGCCTTTCTTCAGTAACGGACAATCAAACGGCAGAGAGTAACAACAATAGCAGTCTTCTTTACATCCCGGGAAGATCCCGGCCCTTAACAGATTCAACTTAATGGTTAGCAATGGGGTAGTCAGATCATTGACATTAGCGACATACAAATCTTCTTCAATGGCATTGACATTTCGGCCGTGCTTCAGCATGGGTGCAGATATCACATTAGGCTTCTCCGGAGCGTCAAACTCTACCTCCTTCGCCTCTATCAGGTCTTGGATCTTATGCTTGAGTGCCCAACAATCATTGGTGTCGTGCCCAACACTGTCTGAATGGTAGGCGCATTTAGCATTAGCATGATAATACGGAGAGGACGTATTCACATTCTTTGATGCCTCCTTGATGGTGGCGAGATTCAACTTCAATAGATGGGGAAGCACTTGCGCTGGAGTCATATTAATGCGGGTGAACTGCCATTGTGGCCGTTCCACCCGTTGTTGATTTGGTCTGGACTGGTTATAACGAGGCTGCTCACTTGGAGTGTTTTGAATCATTACTGCCCTCACAGTTGGCCGGCGTTCAGTCTTCCCTGCTCTTCTCTGAGAATATACCACAGCCGTCTCCTTCTTAAAAGGCTTCTTCTCAACACTTGCAGCAACACCCTTCTGAATCTTTCCTGACTTGATGCCAGCTTCTATTCTTTTGCCTGTTAAGATCAAATCGGTAAACCCCGCGGAAGAGTTACCAATCAGATGATTGAAAAATGGCCCAGATAAGGTTCCTAGAAACATATCAACAAGTTCGCGGTCGGTTAAAAGAGGCTGCACCCTGCCAGCCAAATCCCTCCATTTTTGTGCGTATTCTTTGAATCCCTCGCCTGTTCCTAGCGACATACCCTGAAGTTGGGTACGAGTAGGAGCAAGGTCAGAATTATACTGGTATTGTTTGTAGAAAGCGGTGGCCAATCTTCCCAATTTCTGACACTGGTTCCTTCTAGCTGATAAAACCACTCCAACTGAGCTCCCGAAAGGCTGTCTTGAAAGAAATGAATCCAGAGGTTTTTGTCTGCCGTATAAGGTTGAATCTTTCTCACGTAGGACCTGAGATGCATTTTTAGACAGGACAGCCCATCATACCTTACAAACACTGGCACTTTGAATTTTGGGGGAATCACGATCCCGGCGACCAAACCCAAGTCTTCAAAATCCAAACCCGGTACTCTTTGTAGCTCCATGGAGGCCAACCTGTCTTCTAAACCCTTGTATTTGTCATCAGCTGAAGGATATTGTTGGTCAGAATAATCTTCATCCTCTTCGACCTCCTCTTCTTCCGCATCAGACTCGGAAGGTACCGCAGCTCCACCTCCTTTGCTGGTTCCTTCATCAGAGATAGGAGGAAATTCAAGCACTCTCCGAGCTTCTCCGTCAAATCTTCTCCCCAAAGTAGCCACCCCGAGTCTCTTTTTCTTCTTTTTCACCGGGTCCTTGTTCCCCAATTGAGTTTTGATATCCTCCTGACCCTTAGCCAAGGTCATCAGGAGTTGCTGGAACTGTGCATTTTGAGCTTGCAGGTCTTTGACTGTTTGCTCGAGATCCATCCTACTGAAATAAACAGCAGACAGATAAGGAAACCTGGAGTGAGACCTACTTATGCACATGATGAATGGTATGCTTATGTATGCAATGCATTCAAGGATTCAGAACATTCAAAATTGTTTCAGACAAAGAAGAACGCACGTCATATTAATAAGAAGAAATTTGTTAGTACATAAATACCCCATGGGCCAAATATTACAAAATAACTTCTCAAGGCAAAAAGACATTGCGCATCCTCTTTGGTGCGATGTAGGTGTTGAGGGCCTCTTGCTCATGGAGTCGGCGGGTAAGCTCTAGAACCTTCTTCTCACTGGCGTAGAAGCTAGCTTCAAAAGTATTCCGTTCCTCCTTGAGCTGAATCCAACTTTTCTGCATTTCCTCCCACGATGTAGGCATGTCTGGATGTAGGATGGTGTAGGGAACCTCTCCTTCATTGACGGGCTCTTTAATCACTGGGAGTACATGAGGATAAGGCATCATTAAACTTTGGGCTCGGGCTCGTACCCACTTGAGATAGGGCTCAAGAGGGATGGAGTTCTTGTGTCCCAGAATCTTGCTATCAACCTTGTTGGGCCTCCCCCAAGCTCTGATGAATCTTTGGCGAAGTCCTTGCGCATTGTTGTCGAAGTCAAAAACTAGGTCAGGAATCAACATGTCATGAGGGTCATCCCTCAGTGCATATCCAAATTGCCTCAAAGCTAGGCAAGGGTTATAGGTGATACCTCCCCTAATTCCAAGTAAAGGAACATTAGGAAACTCTCTGCAACGATCGACGATGATGACATTTTCTCTGGACCGAGAACACCAATGTACATCAGAGTGAGTAAGAGTCATCAACCGTTGGGACCACCTTGAGCCTTGGTCATTCTTCAAGACAGATTGTGGAAGGTGCGAAATAAACCACCTTGCAAGGAGAGGAGTACAGCACATGAGAACACCCCTCTTTCTCAATGTTCGTGTGTAAAATGAGTGAAGGATGTCCCCAAGCAATGTTGGTATTGGATTTCTGGACAAGAAGATTTTGACGGCGTTGACATCTACCAATTGGTCCGGATTTGAGAACAAGACCAACCCATAGATAAGGAGTGCCACAATCTCTTCAAAGGCTTGTAGGTCCAATGAATTCCAACATTCTTGTGCCTTCTCAAACAAGAATTTTGCTAAGAATCCTTTGACGCCGCTTCTGGTTTCCCAATGCCCCTTGATGTCGGATGGTTGTAGATGTAATGCTCGAGCAACATCTTCCGGCTTTGGTTCCTTTTCCGTACCGTTGAAGGGTAGTTGATTAAGGATAGGGATTCTTAAGAGTTGAGAAAACTCCTCCAAAGTGGGCACCAACTGATAATCAGGGAAAGTGAAACAGTGGTGGAGAGGGTCAAAGAAATGGAATAGCACTTTCATCATATCTTCTTCAATGTTGGTGTTGACTAGGCTGAGCAGTCTACCATGTCTTTCTCTGAAGGATGAGTTTTTCGGAATTCTTGAGGTGAGCTCCTTGAGTTGAGGAGAGATTCTCACAAGGTTGACTTGAATGGTGTTTCTGCGAGGAACTTCCATGACCTACAAAACAGGAACAAAGATGAAGATCCAAAACCCTTGAAATGGTTAGTGAATGCATATGATGTTTATGATGTTTATGATGTTTATGATGTATGCACAAAACATATGTACAAGCAAATCACACCAAACCCTAGTTTCAGGCTTGCATGGGGTTTCATAGGTAAGTACCCTCTTGAGTGTAGTTGGCTTAAAAACCTGCCATATAAATAGTAACTGGGTTCTAAGGAGCTCAATATCACGGGATTGTTTTCATTGTTCATTGTTTTGGTTTAGCCACTTAACTAGCGACCAAAATATTCCAAGAAAACAACCCTCAACGAGTGTAGTATCGAGTATCTACCAACTTCGGACTGCACCAAAGCCGGTCATCTCACTACCCCTAATAAAAGGCCAAGATGGTCAAGTAAGGTTCTAGGTCATTAGTGCTTAGTGACATCACTCAGCGGCCCCGTACTCTCCTTGATTGAACTCAAGGGTTACCGGTACTCACAAATATGTCGCACTAAAACAGCTATTGCTTCGACCGTGTCGGTATACCCTGCACAGTTTCCACAACGTATTGCTATCTATGAATGTTTCCCAAAAATCCGGGTGTAGGATTGCAAACCCAAACAATAGAGCCAAGATGTAAAGCAATCAATTCAAACAATTAGTCATGCAAGAGGGTGATCTAAGCCCTAAGGTTACTCCACTTTTAATTTTTTCCCCAGCAGAGTCGCCAGTTCTGTGATACGGTGGGAGAACTGACTATGAGTTTTGCGTTTGTTTTCGTAAATGTTTCGGTTGAGCAAGATTCACCACCGACTTTTTATTTTATCCTAAGGAAAGGTTTAAAAAGCACAGCAAAAACCTTTGAGATTTTTCTTGGGTTCGGGGAGTAGATTATAGAAAGGGAAGGTATTAGCACCCTTTCTATCCATGGTTATCCATGGGCTCTTAGGTACTTGCTTAGATCAACTTGCCTTGGTTTTCATTTGTTTGAAATGGTGCTTGGTGTGTGGTTTTGATAATGTTTTAAAAAGATGCCTTGTATAGGCTACCCTTGTAACAATTCTTTACTCGAATGTTTTACAAAAGGTGTTTTGTCTTTTGAAAAGATGTTTCAAGGTTTTTGAAAGTTTGTTTTGAAAGTGTTTGTGAAGTGTGGTTTGAAAATAGGCAAGTGTTTTCTTTGCAAATTGACAAGTACCTAAGAGTTATCTACCCTAAAGTTTTCTCAAAGATTCTTGTTATGTTTTAAACCTTTTGACAATTTTGTTCCACCATTGCATTTGGTGGACAATCTTGCATTAGGAGGTGAAAGGGACGGGCGCGGGTCATCGTTTAGACCATAATTGCAATAGTGCTAAGTCTCTTTGGGAAATTTCTCTTTGAAAGGGACTTGATCATTTTAGGCAACTTTTCGAAAGCGTCATCGAGGGACTATGATCGTTTGATTGTTTGTTTTACCCAAAGAAACCTAACATGCAATATGGCCCAATTATTTGAAGGCAACAAAGTAGAATACCCTAGGGGTGCAAGTGTGATATGTGTTGTCCATATTTCATGCTTATTTATCTTGAAATTAGGTCAAGCTATTTTGTTCTTTTTATTTGCATACAAACCCTAATTCTAGCATGGTATATCTAGAAAGCGATAAGGTGCGAAAAGTAAAATTCCTACACTATTACAACACAATAATATGGGGAGGGGGATACAAATGTTCAAATGGGGATATTTTGACAAGAAAATTAAACCTAGCTATTACATCAATTTGGAATATTTACAAGATATTTAATTTGCACAAATTAAATAGAAATAAAACAAATATGCAAGAATGCAAAAAAAAAAAAAAAGGTTTTATATGTATGAAAAAAAGTATTATTTATGTCAAATAAATAAAAATGAAAAAAATATTATTTTTGGAGTATTTTCATATTTAGGGCAAAAACCTAATTTACTAAATAAAATGCATTATTTATTCAAAATATACAATATTCACTATTTATATACAAAAATAAAATAAAAATATAGTATATTTGTAAAAATGTATTTTTAATGTTAAATATTAATAAAATAAAAATATGTATATTTTTGGGTATTTTATTCTAAGTGTACTAATATATATATATATATATATATATATATATATATATATATATATATATATATATATATATATATATATATATATATATATATATATATATATATATATATATATATATATATATATATATATATATATATATATATATATATATATATATATATATATATATATATATATATATTTATATTTATATTATTTACAAAAATATATTAAATATGCACAAATTAATAATATTTAATTTTTATAAAAAAAGTATTTTTTGATACAAAATGTTTCCAAAAGAGAAAAATGAAATAAAAATCAGAAATAATATGTTTACATTATTTTTTCTAATATTTCTAAATAATAGTATATATATATATATATATATATATAATATATAT